>CM057338.1:141443437-142127396 GCA_030015575.1 Agapanthus africanus
GATCAGCTAGGAGCCTCCGTATATAAGGAGGTTTTCAATTCCCATGTCGATAGCGATCTCAAGACCTGCTATCAAAGCTTCGTATTCGGCTTCATAGTTCGTCCTCGATTCTGTTAAGGAGAAGGCGAAGCGCATTATCCCTCCTTGCGGAGTTACGAAGATGAGGCCTACCCCTGATTTGATTACTGGGGTGCTTTGTTTGCGCTTCTTCATGGAAGACGCTCCATCAAAATAAAGTTCCCATCGGGTATCACCACCGTCGATCGTATCAAACGCATGTTTATCTGGCAGTTCGCAATTCAAAGGAGAATCGGCAGGTATCGGATGCTCAGCGAGAAAGTCGGCGATGGCCTGGCCTTTCACTGCCTTAAGAGGTCGATAAGTTATCGAGAACTCCATCAAGAGCAGGGCCCATTTAGCGAGTCGTCCCGTTAATATAGCCTTTGACATTAAATATTTGAGAGGATCCACCTTCGATATGAGATGGACCTCATGTGCCAACGCATAGTGTCTAAGCTTCGTTATCGCGAAGATCAACGCCAGGCAGTGTTTTTCGATGGGGGAGTAATTGCTTTCTGCCCCCAGTAGAACTCGACTCAGATAGTAGAGGGCTCTCTCCTTCCCTTGGTCGTTTTCTTGTGCCCATAGCGCACCTAAAGAACCTCCGAGGGCTGTTGTGTATAGGACGAGAGGTTTTCCTTTGACCGGAGCAGTTAGCACCGGCGGATTCTGCAGGTATTGCTTGATTTCGTCCAGTGCGCTTTGGCATTGGTGATCCCAGACGAACGGGGTTCCCTTTTTCATCAGGTGACTGTAAGGACGGCACTTGCCGGAAAGATTGGCTATAAATTGCCGGATATACGCGAGCTTTCCTTGGACAGACCGCAATTGCTTGAGAGTTCTTGGCGGAGGCATTTCCATAATCGCTTTGATCTTCGACGGATCTATCTCGATGCCTCGGTGTCGGACGATGAACCCTAAGAATTTGCCTGAGCAAACTCCGAACGCGCATTTGAGAGGGTTCATCTTCAAGTTGTATTTTCGAAGGCATTGAAATACGGTCTTCAGATGCTCTAAATTCTCCTCGTATGATTTGCTCTTAACTACGAGGTCGTCGATATAGCATTCGACGACTTCATGTATGAGGTCATCGAAGATCTTCGTCATGGCCCTCTGATAGGTGGCGCTGGCATTCTTTAGGCCGAAGGGCATCACCTTGTAGCAGAATATGCCCAAAGGGGTCCGAAAAGCGGTATGTTTCTGGTCCTCAGGGTGCATCTTTATCTAATTGTATCCTGATGAGCCGTCCATGAAGGAGAAAACTTCATGAGTGGACGTATTGTCTATCATCAGCTCGGTGACCGGCACTGGGAAGTCGTCCTTCGGGCAAGCTTTGTTGAGATCCCGAAAGTCCACACATATGCGCACCGTCCCATTTTTCTTCATCACTGGGACAATGTTAGCGATCCAGTCAGGATATTGAAGCTCTTGGATGAAGCCGGAGTCGATTAGCTTTTTGACCTCGACGTTGATGCTCATCTCAAGCTCGAGCCGCATTCTTCTCGGCTCTTGTTTGATTGGCTTGACGTCCGGGGATATCGCCAATTTGTGCACAGCAATCTCTGGATCTAATCCTGGCATCTCGGAATAGTTCCATGCGAAGCAATCTTTATGTTGGATGAGCACGTCCTTTAGCGTAGCCACCCTTTCTTCAGATAATAACTCACTGACGAATGTCGGCCGCGGGTCACTTGCCGTCCCCAAATCAATTTTCTTGAGGTTATCTGCAGTAGTATGTATTCCATCCTCTAGCTCCTTTGACGCCGGTGGAAATTCTGAAATTACCTCGTCATTATCGTTTTCGAAGCACCGAGAGAGGTCATCCATATTCTCGGGCTCTTCTTCTGGCAGCGTTATCACGTAACAGGTACGAGCTCGCTTACAAGACCGATGTGGATCTGGTTCTACCCTCGTAGATTTGGGTTCATGCTTCTGCGGCGGGGTTACCCTCCAGCTGCTGGATAGAGCGAACATGCCTTGCTGATATTGATCTTCGACCCAGTTCTTGAAGGTGAAGCAGTCTTCAATACGATGTCCTGTTGCCCTATGATAGGAGCAATAGTCCGGATGAAAGACTTCGCCTGCTTGCTCGGGGTGCTTGGACTCTGGGAGGATGATCATTTGATGTTTTATGGCAAGATCAAGTATCTTCTTTGTCTTGTCTTGGGCAAAAGAGTATGCTCGACCCATCTTCTTTATAAGAGATGAATCCGGACTGCTTGGCTCCTGATCGTGTGGCTTCTTAGACCCGCTTTGTCACTGCCGAACACCTTTCCCGTTCTTTGGTCTGTTCCTGCCTTTGCGTCGGGCTTTTTGCACAACGGGTTCACAAGGAGGAGCATTTTCATTTTTCACAGCCTGTTGAAGGAGGCGTTGCGTCCTGGCTTTCTCGTAGATGGCCATTTCGCGATTACGGTCGTCTCGAACCTTTGACCCGCTTCTCTTATAAGCTTGTCCATTTGTTCTTCAAACGACGAACTAGGCATTTTCACGTCGGGAGCTCTTTCTGGTTTAGGGTTAGCATCTTCCCACAGAGCATCTCCCTTTTCATCAAAGTCATGTATGACGTAGCAGTCGCGGAGTAGCTCCCGTTTCTTGGATTGAACATACCCAAGTCTGGTCGTTTCCATTCTCCCGTTGGGCAATTTTCGTTGAGTTCTAGGAACGTTCCAGATCTTGTTATAGAACCGTGCTTGTCGAGCAGTTTGCTTAAAGGGTACACCTTGGCGTCTCAAGAGTCTCCTTAGTCCGTCTATATAATATCTGGGAAAACGGATAGGCTGGAACCTGTCGAGTGTAGAATCCGCACCGAGCCAGATTTCTTTCTCCACTTTGGTTTTTCCGGATCGGTAGAATAGGATTGCCTTTTCACCTTCTCGCATGGGAGGGACATAAAACGTCTGCAGCTCTTCCACATTATAGGTATCAAGCGTGTCTAGTTCTTTATGATGGTTGGGCGGAACCATGGCAACTAGCAAACTTTGCTCTTCATCAGCGAAGGTTTGTATGGATGGCCGAGCAGAGAATATGGCATTGACCTCATCTTCCGTATCGCTGCCGAAGATCAACATAGGAGTGGACAGTCCCGGCTTGTTGTAATGGAGCGGTCCTGAATAGACTATCTCTTCTTCCTCCTCGGTGTCACTACCGAAGACCGGAATGGTAGGGATAGATTTGTTCTCTGGTTTGTGACATCTTTCTGTGTCCTCAAAGTCCGGTAAGAAGTATTTTGCATCTTCATACTTGCGGACTTCGTTTACGGAGAATGGGTTTAGCTCTCCTGTCACGGTATACTCGAGGCCATCCTTGAAATACTTCATACACTGATGTTGTGTAGAAGGGATGATTTTGTACTCGTGTAACCAGGGCCGGCCGAGCAAAGCATTGTAGCATGTCTTGGCGTCAATGGCGTGAAATTTAATATCCGTGACAAGCAGCCCAAAGCGTAACGTTGGTATCACGGACCGGAGCGTCCGTAACGATTGAGAGTCGAACCCGGAGATGGTGATTTTGTCGCGAGAAAGGTGCTGAACGCTCATGCAGATTTCCTTCAACACCCTCACGTTGAGGAGGTTGACGGAAGACCCATTGTCAACCAAGATTTTACCTATCCTGATGTCATGACAGTATCCGGAGACATATAGGGGACGGTTGTGCTCGCATGTCCTAAGGAGGAGATCTTCATCGCCGAAGGTGATATAGGCTGTGTGCACTTCTTCCAGCTCGTCCTTCATCTTTTCTTCGGCGAGGAAAGCTTGGAATTGCTCGGGCTCTTGTAATGCCTTGATCAAAGAATCTCTTGCCTCTTTGGATAGCAGAAGGGCGTCGAGAATACTGAGCTGCGAGGGTATCTTCCTCAAGTGTGCGAGAACGTTGTAGTCCACCTTAGTTTTCTTTGGCGGGTCCTTGGCTGTCAGTTCTTTGACGGCTTGGTCATCAAGGATGATATCCTCAGGGACCTTTTCTTTCCCCTTTCTTTTCTATTTGACCCACTGTTCGAGGGCCCAAGATTCTTTTCGGGCAGCGTACGGTTGCGCAGCTGAATATTTTCACAAGCATTCAGTTCTTCCTCTTTTCCCAAAGTGGACTCTTTAAAGAGAGGGCCAAGAGCCATTTCTTCATCAGAGTCGCTCCCGAAGGTGAGAACTTGCGATCCCCCGGCATTGACCATGCGACAGTTGCCGGTGGTTCTTTTATGCTCCTCGGTCGTATTTCTTTGCTCCCGACGAGTTTTGCGTTTCATTCGCTTAAAATGTTGTCGGTGAGCAACATATCCCTACCACCACCTTTTAAAAGCGTCGCACTCTTTGGTGGGGTGCGAAATCTTTCGATGATATAAGCAGTAGCTAGGATGTGTTTCTGCTTCACCAGGGGCGTTCGCTTCGGAGGATGGCAGCTTCATTCCCATTGATATGGCTTTGGCGAACCTTTTCCTCGTCTTGAACTTGTTTTTATCCGCAGCGGATGTACTTTGATCTGGCGGGGGTGTTTCAACTCTTTCCTCCAGTCGCCGGAGTTTGGCCTTTTCAAATATGGCCGTCTCACGCTCCCGATCAGCTTTACTTTTCAGAAGAGCTTCGTTTAGGAATGCATCGATCATTTCATCTGATGGTCCTAGAAGTTCCGGTTCGGGATTTGCCCCCAGTGTCTCTGTATAAGGAGCTTCTTCATTGTCTATCGACGAGTGAGAGATCACATGGCAACTTGCCACGTAATCTTCAGGCTCATCCGACGAGTCTTCTCCATCATTTCCGTCCTCAAGAACGTGGCTGAGGAACTCTTGGAGCGTGATTGGAGTCCACGCCTTCTGGTTATACTCTTCCAGCACATCAATCTGCTTTTGCAGGTCCGTACGCTTGTCACCAGGCTTCACGGGCTTCTTTGATTTCTTCTTCTTTTTCGAAGATTTCGAGGTGTGTGTGCTTTGGCTATCACCACCGATCTTTGGAGTTGGGCGCGGCTTCAGCATTCCTTCGATGATCTCAGGCTCTAGTGGATTCTTCCACTTAATTGCCGGACATGTGTGGAGATCCTTCAGCATTCTTTTTTATCTTGGCTGAAAGAGCGACCTCCCATGGAGCCTCTTCTACGAAAGAGCATGATGCCCCCGATGTATCCGTCTTCTTGGGAGTGTGCGGCTGAGGCGGGTTCACCTTCCAATTCTCAGATAATACGAATTTACCCTGCTGGTACTGATCTTCTATCCAGGTTTTGAAGATGTAACAATCCTCGATCGGATGGCCCAACATTCGGTGATAAGGGCAATAGTTAGGATTGCTAATGTCGCCAGGTTGCGCTGGGCGTCTTGGCTCCGGCAGATTGATGAGCCTGTTGCGCAATGCAAGCTCAAATAACCTCTTCATCTTGTCTCTAGGGAACGAGTAAGGGCGACTCATTTTATCTTCAAGAGATCGAGTTCTGTTATTTTGGCGATCAACTGGTCTTGGGCTACCGAGATGCTGTTGAGCATTGGCGACGACGATCGCTTTTCCCTTTCCCTTCTCATTTCGAGAGTCCGGCTTTGGAGGAGATGGTCTATGACCCATCTGGTCTATTTGGGCCAGTTTGTTGATCAAGGCCTGGAAAGTAGTCGGCTTGAAGAACATCATGAACTGGAAGATAGTCGCATGAGGGTCCAGAGTGCCCACGAACATACCCACCGCCGGTGCTTCTTCGATGCGCTGTTCGCACTTCGACCACAGATTCCGCCATCGTATGGCGTATTGGACCCATGTCTCGCCTGGCTTCACCCTGGCATTAATCAATGCCATTATCGGGGTGCGTTCACTAGCACTTGTGAATCGCTGGGTTATAATAGCTCCATTTCCGCAAAAGTCTTGACGGAGTCATTCGGGAGTTCAGAGTACCATTCGAAGGCAGTTTCTGACAAGCTGCCGATGAATTGACGGAGCAAAAGTTTATCATCACCCTCGGTGTTGCCGCAAAGAGCTCTGAGCTGGACGACGTGCTGATGAGGATTGCATGTCCCCTTGTACACGTGGAATTTGGGGATTGTGTATCCCGGCGGATATTTTATTTGGTCATACAAGCTTGGATACGGTCGCCCAGTTTTGATGACTTGGCCGGCCGCTTCATTCGCCTGGTGAGCTCGTATTTGCTGAGCTATATAGTCATCCAGTGCGGCCTTGGAAATGGTTTCCTCCTTGGCTGCTGAATGAGCCGGAGGAGGATTAGATGTCTCCCCTCTATCTTCAATAATGATCGGAGGGTCTTCAGCTGGAGGATCCGGCTGTAACATCATTCCTACCATGTCTTGGAAGAGAAGCGCCATTTGTTTTATGTTGGAAACTTGTTCTGCTGCTTCTCGGTCCTTCTTTTTGAGGACCCTACGTAGGAAGTCAGCATCGGTTTCTTGTTCGTGACGTTGTTCTGATGATGCCTCTGGGCTTTCTTTTGGCCCGGTAAGTGCGGCCATTGCAGTCAGCATCTCCTGAAGCTTCTGCTGTTGTTGTTCCTGAGCCCTTGTTATTGATCGGGTGAGCGGTCGGTGGCCCGTCGAAGTGCGGCTTTCTTCTTTTCCGGAGGCCATGTAAACGGTATGCACCGTTATGTCCCCAGACTTAGGGCGTTTGGGCTCAGCGTCTTTGTGATCTGCCGTAGTCATAGGGGTTTTCTCTGGCCTCCTTTTCTTTTGAGCGGTTGATGTTGAGGGGGCCGTTGTAGCGGGCACCCAGGTGGCTGTCGTCCTTTGTGGCTTGCTAGGACGGTTCTCTTCCTGCTGAACCTTCAGCTTCTTCTGTCGGCGAAGATAGTCCTGATCGATCACTGACTCCTGGACCCATCGCCAGACTTTGTAAACTTTGGAAGAAAACCGCTGAGAGGGCCGATCCGGCTTTATTCCTGTAACATTCTCCACGGGTGGAGAAGATCTTTTCAATACGGCGGTAGGAGAGTTCCTGCGCACTTTGTTCAGCAATTCAAAGCTGTTCCCGGTTGGAACAGCTACATTGACTTCCACCGTTGGGGCTGGTGGAGTTAGCCCAGAGGGGGAGTTGCCCCCAGCCTTCCTTACTCGGCGCCAATGGCGACGTCGAGCGTGTTGAGCCGACGGTGTTGGTTCGGTGGTGGGAATGGCTTTGTCTTGCCCTCTATCCAGGTGAGGGGCTGTTGCTGGCGTCAGCCTCTTGAAGACTGATGTCCGTTGAGAAGCAGTATCCAACCGGTCAAAAACAGACTTCTGAGCGGGGACGGAAACCGTGGTGGGAGTCGGAACAGTCAGTCTTGTAAAAACCGACCCTTTGGCGGGAGAAGCCGTCTTGACGACTTCAGGAGCAGGGATGGCTATCCTCTTCAGAACAACCTTTTCTGAGATCGCAGGCTTCATCATGGGCCCATAGGAATTTTGGCCCAGTCTGGTGAAGACTGAGGCGCTTGAGCTGGACGACCCGTTGAGAAGGGCCGCGGTAGTAGCAAGACGATCAAAGACCGACTTCTTGGGAGCTTCTGGTGTTGGTACAGGGGTGCTGAAGCTCATCGGTAGGAGCATGGTCCCAAAGAACAATCCGGTGGTGGCCTGAGTCACCTGATCTACCGGCATCATAAACAAGGAGGCCGCTTAAGGCCCGTAAGCTATGCCTCCAGATGAGGCGGAGCGTGAGTTGCAGTTGCAGTTGGAACACTTCACGCAAGTAGATGCTATTGCTGTTTCGCTTTCTGCGCCAAGCAAGAAACCAAATCTTAGTACCTCGAACCCAAGGGCAACCATAGCAAACCACGATTCGTTCGCGAACACGACACACGAAGTGTGGAGTGGAAAGAGGAAAAGGTCCCACCGGGTGTGCCAGAATCTGTTTACCGCCGGAAACCGGGAAGACGGACGTCTTGCCAGAATCTGGGGGCAGATGCTAATTGGTGCTATCCGTCCACCTCTCCGAAGATGCCAAGTTGATTTATGGCACCGTGTATCGAAGGTTTAAACGGATGCGGCCGATGTAGAAGACTTCGTCAGATTCCCCTTTGTTTGAGGGGTTTTTGATTGTGGGGACGCTCTTCCCTGTAGGCGCAAGCCCCTGCAGTTAATTACTCTACTGCTTCGCGGTAACAACTTTCTCCTTCTCCAGATGGTCACTTCGTGTCGTGGGTGTTTATTTTGTTTGTGGTTGCCCGTGGATTGTATACGAAAACTAATTTATGTTGTCCCCCGTAGGGCATGGATTGGTCCAAATCCATATCTTCTTAAATTTGGGTTTGGGGGTTGGGTTTAAGGATACGTTAGCCTCGTTTGAGACTAAGATCAACTTAAACGTTTGTTAAGGATACGTTAGTCTAATTTTTAGACTAAGATCAACTTAACAGGATCATTTAGATCCAACAAGAGAGAAATTGGGCTCTATTGTTTAGTTTAGGGACATTACAGTCGGTTAGTTTAAGGACATTACGGTCCAGGTTAAGGACATCGTAGTCCGTGGGTTTAAAACGACCCCACAGTCCGAGGTTAAGGACATCGTAGTCCATGAGTTTAAGGAACCCATAGTCCGTAGTTTAAAGACGTCGTAGTCTGTAAAGTTTAAGGACATCGTAGTCCATGAGTTTAAGGACCCCACAGTCCTTAGTTTAAAGACATCATAGTCTATAAAATTTAAGGACATCGTAGTTCATGAGTTTAAGGACCCCACAGTCTATAGTTTAAAGACATCGTAGTCTATGAAGTTTAAGGACATCGTAGTCCATGAGTTTAAGGACCCCACGGTCCGTAGAAATGTGTGGTCATCGGGACCCGTCACCTCTCTGAAGACGTTGAAGGATTACAACGACAAACATCAGAGCAGTAACGAGATGTACCCTTGAACCGGTGTGAATTGATTGGAAGATCTGTAGTCCAGTTTGGGACTAAGATCTGTTGAAATATTTGTGAGCAGATGGGCTCAGTTCAATAAAAGTTGAGGACTTATGGCCAGAATTGGGCTCAGTCCAATTAAAATGTTTAATATTTTTATTCTGGCTATTAAGCCTTTACTTGGTCTCGGCCCTTTTGGCAATGCTAAGCATTAGATCCTGACATCTTTTGTCTTGTATTGAATGTATAGCATTCATCAGAACAAAGTGTGTTCTGACAATGCGCCACGTGGCGCGCCAGGCGCTTTACGCCAATTAGAGAGCGCATTGCGCTTCTGTCGAGTAGCGCACACGAAAAGGACACGTGTCGCGTTTAGCGCTAAGCGCCAGTTTATTAGCGCGTTCCGCTTTCAATTTATGAGCGCTTTGCGCTGGTTTAAGGGCGCGCCAATGAGTGACACGTGGCGTGCTTGACGCTGAGCGCTTGTTCATGGGCGCAGTGCGCTGTTTCAGAAGCGCAAAGTGCAAGCGGTGTCTGTGGTTGACACGTGGCATGTTTTGGCGCTGAGCGCCGGTCCAAGAAGCGCAAAAGTGCATCTCATGAGTGCAAGGCACTTTTCAGTAGCGCAAAACGCATTTGATCAAATTTATGATCAGAGAACAAGTTTATGTTCCTTTAAAGGAGGCTTTGCCTCAAGATTCAAGAACAAAAGTTCTTGTTTATAAAAGGGCTCTGCCTTTGTAGATCAAATGAAGTAAATACTTCCTTTTGGTTCTTATGATTAGATCTTTTGATATTTTTATGAGAGACCTTGATCTGTTGTAGATCTATGATCTTTTAAGAAGATAGTTCTTCTTTTTATGAGATGATTTCATCTCTTTGTTCATTGTTTATGATCTTTACCTTGAAGAATTAATCTTCTTTCGCTAAAAGCTTGCCTTTCTTTTTCTTTGAGTTTTCTCAAAGTTTTCAGGGGGTTTTTCTATATGAGACTTGAAGTCTTGGGGCCTTTATATAGGGCCAATTGATTTGTTAAATCAGTTTAAGAGAACTTTCTCTGATTGATTTGGGGATATTTCCCACCGTCGGATCTTTGATCCTAAGGCTTCTGTTTTGCAGAAGATAATCTTCTTGTTTTAATAAGATTGAGAAATCTTTCCATGCACAATTTGTTCTGTCTTTGGTAATTCTTATTTACCATTGGACCATTGATCCAACGGTGCTTAAAGCACAATCTTGTTGTTTGGAAAGATTTTGAGGAATCTTTCCTTAACAGAATTTAATTCTGATTAATTAATGATTTATCATTATTATTAGATCCTTTGATCTAACGGTGGGGAATTCTCAATTCCAGCGCTGGCGCACCTTGCGCAGCGCGCCTATGTTTGACACGTGGCGCGCAGCGCAGCTGCGCTAGCGCACCCACGTTTGACACGTGGCGCACAGCACGCCTAGTGCGTTGGTTCTGAAGCGTTGCTTTAACAGAGGTGTCTTTTCACCTCTCCTTTTAAGTCAAATTTGTATTCCCCGGAACTTTCATTTTCCAAGTCTTGGAAATAGCTCCACTGTGCACAAAGTTTTCTGTGCCCAGTCTTTATAACTCGAAGCAAAGCTTCTTTCTTTTCTCATTTCCAAAGAATCCTCTCAATTATGGCTTGTAACCGCCCACATGCCCGTCGACAACCGTGGGAAGTGCCCATTCAGGACATTGTTCCTCGGTTTGCTGCGCGCTTGGTGGATCCTTCTCTTACGGATGAGCAATGCGACGCTGCACTGTACGAGCTCTTGACTCGTGTGGGGTCTCCTCTCCCCCGCACTCTATTTGGCTTCGGATGATCCTTGCGTCTGTGCTCGCTGATCTTCCTCCTCCTCCAGCAGAGATGTCCTCGGCAATGCTTGATGCTGCTGAAGACAAGATCGAGTGCTTCTTCGAGGCGCATTTGATCACTAAAGCCCTGAGGGATTGCTCTGTCCGCTTGCTGAGCCAGATACGGGCTCGTCGGGTTGTTATCTCCACTTTCTCTGGTGAGTGCGGCGTTGATCGATGGATGGCTACTCCTCGGGAGGATCGCCGTTTTAACATGGTGGAGAAGATGGAGAGGGAACTGGACAATCTCCTCCTTAGCTTTGCGAACCCCTGTCCTTTTGATCCCATGTTTGGTGATCTTTTTTCAATGTAATAATAAACAGATGTTTTGATTAAGTATTTTGTTATCCGTTAAGTGTTCCTTTGTTTTCTTTGTTATTCATTTGTAAGGCGTTTATGCGCTGCATAATTTAATTCGCTATAATCAGGTGCAAGTGATCCTTGCAAGGATGAAGCGCTTCTGGCGCTTAGCGCTTCTGGTGTTTAGCGCTCTCGTGCTTTGCACGTGGGCGCCATTTCAGAGTCTTTGACTCTTATTGCTGGCGCATTTGATATTAGCGCTTTTCATGAAGCGTTGCTTCGCTTTCCAATCTTGGAAACAGAGTTTTGCTCTAATTTGGGATGCGTAGCGCAAAGTGTAGCGCAACTGCACTAGCGCACCCGTGTTTGACATCTGGCGCGCGGCGCGCCTAACGCTAGTGCACTTATGGTGCGCTGCATAGGGCGCAGCGCAACTGTGCTAGCGCATCCGTGTTGACACGTGGCGCGCCCAACGCAGAGCGCTGGATCTGAAGCGTTGCTTTGATTTTTGATTTTTGAATTTCAATACAGAGTTTTGCTCTTATTGGGGGAAGGGAAGCGTCGCTTCATTTCAAATCTTGGAATTTGAATAGAGCTTTGCTCTGATTGGGGAAACAGACTCTTCAGAAAGAGTGGCTACCTCGGGCTCGGCGATTGTAGCCATCTCACCTACCGCTACCTCGGGCTCGGCGATTGTGGCTGTCTCACCTGCCGCTACCTCAGGCTCGGTGGTTGCTGCCACGTCACCTACCACTTCCTCGGCAAGACTCGGCCCTACAGGATAGGATATATGAGAACCTGAAAATTAAAGCTTTGACAAAAGAACCCAATGTCACGTTACCTTGGGTCGGTTTTTCGATTACCTCCCGAGCCGCACGTGCTGCCTGTCTGTGGGCGGTAGACAAGGCAGCCGAAATATCCTCTGAAGGAGTAGGGGCAGGGGTAACAGCGTTTGGACCTGCACCCGCATCCAAGGCGGCGGTACGCTCCCTTGCCACGCGCATCCGACGCTTCCTTTCCGCTCGGTCCGTGAGGGCAAATCTTTTAAAGACCTCCTTCAACGGGACGTCATCATCCGCGCCAATAGTTACCTCTGGAGCCGTTATGGCATCCGTCATCGGTTGCTTAAGTGAAGCTTCTTTCGGCAATACCGGCGGAACTGAGACTTCGATAGCCGACCCGGGAAGCATCTCCGCACCGCCCTATGAAGTCGGTGCCACGCCTAGAATAATCTGAGTAGAGGTGGTTCCTGTAATAAGATGAAAAGGAGGGGTCAGATTACCCATAAGAAACGGGAGCGGAGACGCGGTGAACCGAAATCTACCGATGCCTAAGGATGCTCGAAGTCTTTCCTCTTTCTCAAAAGTCTCGAGAGAAGCCGCGAGAGCTTCTTCGGTGGAAATGCCTGTTAAAAAAGGGGGGAAAGTGTCAGTCAAAACACGATGACAAAAATATGATGCAATGACGAAAGATACAGCTAATGGTTACCTGATTGCGCGAGAATAGCCAGTCCCGCTTAGTGGCTTGCCAATTGCTCAGAAGCTGCAATGGCAGCCGCCAGATCAGTATCATCTGGCGGCATGAATAGACCCTCGTTTGTCCCATACTCGCTCGGGCCCTTGCCATAAGGATCGTGAGGCTCCTGGCCGAGTATAACTTCGACAGAAAGGATCGACTTTTTCTTCCTCTTCTGCGAGTGAGCTCCGGTCGCAGCTAGCACAAGCTTACGCTTGGTAGGCACACCCGATATCTGAACCCACTCCAGAATCGGGGGAAGCTACAGTCACCGTTTCTACAGGAGCCCGGGGTATCGGTAGCTCGGGCCTTTCGTGCAGGACTTCGATCACGGCAGCTTCTCTTAAGGGAGGTGGGATAATGGTCCGTCGCTTCAGAGGGACGTTTCGATCACCAGCATAGGGTGCACCTTTGCGATCGAGCAGCAGTCGCTTCTCCTCCCTGATGATGGCGCCCATTGAATGCTGGTACCACGCCACGTACACACTAAGGGCCTTCGGGACACAGCTCGGTTCGCTGATAAATAAGTTGGACCCCGTGTTTATGCGCATGAAATGATGCAGCGCGTTTCGTATTCCCTCTTTAGTGACAGCAGGTTCTAACAAAAAAGCCTCAAGCGGGACTCCCTGATTGTAGCTCAGTTGCTGGGCGAAACGGTGCGGGTTGTATCTCATGAATAACGCCGCATCATTTTGCCTAAACACTAGAAAGCCCGGTCTGATGGAATATAAATGAAGGATTTCCCGAGCTTTCAAAACAGAGGCTCAATCTTTAAAAATGTCCTGCAATGGCTGCACCGTTGTCACGGACTTTTTGCCGATAGTCAGGATCTTGTCGGTGAAAGTCATGTCATCTCCAACCGTGCGAGGACGAAAGAGCAAACCTCTAACTTCCCGTGGTGATGGATTTACAATAGATGCGTCGACTAATCACATAATCCGGGGGAAACCGCACCTGTCGTAGAAGGACAGCCTTTTATGGATACCGAAAACGCCAAGTGCATATAGCTCGAGCCATGACATGAAGTAATGCATCGAGAAGTTCACATGATGCACTCCGGGTTCAGTAGTATCCGCCGCTTGGCTGAGGCCGTAATACATATGAGCTAACCCGGCAACCCCGACAGCCACTTTCACCCCAATAATCATTCGGTGAGCCGAATAGAAGACAGACGGCCTCATATGGCGAGGGTGCATCGGGAGCGCAAACCAGCTCAGCCATAGCCCAAGAAACCCCAAAAAGAACATTTCCTCATCAATCCCAGAGACTGCGACCTCCGCGAAAGAAACAACTGAAGTGTTGGGAAGGAAGAAACTCTTTTGATCTGCCTCCGCCATTGGAAAGTTGTTTAACCCTAAACCGAAAGGGTCGTCAAGTTTGGCGAATTTAGCAGCATCCTTCGAGAGGACTTCCGGATGGAGAAAACGAGCAATGAAATCCTCGAAATTAACCCCGAGGCTCCCAGATTCGAGAAAAAGGCCCTCATAAATATTCAACACTTTGATTAAACTAGGTAACTGGTGTTGAATGGCGTTCTCCGGGGTAAGGCCTGTCATCACTGACTTGGCACCAAAAATGTATTCATCTGTAGGAAGCAGTTCCTCATAATGCTCCCCCATAACCGGCAAGCCAGAAACTTCTGCAAATTCCTCTAAGGAAATTGATACTTCTCGGTCCAGCGAAAGGAAGGTGTGAGTAGGAATATTCCACTGCTCCAGAAAGGCCTTAACCCACCAGGAGGGAAGCGTAGAATACTGGAAGAGAGAAGCATAAATGGCGGGATACAACCCAAGCCTCAACAACTGTGACTTCTTCGCTGACAGAATGTAGTGGGCCCATTGCAGATAGCCAGCTGGATGACAAGGATTTAGCCCAATCATATATGGTTGTCCCCGCGGTCGCGCCTCGCCTTGACAAATACGTCGCTCCAGGGTATCCAAAGCCATTGGAGGCTGAACAGGTATCGAAGCCATAGCGGGCTGAAGAAGACCTCCCAAAGTCTAGTTGACTTCTTCCACGGTATAGTTCACCAGGGGTGGGTCGGCATAATGGATCGCCATGATGAGCTCTGAGGGTATCGCGCAAGAAAAGCTCTGCCGACCTTTAATAATTTGATTGTACCATGTCCCCCAGAGGTGAAGATTCTTATGTTCCGGGTCATGATATTTGATCAATGCTAAGACTTCCCGGTCCACAGGCGCTCCAGGGAATCCTCCCTCTGAACGAACAAACGGGAAAAGGGATCGAAAGACATTTCGCCTGCGTGAAAAGGGACAAAAGTCAACTGTCAATGCGATAATTTAATTTAAATTCTGACACTTGGTACTTTAGAATTTGTACCACACTGCAATGCAGTGAAGAGGGACCAAAAGGGGCCCACAAAATCTAGATGACAGTTCATCATTAATAAAACAGCCTCATCATTTGATGAGACTGTTGATTAAGTGAGGAAATCCTCAATTGATTCTCATTAAATGAGATATCTCTCGAGCAGAGGAGTAAATCTCCCTTTGAGAGCAGCGCTCTGTGACAGAGTGACCCTTGTAAAACTCTAATCATGAAGGAATAAAAATTCCTCAAGAGCCTTGCTCTGGAAGAAAATGATGGAATAATCCATCAAGAAAATTTATAAAAAAAAATTGTATACGAATTAAAAAATTCTGAGATCTTCAAGATCCATGAACAAACTCTTAAGAGTTTTTCATGATTTGAAGAGAGCAAAAGCTCTGTTAATGAAACCCTAAAAGGGTTTTCGTTAGATCAAAGATCTATGAAGAGCAAGGCTCTGTTAATGGGTAAAACCCTAGATTATTAAAAGATTTAATCTATACCTAAATTTTGACAGAGTTTTTTTTCCTTAAGAAAATTCTTAAGATGGAGAGCTATGCTCTGTGAGAGAATAAAAATTCTTAGAAAATAAGGAAGAAGATGAACAGAAATCATCCTAAGGACCAAAGGTCCTATTTATAGGCACTGAGTGCCGTTTCAACTTCTAAGTTGATCCAAAGGCGCAGATGCTGCCACAATTGCACTCACATGTGGGCCACGTGAGCGCAACGGTGGGGGGGCATTTGTTTCCCCCAATCAGGGCAAAGCTCTGTTTAAAATTCAAAATTTTGAAATGAAGCAACGCTTCAGATGCAGCGCCAAGTGCGCTGCGCCCTGAGCAGCGCACCACGTGCAAAGCACGTGGGCGCTAGCGCTAGGTGCGCTGCGCTCTAAGCAGCACGCCATGTGTGCGCTAGCGCTAGGTGCGCTGCGCCCTGAGCAGCACACCACGTGCAAAGCACGTGGGCGCTAGAGCTAGGTGCGCTGCGCTCTAAGCAGCACGCCATGTGTGCGCTAGCGCTTGGTGCGCTGCGCTCCAAGCAATGCACTGTGTGTCAAACACAGGTGCGCTAGCGCAATGTGCGCTACCCTTCAAACAGCGCACCACGTGCAAAGCACGGATACGCTAGCGCTGGAACTAAAAGCTCCCCACCGTTAGATCAAAGATCTAATAATAATGATAAATCATTAATTAATCAGAGTTAAATTCTGTTAAGGAAAGATTCCTCAAAATCTTTCCAAATAACAAGATTGTGCTCTGTAAATCAGAGCACCGTTGGATCAATGATCCAATGGTAAATAAAAATTACCAAAAGACAGAATAAATTCTGTATGGAAAGATTTTCCAATCTTATTAAAAACAAGAAGATTGACTTCTGTAAAACAGAAGCCCTAGGATCAAAGATCCAATGGTGGGGAAACATCTCCAAATCAATTAGAAAAAGATCTCTTTAACTGATTCAACAAATCAGCTTACCCTATAAAAAGGCCCCTAGACTTCAAATCTCAGATATACAAAAAGAGAGAGAAACCTCCCCAAAAAACTTTGAGAAAATTCAAAGAGCAAGCTCTTGCAAGAAGATCTTTCTGCAAGGTAAAAATGATGATGATGAATATAGAGATGAAATCATCTCATTAAAAGAAGAATTCATTTCTTTAAAAAGATCATAGATCTACAAAGACAAAATGTCATTCACAAAAAGATCAAAAGATCTCATCATAAAATAAAAGAAAAACTTACTTCTCACAGATCATAGATCTATAAGAATAAAATCTTTCTCAAAGAGATCATGAACATCTCATTATAAAAAGAAGAATAATTCAATTCTCTTAAGGATCATAGATCCATAAAGGCAAATCCTTTCATCAATATAAGAGATTGAAACAAAATAAGAACGGTTATTCTTAGATCTTGAGACAAAATCTATTTTAAAAAGCTCAGATCATAAAATTGATCAAATGCGCTTTGCGCTCTTGAACCGTGCTTCTGCGCTCTCTGGACTGGCGTTCAACGCCAAATGCGCCACGTGTCAATCACACATGCGCCAATTAACCACTAGCGCTTTGCGCTCTTGAAATAGCGCACTGCGCTCATGGGCTGGCGCTCAGCGCCAAGCGTACCACATGTCACTCACGTGTGCATCACTAAAATGAAAGCGCAATGCGCTCAGCGCTCATAAACTGGCATCACGCGCTCATCATCTGGCGCCAAGCGCGACACGTGTCCCTTACATATGCACCACGTGGCAGAAGCGCGCTGCGCTCTTTGACTGGCGCAAAGTGCCTAGCGCACCACGTGTTGCGCTGACAAAACATAAATTGTTCTTTAATAAGCCCAGAGCTCTGATGAATGCTCAGCATTTAATAAAAGACAAAAACATTGTCAAGATATAAATCAATGCTCAGCATTGTTAAAAGGGCCAAGCCTAAATAAAGGCTCAACAACCCAAAAATAAAATGCTAAACATTTTAACCTGATTGGACTTAGCCCAAGATTGGCCATAAGTCCTCAACTCATATTAATTGAGCTCATCTGCTCATAAATATGTTAATAGATCTTAGCCCCAAATTGGACTACAAATCTTTCAACCAACTCGCATCGGTTCGAGGGTACATCTCTTTACTCCTCTGATATTTGTCGTTGTAATCCTTTAACGTATTCAGAGAGGTGACGGGTCCCGACATCCAAACATTCCACGGGCTGTGGGGTCCTTTAAAATCCATGGACTATGATGTCCTTAACCTTGACTGTGAGGTCTTTAAACTCACGGACTATGATGTCTTTAATCTTGACTGTGATGTCTTTAAACTCACGGACTATGATGTCCTTAACCTTGGACCGAGATGTCCTTAAACTAACAATGGACCGTAATGTCCTTAAACTAATCGACCGCAATGTCCCTAAACTAAACAATAGAGCCCAATTGCTCTCTTGTTGGATCTAAACGATCATGTTAAGTTGATCTTAGTCTAAAAATTAGACTAACGTATCCTTAACATACGTTTAAGTCGATCTTAGTCCCAAATGAAACTAACGTATCCTTAAACCCAACCCCCAAACCCAAATCTAAGAAAATACGGATTTGGACTAATCCACGCCCTATGGGTGACAACATAAATTAGTCTCCGTATATAATCCACGGGCAACCAAAAACAAAACAAATACCCACGACACGAAGTGACCATCTGGAGAAGGAGAAAGTGGTTACCGCGATACAATAGCGTAATTAACTGCAGGGGCTTGCGCCTGTAGTGAAGAGCGTCCCCATAATCAAAAACCCCTCATCAACGAGGGGGAATCTGACGAAGTCTGCTACATCGGCCGCATCCGTTTAAACCTTCGATACATGGTGCAATAAATCAACTCGGCATCTTCGGAGAGGTGGACGGATAGCACCAATTAGCATCTGCCCCGAAATTCAGGAAAGACGGACCCGTGCGGTCGCGTCTCCGTGTTTCGGCGGGGAACACCACCGAGCAGCTTCTCTGCTCAGTCCATCCTTAACAGGAAATTTCATGCCCGTCTACACTAAGGATCTGAAGCCTTCATCCTCGGCAGACTCCGACCAGTCCAAATTAGGCTCTTGTCTGACCTATTCTAAGAGAAGTGGTCGTCAGTCCAACTCGAGGGAATCGGAAAATCTATACCTTTCTATTCGAAGGAGCCAACTAACACGCCTCGAGCGAGTGATCGCCACCTCAACTTCGGGGCCATAAGGACACCGAACTTATACCAGCCTTTATACACTTGGCAAATAATTGGATTTCACTCGACGCACGATTGCCATCTAAAGGACCGGTCACCGACCTACGGTATGACTCATCAGGGTCACACAAGAAAACATCGCTACGTGAACAAAAATCAAAACGGCTTTATTCACAATTTGGGAGTCTTTACAAAAGGTATTATGGGCTCCTCAGCCTTACAAAATTACCTGAAGGCTTACAAGATTCAAAAACAAAAAAGGGGGGAAAGCAGGAGGCAGGAAGGCTTAGGCCTTAGGACCGGGGAGGATCTCGATCTACTCTGCGCCAGCATCGGGAGCCGGAGTGACAACTTTAGGGTCGGCGCTACCTCCAGGAGCTTCAGCGCCGGGAGCCGGGGTGACGACCTTAGAGTCGGCACTCCCGCCGGTAGTCGGGCTGACAGCTTTTGGAACAATGCTCCCACCGGGAGCCTTACCTCCAGCACTCCTACCGGCGGCCTCTCCCCCGGCGACACTTCCGGCGGCATGCCCTTGCACCTCCTCGTCAGAGAGGGGTTACTCGAACCGAAGCTCGCCATCGGAAAACCCCGGCATCAACGCCTTGACAGCGTCGAGGGCCTGGTGCCAAACGATGGCCGAGGCGTCGGTAAGGTCGGTGTAGAATTGCTCCGACATCTAGTACCTCTCCACCGCCTTCGCCGCCTGGAGATCGGCGATCTTCACCTCCTCCTTCACCGCCTCGGCTTCCCTCTTAAGGGTGTCCCGCGTCTTCTTCATCATGGCGTTGAGCACCCTGGCCTCCTCCAACTTAGCCTCGATGCCCTTTTTGGATTCCTTCAGGAAGCAAATGGACTCCTTGCATTTGGAGTTCACCGCCTCCTCGGCGGCCATCCAGGTTTCGAGGGCGGCGATCCTCTCCTTCGCCAGCTGTAGATCGTCCTCCCACGAAGAAGACTCGCCCGCCTTCAACATCGCCGGGGCAATTTCCTCGTGCTCCATGTTGGCGATAAGGGCGCAGTGCTGGAGGACCTAAGGAAGATAAAAGGAAGGGTTAAAAAGTATCCGATCTGTGGAAAAAAACACTTAACGAAAACCTCAACGGAAATCAGATACTGACCTGTACCGCCTCCTGAGCAATGGGGGCGACTTGGGCCTTAAGGGTGCCCCGGGGAATTTTGCTCCCGGCCGATCTCTCCATCTCCGAAAGCAAGCTATCGGCGACAGAAAACCCCGAGGGTACCTCGAAGCAGACATCCCCCTCCTGCACAAAGATCGGGGAGGACAGATGTAACACCCTAGTTCTTTTATACCAGTTCTAGTTCATATATTTCTTTATTTATGGTATTTTCCTGATTTACTATGTTTTGGGTGCGAATAGTGTATTCGACATTTGTATTTACATTCTACCCAACCCGCTTGCTTGAAACCTGTCTTGATTCATATTTATGATTTATCCTGACCTGTTACATGGACTCGTGCACTTTCATTTTAATTTATACATCTTGCATACTGGCATTTTATCTGGCATTTGCATTTTTACAATATAACATTTTAAGTCACATAAAATATTTTAAAAATACATTGCATGGCCTGCATGATACCCCTAGCCCCGTCATAGCATACGCGCATCTTGTTCTCGTCCCGTTCAGTGAAACGGACTTGTTTGGATGGCTACGCGCACGTTCCTGCATCCGTTCTTGTGGGTATGCATTTTCGTTACCCGGACATTCATTTTTTATTTTGGTCGACATGTATATTTTTCGTATTTTAAAACTGAATTTTAGACCCGACCCGGGCATGTTTTGGACTATATTT
The DNA here is from genome assembly GCA_030015575.1 of Agapanthus africanus. Classification (NCBI taxonomy): domain Eukaryota; kingdom Viridiplantae; phylum Streptophyta; class Magnoliopsida; order Asparagales; family Amaryllidaceae; genus Agapanthus; species Agapanthus africanus. The sequence continues at coordinate 141,463,827 of CM057338.1, forward strand.
GTATTTACCAGAATACCAAATTTTATTTATATAATATTAATTTTATAAACTGATACAAATTAAAATTTAGTTAACTAATAAAAGATTTTTTAAATTTAAATCTAAACTAATTTCCTAACAAACTAACAACCCCTTTCTCTCTCTCTCTCTCTCCTCTGCATATATATATTTATATATATTTTATTTTTATTTTTTTCTTTCCCTTTTTAATACACAGCCTCTTCTTCTTACTTCTTCTTCTTCTTTCTTCTTTCTTTTTCTTGATCTTGTTTCTTGTTCCAGTGATCACCGCCGGAGCCGTGCTCGTCGCTGAGGATCCGAGTGATCCAGTGAACGTATCTTGCCTGCGTGATCACCCTCTTGCATTGTTTAGACCTGTCCCGTGTGCTGTGCGTGCGTTGCGACATTTTACAGACGTCGGACGTGCCGTACATATCCGTTTCGTGATCCGTCGAGGCAAGTTAATCTTGCTATATGCTATACTACTATATTCTATATTCATTTGAATAATAACAACACATAATGATTAGTTATGCATCCCACATTATCATTTTGCATATTTCACCGTTTTCGGATATCCGTGTGCATCCGTGCAAGTTATTTCATATCTAGTGCATACAAATTTATCTTGATACATGCTAGAGTACAATATGCTGCACCCAATTGAATATTTACATTTCATATTATTTAGTTGTACATCCCGCATTTACCAGTTTATCATTTTACTGTTATACGACGTCCGTACACATCAATATCATTATTTACATGTCTAGTCGCATGCTAAATTATCTTGCTACAAGCTAGGTATAGTATTATGCATCCATACTGAAGTTTTACTGTTTTCGGATACCCGATTGCATCCATATCATTTAAAATATGTATCGTCGTAATATTTCTTATTATTATCTTTAATTAGTTTATATTCTGTATTTTATAATATTATACAAAATATAGTTTGAAAATATTATAGTTTACACATGAAATGTCGTTGCAAAGCGGATACGACAAATCTAAAATTTACTGTACACCTTACCTTATAAAATTCATTATAAATCATAGAAAAATTATTAGTATACGTTCTTTAGTTTGTTATGAATCTAACTCAGAATACTATAACTCTATGAAATATTTACTTGTAAAATAAATTGTTTAAATAACGTAAAATGCAAATGAAAATATCTCTAAACTGCTGTCCAGGGAAATTCCAGCAGCAAACTTTCAATTTCGAATGTTCATAACTTTTTGTAGGAACAACCTGAGATACTTCAACTTATAAAAATGAAAACCTTATTTAATTATCTTTGTTTCGGTATAAGACACGTCCCTTTCGGAGAACGTTTGTTATTTTTAAGCTATTTTACAAATCATGGTGATGCTGAATTTCTGAACGGAACTTTCTTGTGCATGATTAATCAATACCACTTTTATAGTTATTAATCGGTTTGAATATGTTATCCATTTTAATATTATTATATCAATATCTATTTAATAAATAATAGTGCTTGTGTTTTAATATTCAGCAAATTTTACCGATTTACAGTTTTATAGCATCCGTCTGTATCCGTATGGTTTATTACATATCTAGTTGCATGCCGAGACCATATTATTTCATGTTACTGTTGTATTAGTGCACCATGCTTGATAATGTGCATCCTACATAGTCATGATGTAACCCCTGATAGATGTTTATGCATCCATGCTTTCACCGTACATCCATACCTTTAGCGTGATTCGATACTTGCTATATTTTACTGTTAGGCATCCGCTTGATACCTGTGCACTACCTGACATGACCTGATATATCACTACTTGACATGTTATCTGATCCTGTTTCTGATGCCGACAATCATGACATGTTGTCCCGATGGACATTTTCTTTTGTCTGTATAGACAAACCTGCTCCTGCTTGATCCTGTGTTGGCATTAGCTTCAGATTTATCAATACCTGACTTGAATATATAACTTGGGGTATGGGGAAATCAATGATGAAACTTGACTTGTAACTCGACAGTTCGATGCTTATACTGATCGGTTTTAGGGGCTAGGCCAGCCCTGGGATGATGCTGCTGACATCTTTCATCTGTACATGTTTCATGTTTAGTGCCTAGCGACATGTCTCGGTTTTAGCCCGAGAATCTGGACCGTGGTCCCGGGCATGCACGGGATACTATTAAGTTATATCGACGATTCATCAAATTGATTTCACAGACTTGAGAGTAGTTAACCCAGTAGCACAGTTTAGTTTCACCGCTGCACTTCACATATACTGTTACACTTCACTGTTCTATATCCGTGCTCACTTATTACATTCATGTACCCTTTTATAATTCATGCCTACATGTCTTGTTACCTCCTGTTCATTTATTATTGTTTGATATTATGATGCACTGACGTCTGGGTTTTGCATGGCCCAGATCCTCTACCTTATCGCAGGCTGATCAGGAGTACTTCCTCCGTTAGGCCGGGCAGTGAGGATCCTGTTAGTATTCAGTTAGTATCCAGTTTAGTTATGTTACTTTATACATGTACACAGTATTATGCATCCATACTGAAGTTTTACTGTTTTCGGATACCCGATTGCATCCATATAATTTAAAATATGTATCGTCGTAATATTTCTTATTATTATTTTTAATTAGTTTATATTCTGTATTTTATAATGTTATACAAATATAGTTTGAAAATATTATAATTTACACATGAAACGTCGTTACAAAGCGGATACGACAAATCTGAAATTTACTGTACACCTTACCTTATAAAATTCATTATAAATCATAGAAAAATTATTAGTATATGTTCTTTAGTTCGTTACGAAGCTAACTCAGAATACTATAACTCTATAAAATATTTACTTGCAAAATAAATTGTTTAAATAACATAAAATGAAAATGAAAATATCTCTAAACTGCTGTCCAGGGAAATTCCAGCAGCAAACTTTCAATTTTGAATGTTCATAACTTTTTGTAGGAACAACCTGAGATACTTCAACTTATAAAAATGAAAACCCTATTTAATTATCTTTGTTTTAGTATAAGAAACGTCCCTTTTGGAGAACGTTTGTTATTTTTAAACTATTTTACAAATCAGAGTGACGCTGAATTTCTGAACGGAACTTTCTTGTGCATGGTTAATCAATACCACTTTTATAGTTATTAATCGGTTTGAATATATTATCCATGTTAATATTATTATATCAATATCTATTTAATAAATAATAATGCTTGTGTTTTAATATTCAGCAAATTTTACCGATTTACAGTTTTATAGTATCCGTCTGTATCCGTACGGTTTATTACATATCTAGTTGCACGCCGAGACCATATTATTTCATGTTACTGTTGTATTAGTACACCATGCTTGATAATGTGCATCCTACATAGTCATGATGTAACCCCGATAGATGTTTGTGCATTCATGCTTTCACCGTACATCCATACCTTTACCGTGATTCGATACTTGCTACATTTTACTGTTAGGCATCCGCTTGATACTTGTGCACTACCTGACATGACCTGATATATCACTACTTGACATGTTACCTGATCCTGTTTCTAATGCCGACAATCCTGACATGTTGTCCCGATGGACATTTTCTTTTGTCTGTATAGACAAACTTGTTCCTGCTTGATCATGTGTTGGCATTAGCTTCAGATTTATCAATACCTGACTTGAATATATAACTTGGGGGTATATGGAAATCAATGATGAAACCTGACTTGTAACTCGACAGTTCGATGCTTATACTGATCAGTTTTAGGGGCTAGGCCAGCCCTGGGATGATACTGCTGACATCATTCATCTGTACATGTTTCCTGTTTAGTGCCTAGCGGCATGTCTCGGTTTCAGCCCGAGAATCTGGACCGTGGTCCGGGCATGCACGGGATACTATTGAGTTACATCGACGATTCATCAAATTGATTTTACAGACTTGAGAGTAGTTAACCCAGTAGCACAGTTTAGTTTCACCGCTGCACTTCACATATACTGTTTGACTTCACTGTTCTATATCCATGCTCACGTATTACATTCATGTACCCTTTTATAATTTATGCCTACATGTCTTGTTACCTCCTGTTCATTTATTATTGTTTGATATTATTACGCACTGACGTCTGGGTTTTGCATGGCCCAGATCCTCTACCTTGTCGCAGGCTGATCAGGAGTACTTCCGCCGTTAGGCCGAGCAGTGAGGATCCTGTTAGTATCCAGTTTAGTTATGTTACTTTCCAGATGTTATTGTTTATTGGATCTATTGCTTCCGCGTATTATTTCTTGACTCGTTTATTCTGGCATATGGACATGTACTAGATAGTTTATCTTATTTCTACTGTTCTTGATATCTCTAGACAGACATAATATGACTGTGGAAGGATGTTTCCTATCCACAGGTAGCATGGTCGGCTCTGTCACGTGTCTATCTTAGCGCACTCTGGGAAGCAGGGCGTGACAACAGAGGCCGAGATACCGTCCTCTTGTACCTTTTTAAGGGGACCTCGGGGGGTCGGCCTCGTCCTCCACCTCCCTCGCCCAGGGCTCCGGTTCCCGAGCGTGCTTGCGGCTCTCCCTGCGGCTAACTTCCGAAGCTCGGGGCGTGGAGGAAGGCCCAGCTGATGCGGCTGACTTCGGGGCCGGGCTCGAGCCAGGGCGTGACGAGCTAGCGCCCCCCGTCTTCCTCCCCTTCTTAACGGCCATGGCAGACAGGAATTTGGATCGATCCATTTGCTCTGTAAAAAGTAAAATGCACAAAGGGAGTTAGTAACGCTGAAAAGGGCGAAAGAAAAATATGCAACTCTAGACAAGTCGGCTAAGATCCTAACTTACCCACGAATCGAGCGGGGCTGAGCCCGGCCCAACTGAGGGCCTGCTCGGAAAGCAAAACATCGGCCCGTTGGATCGGCTCCCACACCGACACCGTCCTCGCCTCTGGAGAGGTCGACCGCGTCACCCGCGGGCAATCGGCCTTATGCCACTGTACAGTCACAGGCCAATCCTCGCCCTCGGGTGGCCCGACGAATACAAACTTCTCCTTTCATTCGTGGATGGAAGAAGGAACTATCACGACCCCCGACCCGGCCGCCCCTTTCCTGCGTTTTCTAAAGGAAACGTACACCCAACTCGGCTCATCCTTACAGGTGCCGGGGTGATTTTTATAACAAAGAGAGGAGAGGAGAAGGGCTAAGCTGAAGGGGATCTCATCAAGTCTCAACCGAATCAGGAACCCAAGGAGAATTCTCCAGGAGTTCGGCACTAGCTGGCGCGGGGCTAGTTGAAAACAACGTAGCGCCCCGCATACCTCGGAGGGAAAAGGCAGACGCATTCCAGCCCAGAATGCATCCAGGTACAAAGCGATCTCATTGCCCTGCACCTAATCTGCCCTTTCGTCCGCCCTAGCCAAACGAAGTGAATAGCTAAGGGGAATGTGGAAACGAGCCCAGATCGTGGTGAGCTCATCCACATTCTGTCGGGACCCGGTTCTTGCTCACGGAACAAAGTGCCACACAGAAAAAAGTGCCACGCCAAGTGTCATGTTTAAGTGGGCGGGGGAAACCTCTTGAATCCGTGGGGGGCACCTCTTGAGTCCGTGGGACCCACTGTAGAACAATGGGGACTCTTCGTAATACATTCCGAAAGAGGGCAGATCTGTACTATAAATGGAATGATACCACTCTTCAATACAGAGCCACCTTTTAAGTGAACCGGCACTACAGGAGCTTGAGAACTCCGTAGTTAAGCGTGCTCGAACCAGGGAAGTTCTGGGATGGGTGACCTCCTGGGAAGTGGCCCCTGGTTGGGTCTGGTTCGCCCTGAAGGACAAAACCGTGATGGTTTGGCCAGAGTGGACAATACTCTCTGTATTGGGGGTGGGGCATGACAGAATGGTATCAGAGATGGTTCCTCAATAGTAGGTCTGTGGTTCGAGGACGAACCATTGTTCAAAGGTGGGGAGAATGTCGAGACCCGATTCTTGCTCACGGAACAAAGTGCCGCACGGAACAAAGTGTCACGCCAAGTGTCATATTTAAGTGGGCGGGGGCCACCTCTTGAATCCGTGGGGGCCACCTCTTGAGTCCGTGGGACCAACTGTAGAACAATGGGGACTCTTCGGAATACATTCCGAAAGAGAACAGATCTGTACTATAAATGGAATGATACCACTCTTCAATACAGAGACGCCTTTTAAGTGAACCAGCACTACAGGAGCTTTAGAACTCCGTAGTTAAGTGTGCTCGAACCAGGAAAGTTCTGGGATGGGTGACCTCCTGGGAAGTGGCCCCTGGTCGGGTCCGGTTCGTCCCGAAGGACAAAACCATGCGGTTTTGGCCAAAGCGGATAATACTCTCTGTATTAGGGGTGGGGCATGACACATTCCTTAGGAGGGAGGGCGCATCACGAGCATTTCTGATGCGCGCTTTAGGGACCCTTCCCGTCGCCTGACCACGAGCGGCGCGGGTAACCCTAACTCTACGAGGAGAATCCGACTCAAAAGGAGCAGAAGAAGACTCTCTAGACTCTACCCTAACTATCTCAACTGACTTCTCAGAGGAAGACATCTAACCTGATTCAAAGAAAGAGTCCACCTTGGAGAGAACGCGAGAGATACGATCTAAAAGAAAGAGCGTCGAGCTATCTCTCACAGCTATGAGGAAATGATGGCGAAAGTGTGGACCCTGGGAGATCCCACTTCTATTTATAAGTATTCTGGCAACACATCCAACGGCGCAGATTGTTTCTCGCCAAAACGACGCCTCGCGCTCGCCAGCTGTCAACGTTCCACGTGTCGCGCAACCATTGGAGACGTCCCTTCAAGCGCAGAAAACAGCGGCGACCCGTCATGTCAGCCAACCGGCGTCGGACACGTGGCCTGCACCTCAACGAACGTACGATTGAATCGGCGCTCCCTCTCTAATGCACGATCTCCTCTCTGATCTGCTGACGTCATCAAAGGATACGCCTAACCGCCTCGGGAATCCGTGCTGACGAGGTCTTCAACTACGAGCATAGCCCAGGTGACTGATCAGACCACTCTCGACCCGACCCATAAATAGGTCGGGACGAGAGTGGGGGGCTAATAATGATGCTCAATATTGAGAACTCCCCATTTCATGACACGTGGCAGATGATGTGTCCCGGGGCTTACGGAACAGGAGCAAGCACGATACATTGAAGGCATTGTCCCGGCCTTCGCCCTGAGGATTGACCTGACCTTTGATGGCCTTCCAGAACACTCCTATGCTCGTCTTACAAATAACTATCGGCTCGCCTCCGAGCCCTCCTACACGCCGAGCTTCCTCAGCCCTCCCAGCTCGCCTCCGAGCTATCATCGAACTGAGCTCCCTCGGCCTCCCGCTTGCCTCCGAGCCTCCCGCCGAGCTAAGCCTCACCGGTTCTGTCGAGCGACCTAAAATGCAGATCACAGGCGCCTCCGCCACGGCTTTGCAAATCTCGCCAGACGCGAGATATCCGCCGCCCCACGATCCCGCATTCCACGCCGTCGCATTCCCCCATTAACGAGCGTATCTCGTCATTAATGGGTGATCCCGCCATTCACGTAGGCGTAACGTTAGAGGCGTAATGGCCGGCGTGAATCTCGCGCCCGCTAGCCCAGGGCTGCCGCTATATTAACCCTTTTCTCAGACGACTCAGGTAAGGCAAATTTACTCCAATAGGCCGCTACTCTGTCCAAATATCTCGGCCAACTTGATCGTCGGTGGGTCCACGGTGGTACAACCACCCGAGGACTTCTTTACAGGTAGCCCGACTTCATTCCAAATCAAGCTCACTGAGATCCACACGCTCCAGAGGGCAACCCTCAAACCCAATCCCAGCCGTTCATCAACACTCAAGACAGATCGACGGAGGACAACATCTGAAGGAGATCCAGGCCTCCATCTGATCCTGATGTACAATCTGCATTCAAGGATTAATTAATGGCTATGAGCTGCATGGATGAGATCCAAGATTCTGTGATCAATAATACAAAGAAGGCACTATCAAAAGCTACGGAAGATGAGGCTGGCCAGGAAGCATTGTCAAATGTTTTCCGTGCAGCTGAAGCATCAGTGGAGTTTGGTGTGGTTTCAGCATCTTTCAGGACGGTACTTGATGATCTAGGTGGGTTAAGTGGTGAGGTATGTCCATCTTATTGATTTACTGTTTTTTTTTAAAAATCTTTTATTATAGTTTTTTCACAGTAAGAATGATTCAACCAGATACATCAAGGCCTTGTTTCTCCCTTTTTCTTTTAGATGTGATTTTGCAAATGTTTGCACCAGCTTGTAATAATAGAGGGCAGCATTAGCAACATTCTCTTACAATGCAATTGAAATGAAGACGATACCGAAATATCAGTTGAAACTTTTAATCTCACTTTTCTCTATCACTTGGAACCCATACCCAAAAGCTTTAGGTCCTGTTTGGAGTGGAGTCCAGCTTAGATAACTGGAGTTTCATAAAATTATATGGACTTAACTCCAAATCCTACCTATGCCATGTTTCGTTTTCCATTTTGGAGTTTAGAAAACTTTGATTTTCTAAACCCTGAACTTGAGATTACCGGAGTTTACTAAACCGCGATGCAGCCAAGGTTTTCTAATTTCTAAACTTTAAAAAGTGTGCAGAAATCATCCATTTTGGAGTTTAGATAACTCGAAAACAACATTTTGGAGCTTAAAAAGCTCAAAATCAAACACCCATCGAAGTTAAGTTTTTAAAATGGAGGTAGAGGTTTGCACACCAGAGTTTGCATAGGCTCTATCTCCGCTTAAAAATAAACTCCAGTTTTCATAACTCCATACCTAAGCAAGGTCAAAAATACTTAACGAAGCTCATCAAGTATTTTTTTTAAAGTAGTGTTTGTTAGTTCTGCTTTCTACCTTGCGTTCAACTGATGAATTACATTTGTAATTGTTGTATAAAGAACTTTAAAATTTATTCTTTGATAAATCGCTTTCTACAAGCTTTATCTACAGTAAACTATTGCCTAAATAGCTTTCCTCAACCGCTTACATATTTTGATCCCTTAGATTACTCCAGAACTTCTTTAGATTAAATAATTGACCTTCAAGAATATACATTACCCTCTTAATTTAGACTTGCCCACAAAAAAATATAATTCAATTGGTTTTATTTACCATTCATTTAAGCATATAATATAAGCCATTATATAAGAAGTTGATGTAGACAAGACAAAATTAAACCTCATGCCATTTTGCATCCAAGTGGAGTCGGATATGAAGCAACGCTCTAATAAAGATCAAACAAACAAACTTTTACAACCAGCCGTCGGCCTAACGTAAAACAAACTTTTATAACCGGCTATCAACTTAATGTCTAAAAATACGTTGGAGCATCTAGATATTGTGTAAAGAAATTACAATTAAAGATCCAACGACTTAAGTTTAATAATCTTCACTAAGTTCCTTCATTGCCAAGGTGTCTCTCACTCACACACACAAAAACATATATGCGCGCGCGCATATATGATGGGGAAAGGTGCCATTGGAGGGAATTTTCTTCTCTGGCGTTGAAAAAATACACCCTCCATGATTTTTTCAACGATTGGCATTCATCATCATCATCTTTATCATCTAATATGTTACACCAAATTTTCTGTGATTTTACCTCTTTTTTACCGTTGAATTAGTAATATAAAAAGTTCTATTATTGATCAACCGTTAATTTTACGCCTATTAAATATAAGGTGAAAAGGTAGTAGAATCATATAAAATTTGGTGTATCCACGACTTAGATGATAAAGATGATGGGTGCCGATCATCGAAAAAATCGTGGAGGGAAGGAAATTCCCTCCTATGACACCTCCCCCCTCCTCTCTCTCTCTCTCTCTCTCTCTCTCTCTCTCTCTCTATATATATATATATATATATATATATGTTCTAAATTTCAGATGGCGGTGTCGTATCGGCCGAAAGATTTTGATGTCGGATATATGATATTATGAAATATCGGGTGGTTTTATCAATTATCGCTTTCAATATTTTTGTAATATAAATGTCATTTATATAACTTATTTTTTGAAAAAATATTAAATTATGCAGATTTTTAGTTTTATTAAATTTATATTTTCCTTAATATCTTAGTGGTAGACCATTCGTCTATTAATTATTTAATGTATAAAGTCCAAAACCCGAAGGAAAAATTACCAAAAAAAATTTCTCCACATATCGGAAAATGTCATGTAAAACAACGACATCACGAAATGTTGGCTCACATTTACCAAATATCGGCAACTGAAATACTTTTACAAATTTGTGTCGTTTTCTTCCTAAAACCAACATTTCGGCAATATCGGATGACATTTAAAACACTGATATATATGTAGGCCCTAAGGTGAATCCTTGGAACACAATCTAAGGAGTCGTTTATTTTGCACTTTATAAATGTTTTTAACTTAAAAATACATAAGGCTTCATTAATTACATTTGCATTTATTTATGAGATCGGGCCTTTCATTAAGTGTCACATAAACGACTCCTTGAGAACATTTCTCCTCCCCCCCCAACACACACACATAGGCATTCTCCCCCCCCCCCCCCGAACACACACACACATAGGCATTCTCCTCCCCCCAACACACATAGGGAGCCGATCCATTGAGACTGGGCCTCATTTTTTAAATTGTGGCCAATTTTCAAACATACCAGTGTTGTACAGAACCGATATGGAGTTTGTTCGGTTGGCCGACGAATAAAGAATATCCCGTTTATTCGGTGAATATTCGGTTTTTTGAAATTATACGACCATCAATATTTTCATATGAATGTTATATATAAAAATTCAAAAAAAATATAAAAATATAAAAAACTAATATACAGATGATTTAATGGTAACGTTCCAACTAATAAAAGTAAGTCCCACAAGAGAGTCTCGATTGAGAAAGAAGAATGAAGAGAGAGAAATGAGAATAGAGTGTTTGTGAAATAATAAGTATATGCCCCACTTGTTTTGTAGTTAAGTTATGAATTTCATACTTGTTTTGTTAGTTGTGGATTTTTTTTACTTTGGGTCTAATAGACCGATTTGATCGAATATTTACGTTATTCTTCCAAATACGCAGTTTGTGTAGATTTGACTGCATATTTGACCGAATATGCGGTTTTTGTTCGTTTTACAACCGAATCCGAATATTCGACTAAATATTCCTTTTTTTTTTCAACACTGAAACATACAACCGGCCATCGTGATATAAATGTCTTAGATAAATTATGTATTTAATATCTAAATTCACGAGATTTGGACACCTATAGAGTCTAGACTCTTGATTCGGTGGATAAAAAATTAATGGCTTTCGGCACATGAAAAATGCGATCACTTAATGATGGATACGCTAGAGGTCTCCAAATCTCATGAAATTCGATTTATAAGCTATCTAAAATTTATAGATTAAGATGACCGGTTTAGATCGGTGTAAAACATGGGGAATTATTTGATTGAAAAATTGGCCCCATTTTATAAAATGAGACTCGGCCTCAATGGATTAGCTCCATATATATTAACATTCCACACATATAAAATTTTAAGTTTCCTCAAATAATGAAAATTAATTTAGGAAAAGAGAACAGTGCCATCTATGTACAGTAAGTTTAGCATAGTTATAGTACCTTACCAAATTTTTTCTTTGTATTCTTTGTAATAATTTATCCCCAAATATCAACAACTTCAAAAATCTTTATAAGAGATATATGGATATTAAACGTCATATATACAAATGTTTTATGCTCTGCCTCACCATTAAAGCAAACACTTCTATTACTTGCGCAATCCGCAAATACTTATTGGCATTTCATAATGGTCTTAAGATATATATTTGATGCGAGGATTATTGAACTGCAGTGCTTCATCTTTTTGTTTTTGCTATATAGAAATTTTGATGCTAATTATACATATTTTAATTGTTGAAGTAAACATAACACAATGCCCATATGTATAAAAAAAAATGGTTTTTTTAAATCTATATCTCACCCCCAAAACTTTGATGTTTCCATATTTCACTCCTAAAACTTTGTATTTAGATCTTTGGCCCCCAAAAAACTTTGATATTTCCATATCTATCCCCCAAAACTTTGTGTTTTCATATTTCAGCCCCCAATTCCTTGAAGTTTTTTAATAATCTTCTTCTGGTTACCATGGTGGAGGGTATTGCTGTCCTTTATAAGGGGAGATTTTTGAACAGGGGTCAAATAATGAAAATACAAACTTTTAGAGGAGAAACATGGAAATATCAAAGTTTTAGGGGCCAAAGTTGCAAATATCAAAGTTTTGGGGGCGACATTTAGAAAAAACCCACTATTTTATTACTCCCTCTGTCCCGTTTTAATAGTTGTTTTAGAGAATTTTTTTTTGTCCCACGATTCTAGTCGTTTTATGTAATTAAGGTTACTTTATCAATCGATTGCCGAATTTACCATTCATTAAAATCACATGCATACCACTTATTTTAATTAGTGGTATTGCGGTAAATTGAAGCATCGATAATTTAACACCTTAATAAGGATGAGAAATGCCAAAACGGCTGTTAAAATGGGACGGGAAGGGAGTACGGGGTTTGCTCCCTCGGCAAATCATGCAGTTCTTTCTAAATTTTTCACCGGCCTTGTAAATATCAGGTTGGTTGAGTATGGCGTCTTAAGGCAGCTAAATCTTTGAAAATCAAATGAAATTTCCATCTCATGAAAGGTTTCTGAAAATAATATTTTAGACGAACAACATCTATTTGGCTGAGTATGGCATCTTAAAATTACTCTCGAACAACTGCCACGTTATCTAAAATAAATCAGTCTACCTTCCACCTAATTAAGCCATATCCATTGAAGTTTAAATTACTTAATTAACCTATTTGTGAATACGTTCATAATTTTTTTCCTTGAAAGTTGCATACCTGGGGCTGTTTGGTTAGCAACATTATTGAATGGAAAAATGTTGCCTGGAGCATTTATTGCAGATAAAAAGCCCCAAAATCCTAAGTTAGGGTGTTTTCAGGTTTTATCGTTATCGTTTCCAAATCCAAATCAGTTCTTTTGTTTGCTTGAATGGGAAAAAGAAAAAAAAGAGTAGAAGGACACTTGTTGCAGAGTTGCTTATGTGGGTTATGATAAGATTATGTGGCACCCGTGGTAAATGTCATGGTCATATTTTTCCGAAGCTGCAACAATTGTTGCAAGTAAAATTGTTGCTCCAAATGTTAAGCACTTGTTGCATCTTGCAACTTCATTCTCACTTCCAACTCAAAGTTATTGCTAACTAAACACGGAAAATGTTTTTCTTTGCGACAAATGTTGTATGGAACTCCATTTACAAGCAACCATATATCCGCTTGGTTGTAGTTGTAAAGGGCTTATACCTACTGGCTTGGGCGAGGAAGCGATGGGCAAGTGTAGGCGATTGCCCACACTTGATTGACCTTTTCTATTTATAGGTAGTAGCTCATGAGGAACATTGCATGATTATATATTTTCACATTTCCGATCAAGGCTTGAAGAAAGGTCAACAAAATTGGGCATGACTTGAAAATTGCCAAATAAATTAGCAATTCCCATGGTTTTCCATTTAAACGAATATCTAAAATTGGTAAATCCTTGCATAAATATCTGTTGTAATCACCTATTAAAATTGCTATAGAGAGCACATTTAAATGGGTAATTGGACTAATCATGAACTTTGAAACTCGTTAAAATTTATCAAATTATGATTATTGAAACTTATTAGAAATTTGTCAACCTTTAAGAAGAAAATTTTGTTAAATTTTATATTTCTTACTGAGAATTGGGTTTCTTTTGTATGGAAGTATATATGTACCAGCAAGGGCCCCGCACAATGCCTGTGCAAGAAGTCCAAAGCCAAGAGAATCATATTGATTTAAAAGTTCATAGTTATATGATTTGTAAGTTGTAATTTCTCATATCTATAAACTTCATATGTAAAATATATCAAGGGTTAAACTTGCAATTACTTCGACATTTTTTTCCGGCTTTTAAATATTTTCCTTGCTATGCATACGAATATTGCGAAATTTTAAATACTTGATTTTTTTTTTCTTTTCAATATTTTGCTTGTTATAGAACATGAAAAACATGAAATGTACAAAAATCCTAAATTTTTTTATTTCCTTCAGAGGTTCAACATTTTGCTATGACGATATTTTTAAAATCTCAATTTTTCTTTTTTCTCCGAATTTCCAAATATTTTACTTGCTATATAGCATAACAAAATCATGATTTTTTTTTTAAATAAAATATTTTTTTTGTTTTCTCCAGTTTTTCGATATTCTATATACCGCACCAAAGCCGCAAAATTTTCAAAAATATCAAAATTTTCTCTTTTTTTCTCCTTTTTTCAATATTATGCATACCATAGAGCACATGAAAATCATGAAATTTTAAAAAAAAAATGTTATTTTTTGGTTTCTTTTGGTTTTTAAATATTTTCTTGGTATAGTACATGACAATCATGAAATTTAAAAAATCAAATTCATTTATTTTCTTCAAATTTACAATATCTTGTATGCTTCCACATGAAACTTGTATAATTTTCCCAAAGCTCAAACTTTTCTATTTTTGTCGATTTATTCAATATTTTGCTTGCGTATAAACGAAAATCGTGAAATTTTCAAAAATCTCAAAAGCATTCTGTTTTCTTAGATTTTTCAATACTTTGCATAATATATAGCACACGAAAATCTTGAAATTTTCAAAATAAATCTTAATTTTTTGTTATTATCGGTTTTTAATATTTTTCTTGTTATATAGTACATGAAAATTGCGATATTTTCAAAAATCTCAAGTTTTCAATAATCACACGAAAATTGCAAAATTCAAAATACTTCTGTTTTTTTCAAAGTTTCAATATTTTGCATGCCATAGAGCGTGAAGATCCCGAAAATTTCAAAAATATCAAAACAAAATTCCGTTTTACAATATTTTGCTTAGACCACATGGAAATTGCTAAATGAGAAAAATCACATTTTTTTTTGTTTCCACGGTTTTACATTTTTTTGTAGCACACGAAAAATCGCGAAAATCTTAATTATCAAAAAAAATTCTTGTTTTTCTTGTTTTCAATCTTTGCTTGATATATATAGAGCATACGAAAATCACGAAATTATCAAAAGTTGTCTATTTTTTATTTTTGATATGTTGAGCACACACAAATACTAGCAAGGGCATCCACGCAATGCGGGGATATGAAGTCCAAAGCCAAGAAAATCATATGAATTTAAAAGTTTATCGTTATATGATTTGCAGGCCGT
Source organism: Agapanthus africanus (assembly GCA_030015575.1). Classification (NCBI taxonomy): domain Eukaryota; kingdom Viridiplantae; phylum Streptophyta; class Magnoliopsida; order Asparagales; family Amaryllidaceae; genus Agapanthus; species Agapanthus africanus. The sequence goes on from CM057338.1 coordinate 141,479,092, forward strand.
AATATCTCAGATTTATAAACTTCTTATAAAATACATTATAACACCCTAGTTCATTTATACCAGTTCTAGTCAAGTATTTCTTTATTTATGGTATTTTCCTGATTTACTGTATTTTGGGTGCGAATAGTATATTGGACATCTGTATTTGCATCCGACCCGCTTGCTTGAAACCTGTCTTGATTCATATTTATGATCTATCATGACTTGTTACGTAGACTCGTGCACATTCATTTTAATTTATACATTGCATACTCGCATTATATCTGGCATCTGCATTTTTTATATAACATTTAAAGTCGCATAAAATATTTTAAAAATACATTGCATGGCCTGACTGATACCCCTAACCTTGTGGTAGCATCCGCTCATCTTGTTCTCGTCCCGTTCAGTGAAACGGACTTGTTTGGATGGCTACGCGCACGTACGTGCATCCGTTCTTGGGGGTATGCATTTTCGTTACCCGGATATCCAATTTTAGTTTTGGTCAACACATATATTTTTCGTATTTTAAAACTGGATATTTAGATCCGACTCAGGCGTGTTTTAGACTATTTTTGCATTACCCAAAAATCTCAGTTGCAATCAATATTTTATTCTTACAGATTTTTACTGTTAAAAAATATTTTTCGTATAAATATTTTTTTAAAAGATTTGTTTTACAGGCCATCTCTTTCTCTTCCTATATATATATATTTTAAACCCAATACACAAATAAACCACAGCCTCTCTCTCTCCTCCCCTATCTATTTTTTATAAATCCTAAATCTAATACAAACAATCTCTTTCTCTCTCCTTCTCTCTCTCTTCCACTCTTTCTCTCAGATCTCGCGTTCACTATTCCTTCTCGATTCCCGTCACCCTCCTACTCCCGCTATTGTCACCTCCCTCCTTCCTTTCTTCTTCTTTAAAAACCCTGCCGCCCACGAGAACCCACACACAACCCTAACCCTAACTCCGCCGCCTCCACAAATCTCAACCCTAGCCGCCTCCTCTTCCCGTCAACCTCACCTCCTTCCCTCTCCTCATCTCTTTCCCCGACACCCATCTCCAACGATTTCCACCAAGAACCCACCTTCATCCGAGCAACCCCTCGTCGCCGCTCACCTCAACCCTCTACCACCTCCTCCTTGTCGCTTTCACTTCTCCCGAGCCTGCACAGAACCCACAACCCACACGAACCCATCACCTCCATCGCCTGAACCCTCGTCGTCCTCGCCCCCGATCACCCTCGTCATCATCACCTCCTCCACTTCCCTTCATCCCTGCACCCAAAACCCAAAAACCCTAACCCACCAACCCATAACCGCAACCAAGAAACCCATAACCCTAATAACCCTCACCTGCACCTCCTCTGTCGACGTCGCCCCACCGCCGGCGATCCCGACTTCATCCTATCATCACCCTCACCTCCACCTTATTCTCTTCCACCTCACCTTCTTTCCTTTCCCAAGCTCTCCTTCACCCCGAGCAAGAACCATGCAACCATCACCCGAACCCTCACCTGCACCCCTCGCCGCCGACGATCCCTCGCCATCTTCTGCAGCCTTCGATCTAACAGATCCGACACCATCACAACACCAACCATCCACCCACTTCCTCTATTCTCTTTCTTCTTCTTCTTCTTGTTCTTCTTGCTTTTCTTGATTTCCGTTTTCCGGTCACCCGTCGGAGCCGTGATCGTCGCTGCCGATCCAGGCGATCCAGTAAACGTCCTTTGCCTGCGTGAGTACCCTCTTGCCTTGCCTGGACCCGTCCCGCGCGCCGTGTGTGCATTGCGACAATTACCCGACGTCGGACGTGCCGTACGCACCCGTTGTGCGATCCGTTCAGGCAAGTTAATCTTACTACATGCTATACTACAATATACTACACCCATTTGAATGATAACATCACATAATGTTTAGTTATGCATCTCACATTACTATTTTACAGTTTTACTGTTTTCGGATACCCGTTTACATCCATATCATTTAAAATATATATAACTGCATCTATATATCATGTTAATTCATGTTATTATGGTAGTAACACTCCATGCTTAATAATGTACATCCCACTTAGTCTTGGAACTGTAAATATAACCATAATCAATAATTGCGCATCCATACCATTAATTATATATCTATTTGCATTTCAAGTCACGTTATTTCATATTACTGCTACATTAACACCCCATGCTAGATAATATGCATCCTACACAGTAATGGAGCTATAGTTGCAATCCCTGATAGTTATTCATGCATCCATGATTTATTGTGTACCCATACCATTAATTCTTTATATCCAGTTGCATGCCATGTCGTATTAATTCATAATATTGTTACAGTAATACCCCATGCTTGATAATGTGCATCCTACATAGTTATGATGTAACCCCTGATAAATATTTGTGCATCCATGCTTTTATCGTGCATCCGTACTTGCTACAGTTTTATTATGAGCATCCGCTTGATACATGTGCACTACCTGGCGTGACCTGATATACCACTGCTTGACTTGATACCTGATCTTGTTACTAATGCCGACAATTTTGACATGTTGTCCCTACGGACATATTCTATTGTCTATTTAGACAAAGCTGCGTAAGTCTACGCTAGCGCCCCGGCCGTCTACAGACGCCAAATGCGGAACAAAAACTTTTTAACTGGCGCTATCGTATACTTTAACCCGGATCTTCCATTATTGCTAAACTAACAAACTGTAAAGAGTGTAGAAAGGTTATACCGAACGATCCGAGTCCTTCGTTCTTTAACCATCATCCCACGCTCCGTTGCGGCTGCTCCGATCTCGTCGATCTCCGATCTGCTCGTCGATCTCCGATCTGCTCGTCCAGGTGGCACCACATCACCGATTCTTTAAACGGGCTCCCGCCTCTGACTCGAGGCAACTCGATCGTCAAGTTTGCTAAAAGAGACGACCAAGAATGATGTAGAGAATGAGTAGATGACTTTGTCTCACTTCGTCCAAATCCGTGGACGATCGGTTAATGAAGTTACCGAGGGAATTGGGTGATGGAATGAAATGAACTGTAAAATTCCATGCACCCCAAATACTATCATATCTTTTCTAGCAAATGAAACATCTCAAGTGAGAGAGTGTGAGGAGAGAGAGGGGGCCGGCCACTTATAGGAGTGGGGGGGTGACCGTAGGAGAGGGGAGAGTAACCATAGGATAAATATAATAATGTGAACACAAAATAATATCTTAAGGAAAACAAGAAATGGTTAAAATCAAAGCATGAGTCACAAGACACCTCACCAAATCTAGAACCTTCTAGAACCTTCTAGAAGCATGACTCACTCTCATCCAAGAAAAGATAAATCCGTCTTTAACCAAATGTTAAAAGACGGCTGATAGAAAACTGGAAACTGGCAACTTCCAAAAGTGATCCTGAAACGACTTTCAGGATAACCTCGTAACTGTATAAATATACCCGCATTTGTATTACGACCGAATACAAATGCAACTGAGACAAAGATATTATACCTACTCAATATAATACTCGGAACCGGCTTAAACCAAAGCCGACCAGTATCATCTGCCCGAAAACTGACACGTGCGTAAACGCACGTGCATTTTCCGAACCCTGCCATAAAACCATACGGCCTCTACAACGTTTCGCCCGAACTTGGGAAACTGTCTGTGGGGGACTCTAATGACTCGTCAGTACCCTGGCAGTGGGTTTAACCACAAACCGTCAGCGGCACTAGCTATGCGTAACGGCTGCCCATGGACTGACCTCAAGGGAAGCTGATGAGCGAACTCAAGGGAGGCCGATGAGCGAACTCATCCAGAAACCCTACTGAGCCTAACAGTGACAATGTATATACAGTCCGGTCCGTTCGTCAATGAGTATCGCATATCCGCCTAGGGGGCTAGTAACGTCAGACCCCCAGAAGCAGTATAAGTCGTGTCGGAGTGTAGCCCAATAACACCCTGAGATACTACTGGAGTACCTACCAGTAAATCTCCTGCCATGGCCATGGACTATGTGTAATGGCTCTCCTAGACACAGCACGACCTCGCCCCCAATACCGGGAGAGACGAATCCCCTGCCGATCCGCTCACGTGCCTCCATATGGCTCGGGACTGTACCCAAAAGCTACCTGTTTGCACGACTCCTTTGAGCCGTGGTAGGGTAGAAATCAAAGCACAGTGGGAACTCACACGAGACAAATGACGACCTCAGGTCGATGAACTAACATGTACACATGTCACCAGAGAACTGCTATCTGACGATAGGTATAGTACTAACTAGCATATTCCCGGCGAGTCCTGTCCGGTGTACTCATAACCCAATGAGCACCTGTATACATCTTAGGTGATCCAACTGACACCAGTGGCTTGTGAGACCGGCCACCGCCCCTCGTCGGGATCTCGACTGTATACACTAGTCTACTCCGGAGTATTGATGCCCTGTCTCGAAACTCCCACGACTAGGGACCACAATTAAGGATATGCATATAAACTACCCAACTCTCACGTATATGATCGCCATCATACTGTTGGTAGTAAAGCAAGATCCTAAGGGCTCTATCAAAGTGTAACATGCACACGACTGATAAAGGCAAACCAGATAGCATACTATCATCTCGAGTAAGACTGTCCTACCGGGATAGGTCCTCCGCAATCATTGCAATCACGTACCTGCGATCTAATAATTGACTATGAGGGCACTATCTCCAACAATCTCCCACTTGCACTCAAGGCTAATTATTGCAATGTCGACTACTCACAGCCCGTGTGAAACCGACTCCTCTACTAATCAGTTTCACAAATCCCGTTTGTAAAACTATTGTGTTCGAGAAATAGCCTCAGTGAGTGGATCCGCCTAGATGTTTCTTTCAATATCTCTCTAAATCTCAAATTCGCGGAGAAAACCATCTCCCGAATCGAGTAATACCTGTCTTAGAATATGTCTGGATATCTGATGGGACCTAGTTCATAAATGAACTCCAAATCCAAACATCTTAGACTGTATCGATCACTGAACCTAATCAGTATCCGGCACCATGCCACCCACAGTATCCTCTTGGACCACCTGTCCATAATACTGTCCCTCTTCGTCAGAGGGAAAAACTATAACTCTGACAATCACTCTGTCATCCATGTCACCTTTGAAGCCTGGAATGATGATCGTCTCCCGAAGGAGGCTGCCATCATCAAATCCGTAGAACATGTACTTATGTTCTAAAACTGCTTCCTTATGTTTCTCCAGGATTGGATTAATACAAACTCATTGCATCTAGTGCAAAAATAACATCTGGTGTGGTACTTGACATCTCATGATTGACTCAATTGCCTAAGCAAGTGATCTGCCAATCATGCACTTCCCTCTCCCCTTTAGTCTATACGACACCTTTAGAGAGGGTGACTCCATCACCTGCAGGTACACTACCATGCTAGGAGTCAACTATTCTAAAAACTATTAGAATATCTGTCAAAGTACCCACATTGGGAAACTACCCAAATCCAGATCTAAAACCATAGATCCAGAAAACAGAATGTCAAATATTATATCCATATCATGTCTGGAGAAACAACTGTGTGACGACCACAGTACAACCGATCGTAGTATAGGAATTTTACTTCCTACTTTGTGTATGTCATCCAAATACCATGACATCACACCCTACTACCTTCTTAACAGATCCATCCCCTATTCTGATTGAAGTCAAACCCATGACTGTCACATCAAAATTAGATGATCTATCTCCGCTATAACTGCTCAAGTCTATAAATAGACATAAGCTGCTTGCCCACTAAGCTTCCGCTGCTCCCACTGACTACGACAACCCTCTGGCAGAATAATATACACGTACACTTCTAAAGCTAGTTTAGAACGACGCTATACTTATCCTCCTGCCTGGTCTCATAGTCTGGAACAACAGTAGTGTCAAGTCTGGTTAGATAAGAACCTCCCTGTCACCGTCCTTGAGGCTACCGAAGTACCTCTCGGGTGTCTGAGGTTACCCACCATATCTGCGGAGTGGCTATTGGAATGTCAAACCTGATTGAATATATAGGTCCTATTAAATTTTCCGTAATCGTTCGCGGTTCTGGAATCACTTCCAGTTCTACCATACTCCCACTACTGTTTTCTGAAAAAATCCATTTTACTAAAACTGTGGCGAGTCAAGAACAATATCACTATTGATCTTCCAAATGGTAGAATATCAACCCTCGTCATAGCCAGGGTCAACCCACAAACAGCCATTACAGAAACGTGCCCTGAGTTATCCAGAGTCTGGTTTTAAGCAAAAGATGGACAACTCCCCGTACCTTAACATCTTTTAAGGTACGAACCATTCTATATCCAATATAGAAACTTTGACACTTATTTAATTGAAACCATATTCAAATCATGCAGCTGTCTCCAGTGCATATCACTTTAATGGAAAGAGGCTAATCAGCATTACTCAACTTAGGAATCCATCCAATTATGAGTAACCTGAAAGAGAAACACGTTTCTCAAAACCATCACTATCATCTGAATACCAATCACAAGAATCTACATCTTCGATCTCTTTGAAGAATCCCGATACTTGTGATACCTGGTTCTCTACTTTATTCTTATACCCACAACTTCTCAAAACTTAGATCTTGTATTTCTACGAAACACTTGTCTAAATACTAGAGAAGTTATAAGTAAACAGAACATAGTACGAGGACCTACCCCTTTGTCCTGAAGGACACTGGACAACATACAATACTCTGTATAAGTCCGCTGAGTTAAACAACTCAAAACCTGTGCGTCGTAGGTTGAAAACTGTACCCTGGCGATTTCCTCAAATATCACCAATTACAACGAATTCCGATATAATGAGGATGATCACCTAATTCCCAATAACTTACTCCCACTCATCATCTGTAAAACCATACAGATATGAGAATGAAACCTGGTAAATACATACCCTTGGAGTAAGTGTCTAATCGGGAAAACAGTTTTCGTTTAACAATGCACTGAAACATGAAAATGTTTCGTAGGGGTATCCTGGTATTCCTAGTAATGCCTCTTCCATAATCCAATTCATGACTTCAACCGTATATTTTATTGCCATCTCTCCAAATCCCTTTATTTGTCTTTAGTCGTTACTTTCTGTACACCATCGTTAGGCTAAATGGTTTTCTTCCTTCCCTACCGTTCGGCACCAGCCTATGGTTTGGAAGAAGACTATCCAGTAAGCATAATAGGTGTACCCTCCTAAACCAAGGAGTACTCGTATCTTGAGAGAAGGTGATGATAAAAGACAACTGAATAATACCTTATTCCTTTAAAGGTGAAATAGGAGTGGCGATGAAGTACGCGGTTTTGGTCGTGAATGATAACAGTCGCAATTTACTTTGCCCTCTTTCTAATCCCTTTATTTTGTCTTTACATATTACCTTCTGCACACCCTACTTAGGCTAATTGGTTTTCTTCATTCCCTACCTTTGGGCACCTGCCTATGGTTTGGAATAAGACTATCCAATAAGCGTAATAGGTGTACTCTCCTAAACTAAGGAGCTCTCGCAACCTGAGAGAAGGTGATAATAAAAGACAACTGAATAAACCAATTCTATTTCTCCTGAACCTGGATCCATCCTCGAAGAAGTCCCTTCGAGTTCGTATATAACCATATGATGGATCTATCCAATGGAAGTGGATATCCGTAATAATACGGGTGTTCTGAGAAATGCAAAGGGTAAAAGAAGGAGTGGCAATGACTTATGCAACAAAGACAATCCAAAAGCCAGTATTTTAAGAAGGTTCGGTCAACCTAGTCACTGAGTCATAGTCTAGGGTCGGTCAAAGGTCGCTGCCAAAGAGAGAGAGAAAAGAAACACTCTGCGTGCACTCTAACCTAGATCAGAATGGTTATAACTTTATCTAATCCGGAAACCTCCCACTGTCCTGTCAAATTCACCCCAAACCTAAAGAAGAATCAATCGGGATCACCCGAAGAGTAAACCAACTCATCAGTGAGAATCGGGATCCAACTCTCATCGCATGATAACGTGATGGAATGCATCCACGTTACTCATACTCCAGAAGGTATGCGCATACTTGGCAAGTTTCAGTTTCTTTAGAAACTCCCGATATGATTTTTGCCCCATGCTCTTATGACCTTGGCGTATGTCAACAAATCATAAGTCACATGTCAAGTTCTGCCCATCATTATCTTGTTAATTTGAACCCACCCGTACATACCCTTGACGTATGCCAACAAGGTAATACGACTGTCCCAAACCAACTCATCTATCTATGCAACAAATGAATACCCAGCAGCTACCAAACACTATGCCTTGACGTATGCCAACAAACATAGCTTGAATACTACTGACCATCCATAAGAAACGACGGAGGGCTACGACTGGTTTTTGGCGAAAAACCTTTAGCGTAATGAACTTGATCTCGTTGAAGGAACCTGATAGCTTTTTAAAATATAGTGGCGAAAACCTTTGCTAAAGAGGTCACTCCCGGTGAAGGGATCTCGGCTCTTTCCTCGTGGAATGAGGTGCAGGATATTCCACTGAATACCGCTATGCAAAGCAACATGTAATCGACTATAGTGAAGTTATTACCCTGACGCAAACTTCTGCCCAAGGGGTCAGTCCCGGTGAAGGGATATCGGCCCTCGCCCCGTCGAATGAGGTGCAGGATATTCCACTGAATACCGCTATGCAAAACAAAAGGAAACGTCTTCGCAATAACACTTTTTAAATTGTTCCAACAACATCAAACAGGTTTGTTTTACTTTGCATTGATCAGAATCAATGCAGTCCCATCAATCAATCACACCAGAAAAGAACGAAAATAAAATGTACGTATATGCCATCCGCATTCGTCACTGGGTCCCGTCATCACCCGTTAGGTTACTTAACTAACGACAGAGCGGGGACTGGACTAGCGCGGGTGTAAAACATATACAACATCTAATAGTATATAAGCCAATATACAATAATCGCTCCAGGCGTGATAATATGCAACATTACAGAAAAGTAATAAGCATCACAGAACAATACAGATAATCTGGGATCCCCGGGTTTCACAGAGCCGCTGCTGAAACCCGACGTTCCCCTGTCGTGTGGATAGCCTGTGCAATGAAACCTAGACCCCTACGGGTGTGGCAAGTTACCCGCCAAAACCTGAAGCGAGGTAGCCCCCACAGCATAGTGAATGGAACACCCGGCACTTCACGGAATCCGGTAAATTGAGCACCCCTCCTTGGGTCAACCTGTACCCCCTACGAGTGCGGCGAATAGTCTGCCAATTTTAGAGTGGGGCCCCTCTGCCTCTCAAAGCCATGAGATGCGGACCCGTTGCCCTCCAGAACCCGGCTATCCGTGCACTCCGTCGCGGGGTAAAACCTAGTACAGTAATGAAAAATAGTACAACAGGTACATCGACCGCAACCTGGTCATGCCCCAAAAGAATATTATACAACAGGCAGTGACGGCAGTCCACAAGTTGGACGCTCGCCCCGCAATATCAAATGTACAAATAAACTCAAACTGTACTACCATTGCACACTGCTTTCCACCATGACAAATCCGCAACATCACAGCACAACACAGAACATCAACGCGAATGTCACGTTCGCAAACCCGTCTAAAAGAACTATAGCAATCAGACGCGGTTTACCGATCAAATGACATTCCCGGTCGGAGATATAATGTAAGCACTGTAAACTAACGTGTTTAAATTTCGATCGACCAAATATCAAGAAGTGGGCCCCATGACTTACTGGTGAACAGTAACAAAACCTGGGCCAAAACGATATTTACCAAAAACCACAAAATCCAACAGAGAACTCACTGTACAAATTTGGGAGCATAAGCTCACCAAGTAGCCGCGTATGCGCGGCCAAACCATGGGTTTGGCCGCGTTTCCGCGGCGGATTGGTGGAGTCATGTCCCCAAATTTTGTCGTGGTTCTTAGAAAAGCCTGCACAGTTTTCTGAGATATGTGAAATATTTTTAGGACACCGTTTAAAATCAACAGAAACTGTCAAGGTGAAAAATTGTGATTTTTGATTTCCGGTTCGATCGATATTTTAAACGCGTTAGCACAAGTTAGTATAGCAAAATGGTGAGGCTCTGATACCACTGTAAGTCTACGCTAGCGCCCCGGCCGTCTACAGACGCCAAATGCGGAACAAAAACTTTTTAACTGGCGCTATCGTATACTTTAACCCGGATCTTCCATTATTGCTAAACTAACAAACTGTAAAGAGTGTAGAAAGGTTATACCGAACGATCCGAGTCCTTCGTGCTTTAACCATCATCCCACGCTCCGTTGCGGCTGCTCCGATCTCGTCGATCTCCGATCTGCTCGTCCAGGTGGCACCACATCACCGATTCTTTAAACGGGCTCCCGCCTCTGACTCGAGGCAACTCGATCGTCAAGTTTGCTAAAAGAGACGACCAAGAATGATGTAGAGAATGAGTAGATGACTTTGTCTCACTTCGTCCAAATCCGTGGACGATCGGTTAATGAAGTTACCGAGGGAATTGGGTGATGGAATGAAATGAACTGTAAAATTCCATGCACCCCAAATACTATCATATCTTTTCTAGCAAATGAAACATCTCAAGTGAGAGAGTGTGAGGAGAGAGAGGGGGCCGGCCACTTATAGGAGTGGGGGGGTGACCGTAGGAGATGGGAGAGTAACCATAGGATAAATATCATAATGTGAACACAAAATAATATCTTAAGGAAAACAAGAAATGGTTAAAATCAAAGCATGAGTCACAAGACACCTCACCAAATCTAGAACCTTCTAGAAGCATGACTCACTCTCATCCAAGAAAAGATAAATCCGTCTTTAACCAAATGTTAAAAGACGGCTGATAGAAAACTGGAAACTGGCAACTTCCAAAAGTGATCCTGAAACGACTTTCAGGATAACCTCGTAACTGTATAAATATACCCGCATTTGTATTACGACCGAATACAAATGCAACTGAGACAAAGATATTATACCTACTCAATATAATACTCGGAACCGGCTTAAACCAAAGCCGACCAGTATCATCTGCCCGAAAACTGACACGTGCGTAAACGCACGTGCATTTTCCGAACCCTGCCATAAAACCATACGGCCTCTACAACGTTTCGCCCGAACTTGGGAAACTGTCTGTGGGGGACTCTAATGACTCGTCAGTACCCTGGCAGTGGGTTTAACCACAAACCGTCAGCGGCACTAGCTATGCGTAACGGCTGCCTATGGACTGACCTCAAGGGAAGCTGATGAGCGAACTCAAGGGAGGCCGATGAGCGAACTCATCCAGAAACCCTACTGAGCCTAACAGTGACAATGTATATACAGTCCGGTCCGTTCGTCAATGAGTATCGCATATCCGCCTAGGGGGCTAGTAACGTCAGACCCCCAGAAGCAGTATAAGTCGTGTCGGAGTGTAGCCCAATAACACCCTGAGATACTACTGGAGTACCTACCAGTAAATCTCCTGCCATGGCCATGGACTATGTGTAATGGCTCTCCTAGACACAGCACGACCTCGCCCCCAATACCGGGAGAGACGAATCCCCTGCCGATCCGCTCACGTGCCTCCATATGGCTCGGGACTGTACCCAAAAGCTACCTGTTTGCACGACTCCTTTGAGCCGTGGTAGGGTAGAAATCAAAGCACAGTGGGAACTCACACGAGACAAATGACGACCTCAGGTCGATGAACTAACATGTACACATGTCACCAGGGAACTGCTATCTGACGATAGGTATAGTACTAACTAGCATATTCCCGGCGAGTCCTGTCCGGTGTACTCATAACCCAATGAGCACCTGTATACATCTTAGGTGATCCAACTGACACCAGTGGCTTGTGAGACCGGCCACCGCCCCTCGTCGGGGTCTCGACTGTATACACTAGTCTACTCCGGAGTATCGATGCCCTGTCTCGAAACTCCCACGACTAGGGACCACAATTAAGGATATGCATATAAACTACCCAACTCTCACGTATATGATCGCCATCATACTGTTGGTAGTAAAGCAAGATCCTAAGGGCTCTATCAAAGTGTAACATGCACACGACTGATAAAGGCAAACCAGATAGCATACTATCATCTCGAGTAAGACTGTCCTACCGGGATAGGTCCTCCGCAATCATTGCAATCACGTACCTGCGATCTAATAATTGACTATGAGGGCACTATCTCCAACAATCTCCCACTTGCACTCAAGGCTAATTATTGCAATGTCGACTACTCACAGCCCGTGTGAAACCGACTCCTCTACTAATCAGTTTCACAAAGCCCGTTTGTAAAACTATTGTGTTCGAGAAATAGCCTCAGTGAGTGGATCCGCCTAGATGTTTCTTTCAATATCTCTCTAAATCTCAAATTCGCGGAGAAAACCATCTTCCGAATCGAGTAATACCTGTCTTAGAATATGTCTGGATATCTGATGGAACCTAGTTCATAAATGAACTCCAAATCCAAACATCTTAGACTGTATCGATCACTGAACCTAATCAGTATCCGGCACCATGCCACCCACAGTATCCTCTTGGACCACCTGTCCATAATACTGTCCCTCTTCGTCAGAGGGAAAAACTATAACTCTGACAATCACTCTGTCATCCATGTCACTTTTGAAGCCGGGAATGATGATCGTCTCCCGAAGGAGGCTGCCATCATCAAATCCGTAGAACATGTACTTATGTTCTAAAACTGCTTCCTTATGTTTCTCCAGGATTGGATTAATACAAACTCATTGCATCTAGTGCAAAAATAACATCTGGTGTGGTACTTGACATCTCATGATTGACTCAATTTCCTAAGCAAGTGATCTGCCAATCATGCACTTCCCTCTCCCCTTTAGTCTATACGACACCTTTAGAGAGGGTGACTCCATCACCTGCAGGTACACTACCATGCTAGGAGTCAACTATTCTAAAAACCATTAGAATATCTGTCAAAGTACCCACATTGGGAAACTACCCAAATCCAGATCTAAAACCATAGATCCAGAAAACAGAATGTCAAATATTATATCCATATCATGTCTGGAGAAACAACTGTGTGACGACCACAGTACAACCGATCGTAGTATAGGAATTTTACTTCCTACTTTGTGTATGTCATCCAAATACCATGACATCACACCCTACTACCTTCTTAACAGATCCATCCCCTATTCTGATTGAAGTCAAACCCATGACTGTCACATCAAAATTAGATGATCTATCTCCGCTATAACTGCTTAAGTCTATAAATAGACATAAGCTGCTTGCCCACTAAGCTTCCGCTGCTCCCACTGACTACGACAACCCTCTGGCAGAATAATATACACGTACACTTCTAAAGCTAGTTTAGAACGACGCTATACTTATCCTCCTGCCTGGTCTCATAGTCTGGAACAACAGTAGTGTCAAGTCTGGTTAGATAAGAACCTCCCTGTCACCGTCCTTGAGGCTACCGAAGTACCTCTCGGGTGTCTGAGGTTACCCACCATATCTGCGGAGTGGCTATTGGAATGTCAAACCTGATTGAATATATAGGTCCTATTAAATTTTCCGTAATCGTTCGCGGTTCTGGAATCACTTCCAGTTCTACCATACTCCCACTACTGTTTTCTGAAAAAATCCATTTTACTAAAACTGTGGCGAGTCAAGAACAATATCACTATTGATCTTCCAAATGGTAGAATATCAACCCTCGTCATAGCCAGGGTCAACCCACAAACAGCCATTACAGAAACGTGCCCTGAGTTATCCAGAGTCTGGTTTTAAGCAAAAGATGGACAACTCCCCGTACCTTAACATCTTTTAAGGTACGAACCATTCTATATCCAATATAGAAACTTTGACACTTATTTAATTGAAACCATATTCAAATCATGCAGCTGTCTCCAGTGCATATCACTTTAATGGAAAGAGGCTAATCAGCATTACTCAACTTAGGAATCCATCCAATTATGAGTAACCTGAAAGAGAAACACGTTTCTCAAAACCATCACTATCATCTGAATACCAATCACAAGAATCTACATCTTCGATCTCTTTGAAGAATCCCGATACTTGTGATACCTGGTTCTCTACTTTATTCTTATACCCACAACTTCTCAAAACTTAGATCTTGTATTTCTACGAAACACTTGTCTAAATACTAGAGAAGTTATAAGTAAACAGAACATAGTACGAGGACCTACCCCTTTGTCCTGAAGGACACTGGACAACATACAATACTCTGTATAAGTCCACTGAGTTAAACAACTCAAAACCTGTGCGTCGTAGGTTGAAAACTGTACCCTGGCGATTTCCTCAAATATCACCAATTACAACGAATTCCGATATAATGAGGATGATCACCTAATTCCCAATAACTTACTCCCACTCATCATCTGTAAAACCATACAGATATGAGAATGAAACCTGGTAAATACATACCCTTGGAGTAAGTGTCTAATCGGGAAAACAGTTTTCGTTTAACAATGCACTGAAACATGAAAATGTTTCGTAGGGGTATCCTGGTATTCCTAGTAATGCCTCTTCCATAATCCAATTCATGACTTCAACCGTATATTTTATTGCCATCTCTCCAAATCCCTTTATTTGTCTTTAGTCGTTACCTTCTGTACACCATCGTTAGGCTAAATGGTTTTCTTCCTTCCCTACCGTTCGGCACCAGCCTATGGTTTGGAAGAAGACTATCCAGTAAGCATAATAGGTGTACCCTCCTAAACCAAGGAGTACTCGTATCTTGAGAGAAGGTGATGATAAAAGACAACTGAATAATACCTTATTCCTTTAAAGGTGAAATAGGAGTGGCGATGAAGTACGCGGTTTTGGTCGTGAATGATAACAGTCGCAATTTACTTTGCCCTCTTTCTAATCCCTTTATTTTGTCTTTACATATTACCTTCTGCACACCCTACTTAGGCTAATTGGTTTTCTTCATTCCCTACCTTTGGGCACCTGCCTATGGTTTGGAATAAGACTATCCAATAAGCGTAATAGGTGTACTCTCCTAAACTAAGGAGCTCTTGCAACCTGAAAGAAGGTGATAATAAAAGACAACTGAATAAACCAATTCTATTTCTCCTGAACCTGGATCCATCCTCGAAGAAGTCCCTTCGAGTTCGTATATAACCATACGATGGATCTATCCAATGGAAGTGGATATCCGTAATAATACGGGTGTTCTGAGAAATGCAAAGGGTAAAAGAAGGAGTGGCAATGACTTATGCAACAAAGACAATCCAAAAGCCAGTATTTTAAGAAGGTTCGGTCAACCTAGTCACTGAGTCATAGTCTAGGGTCGGTCAAAGGTCGCTGCCAAAGAGAGAGAGAAAAGAAACACTCTGCGTGCACTCTAACCTATATCAGAATGGTTATAACTTTATCTAATCCGGAAACCTCCCACTGTCCTGTCAAATTCTCCCCAAACCTAAAGAAGAATCAATCGGGATCACCCGAAGAGTAAACCAACTCATCAGTGGGAATCGGGATCCAACTCTCATCGCATGATAACGTGATGGAATGCATCCACGTTACTCATACTCCAGAAGGTATGCGCATACTTGGCAAGTTTCAGTTTCTTTAGAAACTCCCGATATGATTTTTGCCCCATGCTCTTATGACCTTGGCGTATGTCAACAAATCATAAGTCACATGTCAAGTTCTGCCCATCATTATCTTGTTAATTTGAACCCACCCGTACATACCCTTGACGTATGCCAACAAGGTAATACGACTGTCCCAAACCAACTCATCTATCTATGCAACAAATGAATACCCAGCAGCTACCAAACACTATGCCTTGACGTATGCCAACAAACATAGCTTGAATACTACTGACCATCCATAAGAAACGACGGAGGGCTACGACTGGTTTTTGGCGAAAAACCTTTAGCGTAATGAACTTGATCTCGTTGAAGGAACCTGATAGCTTTTTAAAATATAGTGGCGAAAACCTTTGCTAAAGAGGTCACTCCCGGTGAAGGGATCTCGGCTCTTTCCTCGTGGAATGAGGTGCAGGATATTCCACTGAATACCGCTATGCAAAGCAACATGTAATCGACTATAGTGAAGTTATTACCCTGACGCAAACTTCTGCCCAAGGGGTCAGTCCCGGTGAAGGGATATCGGCCCTCGCCCCGTCGAATGAGGTGCAGGATATTCCACTGAATACCGCTATGCAAAACAAAAGGAAACGTCTTCGCAATAACACTTTTTAAATTGTTCCAACAACATCAAACAGGTTTGTTTTACTTTGCATTGATCAGAATCAATGCAGTCCCATCAATCAATCACACCAGAAAAGAACGAAAATAAAATGTACGTATATGCCATCCGCATTCGTCACTGGGTCCCGTCATCACCCGTTAGGTTACTTAACTAACGACAGAGCGGGGACTGGACTAGCGCGGGTGTAAAACATATACAACATCTAATAGTATATAAGCCAATATACAATAATCGCTCCAGGCGTGATAATATGCAACATTACAGAAAAGTAATAAGCATCACAGAACAATACAGATAATCTGGGATCCCCGGGTTTCACAGAGCCGCTGCTGAAACCCGACGTTCCCCTGTCGTGTGGATAGCCTGTGCAATGAAACCTAGACCCCTACGGGTGTGGCAAGTTACCCGCCAAAACCTGAAGCGAGGTAGCCCCCACAGCATAGTGAATGGAACACCCGGCACTTCACGGAATCCGGTAAATTGAGCACCCCTCCTTGGGTCAACCTGTACCCCCTACGAGTGCGGCGAATAGTCTGCCAATTTTAGAGTGGGGCCCCTCTGCCTCTCAAAGCCATGAGATGTGGACCCGTTGCCCTCCAGAACCCGGCTATCCGTGCACTCCGTCGCGGGGTAAAACCTAGTACAGTAATGAAAAACAGTACAACAGGTACATCGACCGCAACCTGGTCATGCCCCAAAAGAATATTATACAACAGGCAGTGACGGCAGTCCACAAGTTGGACGCTCGCCCCGCAATATCAAATGTACAAATAAACTCAAACTGTACTACCATTGCACACTGCTTTCCACCATGACAAATCCGCAATATCACAGCACAACACAGAACATCAACGCGAATGTCACGTTCGCAAACCCGTCTAAAAGAACTATAGCAATCAGACGCGGTTTACCGATCAAATGACATTCCCGGTCGGAGATATAATGTAAGCACTGTAAACTAACGTGTTTAAATTTCGATCGACCAAATATCAAGAAGTGGGCCCCATGACTTACTGGTGAACAGTAACAAAACCTGGGCCAAAACGATATTTACCAAAAACCACAAAATCCAACAGAGAACTCACTGTACAAATTTGGGAGCATGAGCTCACCAAGTAGCCGCGTATGCGCGGCCAAACCATGGGTTTGGCCGCGTTTCCGCGGCGGATTGGTGGAGTCATGTCCCCAAATTTTGTCGTGGTTCTTAGAAAAGCCTGCACAGTTTTCTGAGATATGTGAAATATTTTTAGGACACCGTTTAAAATCAACAGAAACTGTCAAGGTGAAAAATTGTGATTTTTGATTTCCGGTTCGATCGATATTTTAAACGCGTTAGCACAAGTTAGTATAGCAAAATGGTGAGGCTCTGATACCACTGTAAGTCTACGCTAGCGCCCCGGCCGTCTACAGACGCCAAATGCGGAACAAAAACTTTTTAACTGGCGCTATCGTATACTTTAACCCGGATCTTCCATTATTGCTAAACTAACAAACTGTAAAGAGTGTAGAAAGGTTATACCGAACGATCCGAGTCCTTCGTGCTTTAACCATCATCCCACGCTCCGTTGCGGCTGCTCCGATCTCGTCGATCTCCGATCTGCTCGTCCAGGTGGCACCACATCACCGATTCTTTAAACGGGCTCCCGCCTCTGACTCGAGGCAACTCGATCGTCAAGTTTGCTAAAAGAGACGACCAAGAATGATGTAGAGAATGAGTAGATGACTTTGTCTCACTTCGTCCAAATCCGTGGACGATCGGTTAATGAAGTTACCGAGGGAATTGGGTGATGGAATGAAATGAACTGTAAAATTCCATGCACCCCAAATACTATCATATCTTTTCTAGCAAATGAAACATCTCAAGTGAGAGAGTGTGAGGAGAGAGAGGGGGCCGGCCACTTATAGGAGTGGGGGGGTGACCGTAGGAGAGGGGAGAGTAACCATAGGATAAATATCATAATGTGAACACAAAATAATATCTTAAGGAAAACAAGAAATGGTTAAAATCAAAGCATGAGTCACAAGACACCTCACCAAATCTAGAACCTTCTAGAACCTTCTAGAAGCATGACTCACTCTCATCCAAGAAAAGATAAATCCGTCTTTAACCAAATGTTAAAAGACGGCTGATAGAAAACTGGAAACTGGCAACTTCCAAAAGTGATCCTGAAACGACTTTCAGGATAACCTCGTAACTGTATAAATATACCCGCATTTGTATTACGACCGAATACAAATGCAACTGAGACAAAGATATTATACCTACTCAATATAATACTCGGAACCGGCTTAAACCAAAGCCGACCAGTATCATCTGCCCGAAAACTGACACGTGCGTAAACGCACGTGCATTTTCCGAACCCTGCCATAAAACCATACGGCCTCTACAACGTTTCGCCCGAACTTGGGAAACTGTCTGTGGGGGACTCTAATGACTCGTCAGTACCCTGGCAGTGGGTTTAACCACAAACCGTCAGCGGCACTAGCTATGCGTAACGGCTGCCCATGGACTGACCTCAAGGGAAGCTGATGAGCGAACTCAAGGGAGGCCGATGAGCGAACTCATCCAGAAACCCTACTGAGCCTAACAGTGACAATGTATATACAGTCCGGTCCGTTCGTCAATGAGTATCGCATATCCGCCTAGGGGGCTAGTAACGTCAGACCCCCAGAAGCAGTATAAGTCGTGTCGGAGTGTAGCCCAATAACACCCTGAGATACTACTGGAGTACCTACCAGTAAATCTCCTGCCATGGCCATGGACTATGTGTAATGGCTCTCCTAGACACAGCACGACCTCGCCCCCAATACCGGGAGAGACGAATCCCCTGCCGATCCGCTCACGTGCCTCCATATGGCTCGGGACTGTACCCAAAAGCTACCTGTTTGCACGACTCCTTTGAGCCGTGGTAGGGTAGAAATCAAAGCACAGTGGGAACTCACACGAGACAAATGATGACCTCAGGTCGATGAACTAACCTGTACACATGTCACCAGGGAACTGCTATCTGACGATAGGTATAGTACTAACTAGCATATTCCCGGCGAGTCCTGTCCGGTGTACTCATAACCCAATGAGCACCTGTATACATCTTAGGTGATCCAACTGACACCAGTGGCTTGTGAGACCGGCCACCGCCCCTCGTCGGGGTCTCGACTGTATACACTAGTCTACTCCGGAGTATCGATGCCCTGTCTCGAAACTCCCACGACTAGGGACCACAATTAAGGATATGCATATAAACTACCCAACTCTCACGTATATGATCGCCATCATACTGTTGGTAGTAAAGCAAGATCCTAAGGGCTCTATCAAAGTGTAACATGCACACGACTGATAAAGGCAAACCAGATAGCATACTATCATCTCGAGTAAGACTGTCCTACCGGGATAGGTCCTCCGCAATCATTGCAATCACGTACCTGCGATCCAATAATTGACTATGAGGGCACTATCTCCAACAAGCTGTACCTGCTTGATCCTGTGTTGGCATTATCTCCAGATTTATCAATACCTGACTTGAACACATAACCTTGGGGGTATGGGGAAATCAAAAGTGTAAACTAAAGTGTAGCTTACAAGGGTATTACTTGATTCGTGGTCCCGGGGGGATAACGGGACAGAATCATTCGTGATTCTTACTTAATCCGTGGTCTCGGAGGATAACGGGACAGAGTCATTCATGACTCCCACTACCTGATCCGTGGTCCTGGAGGATAACGGGACATATTCTTTGAGTTACATGGAGGATTACATTAATTGATTTCAAACAAACTTTAGAATAGATAATCCAATAGCACAGCTTAGCTTGATCACTGCACGTCACCTATACTGATACATTTCACTGTTATACATCCATGTTGACTTGTTACTATTTATGATTCATGCATGCATATCTCGTGTATCATGTTCATTTATTATTGTTTGATATCATGACGCACTGACGTCTGGATTTTGCATGGTCCAGATGCTCTATCTCTGTCGCAGGCAGTTTAGGAGTATTTTGACCAACAAGCCGAGCAGTGAAGATCATGTTAGTTGCTAGTTAGTTTAATTTTATTTCCGTACTTTCATTCCTGATGTGAGCCCGTATTTTGGGACGTACTTTCCAGATTGTTAGTGTTACTTGAATTTATTGCTTCCGCATATTATTTCTTGACTCGTTATTTCTGGCTCATGGACATGTACTAGATAGTTTCTTTTATTTTCCTGTCCTTGATATCTATAGACAGTCGTAATGTGATTGTGGAGGGATGTTTCCTAGCCACAGGTAGCATGGTTGGCTCTGTCACGTGCCGATCTTAGCGCACTCTGGAAAGTAGGGCGTGACACATGAAAAATTAACTTGCAAGTACTTAAGGATTTTTCTTCGGCTTTTTAATATTTTCCTTTAATATTGTAAAGAACGGATTCGAAGTTTATTTGGTTGACTAACGAATAAACAATATCCGGTTAATTTGATGAATATTTGGTTTATTCAGATTATGTGTCCATCAATATTTTCACATAAATATTACATATAAAAAATTCAAAAAAATATAAAGATATAAAAAAAACCAATATACCCGTAACCTAATAGTAATGTATCCAAACTAAATCAGAAGATTGTGCGTTTGAGACTCGGTTGAGAAAGAAGAATGAGAAGAGAGAAATGAAGGACGAGTGTTTATGAAATAATAAGTGTGGGTCCAACTTATTTTTTGATTAAGTTGTGGATTTCATCCTTGATTTTTTAGTTGTGGGTTTTTTTGTTTTGGACTTAATGGGCCAATTCGGCCGAATATTCATGCTATTCACTCGGATATACGGTTTATATGGCGAATATTCTGTTTGATCGCATATTGCAAAGTTTGTTTGTTTTACGACTAAGATCGAATATTCCGTTTTCTCAACACTGTTTTTCTTTCTATATCATACGAAAATCGTGAAAATTTTCAAATTCTTGAGATTTTCGGTTTTTTTCGAATTTTCAATATTTTACTTGTTCACATGAGAATCACGAAATGTACAAAAATCCCAATTTTTTTTTCTGTTCAAATTTAAACATTTCGCATGCTACAAGTATGGCAATATTTTTTAAATCTAAAAAAAATTCTTCAAGTTTTCCAATATTTCACTTGCTCTATATATAGCATAAGAAAATCATGATTTTTTGTCAAAAACTAAAATATTTTTTGTTTTTCTCGTTTTTTCAATATTCTTCATGATATATAATCACACAAAAGTCGCAAAATTTTCAAAAATATAAAATTTTCCTTTCTGCTTTTTTTCCAATGTTGCACGTGTTGTACACACACAAATCTTGAAATTTTCAAATAAATGAGATTTTTTGTTTCCTTTGGTTTTTAAATAACTTCTTGGTTTAGTATATGAGAATTGCAAAATTTACAAAAATCCTAAATTCATTTGTTTTCTTCAAATTTACAATAATTTGTACGCTGCCACATGCAAATTGTGTAATTTTCAAAAAGCTCAAACTTTTCTGTTTGCATTGATTTTTTCAATATTTTGCTATTACGTGCGCACGAAAATCGTGGAATTTTCAAAAATCTCAATTTTTTGTGCTTTTCGGTTTTTAATATTTTGCTCGTTGCAGTACAAGAAAATCGCAATATCTTCAAAAATCCCAAATTTTCAATAATTTGCATGTTATCGCACACGAAAATCACGAACTTTTCAAAAATCTAAATATTTTCTGTTTTATTCGGTTTTTCAATAGTTTGCTATATCACAAAGATTGCGAACTTTTCTAAAATATTAGAATTTTCTGTTTTTTCCGTTTTAGAATATTTTGCTTATAGCACATGTAAATCACTAAATTATAAAAATCTCAAATTTTTTGTTTATGTGGTTTTCCAATTTTTTGTAGTGCACAAAAAATTGTGAAACTTTTAAATATCTAAAAAAATTCGGTTTTTCCAGTTTTCAATCTTTGCTCGATATATGCATATGAAAATTATGGAATTTTCAAAATATATATATGTTTTTCTTATTTTTCATAATTTAAACATGCATACAAAAATCAGAAAATTTTTAAAACTCGAAATTTTTTGTTTTCTCACTTTTGAAATATTTTGCATACCGCACATGAAAATGTGAGTTTCCTAATCTCAAAATTTTTAGAATTTTTATTTTCTGAAATAATAAGAGGTTAAGATTAAATTTGTATCCACATATGTCTAAGCTAATTGAGGAAATATTACTTATGGATAGTAAGATGCAATTTGTTATTTTTGAAAATTTGAGTTGTCAAGACAAAATTGTATCCACTTATGTCCAAATTAGACGAGGGAATATTCCATGGAATATTTTCTCATATAACTTTCTTAGATAATATAGAAAGACAGATTGTTCGAAATTTGAATAATATGCCTCCATATAGTAGCAGTCAATCGATTGTTTAGAAAGAGATGAAGGTGACAAAATTGAGGAAAGAGAAATAAAAGATCTATTTAGTTTGAGCAGCAACTTTTCATAATTTTTTATTATCCATTTGTTTTTCTATAGGAAATTTCATCAAAATCATTCTGAGATTTAGCATATATTCCCGCTAGGACCGTAAGTTTTTTTCTCATCACAACACCCACAACGTTCCCTTAAGTAAACCTGGCCCCCTCCCGTTAAATCTAATATCAAATGACCAAAATACCCTTTCACTCTTTTTCCTCTAATTTATTACTTAAAAGAAAGAAGAAGAAGCGGAGGAGCTCAGCAATGACGGCGGCGGCATCAGTGTTGGTCTCGGCTTCTCCGCCTCTACTCCCTCCCCCCTCTACATCTCCATCTCTCTCTCTTTGGCCTTCACTCCCTCCTTCCCTTTCTCTCTCATCTTTTTCAAAATAATCTCTTCTACAGTAATGGCGAGGTAACTTGAATGCTACAACCACTCTTTGTGATCATGCTAATTTGTTGGAGAGATTATTCTTGATTATTAATTTTCATATATTTTTTTGGGTTTTGTATGAAGTTTAATATCTTTCTTTTCTTTGAGAAGGGGTTACTCTTTTCGGGCTTTGTATGAAATTTAATATCTTTCTTTTCTTTGAGAAGGGGTTACTCTTTTGTTAATTACCATCAAATGTTGAAGGAAGAATCAAGTTTGTAGATATTTTTTTGTATGTGTATATTGAGTATATTTAGCTACCATGGTTTTTTATTTGGATTAAAACATCATTTGCACGGGAAGTGCCTATTTGATTCAAATCCCATTACTTTATAATTTAAGTCAATTTTTTATCTCAATCTCATGTATTTGTGAGGTATTGTCTCATATATACACCGAGCCTCACTTTTATGTTGTTTTCCGTTTTCATTTTGTTTAAATTGATGTTTTCTTTTCTTGTTCTTGATCAATAATTTTTCATTGTTTCCGTAAAAGAATTGGTGATGAGTCTGTGGTGATTGTAGGATGTGTTGAAAGTGTTTGTGGAAATGATTGTGTTTTGATCAAGTAACCAAGTGTGCTCACCAGCTGCTTGTCAAAATGCCCAAGAGAGCTCAACTATTCCTAAAGAAAATGCTAGCCCAATTGCTCACAAGATCACCGGAATTTTACATGCGGAGAACTCACGAATGCCCATGGAATGACGGTTGGAGTAGATGGATGCTATCTTGTTGCTTCAAACTTGGGCATTGGCTCTTAGGTGCTTCGATTGGGTCAAGCTCCGACACGAGTTTTGTCATAACATGCTTACAACGCGATAATTTATATCGTGGGCAACACAGAGATTTTAATTTATTTGGAATGCGTTTGTATAGATTTCAGAGCTAATGGTGTTTGGAATGTTTGTATAAATGCTTAAAAGAGTTTTTGTTTTTATGTAAGGATTGTGTTTATATAAATTTTGAAGATAATTTTGTTTGGAATGCGTTTGTATAAATGCTTGAGAGAGTGTGAAAGAAATTGTTTGATTTGTTGTAGATATCAATTTGAAGGAACGATATCAATATATCAAAAAACACCCAACTCCTAAATCAATGGAAAAAGCATGTCAAAATATCCATTTAAACTACCAATATAAAAAAAAAGCATCCAAATTTGAAAGGGAGAGATTGATCGTTGCCTTATTGCTAACGTAATGGATATTGACGGTTGCCTCATCGGCTCTAATAGTGGTTTCTTGATCAAGATGTCGTGCTTGAAACAAGGCCACCGGTCGTCGTAGATGTTAAGCCCCGTATCACCATTGCCGAAGCTCAAGGGATCATCGGCTCAAAAAATACTTACAGATCATGTTTCATATTCCAAACACTATCTAAAAGGACACTTCATACAAAATATAAATATCATCACATTTCAACATTTATACAAACACATTCCAAATACCATTCATTAATATAAATTTGTTACAACAAAACACCATCATCATTATTCAAGCATTTATATAAACAAATTACAAGCCTCGTTTTAGTAATATAATTTTATCACAACAAAAATCAAATTAGAAAATTTATTTAATACATTGAAAAATTTATTTGATACATACTAACTCAATGAGTATGGAGCGGAATAATGCGAGGGTGGAGAGGGAGTCGTGGAAGTCATTGCATTATCCAGAGATCATGACGTTGAAGATCACGAGGTCGGAGTCGAAGTGGAGGAGATGCAAGGGATGACGAGGGCAGGGGAGGATACGGTTCAGATGATGGATGCACAATTACCCTCTCCAAATCCAACATACCTATAGCCACCGCCACCACAACCATCTCCAAATCCTTCATAATCATTTTCACAAATATCATGAGCACATCCTGCTAAATCCTACAAACACTACCCCCTCACAACCATTCTCTTAACAAACACTTCCAATACCATGGCCACCATCCCAAACACCACAACCACCACCATAAGCTTCGCAACCACCAAAACGACATGAAAACCGATGAGAAAAAAATACCGTATTTTTCCGAACTGAAACATTTGATGAAGATGGTGAGATTACAGTATTAAATTATGGGCTCGGCCTCGCTGGAGACGTCGAGGCCTGACGACAGAGCAGCTCCCCGCTGCCACTGCCTGAAACCCAACAATCTTGTGACTTCTCATAGATGTTACAACACCCAAAAAAAGAAAATTATCAAAAAACAAAAATAAATTAAGAGCCCATAAAAAATAAAATCAACATTAAAATTTGTGAATAGGTTTTGAAGGTTTTAATTTGAAACCCAACAATCTTGAGTATCTATCTTGGCTGCCAAGACTAGTAGTCGTGGCTGCCAGCGACCCCCGAGAAGTTCGAGCCGATCCTTCGCCTCTCCCGTGTGTATGGGTTTTGAAGGGAAGGGCTTTTAATTTGAAAGGAGGAAGAGGTGTAATTTGGGTATTAAAAAATAAAAAAATTATTTAAAAAATTGCAAAACTAACGGAAGTAGGGTCACATGGGGTCGAGATTAACATAAGGTAACCCTAGGGAGTGCTGTGATTGGAAAAAAGTTTAGGGTGACAGTAGAAACATATGCTAAACCGAGCATTAACCTAACGACCAAACAACAGAATGAGCGCCAGCGCGATATTGGTTTGAAATTGTGGTTTGAGTGAAATTTCTTTTTTTCTATTTGATTCACATTTTTTTAGGTATATATGTTCATACAATTTCTTTTCCTGATTATCCATATTATTTGCATGCTTTGATTCTAGAAAGATAGATTGATGTTAGTGATGAGGATTTTTCACTTTATCTGAGCTTGCTTTTGTCATTTGTAGTTACTTTATGCAATAAATTTCTTCTTTGTATGCATTATATTTTGGCCACTGTACCAAAATTATCTACCTCCCTCACCGTCTATTGCCAAACTTCATTTGACTGGATGCCTCCCTTTCTTGTCATTTTTCCTTTCTTTCTTTCTTTTTTGTTTTGTTGGGGGAAGAGAGGGAAGGGGGTTGGTTTATTTTACCAAAATAGCTTCTTTTTTGTTAGTTTCGATTTTTAACTTAAGATATAAAGAAGCTAGCTATTTTGTATCATGTGACCTTCATCCTCATGGATCAATGATTTATAGCTTGCTACCTACAAATTATGAACATCTTGCCAAAGTACCTCCAAATCATAACTTGATATCACATTTTGATGAGAAGAACTCGTCAACTTGTTTAACGATGTTTGCTCAATAACATGTTTTCAGTACATTGCTTGCACGGATCACTATGATTCTATATAAGAAAATATGATGGTGGGTTCCTGTTATTCACTAATCAGGTTCCATATCCAAAAGTTTATTGTTATATGATTTGTAAGTTGTAATATCTCATATCTATAAATTTCATATGTAAAATATATGAAGAATTAACTTCCAAAATCCTAATTTTTTCGTTTTCCTTTGGTTTTTAAATATTTTAATGGTATAGTATATGACAATCATGAAATTTACAAAATCAAATTTTCATTTATTTTCTTCAAATTTAAAATATTTTATACCCTACCATACCAAAATTGCTTAATTGTCAAAAGGCTCAAGGTTTTCTGTCTTCGTCGAATTTTTCAATATTTTGTTCGTGCGCACATAAAAATCATGAAATTTTCAAAAATCTCAAAAGCATTCAGTTTTCTTCGATTTTTCAATACTTTAAATGTTAGAGAAAACAAAAATCATGAAATTTTCAAAAAATTATCTCAATTTTCTATGCTCTTCTATTTTAATATTTTGCTTGTTATAGAACATGAAAATCGCGATATCTTCAAAAATCCCAAGTTTTCAATGATTTGCATGTAGTACACGAAAATTCAAAAATTCAAAAATATTCTGTTTTCTTCAAGTTTCAATATTTTGCATGCCATAGCGCACCTAAATCCCGAAATTTTCAAAAATTTCAATATATTTTGTTTAATTCGGTTTTTCAATACTTTGTCTGCTATATAGCACATAAAGATCACGAACTTTTCAAAAATATCAAAATGTTCTATTTTTTCCGTTTTACAATATTTTGCTTCTAACACACGAAAATCGTTAAATGAGAAAAATCTCAAATTTTTTTTAGCACACAAAAAATCGAGAGATTTTTTAATATCCAAAAAAATTCTGGTTTTCCAGTTTTTGAATTTAGCTTGATATATATAGCACACAAAATCCTTGAAAATTTCAAAAGTTCTTTTTAATATATAGAGCACAAATACACAAACTAGCAAGGGCACCCGCGCAATGAGTGGGCATGCAGTTCAAAGCCAAGTAAATCATATTAATTTTAAAATTTATCGTTATATGATTTGTAGGCAGTAATGTCTTGGGTTTATAAACTCCATATGTAACATACATGAAGGATTAACTTGTAAATTCTTTGGGGGTTTTCTTCAAGTTTTTAATATTTTCCTTCAATGTTGAAAAGAACAGATTCAAAGTTTGTTCAGCCGGCCGGCGAATAAAGAATATCCGGTTTATTCAAACTATGTGGCCATCAATATTTTCATGTAAATACTACATATACAATATTCAAAAAATATATAAAAATATAGAAAACTGATATACTCTAGGTCTAATGGTAAGTCGTCTGAAAAAAATCATGAATTATTTTTAAAATAAAATAGTTTTTGTTTTCTTCGGATTTTCAATATTCTCCATGAATATACCTCACGAAAGCCGCAAAATTTTCAAAAATAACAAAATTTCCTTTTTTTTCTTTTCAATATTATGCATGCAGCACACGAAAATTATGAAATTTTCCAAAATCCTAATTTTTTTGGTTTCCTTTGGTTTTTAAATATTTTAATGGTATAGTATATGACAATCATGAAATTTACAAAATCAAATTTTCATTTATTTTCTTCAAATTTACAATATTTTATATGCTACCATACAAAAATTACGTAATTTTCAAAAGGCTCAAGGTTTTCTGGCTTCGTCGAATTTTTCAATATTTTGTTCGTGCGCGCACAAAAATCATGAAATTTTCAAAAATCTCAAAAGCATTCGGTTTTCTTCGATTTTTCAATACTTTAAATGTTATAGCAAACAAAAATCATGAAATTTTCAAAAAATTATCTCAAATTTCTATGCTCTTCTGTTTTAATATTTTGCTTGTTATAGAACATGAAAATCGCGATATCTTCAAAAATCTCAAGTTTTCAATGATTTGCATGTAGTACACGAAAATTGAAAAATTCAAAAATATTCTGTTTTCTTCAAGTTTCAATATTTTGCATGCCATAGAGCACCTAAATCCCGAAATTTTCAAAAATCTCAATATATTTTGTTTAATTCGGTTTTTCAATACTTTGTCTGCTACATAGCACATAAAGATCACGAACTTTTCAAAAATATCAAAATGTTCTATTTTTCCGTTTTACAATATTTTGCTTCTAACACACGAAAATCGTTAAACGAGAAAAATCTCAAATTTTTTTTAGCACACGAAAAATCGAGAGATTTTTGAATATCAAAAAAAATTCTGGTTTTCCAGTTTTTGAATTTTGCTTGATATATATAACACACAAAATACTTGAAAATTTCAAAAGTTCTTTTTAATATATAGAGCACAAATACACAAACTAGCAAGGGCACCCACGCAATGAGTGGGCATGAAGTTCAAAGCCAAGTAAATCATATTAATTTTAAAATTTATCATTATATGATTTGTATGTCTTGGATTTATAAACTCCATATGTAACATACATGAAGGATTAACTTATAAATTCTTTGGGGGTTTTCTTCAAGTTTTTAACATTTTCCTTCAATGTTGAAAAGAACGGATTCAAAGTTTGTTCAGCCGACCGGCGAATAAAGAATATCCGGTTTATTCAAATTATGTGGCCATCAATATTTTCATGTAAATACTACATATAAAATATTCAAAAAAATATAAAAATATAGAAAACTGATATACTCTAGGTCTAATTGTAAGTCGTCTGAAAAAAATCATGAATTATTTTTAAAATAAAATAGTTTTTGTTTTCTTCGGATTTTCAATATTCTCCATGAATATACCTCACGAAAGTCGCAAAATTTTCAAAAATAACAAAATTGCTTTTTTTTCTTTTCAATATTATGCATGCTACAGCACACGAAAATTATGAAATTTTCTAAAATCCTAATATTTTGGTTTCCTTTGGTTTTTAAATATTTTAATGGTATAGTATATGACAATCATGAAATTTACAAAATCAAATTTTCATTTATTTTCTTCATATTTACAAAATTTTATACGCTACCATACGAAAATTGCGTAATTTTCAAAAGGCTCAAGGTTTTCTGGCTTCGTCGAATTTTTCAATATTTTGTTCGTGCGCACACAAAAATCATGAAATTTTCAAAAATCTCAAAAGCATTCAGTATTCTTCGATTTTTCAATACTTTAAATGTTATAGCAAACAAAAATCATGAAATTTTCAAAAAATTATCTCAATTTTCTATGCTCTTCTGTTTTAATATTCTGCTTGTTATAGAACAAGAAAATCACGATATCTTCAAAAATCTCAAGTTTTCAATGATTTGCATGTAGTACACGAAAATTGCAAAATTCAAAAATATTCTGTTTTCTTCAAGTTTCAATATTTTGCATGCCATAGCGCACCTAAATCCCGAAATTTTCAAAAATCTCAATATATTTTGTTTAATTCGGTTTTTTCATACTTTGTCTGCTATATAGCACATAAAGATCACGAACTTTTCAAAAATATCAAAATGTTCTATATTTTCCGTTTTACAATATTTTGCTTCTAACACACGAAAATCGTTAAACGAGAAAAATCTCAAATTTTTTTTAGCACACGAAAAATCGAGAGATTTTTTAATATCCAAAAAAATTCTGGTTTTCCAGTTTTTGAATTTTGCTTGATATACATAGCACACAAAATACTTGAAAATTTCAAAAGTTCTTTTTAATATATAGAGAACAAGTACACAAACTAGCAAGGGCACCCGCGCAATGAGTTGGCATGAAGTTCAAAGCCAAGTAAATCATATTAATTTTAAAATTTATCGTTATATGATTTGTAGGCAGTAATGTCTTGGATTTATAAACTCCATATGTAACATACATGAAGGATTAACTTGTAAATTCTTCGGGGGTTTTCTTCAAGTTTTTAATATTTTCCTTCAATGCTGAAAAGAACGGATTCAAAGTTTGTTCAGCCGGCTGGTGAATAAAGAATATCCGGTTTATTCAAATTATGTGGCCATCAATATTTTCATGTAAATACTACATATAAATATTCACAAAAATATAAAAATAAAGAAAACCGATATACTCTATGTCTAATGATAAGGCGTCTGAAAAAAATCATGAATTATTTTTAAAATAAAATAGTTTTTGTTTTTTCGGATTTTCAATATTTTCCATGAATATACCTCACGAAAGCCGCAAAATTTTCAAAAATAACAAAATTTCCTTTTTTTCTTTTTAATATTATGCATGCTACAACACACGAAAATTATGAAATTTTCTAAAATCCTAATTTTTTTGGTTTTCTTTGGTTTTTACATATTTTAATGGTATAGTATATGACAATCATCAAATTTACAAAATCAAATTTTCATTTATTTTCTTCAAATTTAAAATATTTTATACGCTACCATACGAAAATTGCGTAATTTTCAAAAGGCTCAAGGTTTTCTGGCTTCATCGAATTTTTCAATATTTTGTTCGTGCACACACAAAAATCATGAAATTTTCAAAAATCTCAAAAGCATTCGGTTTTCTTCGATTTTTCAATTCTTTCAATGTTATAGCAAACAAAAATCATGAAATTTTCCAAAAATTATCTCAAATTTCTATGCTCTTCTGTTTTAATATTTTGCTTGTTATAGAACATGAAAATCGCGATATCTTCAAAAATCTCAAGTTTTCAATGATTTGCATGTAGTACACGAAAATTGAAAAATTCAAAAATATTTTGTTTTCATCAAGTTTCAATATTTTGCATGCCATAGCGCACCTAAATCCCGAAATTTTCAAAAATCTCAATATATTTTGTTTAATTCAGTTTTTCAATATTTTGTCTGCTATATAGCACATAAAAATCACGAACTTTTCAAAAATATCAAAATGTTCTATTGTTTCCGTTTTACAATATTTTGCTTTTAACACACGAAAATCGTTAAACGAGAAAAATCTCAAATTTTTTTTAGCACACGAAAAATCAAGAGATTTTTGAATATCCAAAAAAATTCTGGTTTTCCAGTTTTTGAATTTTGCTTGATATACATAGGACACAAAATACTTGAAAATTTCAAAAGTTCATTTTAATATATAGAGAACAAATACACAAACTAGCAAGGGCACCCCCGCAATGAGTGGGCATGAAGTTCAAAGCCAAGTAAATCATATTAATTTTAAAATTTATCATTATATGATTTGTAGGCAGTAATGTCTTGGATTTATAAACTCCATATGTAACATACATGAAGGATTAACTTGTAAATTCTTTGGGGGTTTTCTTCAAGTTTTTAATATTTTCCTTCAATGCTGAAAAGAACGGATTCAAAATTTGTTCATGCGGCCGGCGAATAAAGAATATCTGGTTTATTCAAATTATGAGGCCATCAATATTTTCATGTAAGTACTACATATAAAATATTCAAAAAAATATAAAAATATAGAAAACCGATATACTCTATGTCTAATGGTAAGGCGTCTGAAAAAAATCATGAATTATTTTTAAAATAAAATAGTTTTTGTTTTCTTCGGATTTTCAATATTCTCCATGAATATACCTCACAAAAGCCGCAAAATTTTCAAAAATAACAAAATTTCCTTTTTTTCTTTTCAATATTATACATGCTACACCACACGAAAATTATGAAATTTTCCAAAATCCTAATTTTTTTGGTTTCCTTTGGTTTTTAAATATTTTAATGGTATAGTATATGACAATCATGAAATTTACAAAATCAAATTTTCATTTATTTTCTTCAAATTTGCAATATTTTATACGCTACCATACGAAAATTGCGTAATTTGCAAAAGGCTCAAGGTTTCCTGGCTTCGTCGAATTTTTCAATATTTTGTTCGTGCGCACACAAAAATCATGAAATTTTCAAAAATCTCAAAAGCATTCGGTTTTCTTCGATTTTTCAATACTTTAAATGTTATAGCAAACAAAAATCATGAAATTTTCAAAAAAATTATCTCAATTTTCTAAGCTCTTCTGTTTTAATATTTTGTTTGTTATAGAACATGAAAATCGCGATATCTTCAAAAATCTCAAGTTTTCAATGATTTGCATGTAGTACACGAAAATTGAAAAATTCAAAAATATTCTGTTTTCTTGAAGTTTCAATATTTTGCATGCCATAGCGCACCTAAATCCCGAAATTTTCAAATATCTCAATATATTTTGTTTAATTCGGTTTTTCGATACTTTGTCTGCTATATAGCACATAAAGATCACGAACTTTTCAAAAATATCAAAATGTTCTATTTTTTCCGTTTTACAATATTTTGCTTCTAACACACGAAAATCGTTAAACGAGAAAAATCTCAAATTTTTTTAGCACACGAAAAATCAAGAGATTTTTGAATATCCAAAAAAATTTTGGTTTTCCAGTTTTTGAATTTCGCTTGATATATATAGCACACAAAATACTTTAAAATTTCAAAAGTTCTTTTTAATATATAGAGAACAAATACACAAACTAGGAAGGGCACCCGCGAGTGGGCATGAAGTTCAAAGCCCAGTAAATCATATTATTTTTAAAATTTATCGTTATATGATTTGTAGGCAGTAATGTCTTGGATTTATAAACTCCAAATGTAACACACATGAAGGATTAACTTGTAAATTCTTTGGGGGTTTTCTTCAAGTTTTTAATATTTTCCTTCAATGCTGAAAAGAACGGATTCAAAGTTTGTTCAGCCAGCCGGCGAATAAAGAATATCCGGTTTATTCAAATTATGCGGCCATCAATATTTTCATGTAAATACTACATATAAAATATTCAAAAAAATATAAAAATATAGAAAACCGATATACTCTATGTCTAATGGTAAGGCGTCTGAAAAAAATCATGAATTGTTTTTAAAATAAAATAGTTTTTGTTTTCTTCGGATTTTCAATATTCTCCATGAATATACCTCACGAAAGCCGCAAAATTTTCAAAAATAACAAAATTTCCTTTTTTTTTCTTTTCAATATTCTGCATGCTACAACACACGAAATTTATGAAATTTTCCAAAATCCTAGTTTTTTTGGTTTTCCTTGGTTTTTACATATTTTAATGGTATAGTATATGACAATCATGAAATTTACAAAATCAAATTTTCATTTATTTTCTTCAAATTTACAATATTTTATACGCTACCATACGAAAATTGCGTAATTTTCAAAAGGCTCAAGGTTTTCTGGCTTCGTCGAATATTTCAATATTTTGTTCGTGCACACACAAAAATCATGAAATTTTAAAAAATCTCAAGTTTTCAATGATTTGCATGTAGTACACGAAAATTGAAAAATTCAAAAATATTCTGTTTTCTTCAAGTTTCAATATTTTGCATGCCATAGCGGACCTAAATCCCGAAATTTTCAAAAACCTCAATATATTTTGTATAATTCGGTTTTTCAATACTTTGTCTGCTATATAGCACATAAAGAGCACGAACTTTTCAAAAATATCAAAATGTTCTATTTTTTCCGTTTTACAATATTTTGCTTCTAACACACGAAAATCGTTAAACGAGAAAAATCTCGAATTTTTTTTAGCACACGAAAAATCGAGAGATTTTTGAATATCCAAAAAAATTCTGGTTTTCCAGTTTTTGAATTTTTCTTGATATATATAGCACACAAAATACTTGAAAATTTCAAAAGTTCTTTTTAATATATAGAGAACAAATACACAAACTAGCAAGGGCACCCGCGCAATGAGTGGGCATGAAGTTCAAAGCCAAGTAAATCATATTAATTTTAAAATTTATCGTTTTATGATTTGTAGGCAGTAATGTCTTGGATTTATTAACTCCATATGCATGAAGGATTAACTTTTAAATTCTTTGGGGGTTTTCTTCAAGTTTTTAATATTTTCCTTCAATACTGAAAAGAACGGATTCAAAATTTGTTCAGCCGGCCGGCGAATAAACAATATCCGGTTTATTCAAATTATGCGGCCATCAATATTTTCATGTAAGTACTACATATAAAATATTCAAAAAAAATATAAAAATATAGAAAACCGATATACTCTATGTCTAATGGTAAGGCGTCTGAAAAAATTAATGAATTAGTTTTAAAATAAAATAGTTTTTGTTTTCTTCGGATTTTCAATATTCTCCATGAATATACCTCACAAAAGCCGCAAAATTTTCAAAAATAACAAAATTTCCTTTTTTTTTCTTTTCAATATTATACATGCTACAACACACGAAAAATTATGAAATTTTCCAAAATCCTAATTTTTTTGGTTTCCTTTGGTTTTTAAATATTTTAATGGTATAGTATTTGGCAATCATGAAATTTACAAAATCAAATTTTCATTTATTTTCTTCAAATTTACAATATTTTATACGCTACCATACGAAAATTGCGTAATTTTCAAAAGGCTCAAGGTTTTCTGGCTTCGTCGAATTTTTCAATATTTTGTTCGTGCGCACACAAAAATCATGAAATTTTCAAAAATCTCAAAAGCATTCGGTTTTCTTCGATTTTTCAATACTTTAAATGTTATAGCAAACAAAAATCATGAAATTTTCAAAAAAATTATCTCAATTTTCTATGCTCTTCTGTTTTAATATTTTGCTTGTTATAGAACATGAAAATCGCGATATCTTCAAAAATCTCAAGTTTTCAATGATTTGCATGTAGTACACGAAAATTGCAAAATTCAAAAATATTCTGTTTTCTTCAAGTTTCAATATTTTGCATGCCATAGCACACCTAAATCCCGAAATTTTCAAATATCTCAATATATTTTGTTTAATTCGGTTTTTCGATACTTTGTCTGCTATATAGCACATAAAGATCACGAACTTTTCAAAAATATCAAAATGTTCTATTTTTCCGTTTTACAATATTTTGCTTCTAACACACGAAAATCGTTAAATGAGAAAAATCTCAAATTTTTTTTAGCACACGAAAAATCGAGATATTTTTGAATATCCAAAAAAATTCTGGTTTTTCGGTTTTTGAATTTTGCTTGATATATATAGCACACAAAATCCTTGAAAATTTCAAAAGTTCTTTTTAATATATACAGCACAAATACACAAACTAGCAAGGGCACCCGCGCAATGAGTGGGCATGAAGTTCAAAGCCATGTAAATCATATTAATTTTAAAATTTATCGTTATATGATTTGTAGGCAGTAATGTCTTGGATTTATAAACTCCATATGTAACATACATGAAGGATTAACTTGTAAATTCTTTGGGGGTTTTCTTCAATTTTTTAATATTTTCCTTCAATGCTGAAAAGAACGTATTCAAAGTTTTTCAGCCGGCCGGCGAATAAAAAATATCCGGTTTATTCAAATTATGCGGACATCAATATTTTCATGTAAATACTACATATAAAATATTCAAAAATACATAAAAATATAGAAAACTGATATACTCTAGGTCTAATGGTAAGGCGTCTGAACTAAATAGGAAGATTGTGGGTTCGTGTCTCGGTTGAGAAAGAAGAATGACGAGAGAGAAATGAGGAGTGAGTGTTTATGAAATAATAAGCGTGACTCCCACTTGTTTTTTAATTAAGCTATGAATCCTATACTTGTTTTTTTTTTGTTTTGGGTTTTTGTTTTGGGCCTAATAGACCAATTCGGCCGAATATTCGCGTTATTCATCCAATATACGGTTTGTGTGGCGAATATACAATTTGAATGTATATTTGACCGAATATTGCGGTGTTTGTTCATTTTACCACCGTATCCGAATATTCCATTTTTTCAACACTAATTTCCTTTTTATATCATACGAAAATTGCGAAAATTTTAAAATTCTTGAAATTTTCATTTTCCTTGGAATTTTCAATATTGTGCTTGTTATAACATATGAGACTCACGAAATATACAAAAATCCCAATTTTTTTGTCTCCTTCAAATTTCAACATTGGGATTTTTTTAAAATCTCAAAATTGGCAATATTTTTGTACATTTTTGCACATGAGAATCACGAAATGTAAACAAATATGACAATATTTTTAAGTTCTCAAAATTTCTTTTTTCTTCGAGTTTCCAATATTTTTCTTGCTATATATCACAAGAAAATCATGATTTTTTTCAAAAAACTAAAATATTTTTTGCTTTTCTCGTTTTTCAATTTTCCCCATGATATATCACACGGAAGCCACAAAATTTTAAAAAATATCAAAATTTCCTTTCTTTCTTCCTTTTCAATATACATTGCTATATAGCACACGAAAATCATGAAATTTTCAAAATTCTTAATTTTTTTTATTTCCTTTGGTTTTTTAATATTTTGATGGTATAGCATATAAAAATCACAACATTTACAAAATTCCGAAGTTCATTTATTTCTTTATATTTACAATAATTTGTATGCTACCATACTAAAATTGTCTAATTTTCAAAAAGCTCAAACTTTTCTGTTATCTTAAATTTTTACAATATTTTGCTGCTTGCGTGCGCAAGGAAGTCGTGAAATTTTCAAAAATCTAGAAAATATTTAGGTTTCTTCGATTGCAATATTTTGCTTGTTTTTAGCACATAAAAATCGTGAAATTTTTAAAATGCTTAAATTTTTCTGTGCTCTTCGCTTTTTAATATTTTGTTTGTTATGGCACATGAAAATCGCGATATCTTCAAATATCCCAAATTTTAAGTAATTTGCATGCTATTTTATTCGCACACGAAATTTGAAAATTTTAATTTCTTTCAATTCTCTTCAAATTTTCAATATTTTGCATGCATAGAGAGCACAAAAATTATGAACTTTTCAAAAATCTCAATACTTTTGTCTTATTCGGTTTTTCTATACGTTGTTTGCATACAAAAGATAACTTTCAAAAATATCAAAATTTTCCGTTTATTTCCTTTTTACAATATTTTGCTTATAGCACACGGAAATCACTAAAATAGAAAAATCTCATATTTTTGGTTTCTGCGGTCTTACAATTTTTTGTAGCACACGAAAATTTGCGAACTTTTAAATATCTCAAATTTTCTGGTTTTTCCAGTTTTCTATCTTCGATTGATATATATTGCACACGAAAATCACGAAATTTTCAAAAAAAATATATTTTATTAGTTTTTCATAATTTTAGCATACATAAGGAAATCTGAAAATTTTCAAGACTCTCAATTTTTTTTGCTTTCTTCCTTTCTAAATATTTTGCGTGCTAGCACACGAAAATGCAAAAGTTTCCAAATCTCAAAATAGTCAGAATTTTTTATTTTCTGAAAAATTGAGAGGGTAAGATTAAATCTGTAGTCACATATGTCTAAGCTAAATGAGAAAATATCACATATAGATAGTAAGGTACAATTTGTTATTTCTGAAAAGTTGTGGGGTTAAGACAAATTTGTATCCACATATGTCCAAGCCAGACTTGGGAATATTTCTTGGAATATACTCTTATATAACTTTATTATAGATAATATAGATAGATTGTTGGAAATTTGAATAATATGCTTCCATACCTTGGTAGTCAATTGATTGTTTAGAAAGAGACAGAGAAAAGAAGGTGACAATATTAGGAAAGAGAAATAACAGATGATCTAATTAGTAATTAATCTGAGCTGCAACTTTTCATAGGTTTTTTTATTATCTAATTGTTTTTCTTTTTGATTCGTATTGTTCTTAGGTATATAGTTTATGCAATTTCTTTTCCTGATTATCCATTTTATTTGCATGCTTTGATTCTAGAAAGATAGATTGATGTTAGCGATGAGAATTTTTCACATTACAGGAGCTTGTTTATGTCATTTGTGGTCACTTTATGCAATGAATTTCTTCTTTGTATGCATGATTTTTTTGCCACTGTACCAAAATTAATCTAGCTCCCTCACCGTCTATTGCCGTACTTCACTTTTTTTTGGCGGGGGTTGGGGGGGGGGGGTACGAATATCATGGTTTTGTTGCTGGGACTGTGATTATAAAATGGTTCTTGTCAGTTTCGGTTTTGTTGCTGGGACCGTCGATTTTTAAGCTTCTCTTGAATCATCTTTTCTCTTGGTTAATAATAGAAATTTGCTTGGTACAGATATCCAAGTTACTTTGGAGTTTAAAGGCATTTGCTTCGGATGAATAATAATGTTTGCCCTCTATTTTATAATGAGAAATCTGTTGTCCCTTCCTATTGTTTTGAAAAAAATTTAAGACGAAAGGAAAGCTGTTATCTGAAATGAAGACAGTTATTCCATCATTTTCCGTCTCGGTGGTACTGCGTGCTTTATGGGCATAAATGATAAATTGTGCATTTGGCTTTTGTATGTGATATAAATCTCGTTGGCTCCCTTTCGCATCATCAACAGATTCTTCTGACAATCATCTCTCTTGTGTACTAGGTTATTGTAATGACTTGTGTGTGTGTATGGTAATGGGGGCTGGAGAGAGAATAATGAAAAGGCTCTAGGAGGTTCGTCTAGTAG
The DNA here is from genome assembly GCA_030015575.1 of Agapanthus africanus. Classification (NCBI taxonomy): domain Eukaryota; kingdom Viridiplantae; phylum Streptophyta; class Magnoliopsida; order Asparagales; family Amaryllidaceae; genus Agapanthus; species Agapanthus africanus. Next base: position 141,517,757 of record CM057338.1, read on the forward strand.
CGTAGAAAAAATACACCTTCCAACGTTTTATTCGATGATCAACACCCATCATCATCATCTTTATCATCTAAGATGCGGACACACCAAATTTTATTTGATGCTACCACTTTTTCACCGTTGGATTAGGAATGTAAAAAGCGCTATTATCGGTAAATCGTTAATTTTGGACTTGCTTAATTAACGGTGAAAATGTAGTATAATCACATGAAATTTGGTGTGTCCATATCCAAGATGATAGACGCCGATCGTCAAAAAAAATCGTGGAGGATGTATTTTTTTGACATCATAGAAGGATCCATTATCCTCTCTCTCTCTCTCTCTCTCTCTCACACACACACACACACTACTACAAATAAGGGTTGCCCCTACAGATTTATCCGTAGGAGCAAACCACTGCCCCTACGGATATATCCGTAGGGGTAAGAAAATACCCTGTAGGTGCAAACGCCGTAGGTGCAAGTCGCAGCCTTGAACATGCCCCTACGGTCAAAAACTTGTCCCTACGGAGTAATGTGTAGGTCCAGTTGTCCCTACGGATTAGACTGTAGGGACAAAAAATTTACTTAATTTATGATTTTATAAAATAAATTATGTGTCCCTACGGACTTATCCGTAGGGCCAAGTAGTTGCCCCTACGGATAAGTGCGTAGGTATAAATTTGTAGGGACAAAATATCAGGTATCCTGATATTTTGTCCCTACGAATACCTGTGTAGGGGCATTTGTTTGCCCCTACGGATATATCCGTAGGGGCAAGCGGAACCCCTAATACTGAGATCATAGGGGCAAAATATCAGGTATCCTGATATTTTGCCCCTACGGATAAATCTGTAGGTATATTGTTGGGCCCTACGAATTAATCCGTAGGGGCAATGGTGGGCCCTACGGTTAAATCCGTAGGTACATATTATCAGGGTTTTTTTTAAAAAAGGGTTGCCTATTTTTTTCTCGCCCTGTGCACAATAACATATACATCATATATAAAATTAATCATCACGCAGAACATATATCGCAATATTCATAATCACATCTCACGCATAATATATAGAAGAAATCAACAAGCAGAATATGATATCAATATAAACACGCAAACACCACCAATATCAATATCGTCCAAAATGTAGTACAATATGTATCATATAAATAAATACATGTTTAAAATATAAGAATCAAAAAGCTACCCTAGCTTGGTCCAGCTCCACCTCTGATAAACGCCAGAATCTGGCACGCCTGCTCCTCGGATATATCCTGAGTCAATAAAGCATGCAATGCGGAGTGTGCGGGAGTCTGAACGGGCTGTGGAGCTGTAGGAGTGGTCTGCGCAGCCGCCGTCGAGATAGTGGCTTGCGGAGCCGCGGCTGCGGGAGTCTGAGCGGGCAGTGGAGCTATAGGAGCTGTCTGCGGAACCGCAGCCAATGTAGTGGCTTGCGGAGCCGCAGCCGAAAGAGATGCATGTGGAGGCTCGGCCGATATACCCTGTCGCGTCTGGACCTACGTGTGTAATAAGCGAGTAAGAACTGTGTATTATTCGAATTCGTATCATTATCAAGTTATTTCGAAACCCCAATCTATATATACTTAGGAACTTAGGCCTCGTTTGGATATCTAGTTTGGAAAACCGTAGTTTATTTTAATTAGATATGTATGTATGATTAATCAAAGCTAAGTCTACAACCAAATAAGCTCAGGCTACGTACTAATATTGGATATGTTGCTATCTATAATATGACATAATATTTTACTATTAAATAGTATACATACCAACATCTCCTTCAACTCCTGAACGGTGGCCTTCAAGCTCTCCAGATCTTGCTGGAAACGTCGCTCACTGGAGACGGAGGAAGTAACCGCCGGGGTGGAGTCCAACCTCATATGGGCCCTGCTAGGGCCCAGTCCCCGGCCTCTCTCCCAACCTCCGTGGTGCCCTCCGTGTGCAGCGTCCAGGACTGGGGTCAGCAGCATCAGATCGTTCTGTCCAGTAAAATCGATCCCCGATGCCTCGGCCTGCTCAACCACCCGCTCCTACACCCACATTAACCAGTAAAATATAAGTATGTCATTTAAATTTGAACCTTTCAAAACTAAAATTTCAAATAGGGGTTGAATAAATATTAACACTTGCGCAATACTCCTGGGTAGCGGCGTCGGGGTATCGAAGCTCGCCCGTGGTGGGATCCGTCGAGGTGCCGTGGACGGCAAGATATGCGGAGAGCACGCTCGGTGTACCACCTTGCGCCAGGGTCTGAGCTCTCTGCAATATTAGAAAATAACTCTTAATATTAGATATATTAGAAAATAACTCTTAATATTGCATTATATCACAAAGGCCGGTCTATTGTAATTTACCGATAACTCCATGGTACGAGTAATATTCCTCGAGCCACCTGTATAAGTGGGGCGACCCCTCTTCGCCGACTTCCTATTCTCTATATTTTGAGCGGCATGTTTCTGCACAACACATTCACATTTAGTTTTCTAATTAAGGAACACAAAAAAATAAATTATATACTAAACAATGAATTACATTTAAAATACATACCTGTTTGCGTTGAGAGTCGAAATATTCGCACAGTAGAGGCCATGTCTCTACGTCGACCCTCGTAAAGGCCGGAGTAGATAGGAGGTCCGCTCTCTCTGCCTCGGGGGTCGCCATCTACAGGGAGTAGCAGTCGGTCTTCAGCTCATTCCTGTTGTATCGGACCTTGGTCTGCATGTTCTTCATCGGGCCATTGTATAGAGCATGAAGATCGAGCACCCTCCCAGGGTGATCAGGGTCGGGTACAGGCTGAAAATCGTAATCCAACTGAAAATATAAAAAAAACATTGTTATTAGATTGCAAGTGTTAATAATAAATATATTGGATAAATCAAATGAAAATATATATTAATACTCGAACCTGATCCCAGAAGAGGGCGAATGAGCGCCAGTGTTGGTCGCCCCAGTCAACGTGAAGTGGATAGTTCTTTACGAGCCGGCTCTCATCCCCCATATACCGGCCGAACCTATCGGCATGATCGCCGGTATAGCGATAATCAGGGGTAAAAAAGAGGGGGAATGCTGCCTCCCCCTAGCTCTGTTAGGCCTCAGCCTGTGGGACTGATTCGGGCCTCGAGTCCCTCTTTGGGGATGGGGAGGCCCTGCGTCTGCAAGAAATATCAAGACAATCAATATTAAGACAAAGTTGTATTAAGAAATCAAGGTTTAACGAAAATTGAAGTGTGATATATACCTCCGGTGACTAAAGCACGAGCCTGGGCCCGGACAGCAGCACGAGCGGGACAATAGTTCCTCCGGTGAGGAACAGCCGGTGTCCCGGATGCGGACGCATCCCCTCCAACTAGAAAATAAACATTGACGCTAAATTTCCATGAAGTTCATATTTATTCTTTAGAGGATATGTAAAATGAATAAATATTTTATATTTATTCATACTAACCTACAGACTGAACGGAGGGTACGGAAGTGGCGGGAGTGGCCCCTGCGTCAGATGTGGACGCACCATCTATAATTAGACAATTAAAAATAAATTATATAAGTAATTGAAAAAAAAATATGTAGATAAATAATATAACATTCTAAATCAATATGCATGCACTATAGAATATATAAACATACCCGCAGGTGTGGTGGTGGCACCACCTACAGCTAGACAATAAAAAAAATGATCATCTAAGTAAGAGCAAAAGGAATGTGTGTGTATCTATGATATAGCATTCTAAATCAATATACATGCACTATATGATATATAAATATACTTGGAGGTGCGGGAGTGGCCTCTGTCTCTGATGTGGACGCATCACCAACAGCTAGACAATCAAATATTGACAATATAAGTAATTTTGACATGAAGAGGCATGAATATCTATAATATTACATTCAAAATGGATATGCGTGCAATATACCTGGAGGTGTGGCAAAGTCCACACGGAAGGAGGCATCCGAAGGGGTCTCCGATCTGGGTGCAAGACCGGCCCTCTGAAGCTCCCTACGCAGCTCTCCGGGCGGCAGAACCGCTCTGCCTCTGCCTCTGCCTCTGTCGGTGCCGCGGCTGGAGCTCCTGCCGCCCCTCGCTGCTCCCGTCATCGTCATCAAATCTAGATAAACGGTTCGTGGGCGCATTAGACAATCATTACAAGTATTGACTATATATGTATAGATCGTAAAATGTGAAGTAATAATATAACATTACTGATAACCTTTTTCATTTCGTGGACGCATTAGACATATCTACTTGGATTTCATCATCGATATCATTTCTAACCCACGTAACTTCATGATCGGCCGAAAACAACCCATCTTTCGAAACAGACGGTCGGAGCACTCTAAGCCTTCTCTCTTCTTCATCCTCAACGCTGTCCTCGAATTCTGGGACATCGTAGACATCCCTGGGTTTCCAACGGCATACGACACTCTATCCCGGATACTTCAAACACTGTGAGTAGTATACTTGGAACGCTTGGTTCGGAAAGATAAACGGGTCTTCCTGACCGTAAAATTGAAGTGTGTTCACACTGGTCAATCCATATTCATCTTTCCAAGTCCCAAGATTGCTTCTCCACTTATCCGTATCGGTTCGCATATCGTACCAAGTACACTGGAATATATAAAAGGGTTCTAATCGTCCGGGATAGTGGATGCCGAGTATACAATTTAAGTACCCATAATAAATCACACCGTCCGATCCTACCGTCGCAATCTCACTATTCTGAGTGGTTCTAGATGTTTCTATGTTCTTAACTTCGAATTTGTATCCAAGGACATCGAATCCTTTATAATATGCAACATCCATACTAGGAAATTGAGCTAAACATCTTGAATCACTCTCAAATGATGCAGACAAGTTCGGATCGTGGATCTAACAAAACAAATTTTACGACAAATACATAACGATATAAGTTTAGATTAAAACTGATAGCAATTACATGTTATTCGAATAACTTACATGATCTGTGACCCAATCGCAAAAATTATCCTGATGATATTTTTCCAATCGTTCATCGTTCCAATCAGGATACCCCTCACGTACCTCGTTAAAATGAATTCTGTTTTCGACAAATAAGGGTGGCATTAATATTATATCATTTCATACACACACAAACACAAATATAACAATTAATACAAAAAAAACTTACTATCTAATTTGTTCAAGACATGCGCAATTAAGCAAGATAAACCGGTATATCTTGTTGATAAACATAGTGTCTACCCTCTTATAATCGGCTTTACCATATGGCCCGTCTTGAATTCTTCGAGGCCAGTTAAGTCTCGTCTCAATGTTCTCGTCCAGATAGCGGGAACAAAATGTGGTTGCTTCATCAAGAAGATAACCTTGCATGATAGAACCCTCTGGTCAATTTCTATTGCGTATATACTTTTTAAGAGTGTAGAGGTACCTAAAGAAAATATATTGAATAAATAAATACGGACATACAGGACAACAATAATTTTAAAAATTGCGCGAAACGAAAAATTCCACGTACCTCTCGACGGGATACATCCATCGATATTGTACCGGTCCGGCTAACTTAGCCTCAGTTGCAAGATGAACCGTCAAGTGTATTATGATATCGAAGAATGACAGTGGGTAAATACGCTCAAACTTGCAAAGTATCAACGGAATAAAATTTTCTAGTTTATCCAGCGTCACAACCTCCAGTGTTTTAGCACACAACTCTCTGAAAAAACAACATAGGTTGTTCATTACTAGACCAACCGATTCGGGGAGAGAAGTCCTGAAGGCTAATGGAAGAAGGTGCTCCATGATAACATGGTGATCATGACTTTTCAGCCCATCGATCTTGCCTTTCACAATTTTTATTTTCTTGCTGAATGATCCTGAGAAACCTGTGGGAACTTTCAAATCATGCAATATCTGCAGGAATCTTTTCTTCTCCGGTTGTAACATATGATAAGAGGCATTGGGAAGTACAAACTTGCCTGGTTTACCCGCTACCGGTCTAGGGTGCAATTCACTTCTTATTCCCCACTCCTATAGATCCATCCGAGCATTCAGGTTGTCTTTCGATTTCCCGTCTTTACAAAGAAGCAAGTTGAGTATGTGCTCCGATACCCCCTTCTCTATATGCATGACGTCCAGACAATGACGCACGAAATTTGTTGACCAGTACGGAAGCTCGAAGAAAATGCTTAACTTGTTCCAAAATGGTGATTTGACCAGTTTTGTCGGATCCATCCCGAAGGTCACATTATTGTAACCATCCCACTGAGCAGTCACGTCCTCTCCGGACAATGGGGCTGGAGGTCCAAGAAGCTCCTGATGACCATCAAAGTGAATAGTGTCTAATCTGTAGGGATGGTCTAGAAGCAGGAAACGTCGATGGCCGTAATAACAAACTTTCCTGCTAAAATTCAAGAATTTCGATATTGTGTGTTGATGGCAATGAGGACATGCTTTGTGACTATGTGTAACACCCGAGCCCAATGCTACTAATTTCTGTTACCGTTTGAGCGTAGTGTGGCACTTATTTCATCTATCTTGCTTAATTGTTACTTATTGTAATTTTACCCCGTTAATTCAATTCTTCATATAACAATTTTTGGCATCTAAAATAAAAATAAAAATATTCATCTTGGCCTGCTTGACACCCCTAACCCTGTGGTAGCGTCCGTGCATCGTGTTCTCGTCCCGTTCAGTGAAACGGGCGAGTTTGGACGGCTACGCGCACGTACGTGTGTCCGTTTTGGGGGTATGCTTTTTGATCATAAAACACTTCATTTTCACTTTTGGATCCCGCTTAAAATTCTATTATTTCAATTTCAAATTTTTGGACTCGACCCGGGCGCAATTTGGAAATGTTTTACCTTGCGCCAAAATCCCAAATTTTAATATATTTTAAACCATTCGTATATTTCAATTCTTTTAACAATCCTATATATTTTTTTAACTGTATAAGATTTCTAATGTTGGTTCTCATTGGTTCATGTAGCCTACCTCATATGCTTGGGATAAAAGGCTCTGTTGTTGTTTGTATAAGATTTCAAATAATTTTAAATCTTTCTCATTAATCCCTCCAACCAATCAGCTCCCTCTCTTTCAACCCCGTGGGCCCCCCTTCTCTCTCCTCTCTCTCCCGTCGCTCTCTATCTCTCTCTCTCTATCTTTCTCTCCCTCTCCCCCCCTCATATATATCTCTCTCTATCTTTCTCTCCCCCTATAAATCTCTCTCTCTCTCTCCCTCATATATATTTACATCTCCCCCTCCTTTTCTTTCTTCACGCTGAAACCAACCCACCATCGCGCTAACCCTAGTCACCGGCTCCCTCGCCACCGCAGCACCAACGCCGACGCGAACATCACCACCATCCTCGCCTCCTCGCCCTCGTCGCAGCCGCTGCACCTTCCTTCCTCATCTCCCTTCTTCCCGTATACCCTACACCAGCCGCGGCCACCTGCACGCGTCTGCGCCGCCGGAGTCGCCGCCGGTAGCCTCGTCCCTGTGTCCCCAACCTTCGTGCGCACTCGGAGGTCCGCCGGAGTTCGTCGACATAGTCGACCGTCACCACCCTTCACACAGATCCTCCGAGGTACCCCGACCCGTGTGGTTCCACTGTTCGTCGTTTGGGTTCATTCCGTGAACCGTGCGCCCGTCGCGAGTTTTCCCCGCCGACGTTTTACGTCTCGTTTTCCCGATTCGTGACCCGTCGAGGCAAGTACCCCTTGCAACATGCTAAACAATATTTACTTATAATTAATGACACCCTAAGACCCGCAATTTAACTTTGGTATTATAAGTTCCCATTTTCTTCATGTTCAATATTGTTAAATATCATTTATCTGTCAAACTTGGAACCTACAGTTGTAATTACTAATTTGGAACCTAATAATCACATTTACATATTTTGACTACACTTTCATTGATGATGTAGCCTATGGCACCTTATCTACCGTTTTACTTCATTCGGACACTCGTACACATTTAACCTGCTTAAACTGTGATTCCATCCGTGGAACTTATATATATTTATATCATTGCATCCATGAAGTCTTAACTTGTTAACATGATTAAATGGCTATAATTGTCATACTGCATTCTTATAATGTTTAAAATCATTTCTGTGACACAATTGATAACCGTACTGTTAATTGAATGAATCTGCCTATTGCTTAATTCATTGCTTAGATCATGCTGTTGATAACCATGCCTGATTATGTGACTGAGTATGAGCACACCCATGATATTGTTTACATCTTGACCTGACTTGATACATACATATTGATTTACCCGATATGGTACCGTATACTGCTTGACTTGACCTGATGTACCATGACCTGACCCGTTACCTGATCTTGTGTCTAATACCAACAAACCTGACATGTAGTCCTCACGGACCGTTCCTGTTGTCTATCCAGACAAACCTGTTTACCTGATCCTGCGTTGGCATTAGTTTCTTGATTACGGGATACCGGACTTGACTTACACATATAACTTGGGGGTATGGGGAAATCAGTATTGTAACCGAACGTAACTCCAAGGGCCATCCTATTGTTTGCCGTTTTTTCGGGCGTTACGGAATACCCATTGTTTGCCGTTTTTCCGGGCGTTACGGAATACCCATTGTTTGCCGTTTTTCCGGGCGTTACGGAATACCTATTGTTTGCCGTTTTTCTGGGCGTTACGGAATACCCATTGTTTGTCGTTTTCCGGGCGTTACGGAATACCTATTATTTGCCGTTTTTCCGGGCGTTACGGAATAACTACCGACGAGTTACGATGAGAATTAAATTACTTGGTTTCAAAGACTTTAGAACAGAGAACCTGATAGAACAGTTTAGTTTACCTACTGCACACTGCCCTGCACTGCTCTGATTTATATTATTGTTACCCTTGCTTTATTCATGTTTATATTCGCATTGCCTGTTTATTTGTTATTACTTGATGACTTGACGCGCTGACGTCTGGGTTTTGCATAGCCCAGATTCTTCTACCTTGCTGCAGACTGATTAGGAGTTTTGCCGCTGTTAGACGAGCGGTGAGCTTCCTGTCGGTACATAGTTTCACTCCAGGTGTTTCATTTATTGTATCTTTGGCTTCCGCATATTGTTATTTCTTGACTCTTTTACTCTGGCTTATGGACATGTACTAGGTAGTTAGTTTACTTTCCTGTTCTTGATATCTCTACAACCGTAATGTGACTGTGGATGGATATTTTCCTACCCACAGATAGCATGGTTGGCTATGTCACGTGCCCATTTTAGCGTACTCTGGGAAGCGGGGCGTGACATGGTTCTTTTGGTATCAGAGCCATAGGATAGTCGGGTTGATTCTTTTGTAGTTGGGTATTATACCCAATACACGGATCAGAATACCCGTGTTTAGGAAACATGTCTTGCCACCTTGTCGTTTTACCATTCTTGAATCACATTCTTCCTGATTATATCTTTTACGATGTGCAAACTTCCTTTGCATATCGACTCGAAACCTGATTCCTTGTTATCTCTAGGACTTAGGCGACTTGGATGGAGTTATGTAATTATGGCTATGATATCGCGGCATAGTTACAATGCGGCACTCTATTTAAGTATCTTGGAGTTCTAGCCTTGATCTATATTTCGAATCTATCATCATGCAAATGTTGGGTGTTTAGTGTGGCCGGTAAGAATTTGAAGACGTACCAAAGGCGTGAGGACGAAGCCGCCATGCTTGGAGTAACCAGGGGAATGCTGGAGAATCAAAAGAAACAGACCGAGCTGATCCAGCAGCAAGCGGACTCGTTTCAGGAAGGTTTGCAGATCGTTCAGCAGTCTGTGAACAATGTTGGAGCTAAGCCAGTTGACCGAGTAGGGACAGTAGCAGATTTCAGACATTTGGGTCCGTCTATATTTACTGGTTTGGAGGAGCCGTTACCAGCGGAGCAGTGGCTAGTTGACACAGAGAATTTGCTTGTTGCGGCACAGATTCCAGATGAGAAAAAGGGTTGTTGTGGTACGCATTCAGCTAGTGGACTACGCCCGAGAAGGGTGGCTTGTGAAGGAGAACCGTTTGCCCAAGCCGATCAAGTGGGCGGATTTTCAAAGAGTTTCCTGGAGAAGTTCTTCCCGCGTACCGCACGGGAGGAAATGGAAGAGAAGTTCCTCGGGCTAAAGCAGAATGGAGCACCCGTAGATGTGCATGCAGCAGAATGGACGAGACTCGGTAGATTCGCTGGACCTTTAGTTGCCAACGATGCAGACAGGGCGCGGAGGTTCATGCGCAGCTTGGACGTGGACATCCAGAGGCAGATTGTCTCCCTGGGTTTGACCACTTTCTCACAAGTACTTGCGGCAGCCGAGAGCAGCAGAGTTTATCTGGGATGAAAGGGAGTTTGCAGCAGACAGCAGTTGCGGTAAGGAAGCAGTTCTGTCGGGCCAGTCGAGTTTAGGGCTAGGCCGACAAACAATATTCTTGCATCAATGGAAGTGATAAAAGTGAAGAGCCGGCTGTTGTTCACGATTTTATGGACGTGTTTGAAGATATATCAGGTTTACCGCCGAAGCGAGACGTGGAGTTCGCAATTGATTTTATTCCTGGTGCAGCGCCAGTATCCAATGCGTATTACCCAATGGCACCAGTAGAGTTGGAAAAAGTCAAGAAACAGGTTGCTAAATTGCTTGAAAAGGGTTGGATTCGAAGCAGTAACTCGCCTTGGGGAGCTCCAGTTCTTCTAGTAAAGAAGAAGGATGGCACAAGAAGGATGTGTATCGACTATCGAGAATTAAACCGGGTGACTATTAAGAACAAGTACCCGATCCCTCGCATCGGCGAACTTTTCGAGCAGCTTAGTGGCGCGAGGGTATTCTCGAAGCTGGATTTGTGATCCGGATATCATCAGGTCCGAGTGAAAGCAGAAGATATTTGCAAGACGGCGTTCCGAACTCGGTATGGACATTACGAATACTTAGTGATGCCCTTCGGAGTAACAAATGCGCCGGCAGTAATCATGGACTTGATGAACCGAATCTTTTCACCATTCTTGGATCAGTTTATTGTGGTTTTCATTGACGATATTCTGGTTTACTCGAAGAGTTTTGAAGAGCATGCTGAGCATTTGAAGATCGCACTGCAGACGTTGAGACAGGAGAAGCTTTATGCGAAGATGAGTAAGTGCGAATTTTGGCTGGAGGAAGTAAAGTTTTTGGGGCATGTTGTGTCGGGCGATGGAATTGCCGTCGATTCCGAAAAGATTGCAGCAGTTCGTGATTGGCCAATTCTAAAGAATGTTGCTGAGATAAGAAGTTTCCTTGGATTGGCCGGATACTACCGAAGATTTGTGGAGAACTTTGCTCGTCTGGCGGAGCCGTTGACCAAGCTTACGCGCAAGGAGGTACCTTTTGTATGGACGGACAAATGTGCGTTAGCTTTTAAGACGTTGAAGCAGAAATTGATAACCTCCCCTATTCTGACCGTGCCGGACAATTCCGGAGGATTGGTGATTCACAGCGACGCATCTGGGAAAGGATTGGGATGTGTTTTGATGCAACATGGGAAGGTTGTAGCGTATGCATCGAGACAGTTGAAGACCCACGAGAAGAATTACCCAACTCATGACTTGGAGCTTGCGACTGTGATTTTCGCTTTGAAGATTTGGAGACACTACCTTTTGGGCGAAAGGGTCGAATTTTTTACTGATCATAAGAGCTTGAAGTATGTGTTCACACAGAAGGAGCTTAATATGAGGCAGCATAGATGGTTGGAGCTAATGGCTGACTACGATCTTGATCTTAAGTACCATCCGGGGAAGGTTAACGTCGTGCCGGATGCGCTTAGTCGGTTACCAGCAATCCAGGTGTTAACTACGCAGAAGGAGCTTGTTGAAGATTTTTGAAGATTTGACTTGGAGGTTGTGCCACCGCATTCTACGGGACAGTTGATGCAGCTGCAAGTACAGTCATCGTTGATCGAGAATATTAAAGCAGCACAATCACAGGATCCTAGACTGCAAAAGTTTCGAGGACAGGTTGAAGCCGGACTACGAACAGATTTATTGATCCACGAAGATGGTTCGTTGAGGCATGGTAGCCGTTTGTGTGTGCCAAAGGGAGATATTCGTGAGGAGCTTATGAAGGAGGCACACAGTTCAGCTTATTCTGTACATTCAGGAGGCACAAAGATGTACAGAGTTATTCGACAGCATTTCTGGTGGGAAGGCATGAAACGGGAGATTGCTCGCTTTGTGGCTAAGTGTTTGGTGTGTCAGCGAGTTATGGCTGAACATCAAAGGGTTGCTAGTTATTGCAACCGCTTCCGATCTCTCAGTGGAAGTGGGAACATATAACCATGGATTTCGTGACAGCTTTACCGCGGAGTCCAAAGGGCAACAATGCTGTATGGGTGATTGTTGATCGTTTGACCAAGGCAGCTCACTTCATTCCTTTCCGGGTTGGTCAATCAACAGAGACTTTGGCAGAGCGGTACATGCAAGAGATTGTAAGATTACATGGAGTACCGGTGAGCATTGTGTCCGATCGGGACACTCGGTTCTTATCACACTTCTGGAGAAGTTTACAGGAAAGTTTGGGAACTTGATTGAAGTTTAGCACAGCTTATCATCCTCAAACTGATGGTCAGTCGGAGAGAACGATCCAAACTCTTGAAGACATGTTGAGAGCATGCATGTTGGACTTCAAGGGTTTTTGGGAGGATCATCTACATTTGGTGGAGTTTTCTTACAAACAACAGTTTTCAGGCAACTATCCAGATGGCTCCATTTGAAGCATTGTATGGTCGCAAATGCCGTTCACCTGTTTGTTGGGACGACGTCGGTGAACGAAGATTACTGGGACCAGATTTGGTTGTGCAGACAGTTGAGAAGATTAACACTATCAGAAATCCTATGAAGGCAGCACAAGACCGACTGAAGAGTTGGGCAGACACGTCAAGAAGACCTCTAGAATTCGCCGTGGGTGTTTTGGTGTTCTTGAAGATATCACCGACTAGAGGGGTGATTCGTTTTGGAAGTCGAGGAAAGCTTAGTCCTCGATTTATTGGACCCTTTGAGATCTTGGAGCGTGTTGGTGAGGTAGCGTATCGCTTGGCGTTACCGCAGTCCTTAGCGAATGTGCACGATGTGTTTCACGTATCTCAAATCCGTAGGTATGTTCGAGATGAAACGCACGTATTGGATCATTCGGAGCTAACAGTACGAGAAGACTTGACTTTTGAGGAACGACCGATTGAAATCGTGGGTCGAAGGGAAAAGGTTCTTAAGAACAAGGTGATCCCTCTTGTGCTTGTTTCTTGGGGTAATCGCTCGCATGGAGAGTCCACTTGGGAACGAGAAGATTAAATCCGGCAGAAGTTTCCTCACCTTTTCTTGTAGTTATCTATCTTTATATTCTTGGAATTTCGAGGACGAAATTCTTTTTGTGGTTGGGTATAATGTAACACCCGAGCCCAATGCTACTAATTTCTGTTACCGTTTGAGCGTAGTGTGGCACTTATTTCATCTATCTTGCTTAATTGTTACTTATTGTAATTTTACCCCGTTAATTCAATTCTGCATATAACAATTTTTGGCATCTAAAATAAAATTAAAAATATTCATCTTGGCCTGCTTGACACCCCTAACCCTGTGGTAGCGTCCGTGCATCGTGTTCTCGTCCCGTTCAGTGAAACGGGCGAATTTGGACGGCTACGCGCACGTACGTGTGTCCGTTTTGGTGGTATGTTTTTTGATCATAAAACATTTCATTTTCACTTTTGGATCCCGCTTAAAATTCTATTATTTCAATTTCAAATTTTTGGACCCGACCCGGGCGCGATTTGGAAATGTTTTACCTTGCGCCAAAATCCCAAATTTTAATATATTTTAAACCATTCGTATACTTCAATTCTTTTAGCAATCCTATATATTTTTTTAACTGTATAAGATTTCAAATAATTTTAAATCTTTCTCATTAATCCCTCCAACCAATCAGCTCCCTCTCCTTCAACCCCGTAGGCCCCCCTTCTCTCTCCTCTCTCTCCCGTCGCTCTCTATCTCTCTCTCTCTATCTTTCTCTCCCTCTCTCCCCCTCATATATCTCTCTCTCTATCTTTCTCTCCCCCTATAAATCTCTCTCTCTCTCTCCCTCATATATATTTACATCTCCCCCTCCTTTTCTTTCTTCACGCTGAAACCAACCCACCATCGCGCTAACCCTAGTCACCGGCTCCCTCGCCGCCGCAGCACCAACGCCGACGCGAAAATCACCACCATCCTCGCCTCCTCGCCCTCGTCGCAGCCGCTGCACCTTCCTTCCTCATCTCCCTTCTTCCCGTACACCCTGACCAGCCGCGGCCACCTGCACACCTCCCTGCACGCGTCTGCGCCACCGGAGTCGCCGCCGGTAGCCTCGTCCCCGTGTCCCCAACCTTCGTGTGCACTCGGAGGTCCGCCGGAGTTCGTAGACGTGGTCGACCGTCACCACCCTTCACACAGATCCTCCGAGGTACCCCGACTCGTGTGGTTCCACTGTTCGTCGTTTGGGTTCATTCCGTGAACCGTGCGCCCGTCGCGAGTTTTCCCCACGGACGTTTTACGTCCCGTTTTCCCGATTCGCGACCCGTCGAAGCAAGTACCTCTTGCTACATGCTAAACAATATTTACTTATAATTAATGACACCCTAAGACCCGCAATTTAACTTTGGTATTATTAGTTCCCATTTTCTTCATGTTCAATATTGTTAAATATCATTTATCTGTCAAACTTGGAACCTACAGTTGTAATTACTAATTTGGAACCTAATAATCACATTTACATGTTTTGACTACACTTTCATTGATGATGTAGCCTATGGCACCTTATCTACCGTTTTACTTCATTCGGACACTCGTACACATTTAACCTGCTTAAACTGTGATTCCATCCGTGGAACTTATAAATATTTATATCATTGCATCCATGAAGTCTTAACTTGTTAACATGATTAAATGGCTATAATTGTCATACTGCATTCTTATAATGTTTAAAATCATTTCTGTGACAGAATTGATAACCGTACTGTTAATTGAATGAATCTGCCTATTGCTTAATTCATTGCTTAGATCATGCTGTTGATAACCATGCCTGATTATGTGACTGAGTATGAGAACACCCATGATATTGTTTACATCTTGACCTGACTTGATACATACATATTGATTTACCCGATATGGTACCGTATACTGCTTGACTTGACCTGATGTACCATGACCTGACCCGTTACCTGATCTTGTATCTAATACCAACAAACCTGACATGTAGTCCTCACGGACCGTTCCTGTTGTCTATCCAGACAAACCTGTTTACCTGATCCTGCGTTGGCATTAGTTTCTTGATTACGGGATACCGGACTTGACTTACACATATAACTTGGGGGTATGAGGAAATCAGTATTGTAACCGAACGTAACTCCAAGGGCCATCCTATTGTTTGCCGTTTTTCCGGGCGTTACGGAATACCCATTGTTTGCCGTTTTTTCGGGCGTTACGGAATACCCATTGTTTGTCGTTTTTCCGGGCGTTACGGAATACCTATTGTTTGCCGTTTTTCCGGGCGTTACGGAATACCCATTGTTTGCCGTTTTTCCGGGCGTTACGGAATACCCATTGTTTGCCGTCTTTCCGGGCGTTACGGAATAACTACCGACGAGTTACGATGAGGATTACATTACTTGGTTTCAAAGACTTTAGAACAGAGAACCTGATAGAACAGTTTAGTTTACCTAC
This sequence comes from Agapanthus africanus, assembly GCA_030015575.1. Taxonomy (NCBI): domain Eukaryota; kingdom Viridiplantae; phylum Streptophyta; class Magnoliopsida; order Asparagales; family Amaryllidaceae; genus Agapanthus; species Agapanthus africanus. The sequence goes on from CM057338.1 coordinate 141,533,444, forward strand.
TGCACACTACCCTGCACTGCTCTGATTTATATTATTGTTACCCTTGCTTTATTCATGTTTATATTCGCATTGCCTGTTTATTTGTATTACTTGATGACTTGACGCGCTGACGTCTGGGTTTTGCATGGCCCAGATTCTTCTACCTTGCTGCAGACTGATTAGGAGTTTTGCCGCTGTTAGACGAGCGGTGAGGTTTCTGTCGGTACGTAGTTTCACTCCAGGTGTTTCATTTATTGTATCTTTGGCTTCCGCATATTGTTATCTCTTGACTCTTTTACTCTGGCTTATGGACATGTACTAGGTAGTTAGTTTACTTTCCTGTTCTTGATATCTCTACAACCGTAATGTGACTGTGGATGGATATTTTCCTACCCACAGGTAGCATGGTTGGCTATGTCACGTGCCCATTTTAGCGTACTCTGGGAAGCGGGGCATGACACCATGTACGGACCAACCTGATAGCATTCCATACGCAGGAAAGTCATTAATTGTCCACATTAAAGCCGCACGCAGTATGAAGGTTGTATTTGTGTTTGCATTGTAAGTCTCTACACCATCAATGAACAAAGATTTTAACTCCTCGATCAGAGGTCGGAGATAGACGTCGATATTGTTTCCCGGTGAGTTTGTTCCGTCGATAAGAAGAGGCATCATAAAGTATGATTGGTCCATAGTGTAACACCCGAGCCCAATACTACTATTTCTGTTACTGGTTGAGTGTTAGATATTACTCATTTCATTTATCTTACTTGTTTGGGCCTTACTGTAAAATTTTATCTGGCAAAGTCATTTCTGCATATAACAAATTTTAGCACCTAAAATAAAATTAAAAATATCTATCTTGGCCTACTCGTCACCCCTAGCCGCGTGGTAGCGTCCGTGCATCGAGTTCTCATCCCGTTCGGTGAAACGGGCGAGTTTGGACGACTACGCGCGCGTGCAGGTTTCCGACTTGGGGGTATGCTTTTTAATCATAAAACATTTCATTTTAAAATTTGGAACCCGCTTAAAATCCTATTATTTGAATTTCGAATTTTTGGACCCAACCCGGACGCAATTTGGAAATGTTTTATTCAGCGCCAAAATCCCAAATTAATATAATATTCTAAACCATATAATATTTCGTTATATAAGGATTTTCACTGTTCTTCTAATCTGGGAAATCTTTTTAGAATTTCCTTTTAAATCTTTGCCCCAGCCAATCACGAGGTTTCTTTACCCCGTGGGCCCCCTTCCTCTCTCTCTCTCTCTCTTTCTCTCTCCATCTCTCACGTCTCTCTCTCTCTAATTTCTATATCTCTCTCTCTCTCTCTAACTCTCTCTCTCTCTTCCCTATATATATATATGTACAGTCCTCTCCTTCATATTTTTCCCAGAACTCCTTCGCGAGAACCCAGCGTATCTAGCCCTAGCCACCGTGCCCGTCGCCGCCGCAGCCCCAACGCCGACGCCGCCACCACCATCACCCTCGCCTCTTCGCCCTCGTCGCAGCCACTGCACCTTCTTCCCCCTCTTCCCTCTTTCCCGAACGCCTGCGCGCCGCCTGCACGCCACCTGCACACCGCCTACACCTCGTCGGATCGCCGCCGGCGATCTCGATCCGCCCCCGACCTCGCTAGCACCCCCTCGGTGAGCTCCTCATCCTCCATCTTCTCCTTTCTTCTTCTTCCTTCTCTGATTAAGGTTTCTTGATCTGGAAATGTTTCCGCCGTCGCTGCAGGTACCCGCCGGAGCTCCGTCGCCGTGGTCGGCGATCACCACTCGTCCCACAGATCCTCGTGAGCGGTCCCTTCTCCATCCTCCTTCACTTCCTCTTTGTTTTCTTTCTATTCTTGTTACAATTCTTGATTGTCGCTGTTTTTGCATCTCGCCGGAATCCGGCCGTGCCGACGACTTGATCCGACGTTCCAGCGAGGTACCCCGATCCGCGTGGTCCCATTGTTCGTTGTTTGGGTTCAATCCGTGAACCGTGCGTCCGTCGCGAGTTTCCCCGCCGACGTTACGTTCCGTTTTTCCGGTTCGCGACCCGTCGAGGCAAGTATCACTTGCTACATGCTATACTATACAATTATATATGTTTTGACTCATTAAACCTGCAAAACTTAACTCGGTATAGTTATTTTCTCATTTGATTGCAATATGACATATATCATTTTACAGTTAACATAGAAATTACAAATTGCCACTTTTAACCTAAGAACCAAGTTTACCTGTTAATCACATTTTACCGTTTAATAGATTGTAGCACTTTCCCATGTATTTCTATTACATTCGGATATTCGTATTCAAAGGCTTGACATAACGGTATTGCATCATCCTTTAAACTGTTGCACCGCAAAGGGTGCTCAACCCCTGTTAATATAATAAAACGGATGCTTTGTATTAATGCACTATTGTGATTGAATGAACTGCTTATTATTGTTTTAATTTATTGGCAATCCCCTGTTCGATTTTATATCTGTTTGTGAGTACATCCACGATGTGTTCGTACCTTGACTTGACATTGCTACACGATGCACCTGACATGGTACCATTTACCTTGACTTGACCCGATGTACCATGACGAGACATGTTACCTGATCTCATGCCTAATGCCAACAAACCTGACATGGAGTCCTCATGGACCATTCCTGTTGTCTATCCAGACAAACCTGCTGTTACCTGATCCTGTGTTGGCATTAGTTCTTGATTACTGAATACCTGACCTGACACATATAACTTGGGGGTATGGGGAAATCAAAAGTGTAAACTAAAGTGTAACTTAAAAGGGTATTACTTGATCCGTGGTCCCGGGGGGTAACGGGACAGAGCCATTCGTGACTCTTACATTTTCCTGATCCGTGGTCCCGGGGGGCAACGGGATAGAACCACTATTGGTTCACATATTCCTGATCCGTGGTCCCGGGGGGTAACGGGACATATCCTTTGAGTTACATGGAGGATTATTCGAATTGATTTCAAAGACTTTAGAATAGAAAACCTGATAGAACAGTTTAGTTACCCACTGCACACTACCCTGCACTGCTTGTTTCATACTATTGCTTTATTCATGTTTATTTCTGCATTGCCTATTACACTGTTTAGATTATATTATTGGTTGACATGACGCGCTGACGTCTGGGTTTTGCATGGCCCAGATTCTTTACCATTGTCGCTGTCCGAGCAGGAGTACTTCAGCCAGCAGGCTGATTTGTGAGTTCTGTAGTGGTTAGTTTTATTTCCTGCATTCTTATTTCCAGATGTGAGCCCGCATTATGGGACATACTTTTCTATTACTGTATTGGATCATTTGCTTCCGCATTTATTTGTCATTGACTCTTGTTATTCTGGATTGTGGACATGTGTTAGATAGTTTTATCTTGTTCTTGATATCTCTACAGCCGTAATGTGATTGTGGATGGATACTTCCTACCCACAGGTAGCATGGTTGGCTATGTCGCGTGCCCAATCTTGCGTACTCTGGGAAGCGGGGCGTGACACATAGCCAACCAAGGCAACAGATTATAAATTATCATTATAACAGGCCATGTGCTGTGACTTCCAGCCATATAGTTGAATGGGCAGAAGCCATCACTAGCCAGTCTGAGCCGGACATTGCGAGGATCGCTACTGAATATTGCGTGCCTCCTATCGAAATCCTTCCATGTCGGTGAATCTCTTGGATGACTCATTTTTCCATCTTCACTTGGAGGAGCACGGTGATGCCAAATCATTGCCTCGACTGTTTTCTTGCACCTGAATAGCCTCTGTAGCCTCTGTGTTATGGGAAAATATCGTGCTATCTTGACAGGTATATCAGGCTTCTTATCAGAATCTTTCGGCTTATACCCGGCCTCTCCGCATGTTGGACACTCTTTCAAATCTGAATTCTCTTTCCGGTACAACACGTAATTTTTAGGACATGCTTGAATCTTCTCGCACTTCAGACCCAAATCAGACATCATCTTCTGGGCTCCGTACCAGCTGTCGGGCACGTTATTTCCCGAGGGCATAGAATCTTTCAAGAACGAAAGAAGCATTGTGAATGACTTGTTGCTCCATCCATTTAGGCACTTAATCTGGAAAAGTTGGACGAACCATGAGAGCGTGGAATACTTTGCATTCTCATAAATTGGTTTTCTAGCATCATTCATGAAATTTTCATATTTATCCACACGCGGTCCTTGACCGGAAGGAATGTCATCTTCGGTACGAGTAGATTCACCTAGGACAGCCTCTACCATATCCTTCATTTCTTCTGATGGAAATAAATTACCGTCTTCTTCTTCTGCCGCATTACCGTCTTCTTCTTCTTCTCCTGCCTCATTATCATGTTCTTCTTCTTCTTCTGCCGCATTACTGCGTTCTTCTCCTTCCCCGTGATATTTCCAAGTTGTATAAAGTTTAGTAAAACCATATTTTACGATATGAAGCTCTGCCAATTCTACCTTCTGCCAGTACTTATTGCCACATCTATCGCACGGGCAGAGAATCTTCTCTATCACGATCTTATTATGTGCGCGTGCAAATTCAATAAGAGCAGCAGCTCCTGCGACAAATTTAAGTTGCATACGTTGTTGCCAATCCACATATATCCAGTTCTTACCTCTGAAGTACTCATGGGCTATGTTAGACTGTATAACATATAAATTGTAGGTTATGGTGACTATATTGAGAAATCTATGAACGGGATAGTTACTGACAAAGGAGAAAATCCGTGTATATGTTTTGTGTGTGCGTTTGTCGTTGAAAAGAATAAATTATCGAACGTATGTTAACCGATAGACGGGGAATAAGTGGCGCTTTTAGTTTCATATATGAGTATCGATGAGAATATGAAAGTTTCATATTATTATCGAGTATCATATATTGGTTTTAACTTGAACATCTTGAATCACTCTCTAATGATCCGTTTGTTGTGTATTCTTGTTGTATGTGTGTGTTTCGGCTGTCGGGGGTAAGGCTTCTATCCCATTAAGAATGTATAGAGCAAACACCCATTCGCTTGTGCTTTCAACCGTTTCGAGTAAATTTCGGCAGCACCTCCCCGCTGTTCTCCAAGTACACTGTAATATAATAGATAATCATTTCAAAGCTGTGAAATAACATTGAAATGAACATCTAATCTATCTTTGTACACGGAGAACCAGCGGAAAGGTATCGACGAAATATCTCGAAACGGATGAAAACACAAGTGAATGAAGGTATTTGCTTTATACATTCCTAACTTGTCCATACGGGACAAATCTATCGGTTAACATACGATTGAATCTTCTCGTCACATAGACTATACGACGGTTGTTAGTATCGAGCTATACCGTCCGATATTTAACAACCTTCGTATAGTTCTATGTCACGACGAACATCGAACGTATGTTAACCGATAGACGGGGACTAAGTGGCGCTTTTAGTTTCATATATAAGTATCGATGAGAATATGAAAGTTTCATATTATCATCGAGTATCATATATTGGTTTTAACTCAAACATCTTGAATCACTCTCTAATGATGCGTCTGTTGTGTATTCTTGTTGTATGTGTGTGTTTCGGCTGTCGGGGGTAAGACTTCTATCCCATTAAGAATGTATAGAGCGATCACCCATTCGCTTGTGCTTTCAACAGTTTCGAGTAAATTTCGGCAGCACCCCCCCGCTGTTCTCCGAGTACACTGTAATAGAATAGATAATCATTTCAAAACTGTGAAACAACGTTGAAATGAACATCTAATCTATCTTTGTACACGGAGAACCAGCGGAAAGGTACCAACGAAATATCTCGAAACGGATGAAAACACAAGTGCATGAAGGTGTTTGCTTTATACATTCCTAACTTGTCCACACGGGACAAATCTATCGGTTATCATACGATTGAATCTTCTCGTCACATAGACTATACGACGGTTGTTAGTATCGAGCTATACCATCCGATATTTAACAATCTTCGTATAGTTCTATGTCACGACGAATATCGAACGTATGTTAACCGATAGACGGGGACTAAGTGGCGCTTTTAGTTTCATATATGAGTATCGATGAGAATATGAAAGTTTCATATTATCATCGAGTATCATATATTGGTTTTAACTTGAACATCTTGAATCACTCTCTAATGATGTGTTTGTTGTGTAATATTGTTGTATGTGTGTGTTTCGGCTGTCGGGGGTAAGGTTTCTATCGGTTATCATACGATTGAATTTTCTCGTCACATAGACTATACGAAGTATTTAAATAAAATATAAAGTAATTGATATAACATGATTTTAAACTTATGAAATAATACTTGCTTAGTTACTTGCAAGTTGCAACTTGAGAATAAGATATATGAAGAATTGAGCATTAAAGAACTAAGATGTATATTTTGGTAGTTACTTGCCGCAACCCCTAAGTTAAGTAATTTTTGAGAATTAAGACATTTTTAATTATACTTTGGATAGACTGTCACAAACAGTAGGGCATATTCAAAAATCCATATAACCCGCATGCAGTTTTATCTTCAACTCGTGTGCTTTTCTAGAATCTAGCTATCCTCTTTGCACTTTTCGAAAGTTAAATATGCATATTTAAAAATCTATCATTTAAAGCAGTGTTTGGATATACTTTTTTTTTTCTTCATTATAATAAAGTGAAACTATTTTTTTGATTTCTTCATTATAATAAAGTGAAACTTTTGAAAATGAGGAACTGAAACTTTAGGTCGAAACCTAAAGTTATTATGTCGGTTTCAAGATACAGATTAATCAGAAATTATCAATTATTGTTTTAAAGTTCTACTGTTTAACACAAAATTCTACAGTTAAAGACACAACTATAGATGGGACAAAATATAAACCATACAGAATTCCTAAGGCTACACCATACAGACTTCAAACTACCCAGTGAAGTGAGAAGACCAAGAAATAAAATGGCACTTTCAAATATTTATAAAAGGAAAAACGCTTGCTTACTAGCATATTACATCTTATAGATTTTAAGAATTGATATTAATGAAAAACTTGCAAGAGGCATGTTTAAAGATCAAGCATATCAATTGAGAGTGAATGAGAAATATGCAGCACCTTTTAGTTTAAGTACAATTGTACAAAGGAGATGGTCAGACTTGGTTTCTTTCGCTAATCCTAAACCCAGACTCTTAATCATTTTCAAGAACACCTTCCACAAAACACTCCCTCCCCAACCGCAACCCTAACCCTAACCCCAGCCCCAACCAAACCCCAACCCCAGCCCCAGCCCCAGCCGAACCCCAACCGCAACCCCTGCCGAACCCCAACCCCAACCCCAACCGCAACCCCTGCCGAACCCCAACCCCAACCGCAGCCCCAGCCCCAGCCCCAACCGCAACCCCAACCCTAACGCTAACGCTAACCCCAATCGATGCCTGACCCCAACCCTCATCGGTACCCAAACCATGAACTCTAGCCCTAAAATAATCAAAAATTTGTTTAATTGAAGATTTACTAACCTGTGCGGTGGAGGAGACGATCGATCGGTGGTCAACAACGCGCGCAATCGGCGACGAGGAAGAACTAGGGCGGTGGCAACGACGAAACGGAGGGCGGTGGCGACGACGAGAACGGCGATCGGCGGGAACGAGAGATTTGGGGATTTTGGGTTCGCGCGCGAGAGATTATCGAAAGAGATAATCAGCGTAGGGGATCTGTGCCTTTTTAATTAAATCCCTATTTAGATGCCCCTACGGATTAGTCCGTAGGTCTTTGGTTTGCGGCTCCGTAGGGGCAAACAACAATTTACGATTTAATATTTTTAAATTAATACGTCAGGACCGTATGGCCCTACGGACTAATCCGTAGGTCCAAAAGAAATCTGCTCCTACGGATTTCATTATCCGTAGGGGCAACCCCCTATTTTAGTAGTGACACACACATAGAGGGACCCTGGGAGGCTTTTTGCATTAGGCGGCTGCAAAAAGTACGTCTTCCGTCATTTTATTCGACAATCGTCACCGACAAAGCCATGTTGCCGACCATTAATGACTAATTCGAACCATCTGCATCGTCTAATATGTCGATATACCAAATTTCATGTGATTCTAACACATTTTCACCATTGATTTAGTAGGTGCAAAATTAACGGTTTACTGACAATAAAACTTTTTAGATTGCTAAATCAATGGTGAAATGATGTTAGAATCACATGAAATTTAATGTATCGGCGTATCAGAGAATGGAGATCAAGATGAAATGGTGAAGGATGTACCTTTTGCCCTCATCTAATGCAAAAAACCTCCTATGGTTTCTTTCCTCCATTTTTCGCGCTCGCATGTGTGTACTCGGAATAAAGCCATCTATGAGAGGGCGATTCTTACATTCGTTAAATTACCAGTAAGCCTATATGGATGAAAGAAGACTTGATGGCTTCCTTGAGACATGTTTGCCGATTCTATTGTAAGCATGATTGACGAGTTCAAGTGTTTTCTTCCTGAAGTCAGAAGATGGATATTTTTAGGCCGCACGGATTATTAGGCGTATTTGCTTGGCTGTTACTTATTTTTTGAAATAATAGGTCATAACCTAGTCCTCCCGTTGGTAAAATTAATCATGGCATTTTCTTGTTTGGTAAGGTAGTTCAAGTGTTTTCTTTATTTTTTTTTGTTGCTTTGAATAATAGGTTGCAAACAGAAAACAACAAAAACGAAACGAGAAACGAAACTTCATGCTCCAATCCATATAATCTATATAGCACACAAACAATTAATAACTCATTTCTGTTGAATAGTACAGAACATATCCGAATTAAAATATCCTCGAGGGCGTTTGAAATCATATCTTCCTTACATCAAGAATTAACAAACACGCACCAATGGAAAAGGAAGTTTGCCCAAAATTACCTGACATACTAAAAAGAAAAACAATAACCATCCATATAATTTGATTACAAAAATTACCCACGACGATACAACCTAAGGGTACAGCAAGAGCATAACTTGAAAAACGCCATGACTTGATCCCTTGCTTTACTCTCCACTAATTTCTCGAACTCCTCCTTAGTTGAAATCTATGAAAAGTAGATCTATTTGCTAAATCTTGTTGGCAATCAATTTTCTCCTTTCATTTCATTTGTGGTGTTTTCGTTGCTGCTTCAATAACACATGCGTCTTCCTATTAACGAAGCTGGCATATAACATAAAACGGGGAGGGTGGGTTCGAAATCATGAGAGAAAGGTGGGGCGATACAACATGGGGAGAGATAATTCAGCTCGTATTATGATCTGAGGCATCCAACCACATCTGATGGTTGATATTCACCATCTCACTTTGAACAAACAAAGAGAGAACAAATTGAACAAAGCGTAATAATCTTTATAATTCTCACAACTCGGTATGTGGTAAAGATATACCGAGTTCAGCATTGATCACTTACACATCCTTGAATGGACCAAAAAACCGATAGTTCGCTATCTTTTTGCTTTGCGGGCAAGATACCGTTTCCGTGCTGCCTGAATTTTGTTGGATACATTTTCGGAAGGCATTGATGTGCTGTCACTAGCCTCTTTGGCAGGCGAAGTCTTCTGCCCATCCTCCACGACTTCATGTTTGTCTGAAACCACATAGCCACCACTAGGACCAAAAAAAGATGTCCAAATTTTAAGTCAGTACCAGGGACATTTAGTTATCTAATTGGCATGAAATTAGTGCACTCAAATCAAACTAGGTGATTTTTTGGACCTAGAATGCTGGAGTGATGCTATGTTTTTTGAATTGGAAAGTTGAAGATATTTATAATTTTATAGTCTAACATGTTCTATGATTCACCTGAGTTTGTTGACATCCATTTTCTCAATCTTGTTCAGAATAGGCATGACCCATGACATTTCTACTGCACAAACATTTCTCATGAAAGGACGAGACGTACTTATGAGTTCATGGTAAATAACATAGTCTGGTAATTTCCCCTCTTCATCACTTTCTAGGACTGAAGATGGGTGTACCTGCAAGTATGTTCAATTTCACACGAAATTAACAGGAAAGATAAATTATCATTCTGATTGTACAAGAATAGAATATTGACACAAATTTAATGATCCCATGAAAGTTCTTAACTCGTTATTTCTTACTAATGACGGTAGAAAGATAACTGAGGTATGTGTACTGTTTCACTCTTGAATTTACATGTGCTTAAATTTGAATATAATTTCTATACAAAATCCATGATCATTTCCCTCGCTCTGTATTATCGCCGTTCAAGCAGTGTAAGGATTGAAAGTCTAGTTACTTGGAAATGTATTACCTATTCGTCAACTTGTACATTTTTCGACAGCTGCAATAAAACTTATATTGAAACTGGTTGGTACGAAGGCAAAAACCATTTCCAAACAATTTGGCCTTCCATCCATGCACTATTTGAGAAGTGCACACAGGCAATGTAGATAATCTATACAATGACCAAATTCCTAAGCAGCTTATTTTGCAGCCAGTTATATAAGAGAAAAATGGTATCAGGTACAATAGGAACATGTTTTCCTCCTTCGGCAGTCAAAAGTCTACTGTGTACTATTCCTAGATGATGGGCACTTCAAGGTTGAAAACAATTCACCAATTTCATGTGATTTCCATCCATACTCATGTCCATTCAATGAGGTGGAAAATATTTTACCAAACTTTTACTTCTCAACAATTTAATGCAAGAGCACAGAGTACTGAATCACACAGTTTGTGGTACATCTATGTTTTAGGCAATGGAGTGTGATGCAAATCATCCAGAAAAATCAGGTCAACTTGTTTTTTTTTTTACCACTTAGTAGAAAATTTTCAACCTACGGCACATGAATACCTAATGTAATTAATATTGAAAGGAGAAGCCACAAGCTAGCGCATTTTATCCAGAGGCCCAATGTTTCACAATTGTAGTAAACAAATATAACTAAATGTTCGAATAAAATTCAGACATAGCAAATCATACATGAAACAGAAAAGGGATACCTGAACCAATTGGGATCGACAACCAAGTGTTTTGTATCCATTGTGATGCAGCATCCGCTCAGCGAGCTGGTTCCCGTAACCCTTGCATAACGCTCTCCTCAGCTTCTGATAATCATGATCACTTTTCTTCTGTCTTAAGCCTGATTGTACATCGGATGGTCCTGAATTTGAAATAAAAGATGATGACAAAACAAAGTTGGATAATATTAGAAGGGAAAAAAAACTGAAAAATCAGTCCAGAAAGCTTGAACTTTCAACTTTGAGAATAACTACATCTATTTCCGTCGAACATTTGTCTGTTGTAAATATCTAGAACTCGATTATTTATTAAGAGACCTATTAAAAAGGGTGCTAAATTTTTAACGTATTGACCATTCGATTGAAAATCCTTCATTTAAGGATTTATATCCTTGATACGGCTTTCTTTGATCCTAGACCACAGAGTTGCCTTTTCCAACTGCAACATGAGAGCTTACGAGGAATCTAATTTGATTGGTTAAAGTGTGCTATAGACTAGTCCATCAGAATGTCGATATCCACCCTACTGTGTGTGCATGTGCGCACAAGAGCAATCGTTGTTTCCATAATGATGGGGTGTTCTCTTTTTCTAATTTCTATTTTCTTTCTTTTCCTGGGTGCTGTTTTTTTCCTCTCCTTTTGCCCCCTCTTTTTGTTTTTTGTTTTTGGGGTATAGGGTGGGGGGTTAGAATTTGAAGATATAGGTAACAATATTCCACGGAAGAATCTACAAGATCCATAGTCAGTATATCATCAAAAAAAAGAAGCAAAATGTACCATTAAAGAAAGTTCTGATTTCATGGTTCTACCATGCACATGACTTGAAAGGGCGCTGACTTTACCACCGGGATATGCAGCATGATAAAGAACAAGCGAAAATATGCAGAATGTGTGTAATATAAGTTTGTGCAGGTAGCGATAGGAATTAGACACCGACCAAATGCTATATATATATATATATATATATATATATATATATATATAGACCTATCCTAAATCAAAATCTGAACTACGAGCCTATGGAAAAATTAATCTACAGATGGGAGGTGTCACATTTGCATCTCGGCATCAATATTGAAAACACAAGAAATGGGTTGCGGGGATACAAGGGTTTATAGCCTACTATGCATTCATGATGCCAAATGGCCATTCTTTCCACTAATTATGGCTCCCGAAAATCTCCTGTTTATAATGAGGATATGAACTACATGGCATTGGGAAACTAAATAGGGCTAGTCCGCAGTACTTGATACTGAAGGACATTCAGCGCCTTGCAATTTTGTTTAAAGCCTCAAATGAGAACGTATTAAGGTAATTAATTAGGTCAGGTCATGTAAATAATTAAATAAATAATCTGGTAATAATAGCGATATTGCTGGATCGGGCTTTCGCCCATTGTCCAAGATTCCCCACTGGTGCCCCCCGTGGGAGTCCGGGCCGTGTCTCAGTCCTAGTGTGGCTGATCATCCGAAAAGACCAGCTAAGCATCATTGGCTTGAACCAGATAAAATCATATATCGAAACGGCTTCTGGCATCACCGGAGGGATCGGAACCACATTCGTGGGCCGACAACTTTTCTGGATAGGTCGAACTAAAACTTACAATAACATGTGAAAGCTATAATCATAAACATTATTTAACTTGCAGTTATTACGAACTGGAAGCAGCAAGGTTCGAGGTTTCAGCCGAAACTACCGATACGTGGTGGTCTCGTATCGGTTTCGGTGGAGACCGATACGAAACCCGAAACCGATACGAAACCAACCATACAATATTGTTTCGGCTAAAACCTTCAAAAACTTTTTTTATACCATTTTTATTGCCATTGTAATTGTAGGCCTACGTTATTAGAAAACCGCAAAAAAGTGAACCCAAACCCTATATTAATACTTATCTTAAGTACACTTTTCAATATATTCTGCATCATGGTTGGATTTTTAAACACTAAGATCATTGTCTTGTAATATAGAACCATAAATTTAAGTATTTAATATATCCACACTTATGTATGTTGTATTACTATAGAAACTGAAACCCGAACCGAGATAAGCGAAACTAGCCGAAACCCCGCGAAACTAATAAAATTATGTGAGACCGAAACCGAGTTCTTGAACCTTGGGAAGCAGTATGCATGTGCATATTCATGATCAGGCAGAAGCAAGCTTGAATAGTTATTCTTCGAAATTACTTGCACTTTCAATAGGGTCAAGTGTTACCTTTTGCTATCTTCTGTATGATCTGAGATAATTGCTTTCTAACATTCTTGCTGAACATCATGCTACGTATCTACACAAAAAAAAAGAACATATTTGTTAAATAAATTCTGTAATAACATCAAATTACAGCCAAGTCTTTAAAGTCAATTCGGTGAAAGAAAAACCATAGTTTGGGCACATGTGATGCAACATGTAATGTACACACGTACAAGATAGATGTAAAAAAATGTTTACTTGATCACTCCAAATGCATTGATAGGAACATACAGAAAAATAGTAGCATTTCTACGGTCATAAGCGAAAAGTAATGTTTTTTCTTAAAGCTATACTTTAAAAGCTATATAATTTTGTTAAAAGGGTATTGAATAGAAAGATATTATGCAAACTAAAAATAGGTGTAAAAAAATCAATTTTTTTAGGGAACCAAAACAGCAAAGACGACGAAATTAAATGATTGCAGCCAGTGGACTGACATAAGATCTCAGTGGGGACACATCCCACCGATATTTTGCAAAAGAAGATACCCCTACTTAAATATTTCATGGATAAGTTAGCATTTGAATTAACCTTTCTACCTTCTACAGTGCATGTCTCTCCAAATGCTTCATTTCTTTCCAAAGCCATGCCTATAGTCTCCTTCTAAGGAGCATCTTAGGCTCTTAGCTCACTAAATCATTCTACATTATTATTTTTTGGCTTAATATCACGAAAGTGCAATGGGCTATAAGTATTATTCAAATAACTAACAAATACTTCACAAACTGCAAATAGGTAACATGAAGTTAGCAGATTCCAACTACATACCACAAGCTTTTTGTGTTTTCTTATTTAACACCATACATCGTTTTAATGAAAGCCTCTGTACCTTTACACCCTTATTTGTTTTTTGACTGGAAAAGAACATAGGGTGTTAATAGGATTACAGGTATGTACATCAAATCCTCCTTTTCTTTTTATCCCTATTCGATAACACAAGTATGGTATATTTTTATTTTTTAGCAACATATGTTAGAATACGCGTAGTGTACACGGGTTTATTATATGTAATTAGAAACTTAAACGGGGTGTAATAGCAAAATAGATTTGCCTATATAAAGAGAAATATTAGGCTTAAGTCAATCTATCCATTATCTTCCCCAAAACAATCTCTCTCACTTTCATATCATTATATGATATCAGAGCTCGGGTGTTTGTTTGTCCACGTTGCACATGAGGTTTGAGCCCTCGCAAGTGAAGTCCTCTTTGTCCACATGCGTTGCACGTGAGGAGTGTTGAGAATGTGATTAACATTTGGTCCCACATTGGAAAAATTGTGAGATACATATGGGTATAAGATATAAGATGGGGTAAACCTCCATAAGGCTTGAGTCTTTTGGATGGAGTCTCACTATATTGAAAGCCCATTTGCATCCATATGTAGACCCACGTTGTTGTGGGCTCAAACCGAGTTTTACATTGGTATCAAAGCCACTCAGTTCCTCCTAAGATTTAATCCTAGCGATCCATCTAATAACACAACCCAAAACCCTAACAACCACCCATTGCCGCTGCCACTTATCGTCGTCATCAACACCAACTCATCACCGTTGGCACCTTGCAGAGCTCGCCGGCCATCACCGAAGCCTCGTCGGAGCCTCGCCATCTCTCCTCAAGGCCCGTTGAAGCTGTTCTTCACTCGATGGCTGCTATTGTCTAGATCCAAACTTGAAGATGCTTGATCTCGCTTTGGTAGCCGTCGATCTGAACATTAGGACCTTCATCGACATCGAGCAACTACCTCGATCTTGAAGCTTGGCCATCGATCTCAGCCAGTTCCTTCCTTTCTTCAATCAATCCATTTTCCTCTTCGAGTTGACTGTTAGAGCTTGATTAGAGCTCGACTTGGTGAAGAACCGCCTAGACTTGGCTGTTGGAGCTCGATTCGATGGAATCTTGATCGATCGTGTGGTTTTGGAGCTAGATTGTGGCTGTTGGAGCTTGATTAGGTTGTTTTGGGGCTGGATTTGGCTGTTGCTACAGTGATCCGAGCCATATACAGCGAATTCAAGGTGATTTCTCCTGAATCGAGCCATCCACGAGTCCATTCTATTCAAGGTGATTTCTCCTGAATCGAGCCATCCACGAGTCCATTCTTGAAGACTTGGAGCTTCTAGAGTCGATTCTTCCAGTTCTGGGCGCAATTTGAAGTCGACTCTCAGATTTTGGGTTCTTGAGCTCGGGGTTGAAGTTCTTTCAGCCAGAATTCTCGTCCGAAGCTGCTTTTTGGGGATTTCTTGACTGCTACAGTAAACATGAAGGTATTTTCCTTTCAAATTGTTCAAGTTCTAGATATTTTTGATATGAAAGTGTGGATTTAGTATCGATTGCGTTGTCGGGGTTTTGGAGTCGTCAGAGTCCGTGTTCGGATCCGATTGAATTGATTTGTGGTTGATTGATCGTGGATCGGATATTGGGAGATCGATCACGACACTTTTGAGTAGAATCTTGCTTAATTCCTTTCTGTTGGTTGGCGGGCATTCTTGGTTATATTTGGGTGAGATCTTAGAAGATCTTTCTTTTGGTGTGTGAATTCAAACTTGTTTGAAGATACGAGCATTATTCTAAGAGTTGTTGCCTTACAGTGTTACGATCAAGAGAGATTTTGCCTCGATCTTAAGAGTTGTGGCCTCAAGGAGGTATTCCCTTTGGGTTTTCTCATATGCGATACAAGTTACCCCTTTTATTATTACCCTTATTTGTGATGTCTCATCATCTTGCTGAGAAGCCTTTTTAATCTTTGGTGTTCGCGAATAGACATGACGATAACGTCAACTACATTGTCTCCTATTTCAGAAGGAGTATCGATAAATGATGAAAAATAAAGACTTCGCCTTCTTTTGTTCTCACTCACGTCTGATTTGATCAAAGCAAGAGGCGATCATATATCTTGCCTTTCGTCGACACATGCTCCACATCCTTAGGTTAACGATTATGAAGCTACTTGTCGCATTACAGGAGAGCAAAATATATTGTCTTCCTATAAGACGAGACATGGAACCATCCCGGTAACTTTAGCAAATGATACTACAGCTGATACAGAGGGAGTGGGTTCAGTTCTGGTTACATCATAATTACCCGACTTCTGTTCTATACTTGCCTCGATTCCCTTTTCAACTAGCTATCCATTAGCCAACTGACTCAACAATTGAATTGTAGCGCCATCTTTTCCCTGAAGGATGTGTGTTTCAAGAGCTTGAGACAAAGTGAACGATTGGCACCGGGACAAAGCTTGATGGGTTATACCACATTGATGAGCACCCACGCCCTATGGCATGTCCAACATCGAGCCATGTGAATCATGCGAGATGGGTAAACATCATCACTCTAGCTATCCATCCCGTATTAATAAGAGTTGAAAAACTTTTTGATTTAGTTCATTCTGATATTTGGAGGCCATGCCATGTTGTTGCCTAAGGAGGCTTTCGCTACTTTGTGACTTTTATTGATGATTTTTCTCGAGTCTCATGGTTATATTTGATGAAATCTAGAAATAAAGTGTTTTCTCATTTCCAGAACTTTTGTTATGAAATTAAGACTCAATTTGGAGTCACTATGAGTACCTTAAAGAGTGATAATACTAAGAAGTATTTTAGTACACCCTTTAGGACATATATGAAGCAACCTGGCATTATTCATGAATCCTCTTGTCCTTATACCCCCAACAGAATGGAATGGCAGAAAGGAAGAATAGGCATTTGTTAGAAACCACTCGAACTCTTTTGTTTCATATGCGAGTGCCTAAATTCTTTTGAGGGATGCAATCCTTACTGTTAATTACTTTATCAATCGTATGCCCTCATATGTCCTCGATGGACAGATTCCTCATTCCATATTGTTCCCATCGGTGCCTCGAGTATTTGAATGTGTTTGTTTTGTCCATGATCTACAACCAGGGGTTCTAAACTAGATCCCAAGGCCATTAAGTGCATTTTCTTGGATATTCTTGAACTCGAAAGGAATATCGTTGCTATAGTTCTGAATTACGTCGTCGATTTATATCGACTGACGTGACTTTTCATAAGTCCACCCCATACTTTTCTACATCCCACACTTCTGTAGACATGGACAATGACTTTCCTTTAGATTTCTTATATTTTTTGTCACACGATATCCCTTCTGAGTCGGTTGATTCTCTACCTTCTGTGTTGAAAATCATCTGTACCGTTCCTATTAATCGACCTCCCATCCCTGATTCACCGCTGTTTGGTACCACACCACAAATTACAAGGGTGTATGCTCTTCCGAAGCCTGACATTGATCTCCCTATTGCCTTACGGAAAGGCACCTGAAGCTGCACTTCCCACCCTATAGCTCATCATGGGGCCACCTCGTTTATTTTCGGCATATCGAGCATTTATCTCCTCTCTCGACTCTCATGCTCTACCCAAGTCCCTTTCTGATGCTATCTCATAAAGGGTGGACCGAGACTATGATTGGTGAGATACTTGCCCTCAAACTAAATCAGGCGTGGGATCTGGTTCCTCTTTCGACTGGGAAAAAGGCTATAGGGTGCCGTTCATCCTGGTGGGACCCTTTCCCGCTTGAAAACACGTTTGGTTGTCAAAGGGTATTCGTGGACTTATGGCATTGATTATGAGACCTTTTCTCCGGTGGCTAAGATAACTTCTGTTCGTCTACTTATATCTCTTGCGGCTACCCATCATTGGCCACTGCATCAGCTTGATGTAAAGAATGCGTTTCTTCATGGATCTTTGGTCGAGAAGGTCTATATGAAGCAACCATCTGATTTTGTTGCTCGGGAGGGTCTGGTCTAGTTTATCGATTGAAGTTATTGTATGGCTTGAAACAGTCTCCTCGAACGTGGTTTGAGAAATTTACTGAGATGGTTATTTCGTTTTGCCTCCGACGGTATGCACATGACCATTCGGTGTTCTACCGTAATAACACCAATGGCTTTCGCATTCTTCCGGTGGTATATGTCGATGACATAATAATTATTGGCGATGATGCGGCTGGTATGCACAGCTTAAGCACCACTTTCAAACAAAGTTTCAGACTAAAAACCTTGCGAGCCTTGAATACTTTTTGGGTATCGAAGTTACTTAGTCGAACAATGGCATCTACATCTCACAACAAAAGTATATGCTTGACATGCTGACCGAAGAGATGTTAAGATGCAAACCCATAAGGACTCTAACGGATCACTAAAATCAAAAGATACCGACGGATGGTCGGTAAGTTAAATTATCTCATCGTCACTCGACCTGATACCTCATACCCGGTTAACGTTGTGAGACAATTCATGGCCGATTCTCGAGTGGCTCATTGGAATGCGGTGATTCGAATACTTTGCTATTTGAAGAATGCTCCAGGCAAGAGTCTACTGTACTCGAATCATGGACATTCTTGAATAGCAGGCTTCACTGATGCAAATTGGACCGGGTATCCATCCGATCGCAGATCTACTAGAGAATATTGCGTGTTTGTTGGAGATAATTTGGCCTCTTAAAAGAGTAAAAAAGCAAAACGTAGTGTCCTGCTCCAGCGCCAAATCAGAGTACCGGGTCATGGCGAATACCACTTGTGAGCTTGTATGAATTCACTTTCTGCTGGGAAAGCTTGGCTTTGAGCCCACTTCCTCTATGCGGTTAAATTGTGATAATAATGTTGCAATCTATATTGCATCTAATCATGTGTTCCATGAGCGAACGAAGTATATTGAGATGGATTGCCACTTCGTGAGGGAAAAGGCTGAAGATGGGATTATCGATACTTACTATATTCAATCTGCTCATCAGTTAGCAAATTTATTCACAAAGCCCTTAGAAAGGAATAGAATGCAGTTTATTTGTAACAAACTGGGCATGTTTGAAATGTGTGTTCCGGTTTGAGGGGAAGTGTTAGAATACCCGTAGTGTATACGGATTTATTATATGTAATTAGATGTTTAATATGGATGTAATAACAAAATGACTTTGCCTATATAACGAGGAAGATTAGGCTTAGGTCAATCTATCTGTTATCTTCCCCTAAACAATTTCTCTCTTAACCCTCTCTTTCTCTCTCCTCGTATTATTACACAATATCCTCGACCATGATGGTATCCTGAAATGCTATTGAAGATGATGTTTTTATTTCTATGGTCGAAGTAGTTAAATTTTTCGTCTCGATTTTTAAATTTGTATTATGGTTTTTTATATGTTATTCAGTTTAATGGGTCTTGGAACCTTTTTGTGCGTCCACTGACCAAAATTCCTGGGTCCGCCACTAATTGCAGCTGAAAAAACCCATATAGTTCACAAAGATGACAAAGCAATAATTAGGAATAACCCTTTCAACTAATTAGGACTAAGGCTCTATCATTAATCATAATGGTGAGACTGAGAAGGATGTGGTTAGAATCTAAGTGAGAATATTGCTCGAAGGACAAATTGTGAGGAATGAATACGACCAGCCATTAGACAAAATGTTGGGGAATAAAAGAACATCTAAAACACATGTAGCTCAGCTAAGAAAATTGCGATAGATGAGTGGCAAACACTAAAAGACAGAATAAGATATGAGGGCATTCAAAAGAAGTGACACAAAACAGAATATAAAGGCTAGTCAATGTCATGTGTGAAAGCAGATGATAAAGGTGCACATGTAAATGATGCATGAAACCCTTTCATAGGAAAACCTAAATGAATGAAAAGTTATTACGTAGTTGCCATTATATCAAGATGAATGGGCAAACACGAGGTTTGAAATTAATTGCAAATAATAGTTAATGTAAAAGCTTAAGTGAATATTTGCAATTGCAATGAAGAATTTTATGTTCCAAGTAGTGATGATATTTGATAGTCCTTCACGTGCAAATCAACTGAACAAATTACGCCGAGCATCCAGATATTACATTTATTAGAAAATTCGAGACCAAATAGCCAATAATGGATGATCAAAAATTTATAAACCAGAATTTTCTTAACATAGTTTATGAGGCATGCTGATCTAAAAACTGTTAAACCAAAATCCAAATTCAGCCTTTACCTTAATGGATTGGATTGGGTCAGATCCACTTGAAAATGAGAATAGCAACAATAAGTCTATGCTTGCTTTCAATTAGGTATCAAATCTTAAATAAGGTTTATTTGGAATATAACCGATTGATCCTTTGGTCTTGGGCAAGAACTTGAGCAGCATAGTGAAATTTATGCAAGCAGTGAAAAAACGATATCGATGATGTCAAACAACAACGGAGCCTTTTATCCCAAACATATGGGATAGGCTACATGAACCAACATGAGAATCACGCTGGGTTCAGCACATGAATCCTCCACATCCACTAACTCCTATCGAACAATACACTTTCATTGAGGCCTTTGGCAACCAAATCTTCTCGTATCACCTCCATCCACGTTTTCTTCAGTCTCCCTTTCGTCCTTTTGATATTGCCTATATCGAGAATATCCATTCGTCGAACCGGTGCTTCCATATGTCTGCATCGCACATGACCAAACCTCTTAACCGGTTTTCCCGCATCTTCTCTTCCACGGGTGCTATGCCAGCTTTTGCATGATCCTCATTCCGCACCTTATCTTTTCTAGTGTTACCACACATCCAACAAAGCATGTGCATCTCCGCTACGTGCATCTTCTGTGTATGATACTTCTTAAAAGCCCGATATTCTGTACCATATAATAAGACAAGACGAATAATGCTCCGATAAAACTTCTCTTTCAACCTTAAATGAAAGTTACGATCGCACAAAATCCCTGTTGCACTCCTCCATTTCAACCAACCAGCCTAGATCCTTTGGTTGACATTGCTATCGACCTTCCCATCATTTTGAATGATGGAACCTGTGTATCAAAACTAATCGCTCGGTGACATCTCTTGCTCATCCAGTGATACCATTGTGGTCTCAACTTCTCTGTTCGCTAAATTTGCATTGCATATATGTTGTCTTAAACCTGCTCAATCTAAACTCCCGAGATTCCAACGTTTGCCTCTATAACTCCAATTTGGCATTAACCCATGTTTTCGTCTCATTTACCAAAACAATATCATCGGCAAATAGCATACACCAAGGTATCTCATCCTGGATAGTTCTAGCAAGCTCATCCATCACAGTAGTAAACAGGAATGGGCTTAATGCAGATCATTGATGCAAACCAATTATAATCGGAAAATCACTCGTTAGGCCGCCGTAAGTTCTGACATTTGTCATTACTCCATCGTACATGTCCTTGACTAGGACCCCCTTCATCATTGTAATACCTCCAGGTATCTTATCGTTCGTTATCTCTAAGTCAATAAATATCATATGCAAATCTCTTCTTCTCTCTCGAAAACGCTCAACAATTTGACTAAGCAAATGAATAGCCTCTGTCATCGATCGTCTAGGCATGAACCCAAACTAGTTCTCTGTTATCTTAACATCCTTCATTTGCCAGTGTTCAATCACTTTCTCCCAAAACTTTATGGTGTGACATATAAGTTTTATTTCATGGTGATTTGAGCAATTTTGAATGCCACACTTGTCCTTGTAGATAAATACAATGATACTTTTTCTCCACTCATTTGGCATCTTTTTAGTCTGCCAAATCTTATTAAACAGGTCTATCAGCCATCTAACACCTATCTCTCCTAAGTATCTCCAAATCTCGATAGAAATTCTATCTGGACCAACCACTTTTCTTGATTTCATTCTCTTCGAAGGCTCTTTAACCTCAGGTATTCATATTCTACGCATGAAATCACGATTTAGATCTTGAGATTAAATGATAAGTCCATCCAAATCCTTAGTAAAGCTCTCATTGAACAATTTGTCAAAATAATCTCCGCATTTCCTTGATATTCTCATCTCGAACTAAAACCTTCTGATCTTCATCTTTGACACACTTCACCGCACACAAATCTCTGGACTTTCCCGCATCCGAGCAATCTTAGTGTCCAACTTCTTGTACAACTTGTAAACCTTAGCTTTAGCTTTCCGAGCAACTTTGTTAACTTCCTTTTTTAGCTATTTTATACTTTTCAAATCTCTATGCATCTTTGCTCTTCTTCAAATCTCTATAAGAATCCCTCTTGATTTTAATTGCAGCATTTACTTCTTCATTCCACTATGACATGTTCTTAGATGGTGGAGCACCACCGCTCAACTCACCAAGTGAATCTCTAGCTACCCTTTTGATACAAATAGCCATCTTGTTCCATGTTGTGTCTGAATCATCTTCCGACTGCCAATCCGCCTTTTGAACTACACAATCTATAAAGGCTTTTTGGTTAACTTCTTTCAGTCACCACCACTTAATTCTAGGCTCTACCTTACGTCTAATCTTCCTAGGTTCTCTTCTAAATCGAATATCTAGAACTAAAAGTCTATGTTGAGTGATTACACCCACCTGACACTACCTTACAATCAATGCAACATCCTTTATCTATCGATGATGTCAAACTTCGGTGAAATTTACATTTTATGGTGACAAAGCTTCGATTTTGGTGATGACTCTCCCTCTCTGGAGAATTTGATGGATTGACAATAAGGGAAATACGAGATAAATTAGGTAAAGATGATGGATGCGCATATCACATACAGATTAAATGAATGAATGAATGAATCAGAAATTTTGTTCTTGTTTTGTTCTCTGGATCAGTGAAAACAAGAAGAACATGATGGATTGATAATGAGGAAAAGACAAGATAAATTAGGCGAAGATGAGGGATGGTATTGGATAGTTGATCAGCCACAAACTATCAGGCTTCGACCGTAGTCAAAGAACTGCACATATCACACACAAATATCAAAAGAAAGATTGCAAATTATATCAAATCATCAAATTATATCATAGGATTGCCCCTAAATTCCTGAGACTAGAAAATGATTATGAATAGTCCAAATAGAGATTTCTTTTATTTATAGCACAAATAGTTTAGAACTGGATACCATTAACCTTAAGAGTTACCTGCAGATCATTATCAGTGCACCAGTTAGGATCATAGTCAGCTCGATTCCAACTCTCATAAACTTGAAGCAATTGAATATGATCACCCCACCCAGATCCATCAGGTAATCTAGGAACTGGTTGCTTCCTTTTCTTTTCCTTTCCTTTGCTGCAAGATAATAATTATGGTGTAAGGAAATTACAGGTCAACAGCGCTTGCATTTGTATAATCAGCTTAGGAAAGTGCATGTATTTCCTAGGCTCAACACTTCTGAAGAACATATGGCGTAAGAGAACTGCACATTAACAGCCATAAAAACTGCCTATACATACATGTATTCAGCTTGTAAAGGCAAAATGCTACAGGAACATATATCAGCTTCCAAAGGTGCATATATTACTTCAGTCAACAATCATACGACAGCGGTAATGTCATGAAAGCAGCTTTACAGCCAAACCAATATTACTATATGTGGTACACCCTAAACTAGTGCTGCAGTATATTTTAATATCATACCAGAACAGTTTCTAAAAATACAAAATTTCATAGTCCATATGTACTGTCTGAATATAATCTGGAAGTCAGTTCTGTTGCCCTTGT
Organism: Agapanthus africanus; assembly: GCA_030015575.1. Classification (NCBI taxonomy): domain Eukaryota; kingdom Viridiplantae; phylum Streptophyta; class Magnoliopsida; order Asparagales; family Amaryllidaceae; genus Agapanthus; species Agapanthus africanus. Next base: position 141,557,121 of record CM057338.1, read on the forward strand.
CATTAAATGTAACACACTTACAAAACAACTTTACAGCTAGGATATAATTGATAAGCCTATTATATCTTAAACGGACCTATATTACAACTAAAGTATGCCAATAAAATCATACAGGACAGTCTTTGTGCAAATTGAATTGATGAATAAAATATATAATATAAGTTATTGAATTTTATAAAACAGTTAAAATGACCAAACATAATGTTAGCATAGTCCTTTAGACATTTGTGCTGCATTCCCACAGAGCTATATCAAGCTTAAAACCATGCTCGCAGCTCATCCATTTCTTCCAATTAGAAAGTATCCAGTGTATCTGGCAAGATTTAGGCCATCTGTAAGATATGTGGTTAAAAAATCAGGTTTCTGGCTTCTCAATATTAGAAAAAATGGATTAGAAATTTCACAATCGCATGAATGATTACGCTAGCAGAAGATATTGACTAGGGAGTTAGTAATTAATTGAAATAGATGGGCAGATTATTCACAAGAAAAAATCGGTTTTATGGTGAAATTATCTAAGGTCAAGAATCTACAAAGGCGAGACTAAAGAAAGACCAAGAGGTGTAAAATGAATTTATTCGCATGTGCCGACAAATGATCTGTGTCTACAGCCAGAGAGCATTCAATTGTATATAATCACATCCAAGGTTGTAAAAAATGTAATATCCGGCCGGATATCTGGATTTGCTCCTAAACCGAACGGAAAAACAATATCCGGTTCATTATCCATCCAAACCGGGTAACAGCCAAATAAACCGGTTCTTCCACCAAATAACGTATAACCGGTTTGTATTGGGTCGAATAATAAACCTTAAACCCGATCTAAACCCATTAGTATAAATCTCTTTTTTTAGTTTTTTCTCTTAAAAATACCTAATATCGAAGCAGGGTGTTCGACTTCCTCCAAGCAGCAACGACTTCTCCCTTGCGACTTCCTCCAAATTTCAATGCCTTCGATCATTTTGACTTCTCCAGCGGGAAACTTCAACGCATATGATTATCTCAACTTCTCCGGCCAGCAACTTCCCGTCTCCCTGATCTCGCGACTTCGAGACGGCGACCCAAACCGCGACTCCGAGATTCCCGTTTTCTCTCGCAGCTTCTTAGTGTGTGTATTATTATATATTTTTATTAAAAATATTGATGGCCGAATAATAATCCGGATAAACCAAATAACCACCGACTAATCCGGTTATCCTATATCCGCCGGCAAACCGAACGGATACCGAATACGGATTTTACAATCTTGATCACATTATAAAATATACACAACAAATGCCATAAGCAACATATGCACCTCTATTAAAGAAACCACATGATATGGTAGTTACACCAACTTTGTCTCATTATAAACTAACTTCTACCGACCTTACATCTGGCAAAAAACTATACAATTGATTGCTTTTTCTTAATGTATCATATCTTTTTGAAATTTAACCGCTCGACATTCAAAAAATTGCACATAACCTTCCTCTAAAAACTGCTACTAAAAATAACCAAGCCATCTATATACTCATATAAAAAGATAGGGCACAATGGACTCTGCCTATATTTTGTATGCTTTTGTTGTTTTTTGAGTTATCATATTTGACCTTTCCTTCTACGCATTTTCCATGGCTTGCTTTTCAGTATACGTACACATGGACAATTGTTGCGGCACTTTTTTCCCTGCCATTTTGGCATTTTTCCAAAACACCTTGAAAAAAGTAGATGTTCTTGATCACATCCCTAGATGCTTCTCCCCAACCTCCAGGCGCCTACCTCTCTTTTTTCAAATCCAAGTTTGTGTATGTATTATTCTTGCTGAAAAATCAGAGGAAATTAATGTTTTTACGCTGTCGCATCCTATTTTTCTTCTGGATTTGAGATCCAATGAAGTGATATTTAAGGCTATAAAAAGGTTTTTTCTATTTATTTTCAGTTTGCAGAGAAGGAAAGAGAATTAAAGAAAAGAGACAGTATTGATGATTTTGGAAAGAACAAAATATGAAAAATATAGATTTGAAAAGTAAATAAAGAATTTATAAAAAGAACAGAGAAAATATCTGATTTAGCTTCAAAGCTTTATATGTATTCTTACGATTTTGGTAAAGGTATTAATTGAAATTTTTTTATTTCTCCCTTTATTATTATGATTCTCAATCTTCTATATTTTTCTCAATACTGATGAAAATTTTAAAGCATACAAGTAAAAGATATAAGATACGGATTCTCCAACAAAGCCTCGTGCTACCGGGAAGACTAATGGAAGACGTTCTCCGTGGATACTTGTATTTCCTATAACTTTTGAACCCATGTGATAAAAAGATTTAATTAGTATTCTAAAATTTCCGTTTTCACTTAAAGGGAGCTTAAGGGTACCTTGATACAGAAATTGATGAGATCTAGACAAGGAAGCAAACCTAAGTATCAATGAATAACAAAAATTTTATGCTTTTCATGAAAAAATCCTCCATGTGCCGGCCATATATGCCCAGTCATGAGAATGAAAAAGAACCATAGATCCCACCAAGCTATCCCGAGAATGCTCGAAAATTCCTATCTCTTTCTCTCTCATGCTCGGGTGCATTGCAACTGATATACTAGATAGTTTTTCCTTTTATATGAAAAGATTGTTTTTATGGATTTAAAATTTCCCCCCTCTATATGAAATGAAACACGCTAGTGTTGAAGATTGCAATTTGTAACACATGCTTACTAAAAGAAATAATGAATTAATAAAATAAAATATTTATGGTGTTCAATGACCTTTTTACATCTTAAATTCTAGATCTTTTACGATATTTTATTTCTTATGGACTTGAATATAATTTCATGTTAATGGAAAATACATTGATTTCCAAAGTTTCTTAAAAAATTCGGAAGCAACTAAATTAAGTACGTGGATGCTTAAATATTAAAAAAAATTAATGATCATCATCTCCAAATGCATCTCCATGAGCCATATTTCTACTCTCATCTTCATTTTCTTTAAATTTTATGCATCTCCTCAACGGTGAAGAGAAAAATGATTACGACCCTTGACACAAAAGCTTTCATTTTTCCGGGGTGAGAAGATGAAACTTTCAATTTTTTTATTTTTAAGGGTTAATTTTCAATTTCATTTCTTATCTATTTATAGATTGGTAAAAATGAGTGAGATTTATAATTCTATACTTGCAACTAAATTTTTTCATTAATTTTACATAATATAATCAATGTGATATTTAGTATGGCTTTGTTTGTTTGTTTTTCACGATCAACGGTCCTCGGTTATTAATAATAGCATCTTCAGTTTAGGACCATGGATATACCAAACAGAGCATTTAAATGAGGTAAGAAATATACTTCGTGTTTGGAATATTTTTGCATTTCAATGTTAATTTTGTGTATTTTATCATAACCTTTCTCACAAAGATGATGAGCCTAGCTTTAGTTTCGATATTGGAGAAGAATAAACTATGATTTAAAATTTCATTCACTTAATTTTAAAAGTGTACTAATTTTTAGATTTGTTATCATTTTATAATTATGCAACTGTGAACTTCTTTAATGTTTGTATGAGTATTTTCAGAATCAATCGCATAATTAACTGGGGTGTTAAATTTAGATTCCGGATTCAATTTGCTAATTGTCTTTGTTGGATATAGTGCTCTCAAGATAATTATTGTAATCTCAGGCAGGTGATTATAATGATTGAGGGATGACCTATACGGGTAGAACAGTCTTACTCGAGATAATAGTATGCTATCTGGTTTGTCTCTATCATCGTGTACATGCATTATGTGGTATTACAAATCACTATTACATGTTGATAGAGCCCATAGGATTCTTACTTGACTACCAGTATTATGATGGTGATCATATACGTGGGAGCTGGATGGTCTATAAGTACATCCTTAAATGTCTCTAGTCTGGAGTATCGAGGCTGGGCATTGATACTCCGAAATAGACTAGTGTATATTTTTCGAGACCCCAACGAGAGGCGGTAGCCGGTCTCACAAGCCATTGGTGTCAGTTAGTCACCTAAGATAGTATACAGGTGCTTCTTGGGTTATGAGTTACACTGGACGAACTCGCCGAGAACATGCTAGATAGTTTTATACCTATTGTCAGATAGCAGTTCTCAGGTGACATGAGTACAGGTTAGTCTGTCGACCTGAGATCATCATTTGTCTCACATGAGTTCCCACTGTATTTTGATTACTACCCTACCATGGCTCAAAGGAGTCGTGCAAACAGCTTTTAGTTGGGTACAGTTCCGAGCCGCATGAAGACAGTGAGCGGATCGTCGGGGATTCATCTATCCCGGTATTAGGGGTTGATGTCGCGCTGTGCACGGGTGGTCATCACTAAAAATCATTGGCCAAGGTGGACGAGAATTACTAATTTGGATCAGTAGTTTCTCAGTGGGTGATGGGCTTCACACCGACACAAAATATCACGTTATTAGGGGATCTGAATTTATCCACCCCCTAGACCCGATATGCGATACTCTTAGACGAACGGACCAGACTGTACGGAGATTGTCACAGACAGGCTCAGTAAGGACTTGGATGAGTTTGCTCATCGGACTTCCTTTCGCTCAATACCTGGGTAGCCGTTACGTACAGCTAGTGCCGCTGACGTGCTTGTGGTTAAACTCACTGCAAGCGTATTGACGAGTTTTTAGAGTCCCACACATAGAGTTTTTCAGGTTAAGGCGAAATAATGTAGATGACGTATGTTGGTACATACAGGTGTCCGATTAAATATGTATACAGGCTACACAGACTTTAATCGGATGGTTGATAGTACTAACGGCTTAGGATTAAGCCGGATTATTAAATCAAGTTATGATTTAATAATTTATATATATATATATACACACATATATATATACATTTAGTATATGTATTCTAATATTATTGTTCACTATTCATTTTCTCTCCTGGCTATTCGTATTTTTATACGAATATGCATATATGTATTTCGATACGTATACCGGGTTGTATTCCGTATTTATACGGAATATCTTATAAAAGATTGACACCTCATTATTTTAGAAAATCATTTGGAAATGAGGTGGAGGGTGGGGTGGCACGTGTATGGTTGGAGTTATGTAGAGAGGTATGGCCTTTGATTGTTTATTGTAAAAATGAAATGAGATATTCTTGCATGGTTGTTAAAATAAGGAGCCATTCTTTCTACATGCCATTCACACTTCATTCTATCATGCTTGATAGCTTTTCTACACTTTGCTCATATTTCTTTCTTGAGTTGCGCGTGCCTTGGTTTTTCTCACCTCTTCTTCCTTCTTTAGTTGCTCACTTGAGCTTAAGAAATGAGAGAAAAGAATAGTGAAAAATTCCTACATCCCCACTCTCCATTGCTAGCGATTTTGGAGCGTCGGTTACTTCGCTAGGCGAAGCTAGAGCCTGCATCGTTTCCCTCAGGTGGATCATCCTCGGCAAAGGATGGCCTAAAAGGTTCCTTAGCACCTTCACTATATTTTCTAAGGCATTGAGCATGCCATTTTTAAAAAAATTCTTGGGTGCTAGGAAACCCGACACCGAGGATCTAACTAGAGAATTAGGGTTAAGCTAACATGTAAACTTTACACTAAGTGAATGAGAAATATAACCTTTGTAGACCGGTCTTTCACTTCAAAAGCTCCGTGTAGTAGTCTCTTCGCTCCAAGTAATGGTCCCCCGGACTCTCGTTAGGCTCCACTAGGCGAAAAGAACAAGCTTGCTTGAAGTCTTTGGGGTCGAAGATGATCTACGTCGAGAAATATCCAACTCAAGCTATCTCTTCACTAATTGAGAATTGGTGAAGCAAACAACTTATACTAAATGGCTAGTCTAGTGTAGATTGATGAAGTAAGAATTTTGCTCATTTTAGAATTATTTTTCTCTTTCTTCACCTCAAGAAAACCTAGAGAGCTCAATAAAGATGAAGAAGAAGATGAAGTTGTGTAGAAATAGAATGGAATGAAAAATAGCAACTATGGGTGAGAAAATATCATATATCAACTCATGTAGAGACTTAACCATGGCTAAAGATAATGGTTGGGGTAATAAATATCTAAGATAAAACAAAATTAGTGGACTAAGTCAAGATTTCCACAAGCTTCCAAAGCATCTAAACCATGACAATTTTCCACCTAATTTTGATTTTCCCTTAAATAAATAATCACCCTTATTATCTCATGTATGGTATGAGTCTCATATATCCATGTACAATGTATCATCAAGCATGACACAAAGGAAAAATACATTAATATATATCACATATATATTAAATGCATAAGTGAGAAAAAGAAATTCTTAAGTGAGCTAATATTAGTTAATATATAATAATAATATATCAAATATATAATCATACATTAAATTATTAAATCAACACTTGATTTAATAATCCGGCTATATCATATATAATCGACTAATATCATTTATATCAACTTATCGAATCAACACTTGATTCGATAACCCGGCTATATCACATATAACCGACCGATATCACATATCGCGAGATTAGAATACGGTATCGCATACACGTATTAATCTCAGTCCCGCACATATCATATATGTACCTACTTCGTTTTACCTGAGCCAGGAAACCTCTGTGTAGGACTCTAAAGACCCGTCAATATGCCGGCAGTAGATGATAATCATATCAATCACCCACAAGCCGTCAACGGTACTAACTGAACGTAACGGCTACCCCGGTATTGAGCGATCAGAACATCAACAAGCAAGTCTACTCATACTCCCGTGAATCCAATAAGTAGCACTACCGTACAGTTCGGTCTCTTCGTCTGATATGTCGCATATCTAACCTGAGGATGGTAAACGTCAGACCACAATAGCTTGATAAGTCATGTCGATATGAGGCTCATAACGGGTCGAGAAACTACTGACAACACTTACCAGTAAATCTCATAATCAGCCCTAGCCAGGGACTTCCTGTTATAGCCAATCGAGCACAGCGCAATATCAACCCCCAATACCGGGAGAGACGAAACTCCTCCTATAACTCATTGCCTCCATGTGACTCGGGACCGTCCCCAAAAACCACCTGTTTGCACGTTCTCTTGAACGTGGTAGGGTGGAAATCAAATCACGGTGGGAATCACACAAGACTCTATGACGATCTCGGGTCTACAGACTAACTTGTACCAGTGTCACCAGAGAACTGCTATCTGACGATAGGTATAATACCATCTAGGAGTTCTCGGCGAGTCTTGTTCGGTGTACCCAGTCTCCACTGAGCACCCGTATACAATCTTTGATGTGAAACACCAATGGATGTAGGATCATCCATCGCCCATCATATGAGTCAAGAAACGTATACGTTAGTCTACTCTGGAATATCGATACCCCGTTTAGATACTCGCATGACTAGGAACAATTAAAAGATATACTTATGAACTACCGTGGCCCCACTAGTATGATCTTCATCATAATCCTGCTAGTCAAGTCCACATCCTAAGGGCTTTATCAACATGTAACAGAGAGACAGTACAAGTGTACATGTTAAGATAAAGAGTAACCAGATAGCATATTATCATGTCGAGCAAGAAAGTCCTCCCTATATATGTCCAAGCATCCATTACAATATACAATCATGTATAATAATGGCATCTAGGGCATACATACAACTAACAGGACCGGCTTGCAACCGCGATCCGGAGCACTTGAAGAAAGCTTGAGGATATGAATATTCTACACATAGTAGATTAGTTTAGCTCACTAGGTTTTGTTTGCAAGTTCTAGCTATTTAGTTCGATTCTTAGTTGGGGAATTTTAGCAAACTAGAAAATTTTTAAAATCCATGTTGCCTTCTTCAAAAATTAGCTTGCTAGTGTGCCTAAGTTCCCAGCAGTGGTAACAAAGCCAGGTTATAAGCTAGACTTGTTTGCACCAATTTAGAGTTTCGATCGACAGAATTTTCCGAATGTATTTCCAAATCTGTTGCTTGATGTTCGAATTTCAAAGTTGTTCAAAAAAAATTTCTGGTTGTATTAAAATTATGTGCAGGCAAAACTAGATCTAAGAAAAAAATTTGGGCACCTAATCCCAAAAAATGACCGCGGAACAGAAGCAAAATGGCACATTTGGAGGCCAATGCGGAAAGTTTTAATCGATCGAAATTTTAAATTTGTGTTTTTCTAAGCATTTGTTTCTGCGACCGTGAATATCATAGCGCGGTATAATCCGACTGGTTGCTATATGCACAATCAGACGGGTTTACGAACATGATATTCACGTTGATGTTCTGTGTTGCTCTGTGATTATGGTTATGTTGGATTTGTCGTGATGGATAGCCCGGTGTACGTAGTATTAGATGTATTTCTTTATGATGTAATGTATATTCATATTGCGTGGCGAGCGTCCGACGTGTGGACTGTCATCATCGCGGCTTATATTATTCTTTGGGACGCGTCCAGATTGCAGACGTATTCACCGTTGTATATTCTGTTTTTCATTACATGCACTAAGATTACCCCACGGCGAGGTGCTCGAGTAGCCAGGTTCTAGAGGGCAACGGGCCTCCATCTCATAGCGTTGAGACCGGGGGCTTTACTCTAGAATTGACGGGCTATTCACACTCGTAGGGGTATAGAATCGACCCGCGGGGAGGTGCCCAAGACACCGGATTTCAAAAGTGCTGGGTGCCCACTCACTTCGTTGATTGCGGTTGCCTCGCTTCTGGGATTGGCGGGTGCCTTTCCGCACTCGGAGGGGTTCAAGGTCTGATACTACGGGCTATCCACACGACTAGGAAAATTGCATTTCATATTTGGCTCTATTGAAATGTACTTTTCCTTGTTTATCCGCATTTCCATATTGTGTTTGTTTCCGCTGTGATTCTGCTGTGATTAGGGGTGTAAACGAGCCAAGCTTGAGCGAGCCAAGCTCGGCTCGAGTTCGGCTCAGGGTTCTTTTTGTCAGCCCAAGTCCGGCCCATTTAGTTAATCGAGCTAGAGATGCTCAGCTCAAGTCCAGTTCGATTAAACACGCCCAGCTCGTGTTCGGTTCATTTGTGGCCCATTAACTAAACGAGCCGAGTTCAATTGAGCTCGTTTGTGAGCTCGGCTCGTTTTCAGCTCATTTACTCATATTAATAGTATCTTCCAAGAAAAAAATCATAATTAACAATAATGCCTAAAACTCAGGGTTTTGAGATATGGAAAAATTAAAAAACATTAACATCTAGGGCATTGAATGGGTCTAAGTGCTGGGTTTTATATTTATCTCAGTACACTTTATATACTGTCATTTAATTGAATTAAGTGTTCTGAGAGTTGTATAGAATCTGCTATATATTACATATTAATGTTTTTTTCAAACTGTGTAACCCAGCCGAACTCGAGTCAATACCGAACGAGCCTGGCTGAGCTCGAGTCCGACCCATTTAATAAACGAGCCAGGCTTTCTGGCTCATGTCCAGCTCACTAATAAATGAACCGAATTTGAACGAGCTGATACCAAGCTGAACCTTAATCGAACTCGAGCTGGCTCGTTCAATTACCACCCCTAACTGTGATGCTTCTGTGATATTACTTGATATCATGCGTGAGACGAATGTTCATATATATTATATATATATCTAGTAGACGCTATATATATTTTGCATCCCGCTAGTCCTGTCCCCGTCCTGTCGTAAGTTAAGTAACCTTACAGTGAAGACCCGAGCCTCTGTGGCGAATGCGGATGGTATATATATGTGTGATTATTTTCGTTTATTTCTGGCATGATATAATTAATTGATAGGACTGCATTAATTCTGATTAATGCAAGGAAAACATACCTAAATGATGTTGGAACCAATTTTTGAAAACTGATATTACAGACGATTCCTTTTGCTTTGCACAGCGGTTTTCGGTTATGAATATCCAACACCTCATTCGACGAGGCAAGAGCCGAGATCCCTTCATGGGAAGTGACCTTTTGGGCAAAAATTTGCGTCATTCTAATAACTTCGTTGTAGTCGATTCTTTTGCTTTGCATCGTGGTATTCAATTAGGAATATCATGCACCTCATTCGATGAGAAAAGAGCCTAGATCCCTTTAGAGAGAGTGACCTCTTTGGAAAAAGTTTACGTGACTACAAACTACTCGGTTTTCTACAAAACCACTTGTTTTAAAAATGCGGAGCTTAAACCACTCCTTTTTCAAAACTGCACGGGTTCCTTTAATGATATCAAGTTCATTACGTTAAAGGTTTTTCGCCAAAAACCAACCGTAGCCCTCCGTCATTTCAGATTAGTATTGCTTAATATTCGTGCTACGTATGTCGTGCTCAACCGAGGCGCCTTTCATTGAAATTCTTTCAATTCATTTTTGAAGCCCTTCCTGGCTTCCTAATCTCACCGGGTTTGGAGGAGAGGCAGCAAGCGCTGCGGGCGGAGCAGCAAGCGCTGCGGGCGGAGCAGCAAGAGCTCGTTGTGCAGGCGCCACCTGGCCGCTACAAATAAAAGAAAAGTATTATGCGAGTGATACCAATCGGACACAATGTTCAAAAAAGAATCATCAGCTAATGCTAATAATAAAGCTGAATCAAAGGAAAAGAAGTGAAAAGCAGAAAGAAGTCAATGTGAGAAAGCAAAAAAGGTACCGAGGCTCCCGAACACCAAACCTTCATTACATTACAAAGGGGCTCCCCTGTTTGCTTTCGCTTAGCCTCTTACAAGCCTTGCTAGGATAATTCATAAAACCTTGCTTATCCTTCTGATGAGCAACTAACTAAGTCCTCTTATGAGCAGGTAACCTACTTTCTAAACCATGCCCCACTAGACTTTCTTCTGAGCCAGCTTTTCACTCTTGGTTTTCGTATCATCTCATTGGACTTCGCCCAAAAGGAAGAACATCGATTGTGCGTTTCACAAAGATAAGCGTATAGTTAGCTATGTAGTACTTTTCTATTGCATGGTGATGCGATTGGTTAGGACAGTCGTACGGTCATTTTGGCTCAGTTAAGGCTCGTACAGGTGGGTTTAATGCAATCAAGATAATGACGGATTGAACTTGACTAGGACCCTTTGATATGTAGGCTCAGTCAAGGTCACTTGGGTCCTAGGGGTAAAAACATCGGGAGTTTCAAACATAAAGGAAACTTTCCAGGCATGCGCATACCTTCTGGAGTGTGGTGACTTGAGTGGCTTCCATCAAGTTATCATGTGATGATAATTGGATCCTGATTCTCACTGATGAGTAGGTGTTACTCCTCGGGTGATTTTCAGTTGATCCTGACTACTTCTCCTTTTAGGGTTTGAAGAAAAATTCAAGAAAATAGTGGGAGTCGTCCTGATTAGATAAAGTGATTAACCAATCTAATCTAAATTAGAGTGCACGCTAAGTGTTTCTTTTCTCTCTTTTTGGCAGCGACCATGACCCGACCTTAAACTAACTCATGAACCAAATTGACTGAACCTTCTTACACAATTTGGCTTTGGATTGTCATTATTCATGACGAAGTCGCATATATCCCTGCCGCTCCTAATTTCCCTTTGCATTTCTCCAGAACACTCCGTATCACTACGAAAATCCATATTGCTCGAAGAAACTTGTTTCAGTTCGAGAATAGTTTCCGGTTCTAGAGAAATTGAATAGGATTATTCGGTTGTGTTTTCTCTTTACCTTCTCTCAGGTTGCAAGGGCTCCTAGTATTAGGAGAGTACACCTATTACGCTTATTGGATAGTCTTCTTCCAAACCAAAGGCAGGTGCCGAAAGGTAGGAAAGGAAGAAAACCGATTAGCCTAAGTATGGTGTACAGAAGATGATAAGTAGAGACATATAAAGGGATTAGAGTGAGGGCAAAGGAAATTGCGACTACTATCATTCACGACGAAACCGCATATATCCATACCACTCCTACTTCCCATTTCCATTTCTCCAGAACACTCTGTATCACTACGAAGATCCATATTGCTTGGGTGTCATCATATAGTTACATACGAACTCGAAGAAACTTGTTTCAGTTCGAGGCTAGCTTCCGGTTCTGGAGAAATTGAATAAATTACTCGGTTGTCTTTTCTCTTTACCTTCACTCAGGTTGCAAGGGCTCCTAGTATTAGGAGAGTACACCTATTACGCTTATTGGATAGTCTTCTTCCAAACCAAAGGCAGGTGCCGAAAGGTAGGAAAGGAAGAAAACCGATTAGCCTAAGTATGGTGTACAGAAGATGATAAGTAGAGACATATAAAGGGATTAGAGTGAGGGCAAAGGAAATTGCGACTACTATCATTCACGACGAAACCGCATATATCCATACCACTCCTACTTCCCATTTCCATTTCTCCAGAACACTCTGTATCACTACGAAGATCCATATTGCTTGGGTGTCATCATATAGTTACATACGAACTCGAAGAAACTTGTTTCAGTTCGAGGCTAGCTTCCGGTTCTGGAGAAATTGAATAAATTACTCGGTTGTCTTTTCTCTTTACCTTCACTCAGGTTGCAAGGGCTCCTAGAATTAGGAGAGTACACCTATTACGCTTATTGGATAGTTTTCTTCCAAACCTTAGACTGGTGCCGAAAGATAGGGAAGAAAGAAAACCAATTAGCCTAAGTATGGTGTACAGAAGGTAAGAAGTATAGCCATATAAAGGGATTAGAATGAGAGCAAGGAAATTGTGACTACTGTCATGAATCTGGATAGTGGAAGAGACATTACTAGAAATACCCAGCAACCACTTCGAAACATTTTCATGTTTCAGTTTTACTGTGCAGTGTTAATTGAAAACTGTTTTTCCAATTAGATTCCAACTCCATGATATGTATTTACCAGACTTGATTCTCACATCTGTATGGCATTAAAGATGCTGAGTGAGAGTAGAATATTGGGAATTGGGTGATTAGATCCTCAATATCAGAATTCTTTGTAATTGGTGATATTTGAGAAAATCGCCTACTTTTGCCTAACGGCAAATATTTGATTTTGAATATCCGTTGTTATGCACCAGTTTCAAACTGATATATCTGTACGTTTATTTTATAAAGTGAGATATAACTTTTTGAAATTATGTTTATGACACTTAGCTATATCGGTAGATAGTTAGGTAAGGTGTATTCAACAGTGTAATTCTTTTTAACCATAACACATTTTTCAACCTACAACGCACAAGGTTTGAGTTATTAAACTCAGAGAACTTATACAAAGTATTGTATGTTGTCTGATTTCCATTAGGACAAAAGGGTTGATATGCGTACTATATTCCGTTTACTTGTGACTTCTCTGGTTTTAAACACGCATTTCGTTGAAATACAAGGTCTAAATTTTGAGAAGCGATAGGTATAAGAATAAAGTAGTTAACCATATATTGTAAGTATCAGGATTCTTCGACGTGATCGAAGTTGTAGATACTTATACTAGGTATTCCGTCATAAGTAATATATTTGAGAACTTTCTTCTCTTTTAGGTTACTCATCCATGGGTGCACTCCTTGATGAGTAATGCTACATGGCATTCTTCCATTTAGTCGATATGCACTGGAAACAGCTGCATGTATTTTGAATCTGGTTCAAATTAAATTAGTGCCTTTGTTTCTATATTGGATATAGAATGGATTTATATCTTAACGATGTTAAGGTATATGGAGTTGTCTGGCTTATGCTTAAAACCAGAATCCGGATAAACTAAAGGCACGTTTCAGTAATGGCAGTTTGTGGGTTATTCCGGGCTTTGACGAGGGTTAACATTCTGCCATTTGGAGGATCAATGGTTATATCGTTCTTGACTCACCACCCGTTTTAGTAAAACGAATTCTTTTCAGAAAACATTAGTAAGAGTATGATAGAACTGAAAGTGATTCCAAAAGCGCAAACGATTACTAAAAATTTAGTAGAACCTAAAAATTCAATTGGATTCGACAATCCATTAGCCACTCCGCAGATTTTGTGGGTAACCTCAGCCACCCAAGGTACTTCGGACTCCTCAAAGACGGTGACAGAGAGGTTTTGATGACCCAAGCTTATCATTACTGTTGTTCTAGACTATGAGATCTGGCAGGTGGATGAGTATAACGTCGTTCTAAATTAGCTTTAGAAGTGCACGTGTATATGAGTGCCAGAGAGAAGTTGTAGTCAGTGGGCGCAGCAGAAACGTGGTGGGCAAGTAGCTTATATCTATTTATAGACTAAGACAGATATAGCGGAGATAGATCATCTATTTTTTATATGACAGTCATAGAGTTTGATTTCATCAGAATAATAGATGGACCTGATAAGAAGGTAGTAGGGAGTAATGTCCTGGTATTTGGATGACATGCTCTTGATAGGAAGTGGTCTTTCTATATTACGATCGGTTATACTGTGGTTGTCATAAGGTGTTTCTCCACATAGAATCTGGATAAAATATCCTGAATTCTGGAGACTAGATCTATGGTTTTAGATCTAGATTTGGGAAGTGTTCCAATTCGGATACTTTGACACTATTCTTGTTTTAGAATGGATCCTGGCGTGGTGGTCTACCCGCAGGTGATGGAATCACCCTCTCTAAAAAGATGTCTTCTAGATTGATAAGGAGGGCGATTTGCATGATTGACATATCTCTTGCATAGGCAATTGAGTCAATCATGAGATGTCAAGTGCCGCATCAGATATTGCTTTTGCGCTGGCTGCAATAAGCATATATTAATCCAATCCTGGATAAACATTGGGAAGCAGTTATGAACATAAGAGAATGTTCTTGGTATATGGTAATGACAGCCTCCTTCAGGATGCGGTTATTATTTCAGGCTTCCAAGATGACCTGGATGACAGAGTGACTGTCAGAGTTAAAATTTACCCTCTTCTGAAGGGTAGTATGTTGGACAGGAGGTCCAAACGGATACTGAAGAAGGCATGGGGCAGGATACTGATTCAATTCAGTGGAAGATACGGTCTAAGAAGTTTGTTGGATTTGGAGTTCATTTATGAACTTGGTCCCATCAAATATCCAGACAAATTCTAAAACAGGTATCACTCATTTCGGGAGTCTTTCTAAGCGAAATTGAAATATAGAGAGATAAAGATAGAAACATTGGAGCGGATCCACTCACTGAGGCTATTTCTCGAACGCGATAGTTTCGAAAATATGCTTTGCGAGACTGATTAGTAGAGAAGTTGAGTGTTCGGTATCATACGGGCTGTGAGTATGTGACACCGCAATAATTAACGTTAAGTGCAAGTGGAAGACTGTTGGATATAGTGCCCTCAAGACAATTATTGTAATCGCAGGCTGGTGATTATGATGATTGAGGGATGACCTATATGGGTAGAACAGTCTTGCTCGAGATGATAGTATGCTATCTGGTTTGTCTCTATCGTGTACATGCATTATATAGTATTCCAGATCACTATTACATGTTAATAGAGCTCATAAGATTCTTGCTTGACTACCAGCATTATGATGGCGATCATATACGTGGGAGCTGGGTAGTCCATAAGCACATCCTTAAATGTCCCTGGTCGAGAGAGTATCAAGACTGCGCATCGATGCTCCGGAGTAGACTAGTGTATACTTTTCGAGACCCCGACGAGGGACGGTGGCCAGTCTCATAAATCATTCGTGTCAGTTAGTCACCTAAGATAGTATACAGATGCTCGTTGGGTTTGAGTTACACTGGACGGACTCGCCGCGAACATGCTAGATGGCATTATACATATTGTCAGGTAGCAGTTCTCAGATGACATGAGTACAGGTTAGTCTGTCGACCTGAAATCGTCATTTGTCTCATGTGAGTTCTCACTGTGTTTTGATTATTACCCTTCCATGGCTCAAAGAAGTCGTGCAAACAGGTTTTAGTTCGGTACAGTCCCGAGCCACATGAAGACAGTGAGCGGATCGTCGGGAATTCGTCTCTCCCGGTATTAAGGGTTGATGTCGCGCTGTGCACAGGTGGCCATCACCAGAAATCCTTGGCCAAGGTGGATGAGAATTACTGATTTGGATCAGTAGTTTCTCAGTGGGTGATGGGCTTCACACCGACACGAAATATCACGTTACTAGGGGTCTGAATTTATCCACCCCCTAGACCCGATATGTGATACTCTTAGACGAACAGACCGGACTGTACGGAGATTGTCACAGACAGGCTCAGTAAGGATTCGGATGGGTTTGCTCGTCAGCCTTCCTTTCACTCAATACCTGGATAGCCGTTACGTACAGCTAGTGTCGCTGACGTGCTTGTGGTTAAACCCACTGCCAACGTATTAACGAGTCTTTAGAGTCCCACACAGAGAGTTTTTCCGGTTAAAGCGATATGATGTAGATGACGTATGTTGGTACATACATGTATCCGATTAAATATGTGTACAGGCTACACAGATTTTAATCGAACGGTTGATAGTACTAGCGGCTTAGGATTAAGCCGGATTATTAGATCAAGTTTTGATTTAATAACTTACATATATATTTTTAGTATATGTATTCTAGTATTATTGTTCACTATTCATTTTCTCTCTTGGCTATTCGTATTTTTATACGAGTACGTATATATGTATTTCGATATGTATACCGGGTTGTATTCCGTATTTATACGGAATATCTTCTAGAAGATGGACACCTCATTATATGATTTTCTTTTTAGAAAATCATTTGGAAATGAGATTGAGGGTGAGGGGGCATGAGCATGGTTGAAGGTATATAGAGAGGTGTGGCCTTTGATTGTTTATTGTGAAAATGAGATGAGATATTTTTGCATGGTTGTTAAAATAAGGAGCCATTCTTTCTATATGCCATTCACACTTCATTCTATCATGTTTGATAGCTTTTCTACACTTAGCTCATTTTTCTTTCTTGAGTTGCTCATGCCTTGGTTTTCCTCACCTCCTCTTTCTTTAGTTGATCACTTGAGCTCAAAAAATGAGAAAAAGATAGTGAAAATTTTCTACATCCCCACTCTCCATTGCTAGCGACCTTGGAGCGTCGATTGCTTCGCCAGGCTAAGCTGAAGCCTGCATCGTTTCCCTCAGGTGGATCATCTTCGACAAAGGAAGACCGGCTTGCAATCGCGATTCGGAGCACTTGAAGAAAGCTTGTGGATGTGAGTATTCTACACATAGTAGATTAGTTTAGCTCACTAGGTTTTGTTTGCAAGTTCTACCTATTTAGTTCGATTCTTGGTTTGGAAATTTTGGCAAACTAGAAAAATTTTGAAATCCATGTTGCCATCTTCGAAAATTAGCTTGCTAGTGTGCCTATGTTCCTAGCAGTCTTGACAATAGAGAGCTTGTTCTGAAAAATCGTCTTTAATAATTTAGACATGTCAGCAAATACGTGATGTTTTTAATTTTCCTTCCTACTTTTATAGCTTTTAATTCCTATAACAAAGATTAATTATATTCTCACTCAAGGTATTGCTTAAAGCATGGTCAACTATAAATTAATCTATACTAAGATCTTGATCATCATATAATATATAGTACAACCTTACAATCTAGAACAATTCTATAGTGATTTATTGCACCTAATAGAGGAGGTTAATACGTCAAGTTATTTGATATATATGCATATATGTAATTTTTACTGAGTATTTATGGTTTTGATGATTCCAAGTTGAGGATAATATATTTTTAAGTATATTTAGCCTTTACGGGTATCATCGCAACAGCAGCCAAGGAAAATCATGTTTCTAGAACATCCAAAACTTTAGGTCTTATATTAAAGATAGTAAAAAGTAATATGACATGGTTACTTCAAAATATTGTCTTCTTGATAGGTTTCGGCCATATGATATAGCTTAAGCACCAAATTTGCTCTAGAATGATTTTTACAGGTCATAGCAAGTAAAAAAGATAGCAAGACAAGTGTATATATATTGTTGGTGTGATAGCAACAACTTATGATGTTTTACGACTTTTTATATTTATTTCTCAAGTAAATAATAATCATGAATCGGTGTATGTAAATTGTTGGCATGATAGCTTATATTGTGTTGGTTATTTCTTTTATTTCTTTTTTGTTGGTTATAAAATCTAAATTTGCAGCTTTTGAACTGATCAATATGGGATATAGGAATGACTAGGTCACCAATGTCATGGAATGGAGTAATGCTTTGTGATGTTTATCTTTTGATGTTCTTTTCTTAATGCCTCTTGATTAGTTGTCCCCTCATGTCTTTGCAAACTTTGAACAAAATATGGTGGCTATGGGTGCATTATTGACAATAATTAGTATAAACAATCATTTCTTGATCCCCAGCGCTCGCGCCAGCGCAGTTCGAGTACTCCCGAAATTTACAATTCATAAGACCCTTTATATACCCAAAAATATTGCTAAGAACTTGAATATGAAACTCCAGGAGATCGAAGACCAACATGCCTATATCAATTACTTAATTGGTCATCTGTTCACTATAGCCAATTTTTAAAAAAAAGTTGAAGATCAACTTGCCTATATCGTGATTGATCGGTCATCCGGTCAATCGACTGTAGCTGCAATATGCCAGAACTAATCCTAATTCATTAGTGACCATTTAATTTGTCAATCATCCACTGGAGTTTCAATTGATTGACAGGTCAACTATCCTCCATATTACCAGCTGATTAATTTATGAATTTTTTTTCCAGTCATTATTTGGTCTTATGGTATTCCTTGTTTGATGAATATAGATCACAAAGTTGTATTGCTCATATCAAATGTACTAGGTATTAAGATCAGGGACCAATGAACTGAGATATTTGACATCAGATCCTGTAGCTTTGGTGATTTTAAATCCTCTAATATGAAGTTTACATTGGTTGAGTAGGCTTTGGTAATTAAGGATTTTCCTATCATGTACTTCCTGAGTAGGATGGTTAATTAACAATGGAGACATATGATTTGAAGAATGAAACTTTTTGATAAACCGGAGAAGATTGTACCAAGAAAAGTCACCTGCGAGTAGAATAAAGTGAGGTTTCTGATGATAACATAGCTGCAACAGTCAAAGCCTGAGACAAACATCCCAATTCATTCGCCTCAATTAAAGTTCTTGAAAGTGATGGCTCCAGTGGAAGTTCTGCAACAATTATTCAAGAGGTATCACAGTTCTAGTATGACAGGATGAGCACCAATGAGAATAAAAGGTTTATATTTTCATATAACAAAATAAACAGTAAACCATAGCTATATCGGTTTTCTTATAATATTTCCAATCATAAGGCTAGCAACAACAGAGTAGCGTGAAACAAGTAGCGCTTAAATTAGAATTCTTGAAGCAATTTTTCCTTGTTACCATTGAATCATAATCTAACTGTAATCATAAGGAAACACACAAAGTCCCATAAACATTATAAAAGCACTACACCAATTGCATAACTAATATAAATATTAAGTTGGTAAATATTCTCACCGCATAATTGCTGGAAAAAATACGCATTGTGTTATTTATTTATTGGACCCTTTGAGATATGATCTGGTTTAAAATACCGGCCGATACTGATCCGAGATGGCTAATTCCGATCCAAAAAACGACCATCCGAGTTCTGAGACTGATACCGTCCGATACTAAGTAATATTTTGTTTATCATTTCATAGTGGGGTTTTTGTATTAAGTTATTAATGGTTATTGGGTTTACTGATGGGTTCATTAATGGTTTAATGGATTTATTATAGGTTATTGGGTAATTACGGTTAGTTTCACTATAATTAATACGGCTTCAAACATCCCCAGTTACAAAAGAATTCGACATATTGTTTATAGTTAGTTCTTAAAAATTCTCTTTCTCAAAACGATGTAACATCTGTTCCAATCCGATACGGCCGATTCCGATTCCAAAAGTGATTGATACCGATCCGGAGATTATAATATACGAATTAACTACTTCAATAAACCATGATGCTATCATATGTAAAAACAAATTGATTGGAGAGATTGTGTACTGACTTGATCTGTAGCAAAAACCTTCACTGATGAAAGTAATGAAAAATAAAGCCTTCCTGAAATATGCAGAAAAATTTGGAAGACTATACATATTTCAAACTATTACCAGCCATAATTCGACCGATGTTCGTTATCTGTCCATTTTCATCAATTGCATCAATGAGATACAACTGTCTCAAAGCATCCTCTAATGATTCACCTGCACAGGAATCTCTTTCTCAATCATTTACTATTCTGGACTATGCATGAAAAAATACAAAAGTAGAACAATCAAAAGTGAAAAAAAGGATGAGGTTTCCACAATTCCAACTTCCAAGACCCCTCCCCCACCCCCTATCAGAAAGGGAAAAAAAGAAGGGGGAAATGGTCTAAATCCCTAGGTTTGAAAAGCAATAGGTTCAGGTCTCTAGCCCAAAAAAAGTTGTGAAAAACTCCCAAGACTTAAAGATTCTTGTATTTTAGTCCCTATAGTACATTTACTATTGTTTTATGCCAACACTGCCCTTTCGAGTAAACTACTACAGTTATATTTCAACGTACCACATTTATGTTATAATGTGCTACATTTGTGTTAAAATACTACATTTGACATGAAAACTACTATATTTACCTTTTAAAGTACTATAGTTATCTTTCAAAGTACTACATTCAAATTATAAAGTATTGCATTTGTGTTAAAATACTACATTTGACATGAAACTGTTGCATTTTTTAGTAAAGTTACTATATCTATTACGTTTGACATATTTCAATATAAATGCAGCACTTTAGAAGATTAATATAGTACTTTAAAAGATAACTGTAGTAATTTAAAAGATAAATGTAGTAGTTTATCTGAAAGATCAGTGTTGACATAAAGAATATTAAATGTACAATAGGGACTAAAACACGAGAATCTTTATGTTTAGGGAGTTTCACAACTTCTTTTGGGCCAGGAACCTAAACCTATCGTTTTTCAAAGTTAGGAACTTAGATCTATTTTTCCCAGAATAGAAAAAAAAATAGAGGCAGAGGAAACAACAAACAAACAAATGGAGAGAGGGAGGAGAGATATGTTTGCATAGAAAACTTACGAGATGGTGGATCAAGAAAATCAAACTTCAATATGTTGATGTCAGGAAGGTTTAGTGACTTGAGGTAGAGAACACTTCCAGCAAGAGAGGATCTTTGAATTTCAGGCACTGTTGCATCAAGCAGCTCCTCATGATAGACAGAGGAAGGGTATAACCTGTAACATTTTCCAGGGCGAGTTCTTCCAGCTCGTCCAGCACGCTGATCAGCTTGCACTCTGTAACCATTTTGTTCAGAAATGAACTATGCATTAGATATTACTGTTGCAATTATATAGGAACTCGTCAACGAAAAAGCAGTCACTTCCACTCAAGTAAAATCAACGGCCATACAGCTATAAACTGACTCAAGACGTATATTCAATAGAATTACAAGAAACCCGATGCTTACATGTTGCAGCTATCCTACTCATAAGCTTCCTTCAGAAAAAACTCAAGATAAACAGAAACATAAAGAGTATTTATTAACATGCAACAAAAAGTACATTTGTAGTTTACATCAACAAAAAAAAGTACATTAGTCAACATGACTGTTCATATTCAAATTTGTGCCTACATTAAAAAAGACTCAAATGTCAAAATTGCTTTTGTATACAATAATAGTGATTATAAATGCACATATAAAACTGTGGGTGAAATAAAAAGGTGTATATTGACCTATCTTCCCTATATACTCGCAGCTCAGATATCAAGGACAACATACTGTTAGGACGCTTCAAACAGAAATATGACAGTCACACAACACTAGTGAGAAATAATTAAACTTTAAGGACATGCTGCATATTTACATGAACCTTGAGGAATAAGAATGCCAACCTACAAAAAGATAATTTATAATCAATTACCGATTTAGTTATACTAATTGCCGCTGAAGTTAAACATACAGTAGACACCAAGACTTGAAGCGACCATCACAATTTTAAGAGAGGATAACCGTGTGTGAGCAAAGTGCATACAAGGGGCAAGAACAGAAGTGAGACAACAAGATCATGGTAATAAAACAGAAGGGAAAATATTAATATATAGAAAGAACATGGTTTTAGGAGAAAAACTAGAAATGAAATCGAGCGACAAGTCTAAGGCCATAAGCCTGTAAGTAACCGTTACACCATACATAGACTGATAATGTCATAAAGCATGTAATAAATGGCGCAACTGAATGTTATCAAGTGTTTTCTTCTTAAAGTAGGTATAAGGTAATTTCAACCAAGGTTTAAAATCTCACGATCAGTACCAGTATATCAGATCGGAATTGGCCATCTCAGCAATATCGGCCATCCTGTGCTTTTTACCAGTTGAGTGAAGTAAGATATAAAAATTGGTGACATTTTTAATGAAAAAGTAAAAATAATTAAAATAACAATTTGACATGTCTCTCGATAATTAATAATGTCTGGAATGTTTTTTTAATATGTTGTAAAGATAACTGCAGACTTATTGACATTTTATTAGTAAATAATGATGTCAAATAAACCAATAGCACATTAATAAACATGTTGGCCCATTAATAAGCTTAACATTAAAACGAAGATAACCAATTGGTGAACCCAATACCAAGGTCTAAAATCTCGGTATCGGTATCGGTATCAGAACTTGGACAGTTATTTCTGGGATCGGAATCGACCATATCATATCAGCTTCGACAGAGATTTTAATCACTGTGAGATATGTGCATTCATGATGCTTAAGGATTGGTGACGCTTACAACACTCCTATGAGTTATCAGACTTATTCTCTAGTATAAAACATTAAGAGCACATGCAAAAAGGACAATATTGTTCTCGAAAGGGATAATGATCATCATAGGTTCATCAAAGCACCAATCCATATCATGTCATTTGGTTGGATATCTTTAGAATGTAGAAATTATTATTTATTAATTCAAGTCATGTTGATTGGTCGGACATATCTCAAGTCCATGAACTGTAGTTCATTATGCTTTTAGAGATACAAGTATGAATTAGGTTACCTTGTATTTCCAAAATGAAGATATCACCCCTTCCCAAATATAGGTGTTGGAACTTGGAATTCATTTGGGAGGTATTCTAATTCAATACATTTATCAAACTTTAAAATCTCGGTATCACTACCGGTATTGCACGACATTTTTGTGATTGGAATCGGCGATCTTAGTAATATCAGCCATCTCGAATTGGAAATATAGGAATTTTTATCGTTTAAGTAAACAAATTTGCAAAAGATTGCAAATATGTGCAATTAAATAGTTAAAACGTCTATAAACAACTTGACACCTTTTTTAGACTTAATGATGTCTAGAATGGTTTGTTAAATATGTTGTAAAGATGACTATTAACTATTAAACGTTTATTAGTATCTAATGATGTCAAATAAACCAATAACTCATTTTAAACACATAAACCATTAATTAACTTAATAGTCAATAATTGGTGCACCCAATAGTAGGGTTTAGCATCTCAATATTGAAACACTCGGATCATTTTTGGGATCGGAATTTATCATTTCAAATTGGGATTGGCTGACATTTCAAACCATTATTTTGATTGAAAACTGGTGACTAGGTATTACAGAAGGAAGTAAAATTGCTTGATTACAAAAAAAACATCACAATATGGGCCGAATCCTGGAATGGGATTTCTTGAAAAAATACCAATTTCAAGCAACCATAGGGACACTTAGATCTTACACCTTTCAGTTGAACTAATAGAAATAGAATTTCCGTCTTTTCAAACTTGCGCACATTTACTTATCTAATTATTTATTTATTTTCTTTTTTGGTTGGGTTTTTTTGTTGGGGGGGGGGTGTTGCTTGACCATAGACACAAAACTCCTTATTCCATTACAAATCACTTCTTGATCTCTTGTTCCTTTACCTTAATTTCTCTTCACTACTTTTCAATGGCATTTTGACTTTTTTTCATTAAGAAATCAGTCTCCCCCACCAGTCGAGCAATGAGACAAACTTATAGAGACTTTAGAATCCATATCAAGGCTTTTCATTATGATATAAGCAGATAACTGGAACAGACTAATCCACGATGCAAAATGAATGTACCTGCTAATTTGCACGACATCAAGAGAATACATTCCAGTTGATGGGTTGTACTGACGCTGCTTCACAAAACCAGAATCAATGACATACCTGTCATGGATAGAAAGACTGCTAAGTAAAATACATTTAAAGAGCAACTCTTTAATCGTGAACTAGATAGGTGTGATTTGTAGAAATTTGGTTATCAATTTACTATTTCTAATTATATAGGATGAGTTTAATTCTTAAAAAATGCTTAAAACTGAAGATGGATTCAGTATATATTTGTTATTTGTACCTTATCTCCGATATTTTTCGATCAGTGGTTTATACCAAGGTCATGTTAAGTAATCATCTTCCAAATTGAGAATTTATATATCCTTTATGACTTCTGACTGCAATTAACGAGGGGTGTTGAAGTTAAGCCCTGAACTGACAGCTGGAAGTCTCTTATTTGAAGTTCTAGCCTGGTTTCCTGTCCAGCTGTCCCTTCCTCTATAAGCAAATAAGCATTAATTCGATACTAACTTGAATGTATCGTGTTTCACAGATTCATGCTACTAATAAGTATTTTATACCTCCAAGTCTTCATAGTCCTTGCACCACTCTCCAGAAAACAAGTAGACGCAAAGTCATACTTACAATTGCCAAATCGTTCCTTATTGATGGTATTGCATAGTTATTCTTGAAATAAGAAAAACAAAATGATGCACAATTCATTAATTTTATTTCTGCTTTAATTAATTGTCAGGATTCTAACATGTGAAGTATGTATGGGCTATTTGAAGTAAAGTGGCTATCAAAGGATAGGTATGCAATTAGAAAGTTTAACTTCTTAAATGAAAATAAAGTCAAAGTATTACGGCAACATTACCAAGCCATTATAAAGATCTAACAAGTTTGTTGGAAAACTGTTTTCTTCAATTTGTCACTATTTTATTTATTTATACAACTTCATGTAGGAAGAAATAAATATCAACATCAGGAAAGGAAATGATTTTAACAGGCATCTTTTTGGTCTCCACAAATTGTATTGGTAAAAATGCAAGAAAACTATACGATAACAAGCAGACAAAGACAAACTGCAAAACAAAATTTGCTTAACACCAACAACAACCGACTATTACGCAAACTATATATTTGTAAGCTATAGGAAAATACAGTAAGAAATAAACAGAAACGAGAAATCTGGAAATAGTTTTCTTACACAACACCATCTACAGTCAAGGAAGTTTCAGCTATATTTGTTGCAACAATAAACCGCCTACAATTCAGAGGTGCTGGACTAAACACACGTACCTGTATTTTGAATAGAAAACTTGGGTTATTAAAATAACAATATCAATATTTAATCAGTTATATATCTCCAGTGTATGAATTAAAAGATTCTGCTTTATTATTCAAGTCTATACATCTGCAGAAATGTTAATTTACGGTTTTGAAACAGGGAGACAGAGATGCTACTGCATATATAACAAGAATAGTAACAATGCTGTTATCCCAAAACTTATGGGGTCAGATACCTAAATCCTTTTTTCAATTCAGCTCTCTGCCATTTCTCATACTTTGCTGTCAGAATTTAATCAAACTGACTTGACTGATTCTTCTCTGTTGCACAAGATTTTCATATATAACTTGAGAGTAAAGATATGAATGGATATTTCATTGCATGCATCAATGAAATCTAGACGTGATCAGGGATATCAAGTGTGAGCTTATCTACATATGGTGTGTATCATCAAAAGTTCAGTCTCCCTTTGTATATAAAAGCATCTATCAGCATGAAACAATTCAAAAGTGATTTAAACAAAGAAGACAGCATAACAATTAGATTGTGCATATTCTTTACATGTCGATACTGATGCAAACGCATGTCATGTATTCTTTACATGTTGATATGAAAGCACATATTATATCATGGGTGGATGCAGCAAATCTTCTACATATTATAGCACTTTGCCGACATTATTGGATCACCGAATTAGAAACCCTTGAGTAGGGATGACTCAATAGGAGGAATTAATGCATTATGACACGCAAGCAGCAGCCTCACATAGCCTTCAAATTCGATGAATTGATGTTGAAGTCACTTTAAGCAACAGAAGGAGCATGCAATGGAAAACAGAGATGAAAAGGACATTGATTCATTAAAAAAAACAGCTAAAGCACTTACAAATTGTAGTGTCTAGACAAAGAGAATGGTAAAATTCTTATAAATAAAGACTATATGGTGAATAAGAACTAAGATGGCACCATCTGAATGAAAGATGTATAATCACTTGCCAATCATTAAGTTGAGTTATTACAAAAGAACCATGAATGATGAGAATGGCAAAACTAATTCATGCCAACAATAAATCACAGTACTAGAAACAGAAAAGCTATTATATATACCGGGATCGGTCAAGGAGCAGAATGCCAATATTCTATTATATAAATATATTGATCATTTTATTAGAAACATATATTATATATGGTTAAGATATATACTTATGATTTTATATTAATTTAGAGTATTATATTCTACTAGTATACGGTCATACTAGTCGGTATACCGTTATATTGGCAGCGGTCCTGGACTGGTAAACCAGTAACTACGGGTGCTTCAAATATCGACTACAACCTGAAACATCCCGTAGAAGATGAAGAAGAACAGGAAATAACCTATTCTATAGGGATGGTAAATGTAATTTATTAACTAAGAATTAAAAAAGGAATGAAAACAGCATGGATTGCAGGATTTTCCTCAAAATCACAAATTGCATGCCTATATGTTTGATAATTTATAGGCTTATTAACCAAAAACTCACCATAGGTTTGAGCCCGTGACACCAAACCATCCTTTCCTTTCAAAATTACAATAAACTACCATACTTATCAGTGCCATGCCATCACTAACCGCCCCACACCACTGCCACGTCAATTAAGTTGCTACGTCAGCCAAAAAATATTTAAAACCCAAAAATACCCCTTCCAACCCTAACCCTAATTCCTTAAAAAAATAAAAATAAAAACACTAACCTAACCCCCCAAACCCCACCACCGGCGCTGGCCCCGGCCTCCGCCTCCATTGTCATACTCTTCCCCTCCTCTCTATTCATCTTCTTCACCCCAACCCTAACCCTAAATCCAAATTCATCTTCTTTCTCCTCCTCCACCAAATCCGCCTCCCCCTACCCCCGTTGTCGAACCCCGCCACTTCCCACCCTTGACCCCACACCCTCAGCATCCCATCACTTCGCCCCCTCGACCTCTCCCCCCTCTGCTGCGACCCCCGCCCTCCTCCATGCCTCCCCTACCCCCCTCGACCTCCCCCTTGCCACGACCCCCATCCCTCTGCCCCTCCCTCCATCCACCTCACCTCACAGTCAACAACCTCCTCCATCTGTCGCCACGGCTGCCGACCTCCTCCATTCCACTAGTAGTAATTATCTACTTATATTTAGAATTATTCATAATTAATTAATTGTATTATGAAAAGGGCAAAAGGGTCATTTGATATGAAATTTAACAACCGTTAAAGTTGGCCGTTAAGTTAGGGTAGGTTTCAGTAATTTTAAAAGAAAATGGTAGTTTAGTGTCACAGGCCTAAACCTATGGGAAGTTTTTGGTAAATAAGCCTAATTTATATTCTGAATACTCGGCAGAATAAGGAGTTTCTGTAATTAGACTAAGGTCGGAGCCTAATCAATTGTGGGGTGGTCGACCAACTATCTATTGCTATCTTTGATCAACGCCACGACAACAACCAGATTTTCTTTCGTTTCTTGAATAAAAATGTAGCATCCTAGTTCGATCATACGTTTCTTTTTCTTTTTCTTTTGGATATATTGGGTTTTGTTTTATTTTTATTATTATAACTTGGAATTTAATACTTTTAATCAAGATATATACACATAATTATGGTTTTTCAAGTTTGTTAAATATGCATATTATTAGTATTTAAATATTTATTTGTCTAACACTATTTTATAACCATATTTATATTTTAGAATCATAGTTTAAACAAAAAATATTTTATTTGGTATTTCTTTAAACAATACATATACATAAGATTTTACCCCTTTTTAAATTCTATTTATAAGATATTTTGTCTTAAGATATTTATTTGGTTAAAATATTTAATTTTGAAAAGTCATGAGAGCCCTTATTAAATCTCTTAACCATATAAATATTTTCCTAATCTAACAACTCAATTCTCTCTCCAATCACCATATATGTCTCACCTGATAACTTTATTCTTTTAAAACAAATACTATTCTCTCTCCAGACAAATATTTTTTCCAACAGATTTCTTTCTTCCCATATTCTATTCTATCTACATATATTTTGCTATATCACTAACTATATTTCACCAAACCTCCGCTCTCTTTTTCTATATATATTCCCTAACAAAATCCCTCTCTCCAATCTAATCTAATCTCTCTCAGCAGATTCTCTTTCTCAAATCTACTCTCTTTAATTATTTTTCTACAAACCTATATACATACATAATATATATAATTGAAGATATTTTGTTATGATAGTTTAACTGAAAATATATTTTAGTTGTTTGATATCATAAAATCATATATATATAACTAATTATATTTATTTTCATTAACCCATAACCATATACATATCTAAATATATTTTCACTATTTACTAATATGTATATATACATATACTTTTCTATTATTCTAACTATATACAAACTAATATGTATGTATACAACTTTTCTAATATCTTATAGAAATATATAACAACCCATCATATCTCTCTTTTATAAAATTAAATCCAAATCTCATCAGAATATTTCTCTCTCCAATTATAATAATCTCTCCAATTTTTAACATCTCTCTTCCTTATAAATAACAGCCTAATTATTATCATCTCTCCCCTTCTCATATAAATCAACCTTCTCTTTTTTCCATCACAATATTTTCTTCTTCAAAATTAGCCGAGCAATCAAACCTTGGAGTTGTTCTTCGTGTCGTCGTGTTTATCTGTCTCCGAGGCAAGTACTCTTACTCTTTTATTTTTTTTAGTCGATGCAACATCGGTAATTCTCTAAATAAATTATTAACTTACAATATTTAAATAAAATTGTAATATTCTGCCGTTTTATTAATATATCTTATAATACTTGTACATATGATGAAAACCCTGGGATCTAGAATACCTATTAATCTTTTCATCAAATGAACAACTGTAATAGTGCAAGCATAATAAAATAACTTTTAACATGTAAATGTGGTTTAATATATAAAAAGCTCTATAAGTAATTATATGTTTCTGTTGCAACAATATTGGTATACACTAGCATGCAAAATGTCAACACTTATATCCTAAACTAAAACATAAAAATATGCCTTTATTACTGTTAATCAATAAACGTTTTGGGCTTAATATTTTATATATATATAAAAATTAAACTTTCTACACTATCACTCCTTATAATATCGCTGCACTCTATGTGCCCTAGTCATATAAACTATTTTGATACTATAATTTGTATTAATATTTTATATTATCACATGATTATAAAACTTATTATTAGCATTTACATGATGACTAGTCAATCTGTCATTTATTTTATCTTACTATTATCTCGTAATTATACTATTACCACTATCCGCTTTATACATCTGTAATTTGTCATTCCTATTTAACTATATTAACCCTTTAAAACCGTATTTCAGTTTATTATTCTTTTCAATAAATAAACCCGGATGTTAAATACAGATGCTTGCATATTTATATTGAGTCTTGTTTACATTTTTGATCTTATCATATCATATCGTCTATATTTAACATTTTACTTGAGACTATCATTGTCGGCATACTTGAGAAACCTTAACATGCTATTCTTGTTTATGGGCACTATCATTTTATAACTATTATACTTGACATGCCATGACTGCTCATTGTTCCAGATTACTCATATTAAAACAAGTTCTCTAATTTGAATGTTGAATTACATGACATGACACAATCTATACTTTTTACAGGTTTCTTTTTTATACAATTAACATGATATTATAAGTTCCAGTCTTTTCAGCATTCGTAATTATTGATCCAGACATTACCATAGTAGCTATAAATACGCGGGTGTTGGGGTAGTTTGAGTGTGCGTTCGTACAACAGGATCTCAGGAGGGCAGCTCGTACCGGGCTATATCGGTCTCATGTTTACAGCTCGTACCGGGCTATATCGGTCCCTTGTTCATTCCACAGTTAGGCCCGTGTTTCCTAGCCCCTGGGGCACCACTCTTGGGTTAGGAATACTCCTACAGAGGTTGATGCACACACTCGAGCTTACGATAGGGTAGTTTACCTTTTAGTGACCAGTTAGGTTATTACTTGACCTCTTTATATGTTGGTTTCTTAATATTAATGCATCTATTTATATATATTTGTTTTACTTACGCACACGGGCTTCACAACATTCATATATTCATGATATCATACTATACACACACCTTATACGTTGAGTACTTGCTGGGATGTTCTGACATCCCTGAGATCTACCATCTCAAATTTAGTGACAGATTTTCAGGATGAGCAGGACCGCAGCGGCTACCAGGACTTTGCCGAAGATCAGTAACCCGTAGGTTTATTTTCCTTTCAGTTAGTTTTTAGCATGTGCGCCCGTATGGGACATTAGGACTTATGTATCTTTTCAGATTTTGTTTTATTTCGCATCTATTGTATCATATCTTTACTTGCATCAATTATCTAGTGGACCTATTATTAGTATTTTTTGTGGTTTCGTTACAGCATGATTATCAGTATTATCCATTTTGGTTTTGGATTTTATTTTTGACAGATTAATCTAGTCAGCCTTATGTGACTATGGGAGGATTTTTCCTTACCGTAGGTAGCACAGCTGGCCTTCGTCGCTCTCCGTATTCCGTATTTTGGGAAGCGGGACGTGACAAAAGATCTAGAGCTAGAAGGGGGAATCAAATAGACTAAGAGAAGAAAGAAAGATATAGATCGTACAAAGAAAAGAGGAAAAGAGAGGTGGGGCCCCTCTCATGGTCATATCTAATCTACAAGCTGAAGTCGATGTTGACCTCAACGCAACGTCATCATTGCCATCTAAAGTCGGTATGGACCGTCCAATCGTGAGATTGGTCATCCCACGAGTCCTTAGCCTAAGCAATGACCTGATCTCCCTTCAAATAACAGCTGTTTGAAAACCATAACCAAAGTTGAATACCTTGAGCCTCTATGCTCATCGCTGGGTTCAAGTTCATGGCCTGAATCGGTCTTTTCGGATGATTATTTTTTGAAGTGATACATAAACGAACAACCTTTTCTTCAAAGTGTGAGGTTAAGTATGGATTTATAGGTTATTTACTTTGAGCATCAAATCCACTGTGCGAGTGATTACAGCACAGTTTCTGAATTACATGGATTATATTTAGAATATTTAGTTAAGGTAAAATAAGAATTGCATCCTCTATGACAGATGATATTTACTACAAGCCCCAAACAGGTCTGATATCCACCATCCGACATAGAATCTTCCAGACGACAAGACGACATGAAGCCAACATATGACATTTAGAGAGCCTTTGATTAATTATATATTAAGGACTTACTGTTTCAAATAAATCAGTTGAGTTTATAATCATGAGTATTGGTATACAGAACTTCTTAAGAAATGGTAAAACTTGATTACCTGCATTTCAGGAGGCAAAGAACCATGAAGAGGAAGAACCAGAGCATCCATACAAGAACCTTCCTCAAGGTTTTGAATTCGTTCCTCCAATTTCAACACTGTTTTCTCTATGTCATCCTAAGGCCAGAGCATTTCGATTAGTCATAGATCAGATATAACCAATCTGTGATTCTTATCAATCCAAGATTATTTTGGAAAGAGCTCAGAACTCATGCCCGTCGTTCAGATAGTGGAAATGGATACCTGCAACATTTGTGCTGGTGGAGATAAGCCGGAGAAACTATTGTAAACCAGAGAGACCCCAAGCAAAAATTACTCACCTGTCCTGTCATAAACATCAAGATATCCCCGGGTGGTTGGCGTATGTGTATATCTGTTGACAAAAATTTGATTGGTTTACATAACAGCAAAAGTGTAGAGGATAGTCAAAACAGAACTTTAAGCAAGAAATTCAATACAAGATCAGCAACAAGAGGATAAGGTCAACGTTGATCATTTTCAATGGCAAAGTATACGAATATGTAAAGGAGAAATGTAGTAGAGTTACAATAACCAATATTGAAGTGGGAAATATAGTATAGTTGCTTAGTGATGTGGGCAAAAAGTGACCAACACTGCGAAGATTGAGCTCAGGAGAGAGCAGTGAGGCAGTACACTGGCGGTACTCCTATTTCATGCAAAAAAAGACCACACTGAAGTTGTCTCCGGCGTTGTCCCTCCAACGCTCAAGTCAGTGAATGAGGTATATAGAGAAGCATAGGGTTTTGGGGTGATGAATGAGCATACCTCTTTGAGGTGATGAATTCCAGGCTGGTTTACGCAAAGAGCATTTATTCAAATATATGGCCCGTGAAAAATCCGACGTTATCACAGACTAACAAAAAACAGTGGCTCATGTAGTCTATTTATTTTAATCCCTGGGCCCATTCTCCTTGATGGGTCCTAAGTCATTTTCAAGCATATCACCATGATTAAAGGATGATGTCATAGATCATTATGCTCAGATATATAGATAGATCAACAGGAGTATAGGACCTTAATTGCTTAAACAGATAACAGAAGTGCCTGTCAATAAAGAAGAAGATTTAGAGCTACAAGGCTAGATTGTATTAATCATTTATTCCATAATATGGCCCATATTAAAAACTATTTTAAAGGGGAATCACAGAATAAATAAAAGGGGAAGGCTTTTTCTCCCCAATCTACAGGAGTCTCCAGGAGACCAGCTGGTATTTAGAAATTATAATCATGGAAAATCCCTCTCTTTCCTATAATTTCCTTGAGAAGGAACTTATCACTACACTAAGTAAGAGATGATTGACAAGTCGACAATTGCATGCAAAACCTTTACCAACAATTCATGAAGCCACGACTAACTAAAATAAGGGTATGAATAGCCTTCACTAACTAAATAGGGTCCAAACTATTGAAGTAACTAGAAATTTACCTACATTTAATAGTTAAATTTTGCAATAAAAATATGGCTCTATCACTTTCCAATTCTTGGACCCAAATAAGATAATCTCCAAATAGGGTGTCACAGGGCAGAGCTGGATCTTGAAATTATATGTGTTCATGCCTAACAAATGAGGCCAGCATGCCGTGCCAATCCTAAGGGCGCCACATCATATGGCATGAATCCAAAAATCATGCTCAACTGCAGCAATATATTATGACCAGTTATGTGTTGGCCATATTCAGTCATTAGCATGTGAGAAGCGAAGAAATACTAACTTTTAAGTTTGTTTTGGCGTAAGATAACAACATTCCTTCATAGCAGACTAGCAGTGCATCACTGATCAGAAGCTCTTCTCCATTGTAAAATGGTTCAAAGCTAGTTATTTAGATAAGAGGCATGGCAAGAAGGAATATATATATATATAATGAGATCTGACTTCCAAAAAGAGAGCTCTGATGTATATCTAACTGTGATGCAAGGCTGTTTCAGCTTTACTTTAGATGTGTTTCAGAATTCAGAATAATTTATAGCTGCTACAAGTCATGAAGAAGTCATTAAATGCAATGTTAGTGATGCCTTAGATATCATATCTTTGTGTTGGTCTTCATTTATAATATGGGGTTGGCTCGGTATCAGAAAAGAGAGTTGTTATGTGCTATGTTATCTTGACAAATATTGCTTGCCCCCAACCCAATAGAAAAAGCTTTTGAGTAAAGCAGTGCTTAACATGGTACCAAAGTGTCAGGTTTCTCAAGAGGTCCTGAACCTCATCGTAGTCATTAAAAATATAGATTACTCCATTCATTCTGCCTTCACAATTGGCAATGCTATGGCCTTCCTAGATGGCCCAAAATCCCATGTAAGGGAGAATGCCAACTGTTTTTAAGTCCAATATATGTTGTTAGCCCACAACCCAACAGCTTAAGGTATTGGGCAAAGTGGTTCTTGACAGTTACCAAATGGATATACAAATTATTCTCTGCGTTGCACAAATAAAAATTGAATCTTCCAACATTCTAACAGGGTTATATTCTTGTAACCACCAAAACTGAACGGGAAATTATAAAAGCAACTAACTACTGAAGGTCTAACAAATTTTCATACCCAAAGCAGTTTTCAGAGAAGATTCAAGATAACTCATGGGACGCTCCGTGCTGTATAGCTTCTCCACAGGAAACAATGTGCCAGGGATATTTAATATGGGGCAGTCTGAGAAAAAACTTGATACTTTAACCCCATCCAAGGTTGCAGAAGTGATGAGAACCTTCAGATTTGATGCGCGCATCTTGACTAAGCGTCTCATCAACCCTAGCAATATGTCCCTGCCAACAAAAATAATAATTTAACTAACCAGCATTCAAGTGGTACAGAAACATGTGTATAAAACAAGCACACCGAACATACACAAATCTAACACCATATATAACAGCCAATAACTAATGATGAATATTACAGAAGGAGAACTTGCTGTTACTTAGCATTTCAAGTTAGACGCTAATGGAGTAAATGGTTAAAAAATTTAAACATGACAGACATACACAGAACCCAGTGAGAAAGAAAGGAAGGAAGATAAGGTTTGGAATATGTAATGCCAAAAGGTGGCCCGACACCTGCTGATTACTATTTTAACTAGGTATCAACTAACAACTCTTACAAGTTACAACACATATGGCCCTTACTTTTGTCTTTTAAGATATCAGCAAACAATGTTTCACAAGGGATCAATGGGTTAAACTTGGAACATCGGGCTGCTCTTACACCCAATTGGCACTATACCTTTCAGGCACAGTGACAGCATTTATCACGCAAAGAAAAATGTGTAAAGGGTTATACTGCTTCCAAACATTAAAGAATAATCTTATGGAATGATGATAGGAAGAACAAGGAAGTGTATTTTATTTGGCTCTTGGCTTTATCTGTGCCTCAGAGTTCAAAGTAATTTCTTAGTAAAAATCTTATCAGTTGTTATCTTACAAGTCCAGGAGAATTCAAGGATGCCAAGTGATCTTATAGGATTGAAGCAATCCCTTGTAGGGTCGCAAATCACATCCCCGCGAAAAATATCCTCTTGGATGATACAGTCAACGGAATAGTTTGCTTTTGATAATTCCACAAGATTGTCTCTACAGAGTTATTTCTCATGCTAGGATCTGAATATTCAGTAGCCGCGAACTAAGCATCGCTGATTTGTTATACTAATACACCTTTATTTGACCCATAAAATACCTTGATTTGGAAAATTTATGTCTTTGAATGAACCTTTAAGACAGTTAGATATAATGAAATTTTACAAATTGAATAGAATATTTTTTTAACTATCTTTCTACGAGGGAGAGGTTTTTCCTATCGAATGAAGTTTTAAATCTAGTTACAAGATGTATAGATGTTGTTTGAATTTAATTAAGGATGTAAAGGCCAAATAAGAAGTTGGGGTATCCCTTTTAATGATGCAGTGTTTGAGTTGAAAGTTGCAACTCTATTAAGGTGAAGGTCGTTTCTCTTTCAACGAAATGGAGGTTGATTTTTGTAGTTGAACTCCCAAGTCCCAAGCCGCAGTGATCAATATAAGAACGTTTTTTTTTTCTCAACAACATGGTCAATTTCAGAATTTGATTTTCTTTAAATGGCATGGAGGTCGAATTTAGAATCTTGAATTCCCATTTGAGAATGTGGAGGGAGATTTTGTAATTTTGTTTATATTTTTTCCATCTGTTATTCGATTTAATTTCTGAATGGAATCCTTTCTTGAATGGACCTATCTGGTTATGCATTGCTTGCATAAATCAGGCATTGACCCTTGAGGACCAAAACTCCATATGGACATTAATCATAGCATAGATCTTGTGTGTCACCTGCGTGAATTCCCTATGCAAGAGTGTAAAGCACACATAACATGCATGAATGCCATATGCAAGAGTGCAGATCTTGATTGTGGTGTGATTGCCATGAGCTTGCTAGAGCAGCTTCGGCAGCATGAATGTCATAAGGGAGAGAGCGTAATGTTAATTTGATGGCGCGAAAACAAAAAGAGAGTGTAGAGGTCGATGTTCTGGTGTCTTAAAAGCCAATGTGAAAGCTCAGATATCTTTTGATGGTTTGACATATCTAAAAGAGTAAAGCTTCTTAGGTGGTGTCCCATGCGATACATTCAAAAGCATAGAGCGATACATTCAAAAGCATAGAGCTCTTTTGGTGGAATGAGAGCCACATGCGAGCGAATCCTGCTCTATTGGTGGTGTGAATGTGTTATGGCGCATACAAGATCGTAGAGCTACTTTCATGGCATGAATGCCAATGCAGGCGCATATAGCTTTTCTTAGGCATGAATGCCACACCAAGACCATTGAGCTTATTTCAAAGGCATGAATTACACATGCGAGATGGTAGATCTCATGTCAGCAGCATGAGTATCATATACAAGAGTTTATAGCCCCGTATGGTGGAATGAAAACTACATGCATAAACATTAAACTCTTTTGTTGGGTTAGATGCAGATGTGGATCCTTGGCGAATCGAGGTGGAGTGACCTCCCGACCTGGATCCTTAACTAAATGAAGGAAGAACTTAAATGGGTACAAGTTTTTGTAATAGGCATAAATAGTGGATAGCGCAGTTGGTTAAGGCATAGAAATAAGTAATGCTAGGACCAGGTTCAGATCTTGGAGTAGGCAGAAGGTAAGAATCCTTTTTTCCATTATGAAGCTTATTCCCTAATTACTATTTCCTATATCTCCATCATATCTAGGATTCACTTTTTTCCCTTTTGGACAATAATTTAAAATGGATGTTCGTTCATTAATAAATGCTTAAAAACATTTTAAAATAGTCATTGATCAAATGCATCTGTAATCTGATAAAATTTAGTTCTATATTAATTGCAAATTTATTATGTACGTTATTACAATTTAAATCGTTAAATGATTAATTAATCAGCTTTGATATGTTCGAATTTAGTTTCATGTGTTGGATTACATGCCAAAAATTTAATGAATGTTGAGAAGAGTAGTCCATTTTATTTATAAAACGGCTAATATTTGATATTCCAGTTGTGGTTAGCTTTATAATTTAAATCTCAAGGTAAGATGCCTTTTATTAAAGTTGATCAGGGTTCATGACTCCTATCTAATAATATTTTCTTTAAATTTTGCACCATCTGGAATTATGTCCAGGTCTGACGTGCTTGGATGCCTCATGCGAATTGCGAAAGCATAGTATTCTTTAAGTAGTGTAATCCTACGAGGAATGAATAGAGCTCTATGCAGAGTGTATCTCCCTTGATGACGTAAAAATCACTTGTGAGAGCATATAGCTCTTTTTGTACCATAAATGCCAGATGCAAGAGTATAGGTCAACTGTACTGCTCTTTTGGTGGCATAAATGGGTGAAATTATAAACAAAAAATGCTTAAATAATTTTTAATAAGTTGATAATAAAGAAAATAATGTTACGTATTCAAGCTCCTCTCATGAGCCTCATCTAGTATTATAACTGAATACTGATTCAACTCTGGATTTGACAGGCTTTCACGAAGAAGACATCCATCGGTTAGGTACCTAACATTCAATAAAAAATATTATTTCAGGGTATCATCTATATAAGCAGGGAAAAAAGTTGCAACAGCTTAAGAAAGTCCTATGGCACTGATAA
Source organism: Agapanthus africanus (assembly GCA_030015575.1). Taxonomy (NCBI): domain Eukaryota; kingdom Viridiplantae; phylum Streptophyta; class Magnoliopsida; order Asparagales; family Amaryllidaceae; genus Agapanthus; species Agapanthus africanus. Next base: position 141,594,791 of record CM057338.1, read on the forward strand.
AGTAAAATGTCTTACTTGATGCATGTTTTTTCTGAAGTGCGATCTTCAAACCGAATGGCATAGCCAACCTCCTCACCAATCCCTACACCAAGTTCAAATGCAACCCTCCTATGAAAAGCTATGTGTAAGTACTACTGCATATACAAAGGTTATATAAATCACGATAACTATTTAACATGAGACTGTGCTACAAGCCTGTTACCAATGTCACCAAACCAGGGATAATAAAAAATGATAGGGAGCAGCAAAAAATCTATAGCTTAAATAAGGATAATGTTTCAGCAAGCAGCTACTGGCTACTGCTTGGAGGAGGTTCATAAAGAAATAATGCATCAGATAAGAGAAACAAAGTTATAAGAAAAAGGGCATAAGGAAACTTAGAGAATAATTCAACCAAACAAATAGACAATAGAAATATAGGAATAAGAAGTAAAAAATCCATGAATATAAAGGAGTCATTCTTAGAGAAACAAAGATGTGCCATGTTGACATGAGTGTTAGGATGGAAGATCCTATCTTTTAATATATCCATTGCTATTCATATCATTGCCACTTATCCAACTCAACGTTCTACTTTTAGCCATAGTGATTTTTCTGTTTGGGTTGGGGGGGGGGGGGGGGGGTTATGTTTCTTGTAGTCCAACATTTAAACCCGTGAAGCATGGTTTTTCTAAATGGTGTCACGATTTCTTTTTCAATCTACTTTGTGGGTATTATGTGGACACATGATACTCCGGAAGCACTTGATCACTTTTACAGTATATCTTAGTTTTGGAAAATTAGGTTTGTGAATCTAAGCGTTGTTAAGGCTTTAAGTAATTGAAAAGGATCGCTTTTTACATACTTCTTGGATACATTGAATTGCATCCATCTCTTTTTGTAAGTTTTCTAAGGTTACATTTCATATATTGCCTTTATCTTAATGGATTCCAGACCTCTCATCAACTAATAATTATATTATAGCTAACAACAATTCCATGGACCCATTTTAGATAATTTTCTGATAATTAAGATGTAAATGTAAGCTTGGGCTGTGTCTGATTGGAAAAGGGAGGGGATGAAAAAATAAATGAGAGGGACTCAAGGTTCTTTCGTGTCAAAAATCATAAAATCCTTCTTCTCTTACTTTCCCTTACATTATTTAGATGAAACAAAGCATTAATGGCAAGGAATAGAATCATCTCTATTCCGATTGTGACACTCCATTATACATATTCTGAATTTCAATCCTTGCACAGACCTAGATATGCTTAAGCAACGTTGTCGATGCTAATTATTAAGTTTTTTGTAACCGTTAAATTTTTTTTCTTTTTCTTTTTCGAAATGTTATTTCCACTAAGTATATTTTCAGTGAATGAGGAAAAACGGCGGTGTGGATGTTAACCAAAGCTCCACGAAATGAGTTGATTCAAAATTTCCAATAATTTTGCAGCTCCAATTTTAGGCATAATGGCAACATTTTCATAATCGATGAGAAAAATGCGAGGTATTCAAAATTATACATATTTCAATATGCATCATACTTATACATCGACGTACTTATCTAATGTTCGAAATAACACTATGAATCTTCTTTTAACAGTCTCCTCCCTCGTGAGATTGTACATAAATCCCATTAAAAACTTTGCCCGGTTCTTTAAATATTCCTAAACCTTGACTATTAATAATTGACCAAATCATTCTTGGAAGCTAAAACTCCTCAAATTTCGTCCAAAATTTCTGAACTGAACCAATTATTGAAAACAAAAATCATTGAGAGAGAGAGAGAGAGAGATTTACCTAGAGACAGAGACAGCAGCGACTCTTCGAGGCTGAGTAACAGCAATCATTCCAGATTTGGTGTAGCCTCTCTTATGCAAGATCTGAGAGAGCTGAGTGCTCTTTCCTGAGCCAGTCTCGCCAATGATCACAACTACTGGGTTCTGCTCCACTGTTTCAACTATCTTCTCTTCAAATTCAAGAATCGGCAGGATCGCCATTAGGGGCTTTGAGAGCTTGGATTTGGGGATTAGGGTTTTGTATGATCGCAGCTGTTGTATTGTCCTCTCACTCCCTGCTGTCTGAGGGCGGAAACGATATCAATTGAAATAGACTTATAATTAGAATCATAAGAACTAGCAACATTCTACACACAAAAAAAAAAAAGAACAAGAAATAATTTGTTTATTGATTTACTATAAATTCTGGGTTTATTTTTAGAAGTATTATAAGAAGATGGGGAAGAGAAGGGCAATGAGCCATACCTTCAACAGAGAGGATTTAGTGGCTAAAATCGCTGAGGAACAGCGGTCGATTAGGGTTTTATGCTAGGAACGACGATCGGGTGAAGTCGGCGAAGGTCGGATCCAAACGGCGATCGATTGACGATGTGGGTCGAAGTTCTGCGAAGAATCGCAAGGAACAGCGACGATTAGGTTTTAGAAATTTTGAGAGAGTGAAATTTGGGAATTGAATCCAATTTTTTAGGGGGGTGCACGTTGGGAAATTTTGAGAGAGGGGAAAATGCGAAGGGTTTATTCGGCCGAGCTGGCACTGTTTCTTCCTTCTTCTTTTTGTCGTGAAAAGGTGAGAAGCATCCCTTTAGCTTATTCCGACCCAACTTAATGAAACCTTTAAAAATATCATCTTAGTGCACCTAACATCAATATCCAACACTGCAGAATTACTCAAATAATCGGTTTCGGCATTCCCTTTATAAATTACCGTCATTGACGATGGCACGCACTATTTATGTTGAGATATTAGCACTCTGCTCCAGCAGGGTATGTGTGAATATGATCTATTATGCAACTCCAAGATTAAGTCATTATATGAAATAGCAGAGTTTGAGTGATTAGGGAATGATTAGAGTTCTTTGAACTCTCAATAATTTATAGGCGTCTAGGAGCGACAACTTTCCCAATGCCTTGATTAACCGTATAAGCGCAGTAGCTTCTCATATTCTTTTCTTCTTACTTATGCCCACGCAGCCTAAATGATCACATGTGGTGCACGCTCTTCTATGGCAGCTTGTCTTCCAAGCATGTTTCTCACATCACTTCACCGAGATGTTCTTCGACTGACACCCTTCGTTAACCTTGGCTATTATGAGAGCCAAGCTTAACGTCCGTCGGCCAATAAAGGGCCGGATTTTCAGGCTCCAACTAGAATGTATCTTGGATGGATTTTGGTGTGAAGAGAGGCTTCTTTCTTCAAAGCATGGTTATAAATCAATGCCGACACATTTGATCTTAATCCGTTGCTTAACTATACGTTGTACCGCCACTTTTCGCTTTAATGTGTTGTTTATTATCCTTATTCTCTTGTTCAGCATAGGCTGGAAGAAATTTTTGGCTGCCAAATATCAATAGGTCAATTTTGAGATTTAAGAAAAGCAAACGTTGTATATATTTGCTTAAAATTCAATTTCATATTAATTTTTGGATGCATGATTGTTGGTATTTTGAATCTATTGGTAGCATTTGTATGTGGAAAATAGTCCCACATCGGATGGAGAGACGAATACCCAAGCCTTTATAACAATTCTCAATATTTATGTAATATCTTGAACAAAGTGGGTTATGAGCAAAGTGGGCCTGATTTCTAACATCTTTATGATATTTATTTATTATTATCTTTGATCAGGCACTTGGGCACTTGGTTGTCTGGAAAACTGTACACTGTTGTCTGAACAGTCAAACAGTTGTGTGTATTCAACTCTATAAATTAAATCTTTCTCTAAAAGATTTTTAAGGACTTTGTTGTATCTTGGGAATGATTGCCTTCTACTCTACTCCCATAATGGGGGCAATATCACCTTTCAAAAAGTGTACACTGTTGTCTGAACAGGCAAACAGTTGTGTGTATTCAACTCTACACTGTTGTCTGAACAGTCAAACAGTTGTGTGTATTCAACTCTATAAATTAAATCTTTCTCTAAGAGATTTTTAAGGACTTTGTTGTATCTTGGGAATGATTGCCTTCTACTCTACTCCCATAATGGGGGCAATATCACCTTTCAAAAAGTGTACACTGTTGTCTGAACAGGCAAACAGTTGTGTGTATTCAACTCTATAAATTAAATCTTTCTCTTCACAGATTTTGCATCTTCTTCTCATTATTTTCTAAGAGAGTTTTAAGGTCTTTGTTGTATCTTGGGGATGATTGCCTTCTGCTGTACTCCCATAATGGGGCAATATCACCTTTCGAAAAGTGTATCATACACGTCTCAAAGCTTTTTAATTCTGTCTTAACCAAACTACAAATTCAACAATCGAAAGGTGATATTTCATGGAGACAGAATTAAATTCAAGTGTCAAAATTCATTTCCAGAACCAAGATGTTTTCAAACCGTGTAACAACCCTAATTTTCTTATATCCTTTTTCCAATATAAATTTTTAAAATATTTTTTTCAAAAATTCATAAAGGGGTATTTATTGCCTGAGCACAAGACTTAAGTAATTAATTAGCAATTTAATTACAAGAAGGAGCTTGTAGCTCATTGGTAATACCTTTCATTGCTAAACCAAGCCACCAGAGTTCAAATCCCCTGCCCTACATTATTTTTAATATTATTTTGTTATAAATTCTTTGGAAGCCCAATAGTCCAAACACCATAACTCTCAAAACTTGAACTGCACCTGAAAAGTTAAATGCACCAGAGGCTACATCAGGAGACACCCCACCTTCCGACCACCTGACTCGGCCCGACTCAGCCAAGTCGGCCGGCTGGACTCGGACGGACGGCCGAGTCCCCAACATGAAAGTTGGGGCTCTTCGCCTTCCTAACCCCCCTGTATACTTTAAATCTTTAGATCGGTTCCAGAATGTTCATTAACACCTAATTACTCCAATTTTTAATAAATTTTCTATATTTTTTAAATTTTTTATTTAAAAACCCTTCACCTACCCTACCCCTAGCCTACCCTGTAAATACACCCCCTCCCCTCTATCCTCTCATCCCAAAATCCTAAACCCACTCTCTCAAAATTTTCCAAAAGTTGTGTACTTTGAAAACAAGCTCGCGGCGAAACTCCGACGAAATTCCGGCGGAAATTCCGGCGACGTTTTTAGGAACTACCGGCGACGACGCAGCGCATCGGCAATCTCTTTAGTTCCCCCTCAATCTAGTGTAATCGAAAACCCGTAAGTCCATTTCTATCTCTCTTCCCTATTTAAGAAAATACGAAATTACAAACCCGACGGAATCGGAATAAATCCGATTTCCGATTCGGTTTTCTATAAATTTCAATTCTCACTGATACAATCATAATTAAACATCCTAATGTTGACTACTAAACACTAATCAAAGAATTTGAACAACTTTCATCACATGAAATGATAACTTTCTCAATTTATCGTATTTTTTTCACATAAATACCACAATATTTCGATTTCACATTCAATCCCATTAACCTTGCTATACCTTAAGTGAATCACGAGGTGACGACCTACCTCCTCACACACTTACATACAACCTAACACGATACCATTGAAACCTTAGAATACGAGAAAACAAGAATTTACATTTAAATACCATATACTCAATAAAATTATCTCTAAAACATTTAGTTTTGATACACTTTTAAATAAATACCTCTTATTAGGAAAATACGATAAGTTGTGCATATCGGTCGTTTATCTAAACCTGACTTTGTGGTGTCTAGGGTAGGCAAGTGAGAAAGGTAACTTTAAAAGGCCCGACTCACGGTGATTCGTGAGCGGATCCCTCCTTTCCTCACTTGTACTTACCTGACCACAATTAGCGGTGAAGAGACGATTTGAGGCATTTAACAACATGTCGTTTAGACCATTTAGAAATAGGCTAGTTGACTTAGGAAACCCTAGAATCTAAAATACCGGAAAATTGGCATTTTTACAAATAAATACATTTTACTTTATAAAACCGTTTTCTAAAGGATTTAGTATTTTACAATCTTTGCAAAGCGCCGCTACAACCCACTTTGGGGGACCCGTTCGGGATGGTGCGGTTTATCGCACATTCTCGGGTTTAGCAGTGCGAGATTCAGACCTCCGCAAGGAGCATTCGGTCTCGAAAGATTTTAAATACGATATCTTAAGAAAATTAGATTTTTAGAATATAAAATATTTATTAAAATTATTTTTGTATAAATATATGTATATTTATCATTAAAACATTTATTTTGTTATGATATAAATATTCCACATTTTTCTAAAAATCACAAGAATAAATTTTACACTAAAATACTATGAATTCCAAATAAATCAATTTTACAAATAAATACCTTTATTTCTGAAACTATGATATTTTCACTAGAAATATCACAATACAAAATCCACATTCATTACAACTCTAAAGACGAATAATGAATACTTGAGGTGTATTTTGAAAAGTATATAAAACTATTTTTACATAAAACCCCCTCATGTTTATAAATTACCCTAAGGACCCTAGCAATTATAGGTTTAAGAAATAATCAAGATTTCGACTTACATTTCTAATTGTCTGACTCGGGTTTGAGTCTGATTAATCTAACTTGAATATGATTCAGGTCAATCTACAATCTACAATATTCCAATTCAATAGAAATACATGAATTCATGAATCCAATTATCAATCTATATGACTTGACTGAACCGAACCATGGATATATTCCACTTATATGATTCTCCAGTTATTCCATTTACATGACTCTACAGTTATATCCGTTTACCGATATCATGGTTTTGGTCAGTCAGTCAATTATACAATCAATACAATTTACAAGACAAACAATACAATCAAAATACTGCGGGGTTTAAGGGGTAGACTGGTAGGAATATGTTAAAGGTGGCACGAGGTGGTCACCTAAGACGTAATTACATCCATGCCGTTGTTCCGTGATATTATCGACGGAGCCTTGTACTACAGGTAACCAAGGTCCCCGGTGTAAGTGGGACTTCCCTCGTATACACTGGCATCTTCTGTACCAGGCTACAAATAACAGCGTTAATACAACATTATAATATTATAATACAACATTAAAAGCTACTCTCTCTCTCACTCACTCTCTTACTCTCTGTCTATTTCTTCCTTATTTTTGGGACTTACCGAGCGACCTGTTCACTGACGACATTCTATTTCTTTCTTCTTTGAATGTCGTCAGGTGGTTTGGACCCGGCAGAGATCGAGCCATCAACAGAAGACTTGGAGCAGTTTGCCGAAGATCCAGCACCGCAGTTTCATTGTACACTTTTCCATTCAGTACTTTTCATTTCCTGTTATGCCACTGTTTAGGCATCTTTTTATCTCAGTTGTATTTTCTTTTTATGCATTGTACAAAAGAATGTTAATAAATAAAAGTTGCTGTTTTTATTATCCCTTATCTCTTGTGTATTTATTTTATATTGCTTAGATACGCCTAGCGTATGTATTTCTGAGTATATACGTAGCGGACCAGTCGCGTCCCTTTCGCCGTATACTGGGAAGCGGGGCGTGACACTATAACTCCCAAAACTTGAACTGCACCTGAAAAGTTAATGTCACGCCCCGCTTCCCAGTGTACGGCGAAGTGGACGTGACGAGGCCCGCTACGTATATACTCAGAAGTACATACGCTAAGCGTAACTAAGCAATATAAAATAATCACAAGAGACAAATGATATTGAAATAACAGCAACTTTTATTAATATCATTCTTTGTACAATGCATGAAATGAAAATACAACTGGAATGGAAAAGCAATGCCTAAACAGTGGCATAATAATAAAAGGAAATACTGGAAAGAACAAAGTACAATTATCTAGAGCTCTGGGTCTTCTTGGAACTGCTCCAAATCTTCACTTGTGGGCTCGGTCTCAACTTGGTACAACGCACCTGACGACATTCAAAGAAGAAAGAAATAGAATGTCGTCAGCGAACAGGTCGCTCGGTAAGTCCCAAAGAAAAGAAGAATGAGAATGGCAGAGTAGTAGTATTTTCTAAAGTATTATGTTGTTGAATATTATGGAATATTGTTTAACGCCGTTGTTTGTAGCTTGGTACAGAAGGATGCCAGTGTATACGAGGGGGATCTCTATATGCTAGAGATCAGGGCAAATGGAGAGTACAAGGAACCGTTATGCCACGGTACAACAGCAATAGTATTCATGTTAGGTGTCTTAATCTGACCACCTCGTGCCACCTTTAACACCTTCCGTACCAATCTACCCCTTTAAACCCCGTAGTGTTTTAACAGTGTTGTAGTATTGGAATATGTAAACTGGATGACTGACCAAAACCATGATATCAGTAAACATGTTGTAACTGTATAATCAGGAAAATGGAATATCAGGATAATGGATGAATATCCATGGTTTGATTCAGTCAAAATGAATATATTGTTAACTGGATTCATGGATTCTTGTATTCAAATTTGTATTGGAATATGATTGAATATAGGTTGACTTGAATTATATTCAAGTCAGAATTAGTCAGACTCCAACCCGAGTCAGACTAAAAGAAAGATAATTTGAAGTTCAATATTAGTTAGGGGCCTTATTGTAATTTGTGAAACTTGAGGGGGTTTTATGTAAAAAGTACTTTTGTATAGTTTTCAAAATATACCTCAAGTATTTAATAATCATCTTTATTATTATAATGAATGTGAATTTTATTTGTGTTATTCTAATGAATATATCCTAATAGAAGAATTAATTGTTTATTTGAAATTCGTGGTATTTTAATGTAACTTTTAATCTTGAATTTTAGGAAAAAGTGGAAACTTTATATTATAACAAAATAGGTGTTTAAATGATAATTATATATAATTAAACACATAAATAATTTTCTTTTATATGAATATTTTATTTACAAAAAGTCTCACGTTCCTTAAATATCGTATTTTAAACCTTTCGAGACCGAATGCTCCTTGCGGAGGTCTGAATCTCACACTACTAGCCTGCGGGTGCACGATGAACCGTACTATCCCTAACAGGTTCCCCAAAGATGGGTTGTAGCGGCACTTTGCTTAGGTTTTATAAATACTTTTCATTTAGGAAAACGGTTTTATAAATATAGGGTGTTTATTTGCAAAAGAGTATAGTTTCCGTATTTTAATTATTAGGGTTTCCTAAGCCAACTAGCCTATTTCTAGGGTCTAAACGATGAGTCATTAGAAGCCTCAAATCGCCTCTTCACCGTCAATTGCGGCCAGATAAGTGCCAGGTAAGTGGGAAGGAACCACAGTCGTGGGCCTAATTAAAAACCACTAGCCTTAGACACACTTGCCTAGACCCACAAGACAGTTTAGATAAACGATCGATGTCCATGACCAATCGTGCTTTCATTTTATATAAGATTTTATTTAGAAAAGTTTACAATTTAAAGATTTAACTAAAGGTTATAAAGGTTATGGTATTTTAGTGAAAAGTCCTGTAATTTCGTATTCTTTATTTTTGATATTTATCATATAGGGTTATATTGAGTGTGTGTAAGGGTAGGTCATTACCCCGTGACTTATATTAGGTTTTGGTGAAGTTTAAAGGTGAAATAAGCTATGTTAAACCTAAAGGTATTAAAGTGCAAGAATACGGTATTCGTAAACGTTATCATTTCATGTGTGAAATTTCATTCAAATTGATTGAAACAAGTTTAGTTATCACAATAAACATGTTTAGGAGTGAGGTACTTGATTACATTAAGAAAAATGAACTTCATGGTATTTTAATGAAAGAAATACGGTTTTGTAAAGAACTTATCATTTCATGTGGAAAAGTGTGATTAAATTGGTTTAAGGGTGATTAATAGTCAACATGCATATGGGTAGATAATATGTATTAGGTGACAAGTGGAATTTTAAAGAAAAATCGAATCGGAAATCAGTTTGTCCGATTTCCGTCGGGTTCCAGAAATTCGTATTTTTACATTAAAGAAAAGGAAGGTAGAAGAGGTGGGACTTACATGTTTAAACTCTTCTAAAGAGTAAAGAGAACTAGGGAGGAAGGCCGAGGGGTGATTACGTCGCCGGTTGCTCCAAAACGCGTCGTCGGAATTCCGTCAGAGCTTTGCCGGGAACTCGATTTCGAAGCACACTTCTTGTGGAAACTTTTGAGAGAGTGGCTCAAGATTTTGGGGGGTGAGAGGGTAGTGTGTAGGGTTGGTATTTATATGGTTAGGCTAGGGTTAGGGTAGATGAAAAGTTAAAAATAAAAATATGATAAAATGTAATAAAAATGTATTAAAAGTGGAGTAATTGGGGGTTTTAAAGAGCTCTGGAAGTGGTATGAGGCTGAAACTTTGCAGGTGCGTAGGGAATACCAAAAGACACAACTTTCATGTTGTGACCCTCGCCGGAATCGGCCGAATCGGGGGTGACTCGGCCGTGACTCGATCGGATCACTGAGTCGGCCGAGTCAAGGCCGAGTTGGCCGATTCCCGACCGATTCCGGTGACCTGGATCTCCCCCGACGGTTCATATACCCTCTGCAAGTGTTACATCTTTGGGTGTAGTGGGGTTTTTGTGAGATATGCACGTGTAAACTCTTGGTATTCTAAAGGTTTTTTAAAAAATCCATATTAAAAATAATGTGGGGTATGGGATTCGAACTCTGGTGGCTTGGTTCAGCAATGCAAGGTATTACCAATGAGCTACAAGCTCTTCTTGTAATTATTATAAGGAATTAAATATTTAAGTTGTTTCCAGCAACAACAATACTCCAATTGTACACTATTTTTAAAGCAAATTTTTGGTATACAAAATTGGAGTTGTTACAATCTACCCTCCTTACAAAAATTTCATCCTCGAAATTTACAGCTTTTATTTGAGGACTAGTTTATAAAAAGGTGCGGATATCTTGCACGCATCTCATCTTCCCTCTCCCACGTGGATTCTCCTGGTGTGTCTTTCCTCCACATTACCCGGACCAAATTAACTTCTTTGTTCCGAAGTGTCTTCACTTTCCTGTCCAGGATCTCCACAGGTTGCTGCTCACAAGACAAATCGGGCTGTATCGTGAGCTCTGAATGATCAAGTACATGGCTGGGGTCACTCATATACCTTCTGAGTTGAGATATGTGGAACACGTTATGCACTCCTTCCAATGAAGGTGGAAGCGCTAATCGGTATGCCACTTCACCGACTCGTTCGAGTATATCGAACGGTCCAATGTATCTCGGACTCAACTTTCCCCGTCTCCCAAATCTGATCACTCCGCGGTTCGGAGATATCTTCAAGAATACATGATCTCCTGGCTGGAACTCCAAGTGTCGTCTTTTCGTATCAGCCCAATGTTTCTGTCTATCTCGGGCTATGCGTATTCTTTCTCTGATAGTACGAACCACATCAACGGTCGCTACTATCATCTCTGGTCCAAGGAGTTCCCTATCTCCGATGTCGTCCCAACTTAATGGCGATCGACACTTCCTTCCATATAATGCTGCAAAAGGTGCCATTCCTATGCTTGCTTGGTAGCTGTTGTTGTACGCGAACTCCACAAGATGCAAGTGATCTTCCCACGATCCTTTGAAGTCGAGCATACATGCTCTGAGCATATCCTCCAAGATCTGAATAGTTCGTTCCGACTGACCATCTGTGTAACACCCGAGCCCAATAATACTATGTATATTACTAGTTGAGGGTTATATATTGCTCATTCCAATTTTCCTGATTTTCTGGTGTTTATTGCTAAATTTTACCCGGTTAGGTCATTTTGGCACATAACAAATTTTAACTCCGAAAATGAAATCTAAGATGTCCATGTTGGCCTACTCGTCGCCACTAGTCGCGTGGTAGCGTCCGCGTGTCGAGATTCCGTTCCGTTTGGCTAAACGGGCCAGTTTGGGCGACTACGCGCGCGTGCAAGTGTCCGACTTGGGGGCATGCATTTTAATCGTTAAACACCTATTTTCAAAATTTGGAACCCGCTTAAAATCATATAATTTGAATTTGGAACATTTGGGCGCAATCCGGGCGCGATTTGGAAATATTTCATTTCGCGCCAAAAAGGACCCGTTTCAATTTAATATAAAACTAAAATATTTATACGAATATATATTCGTTATCAGTTCAATCCTTTAAAATCTTTACACAAATAATTTCCTTACCTCCCTCAGCCAATCGCAAGCTACGAATCCTCGCGTGGGCCCCTCCTTTCCCTCTCTCTCTGTGCCTCTCTCCTATTTCTCTCTCTGTAACACCCGAGCCCAATAATACTATTTCTGTTACCGATTGAGTGTTTGGCATTGCTCATTTCATTTATCTTGCTTGTTTGGTTCTTATTGCAAAATTTTAACCGGCTAAGTCATTCTGCATATAACAAATTTTAGCACCTAAAATAAAATTGAAAATATTCTTCTTGGCCTACTTGACACCCTTAGCCTCGTGGTAGCGTCCGTGCATTGTATTCTCGTCCTGTTCAGTGAAACGGGCGAGTTTGGATGGCTACGTGCACGTGCGTGTGTCCGTTTTGGGAGTATGCTTTTTAATAATAAAACATTTCATTTTAAAATTTGGAACCCGCTTAAAATCCTATTATTTGAATTTCGAATTTTTAGACCCAACCCGGACGCAATTTGGAAATGTTTTATTTGGCGCCAAAATCCCAAATTTTAATATTATTAAAACCATCGCATATATTTTTTCTAACTAATCTGATATCTTACTGTTCATTACCTATCTTTTAAATCTTTAAGTTAACCATATAATATTTTTACAATCTTTTATATCCTTCTCAATTTATTCTCTCAGCCAATCGCAACCTCCCCTTTAACCCCGTGGTCCCCACTTTCTCTCTCTCCTTCTTCTCTCTCTCTCCACTTTCTCTCTCTCTACCCCTTATATATTCTCTCGTACTTCTCTTTATCATTTTTCTCTTCTTGCTTCATGTCTCGTTTCTCATTTCTTTTAACTGTTCTTTTGTTACCGGAATTCCGTCGTGCCGGTGACGTTTCTCGACGTTCCAGCGAGATACCCCGACCCGTGTGGTTCCTTTGTTCGTCGTTTGGGTTCATTCCGTGAACCGTGCGCCGTCGCGAGTTTTCCCCGCCGACGGTTAACGTTCCGTTTTCCCGATTCGCGACCCATCGAGGCAAGTTAATCTTGCTACATGCTATATACTTTTATAATCTTCATTTTATAATATTATACATTTGAAAATCTTATAGTTTACATATGAAATGTCGTTGAAAAATCGGATATGACAAATCTGAAATTTACTGTACACCTTATCTTATAAAATTCATTATAAATCATAGAAAAATCATTAGGATATGTTCTTTAGTTCATTACGAAGCTAATTCAGAATACTATAACTCTATGAAATATTTACTTGCAAAATAAATTGTTGAATTAACGTAAAATGCAAGTGAACACGTCTCTAAACTGCTGTCCAGGGAAATTCCAGCAGCAAACTTTCAACTTTGAATATTCATAACTTTTTGTAGGGATAACCTGAGATGCTTATACTTATAAAACTGAAAACCTTATTGAATCATCTTTGTTTTGGTATAAGATACGTCTCTTTTGGAGAACATTTATTATTTTTAAGCTATTTTACAAATTAGGGTGACGCTAAATTTCTGAACGGAACCTTCTTGTGCATGGTTAATCAATACATCTTTTATAGTTACTAATCGCTTTGAATATGCTATCCATATTAATATTATTATATCACATATTGTTTAGTTATACATCCCACATTACCATTTTATAGTTTTATAACTTTTCGGATACCCGTTTGCATCCATCGCATTTAAGATACATATAATTGCATCCATAGATCACATCACTACGTAATAATGTGATATTAACACTCCATGTTTAATAAATTGTATCCTAATTAATATTGGAACTATAAATGTAACCCTAATCGATAACTGTGCATCCATATCCTTGAAATTATATCTATTGGTATATCATATTACATGTTCCAGTTATTGTTCTGATAGTACTCATGCTTGTTTATTTATACACATGTTTATGTTAGTTTGATTATGAGCACCCACATGACATCTTGTGCTTCCTGACATGACCTGTTACACTTCCTACTTGACATGACATGGTACCGTACACTCTTGACATGACATGACACCTTTATACATTACCTGGTTGACCTGATGTACCATGGCTTTACCTGTTACCTGATCTCATGCCTAATGCCGACAAACCTGACCATTCCTGCTGTCGATCCAGACAGACCTACTTCTACTTGATTTCGTGTTGGCATTAGTCCTTGACTACTGAATACCTGACCTGACATACATAGTTTGGGGGTATGGGGAAATCAAAGGTGAAACCGACTTGTAACTCAACAGTTCGATACTTGTTCTGATCAGTCTTACGGGCTTGGCCAGCTCCGGAGTGGTGATGCTGACACTACTCGTCCATCTTGCTACCTTTTACTGCTTAGCGGCACGTCTCGGATTCAGCCCCGAGGGTCATGACCGTGGTCCCGGGCACGCACGGGATACTATTGAGTTACATCGACGATTCATCAATTGATTTCAAAGACTTTAGAATAGAAAACCTGATAGAACAGTTTAGTTACCCACTGCACATTACCCTGCACTGTTGTTTCATATTATTGCTTTATTCATGTTTATCCCTGCATTGCTTATTACCATGTTCATATTATATTATTGGTTGACATGACGCGCTGACGTCTGGGTTTTGCATGGCCCAGATTCCTTACCACTGTCGCCGACCGAGCAGGAGTACCTCAGCCAGCAGGCTGATTTGTGAGTTCTGTAGTGGTTAGTTCATTTATTGCATTTTATTTCCAGGTGCGATCCCGCATTATGGGACGTACCTTTCTATTATTGTATTGGATCATTTGCTTCCGCACTTATTTTTCATTGACTCTTATTATTATGGATTTGGACATGTGTTAGATAGTTTATTTATCTTGTTCTTGATATCTCTACAGCCGTAATGTGACTGTGGATGGATACTTCCTACCCACAGGTAGCATGGTTGGCTATGTCACGTGCCCAATCTTGCGTACTCTGGGAAGCGGGGCGTGACACTCTCTCTCTATATATCTCACCAAATCTATCTCTCTCTCCTATCTCTCTCTCTCTCTCCCTCTATATAAACCTAACCATGCAGCCGCCTTCCCCAACCCATTCCTTCACGAGAAACCCCCTCAACCCTAACCCTAGCTCACCGCAGATCTCACCGCCGGTTCCCCCGCGACCTCGCCGTCGCCGTCAGCACCCTCAGCCTAGCCGCGCCTTCCTCCTCCCTCCTTCCTCCTCTCTCCTGCGCCTGCACCCATCACCCCGACGCCTCCATCCCCTCACAGACCTCGCCGTCGACGCCACCTACTGTCGACGACGACTCCCGCGGCACCCTCTCACCCTACTCGACCCGACCTCGTCGTCGCTGCCCTCCTCCCCTCGTCGGAACACCCACACGAGCCCTAACCCCTCGCCTAACCTCCGCTGTTCGCCGGAGAAGCGCGCCGGCGACCTCGTCGACGCCACCTCCGACCACCTACTTCTTCCCCTCGACCACCAGAGCCGACTCCCTCTCCTCCGCCCTCGCGCGAGCCTCGCTCCCGCGCACCCCGAAGCCTTCAGCCCTCGCTACAGCCGCTGCCGTCGCTTCGCCGGCGTTCCAGCGCCGTCGAGCTCGCCGGGGTCACCTGGTATACCTCTCTGTAAGTGCCCCCTTTCCTTCCTTTGTGCAAACCATTCCCCTTGCTGGTCGTAGTCGCTTGTATCCTATCGTTTTGCTAACTTCGCTCCCTTTTGTCGTTGCCGGAACCCGACCGTGCCGTCTTGGCGAACCCGACGCTCCAGCGAAACCCCTGGTCCATGTGATCCCGTTGACCTCTGTTGGGACTCGATCCGTGGCCCGTGCTTTCATATCGCGTTTTCTGCCGACATCGCATCCGTGTTTCCGTTTGCAACCGTCGAGGCAAGTATCTGAATACTTGCTTGAACATGCTAGCGTGCGAGACCTAGTCTTGCCACGCAAATTTTATTCACACTATTTAATACCGTAACTTAATGATGGCATTTGATATCGTGTTATTGCTATTATCTTTATATAGAATAGTTACAACAGTTCTTCGTAATTAATTAATTAACCACATCAATCCATGCTTTAACTAATAAAACGACTGAATCATATCTGCTTGAACTGTTAAACCATTCTTGAGACAATTGTTATACTTAGTATAATTTCATGTAGTTCCTTAATTTATAATTGTGGATATTGCTTCACCTTGTGGCTTTTGCACCCCAAAGGTGCTGTGAACCGGTTAATATGAAAATACAAACATCACTGTGTTCACATAGAATAATATTGTTAGTTACTGTTCCTGTGTTGTTCATTATTCGTTACTATACCTGTTATCAGCATCTACCTGATTGCATCACATATTGACCGATTTTGATACACCTGACACATGTACTGATACACCGGACACAACACCCTGTACATATCGACTCTACCTGTTGAATGTAACCTGACCTGTTACCTGATCTCATGCCTAATGCCGACAACCCTGACCTTTCCTGCTGTCGCTCCAGACAGACCTACTTTTACTTGACTTTGTGTTGGCATTAGTCCTTGACTACTGAATACCTGACCTGACATACATAGCTTGGGGGTATGGGGAAATCAAAGATGAACCTGACTTGTAACTCGACAGTTCACTACCGTTCGAGTGTACACATTCCTTTCTGTGCCTTACGGCATGTCTCGGTTTCAGCCGAGAATATTGTGGCCGTGATCCCGGGTATGTACGGGGTAATACCGAGTGTACACTTCCCTTTCTGTGCCTTACGGCATGTCTCGGTTTCAGCCGAGAATATTGTGGCCGTGATCCCGGGTATGTACGGGATACTAATACTTCCTTTCTGTGCCTTACGGCATGTCTCGGCTGCCGCCGAGAATATTGTGGCCGTGGTCCCGGGTATGTACGGGATACTATTGGGTTACATCGACGATTCATCAATTGATTTCAAAGACTATAAAGTAGAAAACCTGATAGGACAGTTTAGTCACTTTTGTACATTACCCTGCTTGTTACCCCTTATTATTGCTTTATTCATGTCATACTTGCATTGCTTATTACCATGTTTATGCTATATACTTGATATCATGACGCGCTGACGTCTGGGTTTTGCATGGCCCAGATTCCGTACCTTTGTCGTCGACCGAGCAGGAGTACTTCAGCCAGCAGGCTGAACAGTGAGTCCTTAGGATTTAGTTTATTTATTGCTTTTCATTTCCAGATGTGAGCCCGCATTATGGGACGTACTGTTTATTCATTGTATTGGATCATTAGCTTCCGCACTTATTGTTTATTGATTCTTGTTATTATGGATTTGGACATGTATTAGTTTAGTTTATTTTACTGTTCTTGATATCTCTACAACCGTAATGTGACTGTGGACGGATGCGTCCTACCCGCAGGTAGCATGGTTGGCTATGTCACGTGCCCAAGTTTGCGTACTCTGGGAAGCGGGGCGTGACATGGTTCTTTTGGTATCAGAGCCATAGGTTAATTGGGTTGATTCTTTGTAGTTGGGTATTGCGCCCGATACGCGAATCATAATACCCGTGATTAGGAGACATGTCCTGCCACCTTGACCGTTTTACCGTCCTTGAATCATTCTTCCAGATCATGTCGACATGCAAACTTACTTTGCATTGTTAACTCGAAAACCTAACTTCTTGTTATCTCTAGGACTTAGGCGACTTAGGTGGAGTTAAGTAATTGCGGCTATGATACCGCGGCATAGCTACAATGCAGCACTCTATTTAAGTATCTTGGAGTTCTAGCTTTGATTTATATATTGAATCTATCATCATGCTAATGTCGTTTGTTTTGATTTCAGGACCATGGCAGATAAGAATTTCAAGACGTATCAGAGGCGTGTGGATGAAGCCGCCATGTTAGGAGTGATACGAGGGATGCTGGAAAATCAGAAGAGGCAAACTGAGCTGATCCAGCAGCAAGCAGATTCATTTCAGGAGGGTTTGCAGGCTATGCAGCAGTCTGTAAACACCGCTGTAGCGAAGCCAGTCGACCGAGTAGGGACCGTGGCAGATTTCAGACGGTTGGGTCCTACTACTTTCACTGGCTTGGAGGAGCCGTTGCCAGCCGAGCAGTGGCTTGTGGACACGGAGAATTTACTGATTGCGGCACAGATCCCAGAAGATAAGAAAGTTGATGTGGTGCGCATTCAGCTGGTGGATTACGCCCGAGAGTGGTGGCTCGTGGAGGAGACCCGCTTGTCCAAGCCAATCAGTTGGGCGGATTTCTCCAAAAGCTTCTTGGAAAAGTTCTCCCCGCGGACCGCACGGGAGGAAATGGAGGAGAGATTTATTGGGCTGAAACAAAATGGAGCAGCTGTGGATGTACATGCAGCGGAGTGGACGAGACTTAGCCGTTTCGCTGGACCCTTGGTCGCCAAGGTGGCAGACAGGGCGCGAAGGTTCTTGCGCAGTTTGGATGTGGACATCCAGAGGCAGATTGTCTCCCTGGGTTTGACCACTTTCTCGCAGGTTCTTACGGCAGCCAGAGAGCAGCAGAGTTTATCAGGATCGAAAGGGAACCTTCACCAGACAGCAGTTGCAACCAGGAAGCCTGCATTTGTGCCTAACCGAGATCATGGGCGCAAAGGTATTCCAGTGGACCGTCGAGGTGTAGCGCCAATGAAGAAGCCTGTGATCGTGGATCGAAGAAAGAGCATAAGTTGTAACTACTGCAATTTACCGGGCCACATGCAAAAGGATTGTCGAAGGAGACTGGGACTTTGTCTGGTTTGTGGAGCAGCCGATCACGCAGTGAGTGCTTGTCCGTCGAAGCTTCGCACGAGAGATGAGATACAGAAGCCTCCGCAGAGACCGTTCCAGGGGCAGAAACAGTTGACACAAGGGCCCAACCAGGGTCGAGCTTTCACTTTGACAGCTGAGGAAGCCAAGGCATCAGGAGAAGTGGTTTCAGGTACTGTACTCGTTCGTGGTTTTCCCGCTTTGGCATTATTTGATTCCGGAGCATCCCACTGTTTTATGTCATCCAAATTTATAACTACACACTCGATCACCTGCACGACCCTGTCTAGTTTTTGGGACATACACACTGGGAATGGGAAAATCATAGCTAGTAAGGAATGTAGAGATTGTACTGTTGTTGTTTGTGGACGGGAGCTCTTTGCAGATTTCTTGGTGATTGATACGGGCAGTTATGAAGTAGTCTTGGGAATGGATTTTCTTGGCACTTTCCACGCACACATTGATTGTAGGGCAAGGAAGGTAATTTTCCAGATTCCCGGACACCCCGAGTTTACTTTCATCGGAGGAAGCAGTTCTGTCGGGCCAGTCGAGTTTAGGGCTAGGCCGACGAACAATGTTCTTGCGGCTATGGTAGTGGATAGTAATGAAGAGCCGGCAGTGGTTCGCGACTTTATGGATGTGTTTGAAGATATTTCGGGCTTACCGCCGAAGCGAGATGTGGAGTTTGCGATTGACCTTATTCCCGGTGCAGCGCCAGTATCAAAATCTTATTATCCGATGGCACCGGTGGAATTGGAAGAAGTTAAGAAACAGGTGGGTGAATTACTCGAGAAGGGATGGATTCGAAGCAGCAACTCACCTTGGGGAGCCCCAGTTCTTTTAGTGAAGAAGAAGGATGGCACGAGAAGGATGTGCATTGATTATCGAGAAGTGAACCGGGTGACTATTAAGAACAAGTACCCGATCCCTCGCATTGGAGAACTCTTTGAGCAGCTTAGTGGCGCAAGGGTATTCTCGAAACTGGACTTGCGATCAGGATATCATCAGGTCCGAGTGAAGGCAGAAGACATTTGCAAGACGGCGTTTCGGACTCGGTATGGGCATTTCGAGTATTTAGTGATGCCCTTCGGAGTGACTAATGCGCCGGCAATATTTATGGACTTGATGAACAGGATCTTTTCACCGTTCTTGGACCAGTTTATTGTGGTATTCATTGACGATATTCTGGTGTACTCGAAGAGTCCGGAGGAGCATGCTGAGCACTTAAGGATCGCACTGCAAACGCTGAGACAGGAGAAATTATTTGCGAATATGAGTAAGTGCGAATTCTGGTTGGAAGAAGTGAAGTTTCTGGGGCATGTCGTGTCGGGCGATGGAATCGCCGTTGATCCCGAGAAGATTGCAGCAGTTCGAGATTGGCCTATTCCGAAGAATGTTGCGGAGATAAGGAGTTTTCTTGGACTCGCCGGATACTACAGAAGATTTATGGAGAACTTCGCTCGTCTAGCTGAGCCGTTAACCAAGCTTACGCGTAAAGAGGTACCGTTTGTTTGGACGGATGGATGTGCATTGGCCTTCGAGACGTTGAAGCAGAAGTTGATAACCGCCCCGATCCTGACCGTACCGGATAATTCAGGAGGACTGGTGATTCACAGCGACGCATCTGGAAAAGGATTGGGATGTGTTTTAATGCAGAACGGGAAAGTCGTCGCTTACGCATCGAGACAGCTGAAGACTCATGAGAAGAACTATCCGACTCACGACTTGGAGCTTGCAGCCGTGATCTTCGCCCTGAAGATTTGGAGACACTACCTTCTGGGCGAGAGAGTTGAAGTCTTTACGGATCACAAGAGTTTGAAATATGTGTTCACTCAGAAGGAGTTGAACATGAGGCAACGCAGATGGTTGGAGCTGATGGCCGACTACGACCTTGACCTTAAGTACCATCCGGGAAAAGTTAACGTCGTGCCAGATGCGCTAAGTCGGTTACCAGCAATTCAGTTATTGACTGCACAGAGAGAGATCATTGAGGATTTTCGGAGATTTGACTTGGAGGTTGTGCTACCACATGCTACAGGACAGTTAATGCAGTTGCAAGTACAATCGTCCTTAGTTGAGAAGATTAAAGCGGCGCAATCGCAGGATCCTAGACTGCAAAAGTTTCGAGAGCAGGTTGAAGCCGGACTACGAACCGATTTACTGATCCATGAAGACGGTTCGTTGAGATATGGTAGCCGTGTGTGTGTGCCAAAAGGAGATGTGCGTGAAGAGCTTATGAAGGGGGCACACAGTTCAGCTTACTCTGTACATCCAGGTGGGACAAAGATGTACCGAGATATTCGACAGCACTTCTGGTGGGAAGGTATGAAACGGGAAATTGCTCGCTTCGTGGCTAAGTGCTTGGTGTGTCAGCAAGTCAAGGCGGAACACCAAAGGGTTGCTGGTTTGTTGCAACCACTTCCGATTCCTCAATGGAAGTGGGAACATATAACCATGGATTTCGTGACGGCTTTACCGCGGAGTCCAAAGGGCAACAATGCAGTATGGGTGATTGTCGATCGGTTGACCAAGGCAGCTCACTTTATTCCGTTTCGGATTGGTCAATCGACAGAGACTTTGGCAGAGCGGTACATGCAGGAGATTGTCAGATTGCATGGAGTACCGGTAAGCATCGTGTCCGATCGGGACACTCGGTTCTTGTCGCACTTTTGGAGGAGTTTACAAGAAAGTTTGGGGACTCGATTGAAGTTTAGCACAGCTTATCATCCCCAGACTGATGGACAATCAGAGAGAACGATCCAGACCCTTGAAGATATGTTGAGGGCTTGCATGTTGGACTTCAAAGGTTCCTGGGAAGATCATCTACACCTGGTGGAGTTTTCGTACAACAATAGCTTCCAAGCAACTATTCAGATGGCCCCGTTTGAAGCACTGTATGGTCGTAAGTGCCGTTCACCCGTTTGTTGGGATGATGTTGGTGAACGAAGGTTACTAGGGCCAGATTTGGTGGTACAGACAGTCGAGAAGGTGAATACAATCAGGAAGCATATGAAGGCGGCTCAAGACAGACAGAAAAGTTGGGCCGACACGTCAAGAAGACCTCTAGAGTTCGCCGTGGGTGATTTGGTATTCCTGAAGATATCACCGACTAGAGGGGTGATTCGCTTTGGAAGTCGGGGAAAGCTTAGTCCCCGATTCGTTGGACCCTTCGAGATATTGGAGCGTGTTGGAGAGGTATCGTACCGGTTGGCGTTACCACCGTCATTAGCAGGAGTTCATGATGTGTTTCATGTGTCTCAACTACGGAGGTATATTCGTGATGAGACCCATGTTTTGGATCACTCGGAGTTGACCGTTCGGGAGGACCTGACTTTTGAGGAGCGACCAGTCGAGATCAAGGATCGAAGAGAAAAGGTTCTTAAGAACAAGGTTATCCCTCTTGTGCTAGTTTCTTGGGGTAATCGATCGCATGGGGAATCCACTTGGGAGCGAGAAGACGAGATCCGGCAGAAATTCCCTCATCTTTTCCAGTAGTTAGCTATCTTGTATTCTTGGAATTTCGAGGACGAAATTCTTTTTGTAGTTGGGTATGATGTAACACCCGAGCCCAATAATACTATGTATATTACTAGTTGAGGGTTATATATTGCTCATTCCAATTTTCCTGATTTTCTGGTGTTTATTGCTAAATTTTACCCGGTTAGGTCATTTTGGCACATAACAAATTTTAACTCCGAAAATGAAATCTAAGATGTCCATGTTGGCCTACTCGTCGCCACTAGTCGCGTGGTAGCGTCCGCGTGTCGAGATTCCGTTCCGTTTGGCTAAACGGGCCAGTTTGGGCGACTACGCGCGCGTGCAAGTGTCCGACTTGGGGGCATGCATTTTAATCGTTAAACACCTATTTTCAAAATTTGGAACCCGCTTAAAATCATATAATTTGAATTTGGAACATTTGGGCGCAACCCGGGCGCGATTTGGAAATGTTTCATTTCGCGCCAAAAAGGGCCCGTTTCAATTTAATATAAAACTAAAATATTTATACGAATATATATTCGTTATCAGTTCAATCCTTTAAAATCTTTACACAAATAATTTCCTCACCTCCCTCAGCCAATCGCAAGCTACGAATCCTCGCGTGGGCCCCTCCTTTCCCTCTCTCTCTCTGCCTCTCTCCTATTTCTCTCTCTCTCTCTATATCTCACCAAATCTATCTCTCTCTCCTATCTCTCTCTCTCTCTCTCCCTCTATATAAACCTAACCATGCAGCCGCCTTCCCCAACCCATTCCTTCACGAGAAACCCCCTCAACCCTAACCCTAGCTCACCGCAGATCTCACCGCCGGTTCCCCCGCGACCTCGCCGTCGCCGTCAGCACCCTCAGCCTAGCCGCGCCTTCCTCCTCCCTCCTTCCTCCTCTCTCCTGCGCCTGCACCCATCACCCCGACGCCTCCATCCCCTCACAGACCTCGCCGTCGACGCCACCTACTGTCGACGACGACTCCCGCGGCACCCTCTCACCCTACTCGACCCGACCTCGTCGTCGCTGCCCTCCTCCCCTCGCCGGAACACCCACACGAGCCCTAACCCCTCGCCTAACCTCCGCTGTTCGCCGGAGAAGCGCGCCGGCGACCTCGTCGACGCCACCTCCGACCACCTACTTCTTCCCCTCGACCACCAGAGCCGACTCCCTCTCCTCCAGCTCGCCGCAGCACCCTATACCGCGCACCCCGAAGCCTTCAGCCCTCGCTACAGCCGCTGCCGTCGCTTCGCCGGCGTTCCAGCGCCGTCGAGCTCGCCGGGGTCACCTGGTATACCTCTCTGTAAGTGCCCCCTTTCCTTCCTTTGTGCAAACCATTCCCCTTGCTGGTCGTAGTCGCTTGTATCCTATCGTTTTGCTAACTTCGCTCCCTTTTGTCGTTGCCGGAACCCGACCGTGCCGTCTTGGCGAACCCGACGCTCCAGCGAAACCCCTGGTCCATGTGATCCCGTTGACCTCTGTTGGGACTCGATCCGTGGCCCGTGCTTTCATATCGCGTTTTCTGCCGACATCGCATCCGTGTTTCCGTTTGCAGACCGTCGAGGCAAGTATCTGAATACTTGCTTGAACATGCTAGCGTGCGAGACCTAGTCTTGCCACGCAAATTTTATTCACACTATTTAATACCGTAACTTAATGATGGCATTTGATATCGTGTTATTGCTATTATCTTTATAATAGAATAGTTACAACAGTTCTTCGTAATTAATTAATTAACCCACATCAATCCATGCTTTAACTAATAAAACGACTGAATCATATCTGCTTGAACTGTTAAACCATTCTTGAGACAATTGTTATACTTAGTATAATTTCATGTAGTTCCTTAATTTATAATTGTGGATATTGCTTCACCTTGTGGCTTTTGCACCCCAAAGGTGCGTGAACCGGTTAATATGAAAATACAAACATCACTGTGTTCACATAGAATAATATTGTTAGTTACTGTTCCTGTGTTGTTCATTATTCGTTACTATACCTGTTATCAGCATCTACCTGATTGCATCACATATTGACCGATTTTGATACACCTGACACATGTACTGATACACCGGACACAACACCCTGTACATATCGACTCTACCTGTTGAATGTAACCTGACCTGTTACCTGATCTCATGCCTAATGCCGACAACCCTGACCTTTCCTGCTGTCGCTCCAGACAGACCTACTTTTACTTGACTTTGTGTTGGCATTAGTCCTTGACTACTGAATACCTGACCTGACATACATAGCTTGGGGGTATGGGGAAATCAAAGATGAACCTGACTTGTAACTCGACAGTTCACTACCGTTCGAGTGTACACATTCCTTTCTGTGCCTTACGGCATGTCTCGGTTTCAGCCGAGAATATTGTGGCCGTGATCCCGGGTATGTACGGGGTAATACCTGTTAGTTGTATGTATGCCCTAGAGGCCAGTATTGTACAGATTATGTATATTATATTGGATGCTTGGACATATATAGAGATGACTTTCTTGCTCGACATGATAGTATGCTATCTGGTTGCCATTTATCTTAACATGTACACTAGTCTCTTTATACTGTCTTATAGTTACATGTTGGTAAAGCCCTTAGGATTTGTACTTGACTACCTGGACTATGATGCAGATCATACTAGTGGGGACATGGTAGTCCATAAGTACATCCTTCAAGGTCCCTAGTCGTGGGTGTATCGAGACGGGGCATCGATATACCAGAGTAGACTAGCGTATACGCTTCTCGACCCATGTGATGGGCGATGGATGATCCCATATCCATTGATGTTTGACATCAGAGATGGTATACGGGTGCTCAGTGGAGACTGGGTACACTGGACGGACTCGCCGAGAACTCCCAGATGGTATTATACCTCACGTCAGATGGCAGTTCTCAGGTGACACTTGTACAGGTTAGTCTGTAGACCCGAGATCGTCATAGAGTCTTGTGTGATTCCCACTGTGCTTTGATCTCCACCTTACCACGTCCATGAGGGCGTGCAAAACGGTGGTCTTTGGGTACAGTCCCGAGTCACATGGAGGCAATGAGCGATAGGAGGGGTTTCGTCTCTCCCGGTATTGGGAGTTAATGTTGTGCTGTGCTCGATTGGCCGTAGCAGGGAAGTCCCTGGCCAGGGCTGATCAGAGATTTACTGGTAAGTGTTACCAGTAGTTTCTCGACCCGTTACGAGCCTCACATCGGCACGACTTATCGGGTTATTGGGGTCTGACGTATACCACCCCTAGACTTGATATGCGACGTATCAGACGAAGAGACTTGACTGTATGGTAAGTGTTACTGGTCGGATTCGCAGGAGTGTGAGCGGGCTAGCTCGTCGATCTTCTGATCGCTCAATACCCGGGTGGCCGTTACGTTTAGCAGACCGCTTGCGGCTTGTGGGTGCTTGATATGATCATCATCTGCTACCGGCGTATTGACGAGTCTTTAGAGTCCTACACAGAGGTTTCCTGGCTCAAGCGAAACGAAATAGGAGCGCATATGAGATATGTGCAGGACCGAGAATAATGCGTGTATGTGATACCGCATTTCATTCTCGCGATATATGTTTCGAATGGTTATATTCGATATGACCTAGTTATCGAATCATTGATTCGATAAATCGATACTCTCGATATGGGTAATGGCAAAAGGGCAAAAGGGAGACCGAAGAAAACATGGATGGAGGTGATACGAAACGATATGGTTGCCAAAGGACTCAATGAAAGTATATTGTTCGATAGAAGTGAGTGGAGACAGAGGATTCATGTGCTGGACCCGGCGTGATTCTCATGTTGGTTCATGTAGCCTACCCCATATGCTTGGGATAAAAGGCTCAGTTGTTGTTGTTGTTGTTGTGTTGATTCGATAAATCGATGCATTGAATACTAGTCGGTTATGTGCGACATGACCGGATCATTGAATCAAGTGTTGATTTAATGATTTAATGTATAATTATATATTTGATATATTACTTTGCATTAACTAGTATTGGTTCACTTTAAACGGATTTTTCTCACTTGGAATGCACATTGTATATGTGATATACTTTCGTGCACTTTTATGTATCATGTTTGATGATACTTGATCATTTAGTTAAGTGTATAAAATTAATCCATGGTTAATATGATAATTAGGGTTTTGCATTTTCATTTATTTATTTATTTGTTTATTTATTTATTTGGAAAAGAATAAGATGAGTATGGTGGCTTTCTTTGTCATTTTGTTGAAGCTTCATGAAGCTTCGACTTTGCTAACCATCCTTATCTTCATGCTTAACCCTAACCCATCAAAGTGACCATGGTTAATTCTCTACACTTAACCCTAGTTCAAATTATGATAAGTATTTGTTTTATATTTATTTTTAATATAACACTTATCATAATTTTTCTAGAGCTCATCTTCTTCTTCTTCTTCAAGCTTGCTACTCCAATGGCAACTTGAGCTTTAGTGAGTTAAATCCAAATCCAAAGTGAACCCACCTCCTATTTCTTCACCCTCTACCTCTTGCCAAGTTGTTTTGGGTGTTTACTTCACAAGTTTCACAAGTTTGTGAAGTCGGAGCTTGAGTTTGTGCAACCTCGACGTAGATCGTCTTTGACACAAAGCCGACGAGCTATTCCGCTTGCTTTCCCGATGAAGCCGATGATCGAGTCGAGGATTCATGATGGACAGCGAGGACATGACGTTGCGGAGCCGTGGAGGTGGAAATCCGGATCTACAAAGGTTGTATATCCGTATCATAGTAGTTAACTGTTAACTAGCTTTCTATTTCGCCTAAACATCTAGTTAAAGATCCGTAGTCTAGGGTTTCTCGGCACTAAAAATTTTAATATGGCATGTTCGATGCCTTGAGAGAACCCACTAGGGTGCCTAGGAACCTTTCACTGGTATCAGAGCCAAGCTAGAGCCTTAGGCGAAGTCCCGACGACGTTTGAAGTCCGAACGAACTCGAAACCCTAGAATTTTAGAGCTCTCTGGACATTTTCATAAATCTGGGAATTTTTGATATTAAAAATGTCTAAAAAATTCAGCATAGAATTCTAAGCATTACTGTGCAAAACGATTCCCTGAACTGTTCATTCTGCCGCGGAAGCGCGGCATAAACATGCTTTCTGCCGCCCTTCCGCGGCCACATGGTGACGTCATCCCTATTTAAAAGCACAGTAATACCTGATAAATTCCACTGAGTTTTCTGGATATTTTTAAATTTATTTAAGTGTTGAGTGCTCTGGAGTTATATTGGGAATCGATGAATTCGATCGGAATATCAAACTTTGTCTAAGTGTTTTTCCAGATAATTGTAGAATATGTTAAAGAGTTCGACCGGATATAAATACCCAGGTTTTCCCCTGCCAAAATATCCAAGTGTTGGATTATTGTGTGGTTAAAAGACGTTCTAAGTAGTGCAAGTAACGCGATGGTCCCTCTAGAAGACACAAACCTTAACTCGATTATGTGACCGTCTTGAACTGCCCTTTGAACGTCTTTTAACTACACAATAATCCAACACTTGGATATTTTGGCAGGGGAAAACCTGGGTATTTATATCCGGTCGAACTCTTTAACATATTCTACAATTATCTGGAAAAACACTTAGACCGTCTTGAACTGCCCTTTGAACCTTCGGGTTTGGGGCAGTACGGCGTGCCACATGTGAGGCGTTGGCTTGACCCTTCTACGGCTGGACCGTCGGTACTGAGGTATGAAGTGAATGTCTTTGAGCCTATTTCATGTGATGATCGGTGTCGGGAAAACTTGGGTGTTCGAATGTTCGATCGGAAAGTTTGATATATTCTATTTATCCGGAACTGGATACAATAATTGGAATTCACAAAAAGGTTATGAGATAACTGGATGGATGTTATAAATCTAGCGGTTTAGTTTCATTGGATATCGAAAAGAGTTTTCGATAATGGGACTAAAATGCGGGATTTATATCTGTTAGGCATGCGATGTCTAAAGAGGTTGCGGATTCCAATTGTTGTAGTTTTACACTTTCTTTTCTGTGACCGTAAGTGTAGTATGTTCATATCGCCGGTTTCGTTGCTATACGTCAACGACAATTGGGGTATGCATACTTACTTACGTTGATGACATGTGATGTTATGTGTTGCTGGATATGTTATATTGGATCGTCGTGTTCGAATAGCCGGGGGTTTTTATGTGAGATGAGTGTTTTTCATTTTCATTCATGTAAAAACTTGTATGTAATATTCTTTTATTCGGGGCACTTCCAGGATGCGGGAGTTGTCACCCTTTGTATATTATTTACTTTTCTGCACTAGGATAGACCCAAGGAGGGGAGCACAAGTAACCGGGTTCTGGGGTCCAGTGGGAGACCAACTCGAGGTGTCGAGTCCGGGTCTCCTAACCCTAGAATTGGCAGGGTTGCTTGCCGCTCTCGTAGGGGTCTAGGGGTGTGGGATTGGCTATTCATCACGACCGTGGAATCCGTGTTTTATACTGGCTCGTATTGAAAGCACGGACGTCCTAGTATATCCAATATTTCATATGTTTATTCTGCTGCGATATCTGTGATGTGATTCTGTGATGGATATTGTATATAGTATATATGATATATTATATAGACGTTACTTATGTTTTACACCCGCGCTAGCCCTGCCCTGCTCTGTCGTTAGTTACCTAACCTAACGGTGCATGAGGGGACATCGAGGCGAATGCGGATGACATAAGTGTACGTCATATCTATCTGTGATGTTTAGGTAATTAAATGATGGGACTTCATTAATGTGATTAATGAAAGATAAGAAACCTAAGATGTTGTGGAATCGAATTTTAAAATAAAACAGGTAGCTACAGTTCTTGCTTTGCACAGCGATATATATGATATATCCCGCACCTCATTCGACGAGGAAAGGACCGAGATCCCTTCACCGGGAGTGACTCCTTTAGCAATAACTGGCAGATGCTACATACTCGGTTTGCTTTTGACTGCTTTTGCGTTTTTGCTTTGCACAGTGATATATATGATATATCCCGCACCTCATTCGACGAGGAAAGGACCGAGATCCCTTCACCGGGAGTGACTCCTTTAGCAAAACTAGAAAAGCCTCAAAATCACTCCATTTCAAAACTACATTTGATTCTACAACGATATCAAGTTCATTACGCTCATGGTTTTATGAAAACCTGCGTAGCCCTCCGTCATTTCAGATAAAGACTGTTTAGTATTCGTGCTGCGTTTGTTGGCCTTTGTCAAGGCGTAGTGTGCGGTAGCTGAATAGTGCTTATCTGTTTATGTATATGATGCAGATTGTTTCAGGGTAGTCGTACGACCTTGTTGGCCTTTGTCAAGGGTCGTGCGGGTGGGTTTGATTCAATCAAGAAATGACGGGTTGAACTTGACTAGCATCCTGTGATTTGTTGGCCTTTGTCAAGGTCATAGGACACTAGGGGCAAAATATTATCGGGAATTTCAAGTGTTGAAATTTGCAATGAGATTGCATACCTTCTATGAGATAGTTGGATCCCGATACCCGCTGCGAGTAAGAGTTACTCCTGGGAGAGTTTTATACATTACAATTAGCCGATCAAGTAGGTGTCTAGAAAGGTGTTAACGAGGTTACGCCTCTGGGAAAACGAAGTTTACATTAATTAGGTTCGTGCGAAAGCACGGGGGACCTCCCTCAAAGTACCGACACTGGCCTGGCTGAAAGATTGGCGAACCTGTAGTGTGTAATTAATCCCGGCTAGTCTATCCTTTTAGGGTTTGGAGGAAGATTTGATAAAAAGCAGTGGGAGCCATCCTGATTAGATAAGATAATAACCAATCTGATCTTGCACGAGCTTACGCTAAAGTGTTTTCTTCTCTCTCTCTCCAGGTAGCGACCATTTCATGCCTTAATAAAGATAATAAATTGGATGTATTGACCGAACCCGCATGTTATACTGTGCTGGGGAACGTTGGTTCCGTTCTTTCCTGTAAGAGTTATAGGAATGAACAGGATATAGGGGAATACCAGGATTCCCATGCCACCCGAATGAAGAAAGTACATGATGATGCATTTTCTTCGGGTGTGTTCGTTACTGAGAACTGTTTCTCCATTTGCTCTACGTCCTGGGTATTGGATACCGGGTCGGGATCCCATATATGTAATCAGTTACATGGGCTAAGGAAAGGTAGAGAACTTGGAGAAGGTGATAAAGACATAAGAGTTGGAAATGGTGCAATTGTTGCAGCCAAGACTGTCGGGGAATATCACCTTGTATTACCAACTGGTAACACATTGGTTCTGAACGAATGCTATTACATGCCGAACCTGATATGCAACATTATATCGGTTTCTTTATTAAGTAAAGAGGGATATAATTTTGTATTACAGGACAATGTTATGAACATTTTCCATGACCAAAAGTTGGTTGGATCAGGCACGTTGTGCAATGGCATTTATGTTCTAAACCAATCAACAGTCCTGAGCATAACAAACACACACAAGAGGAAGAGTTTTGAACTCAACGAATCCTTCTTGTGGCATTGTAGACTGGGTCACATCAATGCGACACGACTAGCTAAGTTGCATAAAGATGGATATTTAAATCCGTTTGAATTTTCATCTTATGACACTTGCCAGTCATGTCTCAAAGGCAAGATGACCAAGACTCCGTTTACGGGACACGGAGAAAGAGTTACCGAACTCTTAGGACTAATACATAGTGATGTATGCGGTCCCATGTCTACACATGCCAGGGATGGTTCTTCGTACTTCATTACATTCACTGACGATCTCTCTAGATTCGGATATGTGTTCCTGATGAAACACAAATCAGAAGCTTTTGAGAAATTTAGAGAATATAAACAAGAAGTCGAGAACCAAACCGGAAAAAGTATTAAAATCCTTCGATCAGATCGGGGAGGTGAATACTTGAGCAATGAATTCCTGGACTTCCTAAAAGAGAATGGGATTCTCTCTCAGCTGACTCCTCCTTATACACCACAGCACAACGGTGTATCTGAACGGAGAAACCGCACCCTATTAGATATGGTGCGCTCAATGATGAGTACAGCTGAGTTACCTATTTCCTTCTGGGGTCATGCGCTGGAGACAGCAGCATACCTATTGAATCAAGTTCCATCTAAATCTGTACCTACCACACCATATGAGATATGGAGTGGGAAGAGACCATGTCTTAAACGAGTTAAGATATGGGGTTGCCCGGCCTATGTCAAAAGGCAAAATCCGGACAAACTCGAGGCACGGTCAGTTCTATGCAAGTTTGTGGGATATCCAAAACATTCACATGGATATCTTTTCTACCATACAGAGGAACAAAAAGTGTTTGTTTCTCGACATGCCACCTTTTTGGAAAAGGAATTTCTTGCAAAAGAAATTAGTCGCGATGAGGTAGAACTGGAAGAAATTCCAGCAACACAAACTCAAACTGAAGATTTAGTGGAACCAGAGGATTCAGTAGCTCCCGACGAACCCCAGCCTCTCCGACGATCTAGTAGGGTTCCTCGCCAACCTGAGAGATACTACGGTTTTCTCATTGATGGTGGCAGCGAGGATTGCATCATGGAGGATGATGACCCAACTAGTTTCGAGCAGGCCATCACGAGTGGGGACTCAGTGAAATGGCTGGATGCTATGCGGTCCGAGATGGAATCCATGTACACCAACAAAGTATGGACTTTGGAAGTTGCTCCTGAAGGGGTAAAACCCATTGGGAGCAAGTGGATCTTTAAGAAGAAACTTGGTGTAGATGGGAAAGTGGAGACTTTCAAAGCTAGACTTGTAGCAAAGGGTTTTCGTCAAAGACCAGGTGTGGACTATGACGAGACCTTTTCTCCAGTGGCTATGCTTAAATCCATCCGAATCATGCTTGCCATTGCTGCCTTTCATGACTACGAAATCTGGCAAATGGATGTTAAGACCGCCTTTCTAAATGGTGATTTAGAAGAGTGCGTGTACATGACTCAGCCAGAGGGCTTCGTAGACAATGGGAGCAGCGGGAAGGTGTGCAAGCTGCTTAAATCCATTTATGGATTAAAGCAAGCATCGCGGAGTTGGAACATCTGCTTTGACGTCGTTATCAAAGAGTTTGATTTCGTCAAAAATCCAGATGAACCTTGTATTTACAAGAAGGTGGCAGAGAGTAAGGTTGTCTTCCTCGTATTGTACGTGGACGACATACTCTTGATAGGAAATGATATTCCTATGCTGCAATCGGTCAAGCTCTTCTTATCACAAAGATTCTCAATGAAAGATCTTGGTGATGCCTCCTGCATATTGGGAATAAGGATCTATAGAGATAGATCCAAACGGATTTTGGGATTGTCCCAATCCAGGTACATTGACACCATACTAAAGAGGTTTAGTATGGAAGAGTCCAAGCGTGGGAATATGCCCACGATCTCTGGAGTCACTCTCTCCAAAGAGATGTCTCCCAAGACTGATTTGGAGAGAGCTCGCATGCAAGGGATACCCTATGCTTCGGCAGTAGGCTCTATCATGTATGCGATGCTATGTACCAGACCCGATGTAGCATACTCACTAAGTGTAGTGAGCAGGTATCAAGCTGATCCTGGAGAGAGTCACTGGACAGCTGTGAAGAGCATTCTCAAGTACTTGCGAAGGACTAGAGATATGTTCTTGGTGTATGGTAACGGAGAGCTCCAAGTGGAGTCCTTTACCGATTCGAGCTTCCAGAGTGATAAGGACGACTCTAAGTCGCAGTCGGGCTTTGTCTTTACCCTTTACGGAGGGGCGGTTAGCTGGAAGAGTTCCAAGCAGGAAACCGTGGCAGACTCGACGATGGAGGCTGAATACATCGCTGCCAACGATGCTGCTAAAGAAGCTGTCTGGATCAAGAAGTTCATTACTGAACTTGGTGTGGTTCCATCCATTGAGCATCCAATACCTTTGTATTGCGATAACAATGGAGCAATGGCTTTGGCCAAGGAACCCAGGTCCCATCAGCGGTCCAGGCATATTCTGAGGCGGTATCACCTGATCCGGGAGATAGTTGATCGCCGGGAGATCGAGGTCAGGAGAGTTGACACGAAGAACAACACGGCGGATCCACTCACGAAGGCCATTCCCCAGATACAGTTTGAGAGACTCTTCGGGATGCTCGGTATGAGATACTACAGCAGCTGGCCCTAGTGCAAGTGGGAGATTGTTAGTTGTATGTATGCCCTAGAGGCCAGTATTGTACAGATTATGTATATTATATTGGATGCTTGGACATATATAGAGATGACTTTCTTGCTCGACATGATAGTATGCTATCTGGTTGCCATTTATCTTAACATGTACACTAGTCTCTTTATACTGTCTTATAGTTACATGTTGGTAAAGCCCTTAGGATTTGTACTTGACTACCTGGACTATGATGCAGATCATACTAGTGGGGACATGGTAGTCCATAAGTACATCCTTCAAGGTCCCTAGTCGTGGGTGTATCGAGACGGGGCATCGATATACCAGAGTAGACTAGCGTATACGCTTCTCGACCCATGTGATGGGCGATGGATGATCCCATATCCATTGATGTTTGACATCAGAGATGGTATACGGGTGCTCAGTGGAGACTGGGTACACTGGACGGACTCGCCGAGAACTCCCAGATGGTATTATACCTCACGTCAGATGGCAGTTCTCAGGTGACACTTGTACAGGTTAGTCTGTAGACCCGAGATCGTCATAGAGTCTTGTGTGATTCCCACTGTGCTTTGATCTCCACCTTACCACGTCCATGAGGGCGTGCAAAACGGTGGTCTTTGGGTACAGTCCCGAGTCACATGGAGGCAATGAGCGATAGGAGGGGTTTCGTCTCTCCCGGTATTGGGAGTTGATGTTGTGCTGTGCTCGATTGGCCGTAGCAGGGAAGTCCCTGGCCAGGGCTGATCAGAGATTTACTGGTAAGTGTTACCAGTAGTTTCTCGACCCGTTACGAGCCTCACATCGGCACGACTTATCGGGTTATTGGGGTCTGACGTATACCACCCCTAGACTTGATATGCGACGTATCAGACGAAGAGACTTGACTGTATGGTAAGTGTTACTGGTCGGATTCGCAGGAGTGTGAGCGGGCTAGCTCGTCGATCTTCTGATCGCTCAATACCCGGGTGGCCGTTACGTTTAGCAGACCGCTTGCGGCTTGTGGGTGCTTGATATGATCATCATCTGCTACCGGCGTATTGACGAGTCTTTAGAGTCCTACACAGAGGTTTCCTGGCTCAAGCGAAACGAAATAGGAGCGCATATGAGATATGTGCAGGACCGAGAATAATGCGTGTATGTGATACCGCATTTCATTCTCGCGATATATGTTTCGAATGGTTATATTCGATATGACCTAGTTATCGAATCATTGATTCGATAAATCGATGCATTGAATACTAGTCGGTTATGTGCGACATGACTGGATCATTGAATCAAGTGTTGATTTAATGATTTAATGTATAATTATATATTTGATATATTACTTTGCATTAACTAGTATTGGTTCACTTTAAACGGATTTTTCTCACTTGGAATGCACATTGTATATGTGATATACTTTCGTGCACTTTTATGTATCATGTTTGATGATACTTGATCATTTAGTTAAGTGTATAAAATTAATCCATGGTTAATATGATAATTAGGGTTTTGCATTTTCATTTATTTATTTATTTGTTTATTTATTTATTTGGAAAAGAATAAGATGAGTATGGTGGCTTTCTTTGTCATTTTGTTGAAGCTTCATGAAGCTTTGACTTTGCTAACCATCCTTATCTTCATGCTTAACCCTAACCCATCAAAGTGACCATGGTTAATTCTCTACACTTAACCCTAGTTCAAATTATGATAAGTATTTGTTTTATATTTATTTTTAATATAACACTTATCATAATTTTTCTAGAGCTCATCTTCTTCTTCTTCTTCAAGCTTG
Organism: Agapanthus africanus; assembly: GCA_030015575.1. Taxonomy (NCBI): domain Eukaryota; kingdom Viridiplantae; phylum Streptophyta; class Magnoliopsida; order Asparagales; family Amaryllidaceae; genus Agapanthus; species Agapanthus africanus. The sequence goes on from CM057338.1 coordinate 141,629,875, forward strand.
CTACTCCAATGGCAACTTGAGCTTTAGTGAGTTAAATCCAAATCCAAAGTGAACCCACCTCCTATTTCTTCACCCTCTACCTCTTGCCAAGTTGTTTTGGGTGTTTACTTCACAAGTTTCACAAGTTTGTGAAGTCGGAGCTTGAGTTTGTGCAACCTCGACGTAGATCGTCTTTGACACAAAGCCGACGAGCTATTCCGCTTGCTTTCCCGATGAAGCCGATGATCGAGTCGAGGATTCATGATGGACAGCGAGGACATGACGTTGCGGAGCCGTGGAGGTGGAAATCCGGATCTACAAAGGTTGTATATCCGTATCATAGTAGTTAACTGTTAACTAGCTTTCTATTTCGCCTAAACATCTAGTTAAAGATCCGTAGTCTAGGGTTTCTCGGCACTAAAAATTTTAATATGGCATGTTCGATGCCTTGAGAGAACCCACTAGGGTGCCTAGGAACCTTTCAATACCGAGTGTACACTTCCCTTTCTGTGCCTTACGGCATGTCTCGGTTTCAGCCGAGAATATTGTGGCCGTGATCCCGGGTATGTACGGGATACTAATACTTCCTTTCTGTGCCTTACGGCATGTCTCGGCTGCCGCCGAGAATATTGTGGCCGTGGTCCCGGGTATGTACGGGATACTATTGGGTTACATCGACGATTCATCAATTGATTTCAAAGACTATAAAGTAGAAAACCTGATAGGACAGTTTAGTCACTTTTGCACATTACCCTGCTTGTTACCCCTTATTATTGCTTTATTCATGTCATACTTGCATTGCTTATTACCATGTTTATGCTATATACTTGATATCATGACGCGCTGACGTCTGGGTTTTGCATGGCCCAGATTCCGTACCTTTGTCGTCGACCGAGCAGGAGTACTTCAGCCAGCAGGCTGAACAGTGAGTCCTTAGGATTTAGTTTATTTATTGCTTTTCATTTCCAGATGTGAGCCCGCATTATGGGACGTACTGTTTATTCATTGTATTGGATCATTAGCTTCCGCACTTATTGTTTATTGATTCTTGTTATTATGGATTTGGACATGTATTAGTTTAGTTTATTTTACTGTTCTTGATATCTCTACAACCGTAATGTGACTGTGGACGGATGCGTCCTACCCGCAGGTAGCATGGTTGGCTATGTCACGTGCCCAAGTTTGCGTACTCTGGGAAGCGGGGCGTGACAATCTGTTTGTGGATGATAAGCCGTGCTGAAGTTCAGACTTGTTCCCAAGCTAGCTTGCAGACTCTGCCAAAATTGTGATCGGAACCTGGTGTCACGATCGGAGACAATGCAGACCGGTACTCCATGAAGTCTCACAATTTTCTGTATGAGTTCATGGGTATCAGAGATAGTACATTATGAAGAGTTTTTAAATCTAAATTAGATTATTACCTCCATGTACTTCTTTGCTAATGTCTCAGTTGATTGGCCAACTCGAAATGGGATGAAGTGAGCCGACTTTGTGAGTCGATCCACAATGACCCAAATCGCATCGTTACCCTTTGTGCTGCGAGGAAGAGCAGTTACAAAGTCCATCGTGATGTGCTGTCACTTCCATTCTGGGATTGGTAACGGTTGAAGTAGTCCAGCTGTCCTATGATGTTCAGCCTTTACCTGCTGACACACCAAACATTTTGCGACACTCCTGGCTACTTCACGTTTCATTCCATGCCACCAATAATTCTGACGTAGATCTTTGTACATTTTGGTACCTCCAGGATGTACTGAATAGGGAGAGCTGTGAGCTTCTTTCATTAACTCTTCCCGAACAGGACCTTTTGGTACACACAATCTGCTGCCGTATCTCAAAGATCCGTCTTCATGGATGATGAAATCTGTTCTGAGTCCATTCTCCACTTGTTCTCTGATCTTTTGCAACTTAGCATCGCTGGCTTGAGCTGCTTTGATCTGATTGACAATAGTTGATTGAACTTGTAGATTCATCAAATTTGAAACATCACCTAGCATGACTAGTTCGATCTCCATCTGATGTAGGTCTTGCTGAAGCTTCCACTGTGCGGTGAGATTCATTGCTAATGGTTGGCGACTAAGAGCATCAGGTACTACGTTCACCTTTCCTGGATGATATTGCAAATTGATGTCGAAGTCCGCCATAAGTTCTAACCATCTTCTCTGCCGCATATTCAATTCCTTCTGAGTAAACACATACTTCAGACTTTTGTGATCTGTGTAGATGTTCACTCGTTCACCAAGTAAGTAGTGGCGCCAAATCTTGAGAGCAAAAATAACAGCTGCCAACTCTAGATCATGCGTCGGATAATTGCGCTCATGAGTCTTCAGTTGTCTTGAAGCATAAGCCACAACCTTACCGTGCTGATGTAGAACACATCCTAATCCCTTACCGGATGCATCGCAATGCACTTCGAATCCTCCAGATTGATCCGGTATGACGAGAATAGGTGCAGATGTCAGTCTTGACTTGAGTTCTACGAAAGCTTGCTCGCATGCTTCTGACCACACAAATTCCTCATCTTTTCGTGTGAGCTTGGTCAGGGGTGTTGCTATCTTCGAAAAGCCTTCAATGAATCTTCTGTAATATCCAGCTAAACCCAAGAAACTCCGAATATCCTTCACTGATTTTGGTGTAGGCCATTCGCTGACTGCTGAAACTTTTGCTGGATCCACAGAAATCCCTTCTCCTGATACGATGTGTCCAAGAAAACCAACTTGTTTTAGCCAAAACTCGCACTTGCTGTACTTGGCATAAAGCTTATGTTGTCGAAGTGTTTCCAGGACAATTCGTAAGTGCTCCGCATGCTCTTTCCGATTCTTAGAATATACCAGGATGTCGTCGATGAAGATGACAACGAACCTGTCTAAATACTCCCGGAAAACTTGGTTCATAAGGTTCATGAAGATTGCTGGTACATTGGTCACTCCAAATGGCATTACTAGAAATTCGTAATGTCCATAACGAGTTCTGAAAGCTGTTTTGTGAATATCAGCCTCCTTGACCTTCACTTGATGATATCCTGAACGAAGATCTAGTTTAGAGAAGACACAAGATCCACTTAGCTGATCGAATAAATCGTCGATGCGCGGGAGTGGATACTTATTCTTTATAGTAACTTCGTTCAAGGCCCTATAGTCGATGCACATTCTGTATGAACCTTCCTTCTTCTTCACCAACAGTACAGGTGCTCCCCAACTTGAAGTGCTGGGACGAATCCATCCTTTCGCCAGTAATTCGTCCAACTGTGTTCGTACTTCCTTCAATCCTTCCAGACTTAGTCTATAGGGTGCTTTGATTACTGGTTGTGCTCCTGGTACTAAGTCAATACTGAATTCAAGAGCTCGATCAGGAGGCAAACCTGATATATCGTCAGGGAATACATCATCGAACTCTCGAACTACCTCCGGTCTTGTTTCTTCTTCTGCATGAGCTGCTGCAACTACTGCTTCCCTTGGCTTTGCTTTGTAAGTGCTTGGTTCTAGTGTACGATCTCCACTCTTGAAATAGAAGACCGGATGATCTGGAATCTCAAATACTACCCTCCTTTGACGACAGTCGATGGTAGCATAAAAGGTTCCAAGCCAGTCCATTCCTAGAACCACATCGAAGTTTGGTATGTCCAGTACTTTGAAGTCGGCGTAAAACTCTCGACTGCAGACGATGACTGGACGCATGCTGTATCCCATAGTTGCCTTTAGAACACCATTTCCAGAACTGACGTTCCAGCTGGATACAAGCGGTGAGACCGGAATCGCATGGGTTCGGACAAACCGTTGCGACATAAAGCAGTGGGATGCCCCAGTATCAAACAGTGCAAGTGCAGGTAGTGAAGCTACTAGGATTGTACCTAAGGTATATGGGATAGGTTTTAGGTATAGGGAAAGTGTGTAGGTAAACAAAACTAAAAGATAAATTTGAGAAAGTAGGTTTACCAGTAATGACTTGGCCAGTGGCCTCAGCTTCTTCAACAGACATCATGAACGCCTGGCGCTTCGGCACATTCCTCCTGGCCTGAGGAGCATTCCTCTGAACGTTCCTTTGTGCTTGATGGAACTGTTGAGGAGGTGGTGCAGCTTGTGGTCCCCTAGGTGCAGGCAGTGCAAGTCTGGTAGCAGGTGCCGGAAGAGCTGGTCGCTGCTGATAAGTATTTGCTGGCCGGAATGCAGCAACCGAGTTCTGCCTTTGAGGACAAGATCCAATATCATGAGTGGCTGAACCGCAGATCAAGCAAAGGCGGTTGGCTCGACGGCAATCCTTCATCATATGCCCCTTTCTCTTGCATTAGGTGCAAAAGGCTGGGCTAGGACGATGAATTGGTACTCCGGGTCGTCTTGGCACGAAGGGTGGTCTGGACATGGCTCCACCTGCCATCTGGTTGGCAGGGCGCTTGACTCCTACAGAGTGAGGTCTTCCCCTCTCTTTTATCACTGCCTCGTAACTGCGGGCAGCTTCAAGGGCTTCCTCATGAGTCAAAAACTTTCCGGTGGCTAGAGCAGCCTTGATCTCGGTGTCCAAACCTTGCTGAAAACGACGGGCTCTGATCTCGTCCGTCGGTATCAGGTGTGCCGCGAATCGGCTCAACATAGTGAACTCAGCATCATATTCATCTACTGATTTCTCCCACATTGATCCTTGCTGTAGATGAATAAATTGCTGCTCCATAGCGAACCTGGCGGTCACAGGGAAATATTTCGCGTCAAATTTCTCGCGAAATGTTTTCCATTCAATCGGCAGTGCCAGACGGGTTTCTTCCGCCTTCCACCAATTACGAGCGTTATCCGTGAGCTGTAGCTTCGCTACACGGACCCAAGCATTATCTGGCACTTGAGCTGCTGCCAGATCGTCTTCAATACTTTGTGCCCATTCTTCTGCTTCGAGAGGGCTTCCTTTACCCGAGAATTGCTTTGGGTGCAAAGCTCTGAATTGTTTTATTCCCGGTGCATCTGCCTCAGGACGACTCAGAAGTTGTTGCTGTCCCTCTAGTAGACTGCGGATCGCATCGAATAGCATGGTTTGCTCAGTGGATGGTGCGGAAACAACTGGAGTGAGAGGTAGTGCTGAAGGGGTATTGTTGGCGTTGGTGCTGGTGTTGTTCGGGAAATTGTTCGGGGAATCCATAACCCTGAAGAAAAATTTGGATTAGGACAGATTCAAATACATGAAATGATAAGATTCAAGGAATAAAGACTTGTAAGATTCAAAGAACATGAATTGTAAAGAATGTTTTAGTTGCTGTTTCTTGTGTTATATTGCTTAGGTTGTTCACGCAGACCAGAACTGCATGACAGGGATTCACACAGCTCTGACCTGCATGGGCCACCAACAAAACCTGTCACGCCCCGCTTCCCAGTGTACGGCGAAGTGGACGTGACGAGGCCCGCTACGTATATACTCAGAAGTACATACGCTAAGCGTAACTAAGCAATATAAAATAATCACAAGAGACAAATGATATTGAAATAACAGCAACTTTTATTAATATCATTCTTTGTACAATGCATGAAATGAAAATACAACTGGAATGGAAAAGCAATGCCTAAACAGTGGCATAATAATAAAAGGAAATACTGGAAAGAACAAAGTACAATTATCTAGAGCTCTGGGTCTTCTTGGAACTGCTCCAAATCTTCACTTGTGGGCTCGGTCTCAACTTGGTCCAACGCACCTGACGACATTCAAAGAAGAAAGAAATAGAATGTCGTCAGCGAACAGGTCGCTCGGTAAGTCCCAAAGAAAAGAAGAATGAGAATGGCAGAGTAGTAGTATTTTCTAAAGTATTATGTTGTTGAATATTATGGAATATTGTTTAACGCCGTTGTTTGTAGCTTGGTACAGAAGGATGCCAGTGTATACGAAGGGGATCTCTATATGCTAGAGATCAGGGCAAATGGAGAGTACAAGGAACCGTTATGCCACGGTACAACAGCAATAGTATTCATGTTAGGTGTCTTAATCTGACCACCTCGTGCCACCTTTAACACCTTCCGTACCAATCTACCCCTTTAAACCCCGTAGTGTTTTAACAGTGTTGTAGTATTGGAATATGTAAACTGGATGACTGACCAAAACCATGATATCAGTAAACATGTTGTAACTGTATAATCAGGAAAATGGAATATCAGGATAATGGATGAATATCCATGGTTTGATTCAGTCAAAATGAATATATTGTTAACTGGATTCAGGGATTCTTGTATTCAAATTTGTATTGGAATATGATTGAATATAGGTTGACTTGAATTATATTCAAGTCAGAATTAGTCAGACTCCAACCCGAGTCAGACTAAAAGAAAGATAATTTGAAGTTCAATATTAGTTAGGGGCCTTATTGTAATTTGTGAAACTTGAGGGGGTTTTATGTAAAAAGTACTTTTGTATAGTTTTCAAAATATACCTCAAGTATTTAATAATCATCTTTATTATTATAATGAATGTGAATTTTATTTGTGTTATTCTAGTGAATATATCCTAATAGAAGAATTAATTGTTTATTTGAAATTCGTGGTATTTTAATGTAACTTTTAATCTTGAATTTTAGGAAAAAGTGGAAACTTTATATTATAACAAAATAGGTGTTTAAATGATAATTATATATAATTAAACACATAAATAATTTTCTTTTATATGAATATTTTATTTACAAAAAGTCTCACGTTCCTTAAATATCGTATTTTAAACCTTTCGAGACCGAATGCTCCTTGCGGAGGTCTGAATCTCACACTACTAGCCTGCGGGTGCACGATGAACCGTACTATCCCTAACAGGTTCCCCAAAGATGGGTTGTAGCGGCACTTTGCTTAGGTTTTATAAATACTTTTCATTTAGGAAAACGGTTTTATAAATATAGGGTGTTTATTTGCAAAAGAGTATAGTTTCCGTATTTTAATTATTAGGGTTTCCTAAGCCAACTAGCCTATTTCTAGGGTCTAAACGATGAGTCATTAGAAGCCTCAAATCGCCTCTTCACCGTCAATTGCGGCCAGATAAGTGCCAGGTAAGTGGGAAGGAACCACAGTCGTGGGCCTAATTAAAAACCATTAGCCTTAGACACACTTGCCTAGACCCACAAGACAGTTTAGATAAACGATCGATGTCCATAACCAATCGTGCTTTCATTTTATATAAGATTTTATTTAGAAAAGTTTACAATTTAAAGATTTAACTAAAGGTTATAAAGGTTATGGTATTTTAGTGAAAAGTCCTGTAATTTCGTATTCTTTATTTTTGATATTTATCATTTAGGGTTATATTGAGTGTGTGTAAGGGTAGGTCATTACCCCGTGACTTATATTAGGTTTTGGTGAAGTTTAAAGGTGAAATAAGCTATGTTAAACCTAAATGTATTAAAGTGCAAGAATACGGTATTCGTAAACGTTATCATTTCATGTATGAAATTTCATTCAAATTGATTGAAACAAGTTTAGTTATCACAACAAACATGTTTTGGAGTGAGGTACTTGATTACATTAAGAAAAATGAACTTCATGGTATTTTAATGAAAGAAATACGGTTTTGTAAAGAACTTATCATTTCATGTGGAAAAGTGTGATTAAATTGGTTTAAGGGTGATTAATAGTCAACATGCATATGGGTAGATAATATGTATTAGGTGACAAGTGGAATTTTAAAGAAAAATCGAATCGGAAATCAGTTTGTCCGATTTCCGTCGGGTTCCAGAAATTCGTATTTTTACATTAAAGAAAAGGAAGGTAGAAGAGGTGGGACTTACAGGTTTAAACTCTTCTAAAGAGTAAAGAGAACTAGGGAGGAAGGCCGAGGGGTGATTACGTCGCCGGTTGCTCCAAAACGCGTCGTCGGAATTCCGTCAGAGCTTTGCCGGGAACTCGATTTCGAAGCACACTTCTTGTGGAAACTTTTGAGAGAGTGGCTCAAGATTTTGGGGGGTGAGAGGGTAGTGTGTAGGGTTGGTATTTATATGGTTAGGCTAGGGTTAGGGTAGATGAAAAGTTAAAAATAAAAATATGATAAAATGTAATAAAAATGTATTAAAAGTGGAGTAATTGGGGGTTTTAAAGAGCTCTGGAAGTGGTATGAGGCTGAAACTTTGCAGGTGCGTAGGGAATACCAAAAGACACAACTTTCATGTTGTGACCCTCGCCGGAATCGGCCGAATCGGGGGTGACTCGGCCGTGACTCGGTCGGATCACTGAGTCGGCCGAGTCAAGGCCGAGTTGGCCGATTCCCGACCGATTCCGGTGACCTGGATCTCCCCCGACGGTTCATCTACCCTCTGCAAGTGTTACATATTTGGGTGTAGTGGGGTTTTTGTGAGATATGCACGTGTAAACTCTTGGTATTCTAAAGGTTTTTTAAAAAATCCATATTAAAAATAATGTGGGGTATGGGATTCGAACTCTGGTGGCTTGGTTCAGCAATGCAAGGTATTACCAATGAGCTACAAGCTCTTCTTGTAATTATTGTAAGGAATTAAATATTTAAGTTGTTTCCAGCAACAACAATACTCCAATTGTACACTATTTTTAAAGCAAATTTTTGGTATACAAAATTGGAGTTGTTACAGTTAAATGCACCAGAGGCTACACCAGGAGACACCCCACCCCCCGACCACCTGACTCGGCCGGCGGACCGGCCGACTCGGGACGGCGCCACCGGCCGGACTCGGCCGGACGGCCGAGTCCCCAACATGAAAATTGGGGCTCTTCGCCTTCCTAACCCCCCTGCACACTTTAAATCTTCAGATCGGTTCCGGAATGCCCATTAACACCTAATCGCTACAATTTTTAATGAATTTTCTATATTTTTATATTTTTTTTTATTTAAAAACCCTTCACCTACCATATCCCTAGCCTACCCTATAAATACACCTAATAGGGTCAAAATTTGCACCCCGGTTGACCGAGTCAAAGTCAAGGTCAACCCCAAACCAGGTGGGCCCAAGTCCAGGTCAAGCGGGCCCATACCCAAGTCGAGCCCGCGGCCAGCCTCCTCTATGCCAAAATATAGATCATGTAATAAATAATTTTTATGTAATTTTTTTATGTATGAATGTATGCAAAATGGGTATAAAGCCAAATTTTTGTAAAGCCCATGGCTTATGTGCAAAAAGAAATGGCACATGAGCCATGGAATGGGCAAAATGCCATATTGTAAAGCCCAAGGGGCTATATGTAAATATGTAAGCCTATATAAGGCAACATGATGAAAATATCTAATACCTTTTCATTCCCCAAAAAAATTAGGGTCTGTGCCACTTCCTCCTTCCTCAAGGTTCCAAAACCTTCTGCTTTCTTTTTGAATTAAATCAAGAGTTTTACTCTTCCTTTTTCAAAACTAAATTGTTTTTCACCACAAAACCCATAAAAGGGAACTTGGATCTACCATTAGATCTCAAAAAGAAGAGATTTTTAAAATCCCCCATCCCTTGATCTTCAAGATCCTGCCAACAGAGGAGGAAGAAGGAGGCCCGTCTCCAGAGACACCACTTTGGGGAAGAACTAGGGCTCAAGGGGAGAAACCCTTCATCAGCTTCAAAACATCCTAGGAGTTTAACTACTCATATATATATATATATATATATATATATATATACATACATACATACACACACTGCTCATATATATATATATATATATATATATATATATATATGAGTAGTATATATATATATGTATATGTTAGTGTATATGCCCTGGAGGCCATTACTGTATCATACTAGCTTGTATATTACTTAATGGAAGCTTGGGATATTCATAGTTGTATAGACAATCTTGCTCAAAATGGTAGTATGCTACTTGGTTTGTCTCTACTTCAATATGCGCTTGTGTTTCTTTTTAGCATATCGTTTATACATATTAGTAGAGCCCTTAGGATCTTTGCTTGATTACCAGCGTTGTGATGGCAGTCACACCAGTGGGGGCTGGGTAATCTACAAGCACATCCTTATACAGGTCCCTAGTCGTAGGATTATCGAGACAGGGCATCGATACTCCGGAGTAGACTAGCGTATGCGCTTCTCATCCCAGCAGGGGAGATGGTCTGTCCCACAGCCATCAGTACGTCGTACTGGAAATAGTATGCGGGTGCTCGTTAGGTTACGAGTACACTGGACATGACTCGTCGGGAACTGTTGGTTGGTATTATACCTATCGTCAGTTATCAGTTCCCAGGTGACATGAGTACAGCTTAGTCCGCTGACTTGACACTGTCACTTCGTCTCGAGTGTGTTCCCACTGTACTTTGATTACTACCCTACCACGGCTCAAAGGAGTCGTGCAAACAGGTAGTAGTTGGGTGCAGTTCCGAAGCACTTGGAGGCAGTGACAGTTAGACAGGATTCGTCTCTCCCAATATTGGGGATTGATATCGCGCTGTGTCTAGGAGAGCCATTACACAAGTAGTCCCTGGCCAGGGCAAGCGAGATATACTAGTAGGTTTCCAGTGTTATCTCAGGGTGTTCTGGGCTACACTCCGACACGACTTGTACCGCTATTAGGGGACTGACGTTTACCACCCCCTAGGCCCGCCATGCGATGTTCTCAGACGAACGGACCGGACTGTACGGAGATTGTCACATACAGGCTCAGTAGGAGTTCGGATGGGTTTACCTCATCGGCCTTCTTATCGACATCTACCTGGAGACCGTTACGTACAGCTAATGCCGCTTGCGGTCTGTGGTTAAACCCACTGCCAGCGTAGTGTCGAGTCTTTAGAGTCCCACACGGAGAGTTTCCCTGCACTGAGCGAAACGTGTAGAGGCCGTATGGTTTTACGGCAGGGCCACGATCACTTACGTGCACTTGTGTGCGTATGCTGTTCAGGCAGGCAATACTAGTGGGCTTTGGTTTAAGCCGGATCCTAATATTGCGCGGATGGATTTGTTTTGTCTTCTGTGCATTCGCATTCTACGGAATGCGGATGCGGGTGCGTATGCACAGTTTTGAGGAGCGAAGAAGGAAGAGGTGCCTCATTAGGGTTTTGACAGTTGATTCGGTCAAAACCATTTTGAGGCGGACTCATTAGGGTTTTGGCAGTTGGTTCGGTCAAAACCATTATGAGCCGGGGACATTATTTACTAATCTTTTTAGTGATAATTATGTGATGGCTGATTGCTTTGACCATTTGACCATACTTGACTTTGTTGACCGTTTGACCAAAGTTGACTTGGACCTTCATGAGAGATCTAGAGTTTTCTTTGCTTTTCTTTTTCTTTAATTGATATGAAAATGGTCAAGTCAATTGTTGCCATCAACTTTATCATAAAAAGATTAGTAATGATGATGTTTGTGTATTATTGCAACCATGGTTCATTTTCTTTGGTTCATAATTCATTTCTCATTCTCTCTCTTGAAAAAGAAATGAGAAAGCTCAATGGTTGCTAGCTTCATCTTCCTCCTCTTGAAAATTTCCTTTGATCTCATGTGTTGAGAGAAAAAGGATCCTAGTTGACAAAAACATCCATCTATTTTTTCTACACAACCTAGGACATCAAGACGAGCGATCTTGTTGCCCTAGTTGCCTCGGCTCGAGGTGGAGCTCGGAGCACAACTCTCGGGTGGACCGTCTTCGACTCAAGAAGGCCACGGAGGTGATCAAGATCCGGATTGATCCTCGGAGCTTGGATGGACGAGCAGGACAGCGGAGAGAAGACCCGATGGACCGGAATCGTGAGGTATAATCTTTATGGCATAGTAGATAGCACCTCAAGTAGTTTGCTAGTTTGTTGTTTAGCAAAGATCCTTCTTTTAGTCCATGTTGCCTTTGCGCCAAAAAATTGTTTTTCGCCGTTTCCGCCTCCCCGTAAGAACCGGGGTGAGCAACATGGACTTACACTGGTATCAGAGCCTAGCTAAACACAAACTAGCTTATTAACAAAGCATTTAGAATTTCGATCGAAAAAAATTCGCAAAACACGTCCGGAAAAACCATGTTTCTGCCGATTTTTTATACCGTTCTAAAAATAATTTAACATATATGAAAAATCGGCTCAGGGTTTTCTAAAGACAGTACAAAAACGATCCAGTGAGTCGATCAAAGCGCCGCGGATCCGCGGCAAGAACATGCCTTTTGCCTCGGATCCGCGGCCGAGTTGACTCGGCCTTGGACCATTTTTCCTGCAGTGTACTTAGTTAGAGGTTTTGGGATTTTTAGTATAGTTTGTTTCTGCCCAGATTTTCCAGAGAACAAATTTGTTTTTGGGGTTGTTACAAATCCGTATTTTGATCGAAATTCCGTAGACTTTGGCTAATGGATATTATCTGTGATGCGATATATGTACTGAACGTCTACTAATCGCTATACGTCGATTAGTGGGGGTTATACATATCTGTGATCTGTAATGTTGATGGTTTGTGTATATGAACTCGTTGGATTGTCGTGGATGAATAGCCGGATGGATGTGAGATGAGAGTTTCTTTTTCTTTCATTCATGTAAAATTTGTAATTGATGTAATATTATTTTATGGCTGCACATCCGGGATGAGGCTGTAGCCGCCATTGTATAATTTCTTTTACTGTTTTTGCTCCTAGGATAGACCCAAGGTGGGATGCACAAACTACCGGGTATCTCGAAGTGCCGAGTGGCCTACTAACGTTGTTGAGGGAGGTTGCTTCGCTTCGGGTACTTGGCGGGTAGTTTGCCGCACCCGTAGGGGTCTAGGGTGGGGTATTGGCTATTCATCGCGACTGTGTAATCCGTCTTTCGTTGAAGGCTCGAACGAAACGCGGATTCCTAGTATATCCAAAGTGTTCATCTGTGATCTGGAATGGCTATCATTGCATCTGACGAATGTATATATCTATATATGATATCTATTTAGGCGTTACTTATGTTTTGCATCCGCGCTAGTCCAGCCCCCGCTCTGTCGTTAGTTAAGTAACCCAACGGGTGATGACGGGACCCCGTGGCGAATGCGGATGGCATAAGCGTACGTCATATTTTCGTTGTTTTCTGCAATGGTAGGATTAAATGATGGGACGCATTAAAATTAATGCAAGAAAATAAACCAAAGTAAAGTCGTTGGAACACTTTCAAAATCACTCGGTTCTTTTCAAAAACCTACTTTTAAATGCGGAGCTTGAACCACTCATTTTAAAAGCTATCTCGTTCCTTCGATTATATCAAGTTCACTACGTTCACGGTTTCGCCAAAACCATTCGTGGCCCTCCGTCGTTTCATATGAATATTCAATAGTATTCAAGCTATGTTTGTTATCCTTCGTCAAGGCATAGTTATTTGTAGCTGTTGGGTGTTCATATGTAGCATAGATAGATGCGTTGGTTTGGGACAGTCGTATTACCTTGTTGACCTTCGTCAAGGGTATATACGGGTGGGTTCAAATTAACCTGGACAATGACGGGTAGAACTTGGCATGTGACTTATGATTTGTTGACCTTCGTCAAGGTCATAAGAGCATGGGGCAAAAATCCACGTCGGGAGTTTCTAAAGAAACTGAAACTTGCTAGTGCTGCATACCATTTGGAGTGTGATGATTCTGGTAGGATTCCTTCAGTTTTATCACACGATGATATTTGGATCCCGATCCTACTGTGAGTATATGCTACTCCTCGGGAACTTTCTCACTTAACGATCAATGCTATAAACCAAGTAGGTGTCTAGAAAGGTGTTAGCGGGGCTACGCCCACAGGGAAAAGAGATTACTTAATTAAGGAACTTCGCGAAAGCGTTGGAAAACCTCCCTCGAAGTACCGACACTGGCCTGGCTGAACGGTTAAGCAAGTATTGTACGGTGAGATTGATCCCGACTAATTTTTCCTTTATGGTTTGAGGAGGGATTCGAGAGACAGTGGGAGCCATCCTGTTTAGATAAACTAAAAACCAATCTAAACTTGCAAGAGCATCATGCTGAGTGTTTTCTTCTCTTTCTCTTAATTGCAGCGACCCAGTAACCACACCTAGGTTACATCTAGATAATAAAATGACTGAATCTGACTGTTATGATTAGCAAAGGTCTGTCCAGATGTCCATTGCCCATGACAAGCTGGGACACCTCTTAACTAATCCAACCCCTGCCGTCTCAGGACCAGTTTTCACTGTTACAGATATTGATATCCGTAAGACATCGGGAAAAGACTGTGCGAAAACCAAGTGTCTCGTGTTAGCCTCGGTTGATGGTACATACCAGAGGCAGCACGAGAAGATGGACTTAGTTTCTATCTTCCTCCATAACAAAGATTTATATGGAGAGCAATCTCGTATCGCAAGATATGAGACCTCGAACGAATTGCTTCCAGCGAGGTTGGCTATCGGGTCATCTGTAGGGGGCAACGTCCTTACAGAGACCAGCTATTTTGAGCTCACGGACCTGAAGACCACGTTGAAGAACGGGTCAGATGCTGACTTGATTCTACAGTCTCTACCTTCTAACCTGAAGGAAACCAGGGGAGTAGAAGGAAAGGGAAGGGCAAAAGTTTCGGGACTGGATGTAGTAAAAGAGGAACGTTCCTATTGTTACGGGAATGAACATTGGCAGAAGGATTGCAGGGCTAGCAAAGCCAGTAGCCAGGATTCGAAGCATGTTGTGGCTTCGACTTCGGGTGTGTTTGTAATAGAGAACTGTATGTCAGTTAACCCTACTTCCTGGGTATTGGATACCGGATCAGGATCTCACATCTGTAATTCGTTACAGGCTCTGAGAAACCGTAGGGTTATCAAGATAGGTGATATGACTCTCAGGGTTGCTAACGGAATGAGCATGTACGCTGAATCCGTAGGGGAATATCATCTTGGACTGACAACTGGGCAGATATTGATTCTGCGTGACTGTTTTTATGTACCAAGTGCGACTTGCAATATCATATCTGTATCCTTACTTTCTATGGAAGGATATGATTTTACTTTTGTAAGCGATGTGGTCCACATCCACCTAAATCAAGTTCTGATTGGGTCAGGTACATTACAAAACGGGATATACGTATTGAATCAAGCTCAGATCTTCAGTGTCCAGAACACACTTAAAAGAAAGTCTCCGGAAACAAATCAGGCTTTCTTATGGCATTGTAGACTGGGTCACATTAATGAGACACGGTTAACAAAGTTACATAAAGAGGGATACTTGAATCCGTTCGAGTATCAGTCTTATGCCACTTGTGAATCTTGTCTCATGGGAAAGATGACAAAGACTCCGTTCACTGGACACGGAGAAAGAGCAAGCGAGCTCTTGGGACTCATACAAAGTGACGTGTGTGGTCCAATGTCTACACATGCACGAAGTGGTTATTCATACTTCATTACTTTCACAGATGATTTCTCTAGGTATGGACATGTCTTCCTGATGAAGCATAAATCCGAGGCCTTTGAGAAATTTCGGGAATACAAGAATGAAGTTGAAAAACAAACAGGCAAAAGTATCAAGACACTGAGATCTTATCGAGGTGGTGAATACTTGAGTGCCGAGTTTCTGGACTACTTAAAAGAGAATGGAATTCTCTCTCAGCTTACTCCTCCATACACACCACAGCACAACGGTGCATCGGAAAGGCGGAATCGAACCCTGTTGGACATGGTTCGTTCCATGATGAGTAAGGCTGAGTTGCCGTGATCTTTCTGGGGTTATGCACTGGAAACAGCTGCATATCTCTTGAACAAGGCTCCAACCAAGACTGTGCCTACCACCCCATATCAGATGTGGAGTGGGAAGAAACCCTGTCTTAAGTATCTTAAGACATGAGAATGTCCAGCTTTTGTAAAGAAGCAACATGCGGACAAGCTCGAGGCACGCTCAGTACTGTGTAAGTTTGTGGGATACCCAAAGAACTCCAGGGGGTATCTTTTTTATTCCGCAGAGGAACAAAAGGTTTTTGTTTCTCAGCATGCCCACTTCTTGGAAACTGAATTTGTAGAAAATCAGATAAGTGGGAGCGCAATAGAACTGGAAAAAATTCCAGAACCACAAGCTATTACTGAAAGCTTGGAAGAACCAGAAGTTTCAAGAGAACCGGACATCCCAACGCCACTCCGCAGGAGTAGTAGGCAGTCTCATCCGCCCGAGAGATACTACAATTTTCTCGTAGACGGGGATAGAGAGGATTGCACTATTGATTATGGTGAGCCTACTAGCTTCCAGCAAGCCATTCAGAGCGGTGACTCGGTAAAATGGCTGGATGAAATGCGGACCGAGATGGAGTCCATGTACACCAACAAAGTTTGGACTTTGGACTTTGCTCCAGAAGGGGTAAAACCCGTAGGCTGCAAATGGATCTTGAGAAAGAAGATTGGTGTAGATGGGCAGGTTGAAACCTATAAAGCTAGACTTGTTGCAAAGGGTTTTCGTCAAAGACCTGGTTTGGACTATGACGAGACCTTTTCTCCAGTGGCTATGCTCAAATCCATTCGGATCCTTCTTGCCATTGCTGCTTTCCACGATTATGAAATCTGGCAGATGGACGTAAAGACGGCTTTCCTAAATGGAAATTTAGAAGAGTGCGTCTATATGGATCAGCCGGAGGGATTCATTCAGAGTGGGAACAGCGGTAAAGTGTGCAAGTTGCTCAAGTCTATCTATGGACTGAAGCAGGCATCACGGAGTTGGAACATCTGCTTTGATGATACTGTCAAGGAATTCGACTTTATCAAAAACCCAGATGAACCATGCATTTACAGTAAGATTGTAGGGAGAACTGTGGTATTTCTCGTCTTGTACGTGGATGCCATTCTCCTAATAGGAAATGATATTCCTATGCTACAGTCAGTCAAAGGATTCTTGCCACAGAGGTTCTCCATGAAGGACCTGGGCGATGCCAACTACATTCTGGGGATCCAGATCTATCGTGATAGATCTAAGAGGATGTTGGGACTTTCGCAGTCCAGGTACATCGACACCATACTGAAACGATTCAGTATGGAAGATTCCAAGCGCAGTAATCTACCGGCTTATCACGGAATCGCCCTCTCCAAAGAGATGTCTCCCAAGACTGATTTGGAAAGTGCTCGCATGTCATCTATACCCTACGCATCTGCGGTAGGCTCTATAATGTATGCGATATTATATACCAGACCAGATGTAGCATACGCATTGAGCGTTGTAAGCCAGTATCAGTCGGACCCAGGGGAGAAACACTGGATAGCAGTAAAGAACATTCTTAAGTACCTGAGAAGGACTAAGAAGATGTTCTTGGTGTATGGCGGAAAAGACCTCCAGCTCGAGGCCTTTGCTGACTCCAGCTTCCAGAGTGACAAGGATGACTCCAAGTCCATGTCGGGTTATGTCTTTACCCTCAATGGAGGGGCGGTTTGCTGGAAGAGTTCCAAGCAGGAAACCGTTGCAGACTCAACTATGGAAGCGGAGTACATAGCTGCTTGCGATGCCGCAAAGGAAACTGTTTGGATGAAGAAGTTCCTCACGGAGCTTCAGGTGGTTCCTACCATTGTTGATCCAATACTATTGTATTGTGACAACAACGGCGCTATAGTTTTAGCAAAGGAACCCAGGTCCCATCAGAAGTCCAGGTACATTTTGAGGCGGTACCACCTGATCAGGGAGATCGTAGATCGCCGAGAGATCGAGGTGAAGAGAGTAAATTCGAAGAATAACACTGCAGATCCACTCACGAAGGCCCTACCCCAGACTCAGTTCGAGCAGCTGATCGAGATGATAGGTCTTCGATACGCCAGTACATGGCCTTAGTGAAAGTGGGAGATTGTTAGTGTATATGCCCTAGAGGCCATTACTGTATCATACTAGCTTGTATATTACTTAATGGAAGCTTGGGATATTCACAGTTGTATAGACAATCTTGCTCAAAATGGTAGTATGCTACTTGGTTTGTCTCTACTTCAATATGTGCATGTGTTTCTTTTTAGCATATCGCTTATACATATTAGTAGAGCCCTTAGGATCTTTGCTTGATTACCAGCGTTGTGATGGCAGTCACACCAGTGGGGGCTGGGTAATCTACAAGCACATCCTTATACAGGTCCCTAGTCGTAGGATTATCGAGACAGGGTATCGATACTCCGGAGTAGACTAGCGTATGCGCTTCTCATCCCAGCAGGGGAGATGGTCTGTCCCACAGCCATCAGTACGTCGTACTGGAAATAGTATGCGGGTGCTCGTTAGGTTACGAGTACACTGGACATGACTCGTCGGGAACTGTTGGTTGGTATTATACTATCGTCAGTTATCAGTTCCCAGGTGACATGAGTACAGCTTAGTCCGCTGACTTGACACTGTCACTTCGCCTCGAGTGTGTTCCCACTGTACTTTGATTACTACCCTACCACGGCTCAAAGGAGTCGTGCAAACAGATAGTAGTTGGGTGCAGTCCCGAAGCACTTGGAGGCAGTGACGGTTAGACAGGATTCGTCTCTCCCGGTATTGGGGGTTGATATCGCGCTGTGTCTAGGAGAGCCATTACACAAGTAGTCCCTGGTCAGGGCAAGCGAGATATACTAGTAGGTTTCCAGTGTTATCTCAGGGTGTTCTGGGCTACACTCCGACACGACTTGTACCGCTATTAGGGGACTGACGTTTACCACCCTCTAGGCCCGCCATGCGATATTCTCAGACGAACGGACCGGACTGTATGGAGATTGTCACATACAGGCTCAGTAGGAGTTCGGATGGGTTTACCTCATCGGCCTTCTTATCGACATCTACCTGGAGACCGTTACGTACAGCTAGTGCCGCTTGCGGTCTGTGGTTAAACCCACTGCCAGCGTAGTGTCGAGTCTTTAGAGACCCACACAGAGAGCTTCCCTGCACTGAGCGAAATGTGTAGAGGCCGTATGGTTTTACGGCAGGGCCACAATCACTTACGTGCACTTGTGTGCGTATGCTGTTCGGGCAGGCAATACTAGTGGGCTTTGGTTTAAGCCCGATCCTAGTATTGCGCGGATGGATTTATTTTGTCTTCTGTGCATTCGCATTCTACGGAATGCGGATGCGGGTGTGTATGCACAGTTTTGAGGAGCGAAGAAGGAGGAGGTGCCTCATTAGGGTTTTGACAGTTGATTCGGTCAAAACCATTTTGAGGCGGACTCATTAGGGTTTTGGCAGTTGGTTCGGTCAAAACCATTATGAGCCGGGGACATTATTTACTAATCTTTTTAGTGATAATTATGTGATGGCTAATTGCTTTGACCATTTGACCATACTTGACTTTGTTGACCGTTTGACCAAAGTTGACTTGGACCTTCATGAGAGGTCTAGAGTTTTCTTTGCTTTTCTTTTTCTTTAATTGATATGAAAATGGTCAAGTCAATTGTTGCCATCAACTTTATCATGAAAAGATTAGTAATGATGATGTTTGTGTATTATTGCAACCATGGTTCATTTTCTTTGGTTCATAATTCATTTCTCATTCTCTCTCTTGAAAAAGAAATGAGAAAGCTCCATGGTTGCTAGCTTCATCTTCCTCCTCTTGAAAATTTCCTTTGATCTCATGTGCTGAGAGAAAAAGGATCCTAGTTGACAAAAACATCCATCTATCTTTTCTACACAACCTAGGACATCAAGACTAGCAATCTTGTTGCCCTAGTTGTCTCGGCTCGAGGTTGAGCTCGGAGCACAACTCTCGGGTGGATCGTCTTCGACTCAAGAAGGCCGCGGAGGTGATCAAGATCCGGATCGATCCTTGGAGCTTGGATGGACGAGCAGGACAGCGGAGAGAAGACCCGATAGACCGGAATCGTGAGGTATAATCTCTATGGCATAGTAGATAGCACCTTAAGTAGTTTTCTAGTTTGTTGTTTAGCAAAGATCCTTCTTTTAGTCCACGTTGCCTTTGCGCCAAAAAATTGTTTTTCGCCGTTTCCGCCTCCCCGTAAGAACCGAGGTGAGAAACGTGGACTTACAATATATATATATATATATATATATATATATATGTATATTTATACAGAGAATAATAAGTGCTCCTTTCTGGGAATACAACTCCCATTGCAGGGACCAACTCCCTTTTTGCCGCTCGAGCGCCCACGTGCTGACACGTGGTGCGCTAGCGCTCTTGCGCTCAGAGCGCTAACGCCCAAAGTGCTAGCACCCGAGCGTCCACGTGCTGACACGTGGTGCGCTAGCGCTCAAAGCGCTACCGCTCTTGCGCTCAAAGTGCTAGCGCCCAAACCGCTAGCGCCCGAGCGCTCACGTGCTGACACGTGGTGCGCTAGCGCTCTTGCGCTCAGAGCGCTAGCGCCCGAGCGCCCACGTGCTGACACGTGGTGCGCTAGTGCTCAAAGCGCTTGCGCCCAAAAACGCTAGCGCTCGAGCGTCCACGTGGTGCGCTAGCGCTCTTCCCAAGCATCCTTTGGATGCCCTTTCCCTTTTTTTTTATTTTTATTTTATTTTTATTTTATATATATATATATATGTATGTATATACACACACACACACTCTCTACAACACTGTCCCTCCCAAAAAAAAATTGGGCCGGGGGGCTGCCCCGCACGCCGCAAGAGGGCTGTTAGCCCCCTTGACCCCCAGCCCGCTATCCGGGTAGCGGGACCCCCGTAAAAACTCTGCGTGGCTCCCGATATATCCAAAACCCCCCTTTCAAAACACAACATACGCACCCTGCACATTGAGTTCGCATGACCAGTTTAACCAGTCAATCGGAGGTTCTCTCGCTCCAAAAGTAAGGGGTAATTAACGGCAGCTTAGTCCGCGGCTGCCAGAGATTCGGATCCCCACAGTCAATAAACCCCGGCCTACTCTAGGCAAGGGGAATTTGTAGTACGCCTGACAAGCGCACGCGTATTCCCATCTCAATGGGGTGACGAAAAACACTCTACAACACCCCTCCCCTCTACCCACTCGTCCCAAAATCCTATGCCCACTCTCTCAAAATTTTCCAAGAGTTGTGTACTTTGAAAACAAGCTCGCGGCGAAGCTCCGACGAAATTCCGGCGGAAATTCCGGCGACGTTTTTAGGAACTACCGGCGATGACGCAACGCATCGGCAGTCCCTTTAGTTCCCCCTCACTCTAGTGTAATCGAAAACCCGTAAGTCTCTTTCTATCTCTCTCTTCCCTATTCAAGAAAATATGAAATTACAAACCCGACGGAATCGGAACAAATCCGATTTCCGATTCGGTTTTCTATAAATTTCACTTCTCACTAATATAATCATAATTAAACATCCTAATGTTGACTACTAAACACTAATCAAAGAATTTGAACAAGTTTCATCACATGAAATGATAGCTTTCTCAATTAATCGTATTTTTTCACATAAATACCACAATGTTTCGATTTCACATTCAATCCCATTAACCTTGCTATACCTTAAGTGAATCACGAGGTGACGACCTACATCCTCACACACTTACATACAACCTAACACGATACCATTGAAATCTTAGAATACGAGAAAACAAGAATTTACATTTAAATACCATATACTCAATAAAACTATTTCTAAAAGATTTAGTTTTGATACACTTTTAAATAAATACCTCTTATTAGGAAAATATGATAAATTGTGGACATCGGTCATTTATCTAAACCTGACTTTGTGGTGTCTAGGCTAGGCAAGTGAGAAAGGTAACTTTAAAAGGCCCGACTCACGGTGATTCGTGAGCGGATCCCTCCTTTCCTCACTTGTACTTACCTTGCCACAATTGGCGGTGAAGAGGCGATTTGAGGCATCTGACAACTTGTCGTTTAGACCATTTAGAAATAGGCTAGTTGACTTAGGAAACCCTAAAATCTAATATACGGAAAAATTGATATTTTTACAAATAAATACATTTTACTTTATAAAACCGTTTTCTAAAGGATTTAGTATTTTACAATCTTTGCAAAGCGCCGCTACAACCCACTGTGGGGAACCCGTTCGGGATGGTGAGGTTTATCGCACATTCTCGGGCTTAGTAGTGCGAGATTCAGACCTCCGCAAGGAGCATTCGGTCTCGAAAGATTTTAAATACGATATCTTAAGAAAATAAGATTTTTAGAATATAAAATATTTATTAAAATTATTTTTGTATAAATATATGTATATTTATCATTAAAACATTTATTTTGTTATGATATAAATATTCCACCTTTTTCTAAAAATCACAAGAATAAATTTTACACTAAAATACTATGAATTCCAAATAAATCAATTTTACAAATAAATACCTTTATTTCTGAAATTATGATATTTTCATTAGAAATATCACAATACAAAATCCACATTCATTACAACTCTAAAAACGAATAATGAATACTTGAGGTGTATTTTGAAAAGCATATAGAACTATTTTTACATAAAACCCCCTCAGGTTTATAAATTACCCTGAGGACCCTAGCAATTATAGGTTTAAAAAATAATCAAAATTTCGACTTACATTTCTAATTGTCTGTCTCGGCTTTGATTCTGATTAATCTAACTTGAATATGATTCAGGTCAATCTACAATCTACAATATTCCAATTCAATAGAAATACATGAATTCATGAATCCAATTATCAATCTATATGACTTGATCGAACCGAACCATGGATATATTCCACTTATATGATTCTCCAGTTATTCCATTTACATGACTCTACAGTTATATCCGTTTACCGATATCATGGTTTCGGTCAGTCAATCAATTATATAATCAATATAATTTACAAGACAAATAATACAATCAAAACACTGCGGGGTTTAAGGGGTAGACTGGTACGGAATATGTTAAAGGTGGCACAAGGTGGTCACTTAAGACGTAATTACATCCATGCCGTTGTTCCGTGGTATTATTGACGGAGCCTTGTATTACAGGTTACCAAGGTCCCCGGTGTAAGTGGAACTCCCCTCGTATACACTGGCATCTTCTGTACCAGGCTACAAACAACAGCGTTAATACAACATTACAATATTATAATACAACATTAAAAGTTACTCTCTCTCTCACTCACTCTCTTACTCTCTGTCTATTTCTTCCTTATCTTTGGGACTTACCAAGCGACCTGTTCACTGACGACATTCTATTTCTTTCTTCTTTGAATGTCGTCAGGTGGTTTGGACCCGGCAGAGATCGAGCCATCTACGGAAGACTTGGAGCAGTTTGCCGAAGATCCAGCAACGTAGTTTCATTGTACGCTTTTCCATTCAGTACTTTTCATTTCCTGTTATGCCACTGTTTAGGCATCTTTTTATCTCAGTTGTATTTCTTTTTCATGCATTGTATAAAAGAATGTTAATAAATAAAAGTTGCTGTTTTTATCATCCCTTGTCTCTTGTGTATTTATTTTATATTGCTTAGATACGCTTAGCGTATATACTTCTGAGTATATACATAGCAGACCAGTCGCGTCCCCTTCGCCGTATACTAGGAAGCGGGGCGTGACAAACTGGATCAATTTGATGAGAGCAATTACACTAGATGGAAAGACAAGATGGTATTCTTATTGACCGTCTTGAAAAAAATTTACGTGCTCGATCCAGACTTGCCGCCAATCCCAGATTCATCCTCAACTTCAAATGATGCCGAAAGTGCCAAGACAGAGAAAAACAAGCGTGAAGAAGATGAACTAGTTTGTCGCGGGTATATTCTTAATTCCCTCACCGATCGTCTGTATGATCTTTACAAAAATATGAAGATACCAAAAGAAATCTGGAGCGTCCTTGAAACAAAATACAAAAATGTGAAGAGAGGTACGGATAAATTTCTAACGCTTAAATATTTTGAATTTAAGATGACTGAAGACACGCCAATCATGAATCAAGTACATGAATTACAAATTCTCGTTTCTAAACCGAGCGAACTTGAAATTAAAATCCCTGATTCAATTCAAGTTGTAGCGATTCTATCTAAAATTCCTCCTACTTGAAATGAATACAAAAGAAAATTCCGCACTTTCCTGGAAATTTTACCATAGAGCAATTTCAGACTCTTCTGCAGATTGAGACAGAGAACCGTGCACGTGACATGATTTTTCTTAGTTATAAATCTAACTCTAAAGTGAATCATGTCAATGAAAATGGTCATAGAAAATTTCAGAACAATTTTAAAGTCCGGAAGAAGGGAAATGATTTTAAGAAATCTAATTTTGCAAAGAAGAAATGGTCTTGTTATAACTGTGGAAAGAAATGTCACTATATTAAAGATTGCAAATTCAGAAAAACCGGGAAAAAACTTGGTTTCGGATCAGAAAATAGCAACAAGGCAAATCTAATAAAAAATGAAGTCAAAGAACTTGTTGCTATGGTTTCTGACATGCAGATATGCATGATTACGGAATTGCATATGGCTGCGGTAACTAGAACTGCAGATTGGTGACTGGATTCTGGCGCAACTATCCATGTATGCAATAACACAGTAATGTTTAAAACCTACACGGATCAGAAAGAAGCTGAAGAGGTGTTGATGGAAAACCATGTTTCGGCCAAGGTACTCGGTAAAGGAAGTGTTGAATTGGAGTTTACATCTGGACAGAAACTTACTCTGCTTAATGTATTTCATGTTCCTGATTTGAGTAAAAATTTTGTATCTGCAAATCTGTTGTGCAAGAAGTGATTTAAAATTGTTCCAGACTCTGACAAAGTTGTAATATTGAATAATGGTATATTTGTAGGAAAGGGATATTCCTGTGATAGCATGTTCAAACTCAGTATTAATGAAATAAATTGTGTGTTTGCTTATGTTGTTGAGCATTCTTCTTCTTTATGGCATGCTAGATTATGTCATTTAAATTTTCGCTCTTTAAAGTATATGTCTAAACATGGATACATTGCATGTCAGAATGATCATAATGATAAATGTGAGATTTGCGTAGAAGCAAAAATAACTAGAAAACATTTCCCTAAAATTGAAAGAGATACTAATTTATTAGAATTTGTTCATTCTGATATTTGTGAATTAAATGATCAATTAACTAGAGGCGGAAAAAGATATTTTATAATTTTTACTGATGATCATTCTCGTTTTACATATGTATATTTATTGAGAACAAAAGATGAAGCATTTGAGAATTTTAAAGAGTATAAGTCAGCTGTAGAAAATCAGAAAGATAAAAGAATTAAAATCCTTAGAAGCGATAGAGGGGAAGAATATTTTTCTGATTTTTTCTCAATTTTGCGAAATGCATGGTATTATTCATCAAAGAACCGCACCTTATACGCCTCAACATAATGGATTAGCCGAAAGAAAAATAGGACTTTAGTTGAAATGGTAAATGCTATGTTTTTAAATGCTAAATTATCTTTTAATCTTTGTGGTAAGGCACTTTTAACAGCATGCTATATTCATAATAGAATACCATCCAAGAAAACTCATGTTTCACCATATGAAATTTGGAATGGTAGAAAACTCAATTTAAACTATATTAAAGTGTGGGGATGCATAGCATATTATAAAGTGACCGATCCATATTGTCACGCCCCGCTTCCGGGTGTACGGCGAAGGGGACGCGACTGGTCCGCTACGTATTTATTCTGAAGTAAATACGCTAAGCGTATCTAAGTAATATAAAAGTAAATACACAAAAGACAAGATATAATAAAAACAACAATTTTTATTTATTAACATTCGTTTGTACAATGCATGAAAATGAAATACAACTGAGATAAAAAGATGCCTAAACAGTGGCATAACAGGAAATGAAAAGTACTAAATGGAAAAGTGTACAATGAAACTAAAGTGCTGGATCTTCGACAAACTGCTCCAAGTCTTCTGCAGATGGCTCAATCTCTGCCGGGTCCAAGCCACCTGACGATATTCAAAGAACAAAGAAATAGAATGTCGTCAGCGAACAGGTCGCTCGGTAAGTCCCAAAATAAGGGAGAAATAGACAGAGAGTAAGAGAGAGAGAGAGAGAGTAGCTTTTAATGCTGTATTATAATATTGTAATGTTGTATTAACGCTGTTGTTTGTAGCCTGATACAGAAGATGCCAGTGTATACGAGGGGAGTCCCACTTACACCGGGGACCTTGGTAACCTGTAGTATAAGGCTCCGTCGATAATACCACGGAACAACGGTATGGATGTAATTACGTCTTAAGTGACCACCTCGTGCCACCTTTAACATATTCCGTACCAGTCTACCCCTTAAACCCCGTGATATCTTGTTTGTATTGTTATCTTGTAAATTGTATAAGTTGTATAGTTAGATGACTGACCGAAACCATGATATCAGTAACGGATGTAATGGATGTAAACTGGAATCATGTAAATGGAAAGTATATCCATGGTTTGGTTCAGTCAAGTTGAATAGATTGATAACTGGATTCATGGATTCGTGTGTCCATGTTGAATTGTAATATTATAGATTTATATGGTACTTGAATCATATTCAAGTCGGATTATAATCAGACTCAAACCCGAGTCAGACAGTAGAAATGTAAATCGAAGTCCTATATTTACTAGGGTCCTTAGGGTAATTTATAAAACTTGAGAGGGTTTTATGTAAAAATACTTTTATATACTTTTCAAAATACACCTCAAGTATTTATTACTCGTCTTTAGAGTTGTAATGAGGGCGGATTTTATATTGTGACATTTCTAGTGAAAATATCCTAGTTTCTATAAATAAAGGTATTTATCTGTAATATTGATTTATTTGAGGTTCATGGTATTTTAATGTAAAATTTATTCTTGTGATTTTTAGAATAAGGTGGAATATTTATATTATAATAAAATAGGTATTTTAATGATAAATATACATATATTTATACAAAAATAATTTTTAATAAATATTTTATATTCTAAAAATCTCATTTTCTTAAGATGTCGTATTTTAAACCTTTCGAGACCGAATGCTCCTTGCGGAGGTCTGAATCTCGCACCACTAAGCCCAAGGATGTGCGATAATCCGCACCATTCCGAACGGGTTCCCCAAAAATGGGTTGTAGCGGCGCTTTGCAAAAATTGTAAAATACTAATCCTTTAGAAAACGGTTTTATAAAGTAAAAGGTATTTATTTGTAAAATGTAAATTTTCCGTATTTTAGATTCTAGGGTTTCCTAAGTCGACTAGCCTATTTCTAAATGGTCTAAACGACAAGTTGTTAGATGTCTCAAATCGCCTCTTCACCGCCAATTGTGGCCAGGTAAGTACAAGTGAGGAAAGGAGGGATCCGCTCACGAATCACCGTGAGACGGGCCTTTTAAAGTTACCTTTCTCACTTGCCTAGCCTAGACACCACAAAGTCAGATTTAGATAAATGACCGATGTCCACAACTTATCGTGTTTTCCTAATAAGAGGTATTTATTTAAAAGTGTATCAAACCAAAAACTTTTAGAAATGGTTTTATTAAGAATACGGTATTTAAATGAAAGTATTGTTTTATCGTATTCTAAGTTTTTTGATGATATCGTTTAGGGTTGTATTTGCGTGTGTGGGGAGGTAGGTCATTACTTCGTGCTCTAATTTAAATATATAGCAAGCTTAAGGGGGTTAAATGTGAAATGGAAATATTGTGGTATTTAAGTGAAAAAATACGATAATTTGAGAACGCTATCATTTCATGTGATGAAACTTGTTCAAATTGTTTGTTAAATGTTTAATAGTCAACATAAAGATGTTTAAGCATGAATGTATTGGTGAGAAGTGAAATTTTATAGAAAACCGAATCGGAAATCGGATTTGTTCTGATTCCGTCGGGTTTGTAAATTCGTATTTTAGAAAAAAGAGAGAGAGAAATTAGAATGGGACTTACGGGTTTTGATTTATACAAAGGAGTGAGGGGGGATTAAAGGGGTTGCCGAGGCGTTGCTCCGTCGCCGGTTGTTCCTAAAAACGTTGCCGGAATTTCCGCCGGAATTTCGTCGGAGTTTTGCCGCGAACTTGTTTTCAAAGTACACAACTCTTGAGAAGATTTTGAGAGAGTGGGCTCGGTATTTTGGGATGAAAGGGTAGAAGGTAGGGGGTGTATTTATAGGGTAGGCTAAGGGTAGGGTAGGTGAAGGGTTTTTAAAAATAAAAATGTAAAAAATATAAGGAAAAGTAATAAAAAATGGAGTAAATGAGGTATAATTGTGTTTCTGGAACCGATCCAGACATTTAAAGTATACAGGGGGTACAGGAGACGAAGAGCCCCAACTTTCATGTTAGGGACTCGGTCCGGCGGCGCCGGCCCGAGTCGGGGGTCGAGGAGGTGGGGGGTCTCGTGGGGTAAGCACTGGTATATTTAGATTTTGAAGTTCAGTTCAAGTTTTGGGAGTTATGGTGTGTGGACTGTTGGGCTTCCAAAGAATTTAAAACAAAATAATATTAAAAATAATGTGGGGTATAGGATTTGAACTCTGGTGGCTTGGTTCAGCAGTGCAGGGTATTACCAATGAGCCACAAGCTCCTTCTTGTAATTAAATTGCTAATTAATTACTTAAGTCTTGTGCTCAGGCAATAAATACCTCTTTATGGATTTTTGAAAAAATTAATTAAAAAATTTGTATAGGAAAAAGTGTATAAGAAAATTAGGGTTGTTACACATATAAATATAAATTAGAGCCGAGAGGTATTAGAAGTATATTTGTTGGATATGCATAAAATTCTAAAGCATATCGATTTCTAGATTTAGAATCAAATGTCATAATACATGTTGAATTTTTTGAAAATAAATTTATGCATGACAATATTGATTCTAATTTGTATAATAAGAAAAATGCAGTGACTTCTAAGAAAATTACCAATGAAAAAAGAAGAGAAAGTAATGAAAATATTGAACCAAAGAAAAGTCAAAGAATCAGGAAAGAAAAATCCTTTGGTCTTGATTTTATTGATTCGCGTTCAATAATCTTTCTTGTTGAATGAGATAGAACCAAAATGCTTAACAAAATACCTATTCTACTTAATATAGAAGATGATCCTAAAATATTTAGTGAAGCAATGTCGTTAAGAGATGCTGCATTTTGGAAAGAGGCTATTGATGAAGAAATCGACTCAATAATATCTAACAATACTTGGATATTGGTTGGCTTGCCTCAAGGATCTAAGCCTATAAAGTTTAAATGGGTATTTAGAAGAAAACAAAATACAGATGGCTCTATACAAACTTTCAAGGCAATATTAGTGGCGAAAAGATTCACACAAAAGGAGGGCATATATTATTTTGATACTTATGCATCTGTGACTAGAATAACATCCATTAGAGTTCTTATTGTTTTGGCTTCAATATATAATTTATATGTGCATCAAATGGATGTAAAAACAGCCTTTCTAAATGGTGAATTAAATGAGAAAGTATACATGGAACAATCCGAAGGTTTCATACTTTCTGAAAATGAGAACAAAGTTTGTAAATTAACTAAGTCGCTATATGGTTTAAAACAAGCCCCTAAACAACGACATTAGAAATTTGATAAAGGAATAATATCAAATGGTTTTAAGTATAATAGTGCAGATAAATGTATATATTCCAAATTCAATCATAATTATGGAGTAATTATATGTCTCTATGTAGACGACATGTTCATATTTGGTACAAATATGATTGGAATAAATGAAACAAAAAGTATTTATCTTCAGTATTCAAAATGAAAGATTTGAATGAAGTCGATACTATTTTAAGAATAAAGGTAAAAAAAACACAGTGAAGGGTTTGTGCTAAACCAATCTCATTATATAGAGAAATTATTAAATAAATTCCAACATCTTAATATTAAAGAAAGTGTTACTCCGTATGATCCGAATATGAAGTTAAATGAGAATTGTGACAATGTGGTTGTACAATTAGAATATGCTAGTACTATTAGAAGCCTTATGTATGCAATGCATTGTACAAGGCCTGATATAGCTTTTGTGGTATGCAAATTGTCACGATACACCAGTAAACCCAGTACTAATCCTTGGAAGGCCATCAGTAGAGTTCTTGGGTATCTAAAAAGAACAGAAGAGTTTGGTCTTTTTTATTCCAATTATCCTGTAGTATTAGAAGGTTATTCGGATGCAAGTTGGATCACAAGTGTAAGTGATAATAAATCCACAACAGGTTGGGTATTTTCAATCGGAGGCGGTGCCATTAGTTGGGCCTCTAAGAAACAAAAATGCATCACGCATTCAACAATGGAATCTGAATTTGTCGCTTTGACTGCTGCCGGCAAGAAAGCGGAATGGCTGAGAAATTTATTATTGGATATAGAGTTGTGGTCACAACCAATACCATCTATTTCCTTGCATTACGATAGTGAGGCGACTATGTCTAGAACTTATAATAGTGTTTATAATGGTAAATCTAGATACATTAGTTTAAGGCATGAATATGTTCGAGATTTAATTACTAATGAAATAATTACCATAGTTTATGTGAGATCTGCAAAGAATTTAGTAGATCCCTTTCCCAAGGCATTATCTAGAGATTTGGTAAAGAATACGTCGATCGGAATGGGATTTAAACATTTACAATTTGGCACCAGTAATGGTAACCCAACTTTAATTAGTAAAAACTAATTTTAATAGTTCAATGGGTAATAACAAGTTATTGTCATGTGATTGTATTGCACTGGACATCTCATTCTTATATAAATAAATATCTAGTGTTGTCTGTTACGATAAAGAGGATGAGCGAAAGCTCTCAATATAGTTATTTAATTTTTAAATATCCACAGTAATAGGGATATAATAAAAGAAACTCCACCTATATTAGCATAGAAGTGGTGCCGCTTCAACAAGAGATATGAAGTGTTCTCTTATAAATGCTTATGAAGACCAAGAGCAGCACATGGCAATGATAGTGTTAAAGCAGTTATAAACCTCTTAGAAAATAAGATGAATATTGTGTGTGTTGTAGTTCAAATTCTAATAATAAAAGTTTTGCTTTAATCCGCGGACACCAATAATTCTGTTAGACGATTGATATATACACACACCAATGGAAGGTTTAAATCGAGAGATGCCTTTCTTTTATGCATAATATTTGTCACGAGAGAGATGTACTTACAGCCAATATATACAAACTAGTGGGGGATTTTTAGTAGTTTGAATCTATTGGTAACTTTTGTATGTGGGAAATAATCCCATATCGGATGGAGAGACGAATGCCCAAGCCTTTATAATAATTTCCAATATTTAATTAATATCTTGAACAAAGTGGGTTATGAGTCAAGTGGACCTGATTTCTAGCAGGCTTATAATATTTATTTATTATTGTCTTTGATAAGGCACTTGGGCACTTGGCTGTCTGAAAAACTGTCCACTGTTGTCTGAACAGTCACAACTTTTTGAGAACAGTCACAGCCGTTCAAATAGTTGTGTGTATTCAACTTTATAAATTAAGTCTTTCTTTTCACAGATTTTGCATCTTCTTCTCATTATTTTCTAAGAGAGTTTCAAGGGTTTTGTTGTATCTCGGGGGTGATTGACTTCTGTTGTACTCCCATAGTGGGGGCAATATCATCTTTCGGAAATTGTATCATATAAGGCTCAAAGCTTTTTAATTCTGTCTTAACCAAACTACAAATTCAACAATGATTATTTGGAAATTCAATTTCTCGTTCCTAAAGACAATCGATGAAGTTAATTAGAGTCAAAATGATAGAAATTACCAAATTAAAAAGCATAGGATAAAGTATAAGTTTCCCGTACCTTCTCGTTTTCTTCGACTTGCAAGGAAACTGCATAAATCTATATTCATACTACCAACCATATCTTTCCATCCAAATAAACAATGAAATCTCGATTCTAAAAACACTTAACAGGAAACATGTTATGTGCTAGAATCTCTTTTATCATCACATCTTTAAAACAAATAGAGTTCATGCACTAAATAAATTTTCCAATTCACTGAACTTCTCTCTAGATCCTATGACCCCATCATCTCCTCTCTCAAACTTGACCATATAATTTATATATGTACCTATTCTTCATCTACCCATTTCACTATCTTATCACGTATAAGTATATAAAGGCTACATATATATCTTATACACTCCTATACAATCCACACAAAAAAAAATGGCCACCATTAATGTCCTACACCAAAACCCCATCTATCAAACGAGCTTCGTTGGCGTCCTTGACGGTGATGAGAAGGCGAACCTCGATAAAAAGGAAGTAAGGATGAAGGAGGAGAGAATGGACAGGCTAAGGGAAGAGTTGAATGATAAAAAGGAAGAGGCCATCATTGATAGGAGATCAAGAAAAGTTTCTAAGGATTTCGAAGAAGAGAACCATTTCTCATTGATGTGCTTGGCATTGGGTCCTTCAAAGAGCAATAACACCATTAAAAAGCAAGAGAACAAAAGCTCAAATTTGAGAGTGATGCTTGAGGCCCTAAAGAAATTTTTTGTTGCTCCAAAAGTTCGTTCATCTTCGAAGGGATCATAGCAAATATATATATATATATATATATATATATATATATATATATATATATATAGTGTCTTTTAATTCTTACGTTGTAGAAAATGTTTAAAGTTACAAGATTATTGTCGTTGTCTGCATGTTGTTGATTGTTCCCCTTTAAACAGCTAGCTGCCTGTTCGAATTATGATCAAGTGCAGCATATAAACATTTAAGGGTTTTTTACCTGTAACCCCCGAAACACAGCAAATTTCTTTCTATCCCAAAAACTTATACTTACTTTTTACCCCAAAACCAATAAGATACATCATTTTACCCCTTTTACGATTTCTGTGGGGAAAAAACCCGTTAACTTTAACTTTTCTCCATAAATTTTAGGTTTACTATTTATCCGAAGATAATAAGTAAGACCGCAGAAGTATTCAACTTCTTCATAATTATAAAAGGACTTGGAAGATGCTCCTGATTTCACGGCCAATTTCAAAAAAGATACTGCAGAAGCCTAAACCTTAATTTCAATTTTAGGAAGAAATTGAATATTTCCAAAAAAGAAAAGTGGTTGAGATAATTTTAAGAAAATCTCGTGTTATGCTGTTAAAAATTGGCGGAAATCATAAAGGGAGTAAAACGACATATCTTATTAGTTTTGGGGTAAAAAGTCGATACCAAATTTTTGGATAAAAAGAAATTTGCTATGTTTTAGGAGGTTACAAGTAAAAAAACCAATATTTAAATGAAAGATTGCCATTGACTTCTTGTTTACCTTGAGACTTTTTTCTTATTTTAAAAAATCAAGTTTATGATAGGCATCCTTTTGCGCATGCGATACACGTTTGTGTGTTTTGACGGAAAGATGGGAACGAGAAGAGTTATAGAGATGTTGTGAATCTAAAATTGAATAGCAACAATAACACTAAAATCTTCATATTTTTTTCTATTTCAAGTTAAATATAAATCAAACATACCAATTTTTGACACACCAGCATAAAATTAAAAGTTTTATTTTGCACGCGCTTCATATACTCCTCCTTTGACATTAATATAGCAGTGTAATTATCTTACTGACTAAGCATATTTGTTAAAAGCTGAAATTCTCATAAATCTATATACAAAGCTAACAATATACAAATCATTATCAAGACAAAATCACAAATCATTATCAAGACAAAATGAGCACAGATTGATGAAAGCACAAAGTTTAATGAAAGGAGGCTCATAATTTTACAAACCTATGTTGAAGACGACAACAAACAAAAACAAAGGAACATATAAGATGATCAATTACATTCGTCAAGAACAATTACATAACTGTTTACTACTATATAACCGCATGAACAATTCCACAACTTGATGTTTGCAGATTAGAGAGCTTTATCGGCACATCAACAATCTTTGTTCTTAATAAAAGTATAACTATAGTTTACTAGATTCGCCGAGATACTTGGTATAACGTGCCTGAGCTATAATCTTTCCGCTCTTCTTCCTCAGCTCTACAGTCGCTACGCCAACTGATTTTCCTGCTCGCAGAACTTTGGCCTCAATCTCGACTTCTTCCTGGATCATCAACCAACCATAACACAATAGACATTAATTGCTTAGTTAGGAACTATGTATGGTATGAGCAATATGAGAATGACACATACATGAAGTCAAAAATAGCGAGAGATATACATGAAAAGCCGAGAAAAAGATAAAATGATTACACGGCATCATTAGGGAGACAAAGAAACGCAACAGGGAAAGCAACTTTACGTTTTAATGAAACAAAGTAACACCGTCTATAATTTGAAGTGATACAACGAGTGAGGATTCTATCGCAAAAGAAGACTGTATGATTAGTTTATAATGGCGAAAAAATCCTGCATAATAATATTTTGAGCTACAGCAACTCACCATGCCGCTATAGGAGTACAAGTATCTGTAACAATAAGCAGTAATGATGTTACACGATTAAAAAATAAATGTCAAACCTTTTGACATTATTACAGCAGTCATAAAACTTCGTCAATTATTTCATGAAATAGCTTCAAGCCAACAATGACCTTCTCGAACTTTAGAAAGAAACAAGTATAAGACCTAGTAAATTGTTGTTGATGAGACAAAGTAATCCACAAACCAAAAAAAGTAAACAAAACTATAAATGAAAATTATGGATAGTATATGGTCGTTTTAAAAGCAAAGGACGAGCCTCCTCCTAAATCAATCTACTGATAGTTATTATTATTATTTTTTCATTTATGAAACACTACATATAAGATTCCAAGGTTAAAGAAGTCATATCGCAGTTATCTTTTATAGTTCAACCTTTTTTTGGATAAACGCTAACTAGGTTACGGAAAAACCATCAAAACAGGTTGTGCTATGCGGCTGAAGATCTTCCATCTGTTTATCCTAAATTAACAAACAAAAGGAAAAATTACTAAGAGAGGAAGGAACACTCTTTAAGTTAAAAGTCTTGATCTTAAAGTAGTAAAAAGAAAAAAGAAGAAGATAAACATTCTAATTATCACACTTAAAATATTCTAATGGAAAAACAGCGCTTTGCATTGGAAAAATCATAAAATTAAGAAGAAAATTCATAAATCATACATTCATGCTTTAATAATCACCGATTATGCATCCTCAGAACTTCAAGATATGATCAATAAAAAAAGGGTAAACTGCACTAAAATACCCATAACTATCGCGTTATTTCACCAAAAGGTACTCACATCGACAAAGCCCGCATCTAAGTAAGCAACGCTGATCTCCAGCGGCGAGCCCTTGGTCTTCGCGCCCGCTGTGAAGAAAGCAGCGGACCCCACCAAATCCACGAGCGAGGCGGTGGCGCCGCCGTGCAAGAACTGGAACCCATTCTTCAGCAGCAGTAAATATAAATAAATAATTATGCAAAAAATTAGAAATTGAAATGAAATATGTGGGGGGATTGAGATCGATTTTGATTACGAGAAGACGAGGAGGGACTTTGAAGGAGCAGAGGAGGCGGCCAGTCTCGATGCGATCGATGCGGAGGCCATGGAGGACGAAGGCGTCGTAGAATCTTGGAGGGAGGGAATCTAGGGTTTGGGTCTCTACGATCTCCACCGCAGCTTCTTCTAGGGATCTTTTCACTGTATCCAAGTCCATTTTTTTTTAAATTTTAATTTTTAAAATTTTCTTTTAAAGAAGAAGAAGAGGAGTAGGAATACTGAGTCTTTTTGGGATGTTGTGGTTCAATTTTGACTTCGTACACTAAAATACCGTAAACTATCATGGATTTCCACTAAAATACCTTAAAGTTTTTTTTTACATTAAAATATCTTAAGCTAAGGCATTGAAGGGGTCTTTTCACCGAATTACCTCAAAAGTAGAACCTCAGGGTATTTTACTTGGATAAAATATAGTTTTTAGGTGTTATAGTGGTAAAACCTCTATACAGTAATATCCTTGGGACCGGGGAAAAATATTACTATAGGGGGGTTATTCTTAAGTAGAGTTTTATATATAAAAGAAATCATGGCGGCAATAAGGCAAGAAGCGCAAGGTGATAATCCGGAAGACGATAGTGTGGAAATAGAAAAGGTGTCATGTCGAGAAGCTTCAAACATGTTGGATAAGTTAGAAATGTTTTGGATTCAACAAGAAGGTGATTGTGGTGACGAGTTACTACGAACTCGCAAGTTAAAGGATATGGTAGTAACTCAAAAAATTAAGTCATTGTCCCAAACAACTTTGAATAAGTACTTTATGTCATCTTAAGTTCAATTGTGTAGTTAAGTAATTTATGTCATCTTAAGTTCAATTGTAATAGCCAAGTAATTTTATGTATTTTTTATATATATAAAAAATTATTTAAAATTTAATGCCAATTTATTACTATATAGAGGTAAATTAGTACAGGCGGGACTTGGAAAAAGTATGGAATATCACACTGTGGAGGTTATTCTTATTTATAACTGGTCCCGAGTCGGGACCGGGACTTTTTATCACTATAGGGAGGTTATTCCTATATAGAGTATTCCTATACGGAGGTTTTACTGTAACGCGATAGCTGAGGGTATTTTAGTATATTGGACTCTTTTTTATTTTATGAAATTCTGGGCAAATGAATGTTTCGCTAATATAGCAATTATTATCGACCATCGTTATTTCATAAATGTGCAAATCCCTAGATTTCAAATAGCAAAAAAAATGGTCTAAAAAGTTGTGTGAGAAATAGAATCTATAAAGGAATAAACACTTTTTTGGAATAAAGCAAGGTAGTAAAGAACGATGGGGATTAAAACTTTAGATATAACATTATTTAGATATTTAAGTGTTATATTGAGGAACCATTAATTTGGTATTAAAATGTCATTTAGCCTTAAATTCTTTATATTTCCTTATAGGTTTTTTTACTTGTAGCCCCTTCAAAACGTAGCAAATTCCTTTCTAACTCTCCAAAACTTGGTATTTATTCCCCCCCCCCCAAACTAATAGGTTATATCATTTTACCCCTTTTACGATTTCCATCAGAAAAAAACACCGTTAAATTTAACTTTAATTTTCTCCTAAGTTCACTATTTACCTGAATACAACAAGTAAGACGGAAATATTCAACTTCTTCATAATTAGAGAAGGATATTGAAGATGCTCTTAATTTTATGCTCCATTTTGAAAAAGGTGCAGCAGAAACCCAAACCCTGATTTCACTTTGAGAAAGAAATTGAGTATATCCAAAGAAAAAGAGTGGTTGGAATATTTTAAAGAAAAACTTGATATTACGTCGTTAAAAGTTGACGGAAATCGTAAAGAGCGTAAAATGAAGTATAATATTAATTTTGAAGAGGTAAAAAGCAAATACCAAGTTTTTTTTGTATAGAAAGGAATTTTGTATGTTTGGGGGGGGCTACATGTAAAAAAACCTTCTTTATAAGAAACAAGCTCCTTTAAAATTATGAGAATGGAAAAATCTAGTTCCTACTAGGATTCATGTTAGATGCTAATATTTAAACTCGGAAGGTGAAGGGGTCTCAAATTAATCCCAATCTAACTATTCAGTGTAACTCGTGTCAAAAACTCCCCATTATTAAAATACTAAGATTTTGGATTTTTTAAGATACCCTTCTATCTTCCTTAGAATTTATATGTTCTTTCGCATTGCTTTAAAATTGTAATAAATCACTCCTTTGAATAAGTCGATACAAAATAATCTTAATATTTTTCTTTTAAGAACCTTAAAATGAAAAGATCAATTTATATTTGGATCATTGTACCTTATTTTAAGACCGTTATCCCTTATTTGATTATATATTCTTCTTGGTTGTCATTATTTTTTTTCCCTTTATCTTCCCAAAAACAAGTATATCACGCCTAATTAGACAAGTTAAACTTTATTTTAAAGCCCCATCAACCCGTCATAACTCGAAAACCTAAACTAGTCCGCATAAAATGTTATGGGATCATCATCTTGGACACCCAGTGTGTTGGCAGACTTCACGAGTACGGTTAAATTTCAGATTTGGTATAAACAATAAAATTGATATAAAAAATTGTCTTGCTCGCCTAAGTTGTGCGCCGGAGATTTCATGTATGAGGAAACGGGTTATCTGCCAGTAGCTGATATTAAACTGTTGGTTAGTGTCTAAAGATGGCCTAATCCGACCGTCAAATCGGCGATCCACTTCGGCCATCTTATTCTACACATAGAGTGCTCTATGCGTGTATGAAGTTTTGATTGATTTGACACCTTCTATGTATTCGATCAAGGATCTCCGATGCATGACATTTTAATTGGGTTTAAAAACCTTCCATTTTTGAAATGATTGATCCATCACACTTATAATGCATCATGTCCGTCACTTTTAATATCAGCTACTACCTGATAACCCATTTCCTCTTCATGCATTGCATGTTAATTGTGTTGTTGATTAGTTATATGAGGTCTCACTAACAAATTTGTGATATAGGATTTATTATTAAATAGAACGAAACTATTGATTATGCAAGTAAAATTCCTATTAGGATTGGGGGTTTGGAGTAGCCTATTGGTGGAGCTTGGTCAATACCTAGGATCTAGCCCGGAGTCTCCTATTTATGAGGGGGTGGTTAATTTATCCCGCCTATTATCTAAAAAAATTTATATTAAGATAAAATTTATTTTTGTGAGATATTGAAATAAAACAATACTGTTTTCAAGTACTTTTGTATAGAATGCTGGGCGTTTCGAGTGCTTTTGTATGGAATGCCGTTTAAAACGGAAAATTAATCCAATCTGTATTGAAAAGTTATTACAAATGTAATCATAACTTTATATTTCAATTCAGGTTCAACTGATAAAAAAGAAAAATAAGAAAAAATCATGTTTCAAAATTACTATTCAACGATCTTATGATCAAGCTTTTAGGAGATTTCTATTATACCCTCGTCGAAACTCCATATGTACGATAAGTCTCTTCATCAAAAGATCGATGTAAATAAATCCAATCGAAGGTCTTAAAACCTATATTTAAAAGCTATGATGAAATTATTATTCAAGGATCATGTCAAATTTCAAGTCGATTTATATTACTTTGTATTTTGTCAAGAAAGCATTACTTTGTAAATGGGTCGAAACTCCATACGTAAATAAGTAGGTTCAGCGAAAGAAAGATGTAAATAAATAAATCCAATCCAAGGTCTTAAACCCTATATTGAAATTTAAGTGGTTTTAAGGAATAAACAAATAGATATTTTCTTTATTTGTTATTCCCCCTTATCAAGGATTAATTGTCGGTTAGTTAAAACATTTGGACTCAAATTCTCAACTATATATTTCGGTTTTGATTGACATAGTTGAGAAGAGATTTGTACATGTGGCTTCTTATATTCCCTTTTATTTTCCTTCTTTTACTTTGTATTTATTTTGCCAGACTTTTTCATTAATAATACATGGGGATAGTTTACTTCCATTTATTAAGTCCAAAAAAATGAAGGGAAAAAAGAGAATCAAGTTGTTAGCAAGCGAGAGAGACACAAAAAGGAGTTGCTT
Organism: Agapanthus africanus; assembly: GCA_030015575.1. Classification (NCBI taxonomy): domain Eukaryota; kingdom Viridiplantae; phylum Streptophyta; class Magnoliopsida; order Asparagales; family Amaryllidaceae; genus Agapanthus; species Agapanthus africanus. The sequence goes on from CM057338.1 coordinate 141,668,990, forward strand.
CCATTTATTAAGTACAAAGCTTCTGTTTTACATTGTTTAGCAGCCGATCTTGACCGTTGGTTTTAAGATCAAAAAATTATGGACCGTTGATCTTAATAACAGGAAATAGCAGGGGTGAGAACAGCAGGGGCTCCGTATTCAATATTTACCGGAAAAGCCGCAATGCTCAAGTGTTATATTTGCTATCCATAAACCATATGGTATTTGTATGAAAAACCAAAAAAATAGTACATATTATTTCAAGGAAATTTAGCCGAGGATCCAACCATATATTTGTTTAAATCGGGGGCAATCTATTCAAAAAACGGTTTGAATAAGATCTAAAAGGATCATATAAAATCCTTTCATATCCCACCAACTACCCTCCATCCTTCCCGCCAAAACAAATTTTCCGATCAGTATGAATGAAAATCTTGGCCTCAACCGAAAATATAACTAATCCTATTATAAGATCCTCAATATAACTAATGGTAAAAATTATTATTGGATGTAGGGGGCAGAGATGAGCCTACCACTTGTTAATAAACTGCACGGGCGCGGCGCCGCCAGCAGATCTCGGCGGCGACGGAGATGGAGTCCTTTCGGCGACACAGAGCGGTCCATCCGGCTCGCTGTCTTGTTGGCCATCGCCATGGCTACCACCTTCTTTGCCTTATCATTCTACCATCTTGGATTTATAGGTTTACCTCTCTTATCTCGTCGGAAAATTTCCTTTTGCGCGCGCACACACATCTCTCCACCCTTAATAAAAACTTTTTGTTCGGTGACGAGGTACTAGTTTTCCGAACCCTGGATCTCTAATATCAGCGTCCGAATTAATTGCGAAAAAATGAAACTGCGGTCCATTTGGCAACCTAAATTTAGTTTTTCGAAACGAGGTTCTTCAAACTCCATATCACCATGGTTATGAAACTTTATGCCTGTTCAGATTTTTGCATTGCTTAGAAAATTTAAGAATGTGAACTTTGTTGCCAAAAAATATTTTGACTAATTATATAAACGAAACCAAAAGGCAAAAACATTTTTTTTTAATCTTTATTGCAGAGATTAAAAGGAAACAAAATGTGGGCGGCTCACCGGAGATTCTTGAGATTGGCAATGGAGGGATAATTCCTGATAGGGATGCCCTTGATAATTATGATCCTATCGACGGTGCTGAAAACGAAGAGTCCCTTGATGCTAGTGATCCTGGTGATGAAGACGACGATGATTATGGGATGGTGGAAGAAGAAGAGGAAGAGGAAGAGGAGAAGGAGGAAGAAGGTGATGGAGAATCATCATTAGATAGTAGCAACGATAATGATGAAGTGACCCTAAAGGACTATGAAGAAGATGTTGCGGAATCATCGATAGTTAGCATCCAGAGAAGCGATACACTGCGGACTAAGATCACTTCTGTTGTGGTTTCTGAAAGTAACGTTAGTAGGAGGAAGCACAAACATAGGGGTAGGAGGAAGCGAAGGCCCCGGAGACGCAAACATTCAGGCAAAGATTATATCTCACCTTTTGTATGCATTTCAATTCATAAATACGTTCTCTTTGTTACTTAAATGCTTTCGTTGGATGACAATTTAATCTTATCTCGTAACCATGTGAGGTTATTTTGTGGTTCATATATACGATAGTAGACATAACTACATTTGGAGTTGAAACTAGAGGAAAGATTTAAGATTTGTGTATGGCTCATGGTTACATTCAGGCAAAGGTTACATAAAAATTTAAGATTTGTTTATGGCTCATGTTTAGAATGAGACCACTCGCTTTAGTTGATGCACGTGATGAGAGCGAGCGAACCATCGATACAGGGATCATCAAATCCTTTCCAGTAAATAGATTCTCTTTATCACAATCAAAATGCTTGTAAATGTTTCTTCAACATCTTCGCCTACATGCACGTATTGCAGAGTTCCTAGACGACGATACATGTCACAATTTCTACACGTTACCTTGCGTTTTTGTAGATTATGCAAAGATATGATTCTATACACATTTTTCTCATAATTCGCTTTTCATTTATGAACGTGTATCAGGCTCCTCGTCTTGTGAGATCCGCTTCTTGAACTCGACGACCCTACTCAAAGAGCCGTCAGAGAATCAGAAATTTTCAAAGTTCACATTGATCTATACATCAAGAGAAGAGAAACCTATAGCTTCGGATGAGTGGAAGCCAAGATTCGCGGGGCACCAAAATCATCAAGAAAGAGAGAATTCATATTACGCTAGCAGTCAAATGATTAATTGCGGCTTCGTTAAAGCTCCCTTAGGATTGACAAGCACCGGATTTGATCTAGCAAAAGAAGATAAAAGATATATGAGCCAATGCCCCATAGTTGTGGCTTCTTGCATTTTCGGAAATTCCGATGTTTTAAAGATGCTGAATAGGAAATCGGTAAGAGCTCTAAAACAAATTAAACATTTTCAATTTCATGAAGGTTGAAATACTATCTGTTACTTTTAATATGTATGATTCATATAAATCATGACATGTGAACATGAATAATTATTACAAATGGGATGTCGAGCTACAATTATTTTGCATATTGCAGATGACAAGTGAATCACTGAGAAAAGTCTGTTTCGTCATGTTTGTCGATGAGGAAACACTGAAGATGATGTTGTCGAGAGGCCAAAAAATAGACAACAAGGGCTTCATTGGATTGTGGAAGATTATAGCTATAAAGAACTTACCTTATAGCGACATGAGGAGAGTCGGCAAAGTACCAAAGTTTCTGGCGCATCGACTCTTTCCTTCTGCAAGGTAAGAACTAAATTTTCGAGATTTTTGTGTCCCGAGGCACAAGCACGTGGTTTTTGTTGTATGTAAAACATTAACATGAACGATTGGCTTCGTTCGCTCCTCATGTTTGTGGGAAAGTCTAATTTGTTTGAATGATCTTTAGTACAAAAAGGCGGATAAAATCTAAGGATTGTAACCAAATTTCTATATGCACAGGTATTCGATCTGGATTGATAGCAAATTGCGGCTTGAGAAAGATCCTCTTCTCATCCTTGATTATCTCTTATGGAGGGAAGGCTACGAGTACGCGATCTCCAATCACTATGTTCGTCATTGTGTCTCCAAAGAAGTGGCACAAAACAAGAGGCTGCACAAGTACAACACTACCGCCATTGATGAGCAATACAAGTTCTATCGAGCCGATGGCTTGAAACTATTTGATCCCGAGGATCGTGACAGACTTCTTCCAAGCTGTATGGAATATGGATCTTTGTGAATTTACTTTATAGGCGGATATGATTTGATTTTATGATTTATGCGCCATTATTTCGTTTGCAGATGTACCTGAAGGATCTTTCATCGTGAGAGAACACACTCCGATGTCGAATTTGTTTTCGTGTCTATGGTTCAATGAGGTTGATCATTTCACCCCTAGAGACCAGCTGAGTTTTGCATACACTTATTTGAAGCTTAGAAGGATGAACCCTGAAAAAACATTTCATCTCAATATGTTCAAGGTAACAGTAAAATGCTTCACATGAGTAACCTTTTCCCTTTTGCATGTGTTTTGCTTATTCTAAATCCCTGTTTTTTTAAAAATCTTTTTCCAGGATTGTGAAAGAAATTTCCTAGCAAAAAGATTTAAACACATACCGGAAAATAGGCGGACTATTCCTACACGATGATTGTGAGATGAAAGCTTCACTTTAGATGAAAGAAAAAAAGGCATTCGGGTGATTTGCTTCATGACTTTGATGAACAATTGTGAAAGTCTCGGCTGCATTAAAAAATATTCAACTGCCTGAAATTAATTTTGTTTACTTTCGCTTTGTAATCACTATTACTATCTTGAGTAGAATCATACCGTTTTAGAAATTTATTTTAGAAGTTTTCAAGCTATTTTTTTACTTATTTTTCTTTCAATAAATCTACGGTTTGTTCCATTTTTAAAAAGAATAAGTTTTTACATGATCGTCAAGAATGCAGTCCTGAATGTAAATTTGCAAGAATAGCATGTAATTAGTTATGAAATCATCAGCTACTTTTCAGATATGAGTTACATCACTAACCCTAAATCTTATGCAAAGCATTAGCGATGTACGTTTACATGATACATATTATATCTAGTATCATCTTGGTTCAAATATTGAAATTTCGGTCGAGATTAATGGGATGCTAGCGTTGCATTCATAATCCTGAGCAGAGTTCCTACAACAGAGTGTTGTTACTAGATTTATAGTTCTGAGATGTTTCTATTTCACATGAAATAATTTAAAAGTTGAAAGAAGAAAATGAAATAGGCGATAGTTAGCAGGAAATATATATGCCAGTTTAAAAAAATATTAAACCTACCATAATAATCCCTTCTTGTAACCTGGAGTTTCTAATTCTATGGTCCAAAATGATAGCCATACTGAATGGCGCTTCGGTCGACTGTAGCGGGCGCCAAAGCATGTGAAACAGGAGAATGGGGTCCCTTGGGTTTAGTTGGGGCCGGACGCACCCATAGGGCTAAGTCGCGCGACCGTTGTCTCATTTTTCTCAAAGGCAAATTCACTGCTACGAAAATCTCTTGTTTTAAGTAAGAAAATTGCCAGGAAGGGAATTTCACCAAAACCACTGTGTATTGTTGCATGTGTTCCCAAAACCATCATGGAGATTTTTTTGTGCACAGAAAAATCTTGAACATTTCTCCGTTAGACGCTACCCCATGCCGTTTAAAATTTTACTTTTTTTCTTCCGAAAATGCCCTTTCATCCCCCTTTTTAATGTCCACTATATGGCAGAATATTTTGGTCATTTCACAAAAAAAATTAACGGCAGGATGTCTCGAGAGGGGCCATGTTTAAAGGAAGAAAGTTTAGAGGGTTTCTGTACATGAAAAAATCTTAAGGACGGTTTTCAAAACATATGCTATATTACATTATGGTTTTGGTGAAATTTGCCCAGGAATTAATCAATAGATCAAGTGAATCAATGGATCAATTCCTTAGTTTAATGTTCCGATTTCTTGGCATGGACAGGAAAACCAGTAATGAAACAGCAATCTCCCCAAAGCAATTATCATAATCGAGTTTTATTTCTCAGTAAACTATCCATTTGAAAGAAGACCGGTAACAATATTTAGTAAAAAGCAAGCATCTCGAGTGTTGAATAAACAACATATGATGAATGAGATATTTGTTATAGACCAATCTGAGCATCACCTGAAGTTGTTTCATTAGCAAATTATAACTCATTACAGTCCTGATTTCATACTAAGTTATATAGATGAACAGAAAAAGTTGAAATATGAGTGACTGTTCAATAATTTCAGACAACGCCATCTTCATATAGAAATATGGTGCAGTCTATATTCATTCAGCTATGTTGTGGACAAGGCAGTCCTAAAGCAGCAAAGCACATTTATAAATAAGATGAGATACAACACCGGAGGTGAACGAAAAAATTCCGACAATACTATTTTCTCATTTGGTCACTAGGACCAAATCTTCCAAATAAATCATGACAGATATGGGTTTGGGGGGGGGGGGGGGGGGGGGTGGAATGAAAAAATTCCGACAATACTTTTTTCTCATTCTAGGACCAAATCTTCAAATAAATCATGACAGGTGTAGTGGGGGGGGGGGGGGGGACGAGAAAATCCCGACGATACTTTTTTCTCATTTGGTCACTAGGACCGAATCTTCAAATAAATCATTGGGGGAGGCGGGCGGCCGGGGCGGGGGGGGGGGAGAAAAAATCCCGACAATCCTTTTTTCTCATTTGGTTGCTAGGATCAAATCTTCAAATAAATCTTGACAGATATTGGGGGGGGGGGGGGGGGGGGGGCACCGGATTGCATCATAAATTAATTCTGTTCCTTTATGGTCTGCTCAAGCTTCGTCTCCTCTTCTTCAATAAGCTTTAGTTCTTTCATACACTCCTCCAGTTTCTTAATATTCATTTCCTGGATATGCTGTGGAGCCCTGTCCTTGTAACCTGCAGCATTCATTGTTTGAGCCAAGCCCGACTGCCGCCTGTAGGAAGTAATGGGAGTAAAATTTAATTTTATAAAAAGAAAAGAAACAGCAAGCAAAAGTATGATAATAAAATTATTTTTAAAAAAATTAAGCTTCGGCATATGCACAACAAGAAACACAAGGTAGGCTGTCAATTTTGACTAGAACGTGTAACATTCACAAGAGTGCATCAATTTACTTATATGTGGGTGAGAAAATCACCGATGCTGAAGATAATTATGGCCCAAGTCTCGAAGTTAAATGCTGGCTTCTGATTCATTTTCAAAGTGTAAAAAGAGCCGGTAGGAAAAAAAAATTGAAGCAAACAAGTTCAAGTAAAGTGTCCCATTATGTAAATGGAAGATTTGAAAAGTTTAATGGATGGGAACCTACTTTTCTACTTCCTCTTTCTTTTTTCTAAGCCTTTCTCGTTCATCTTCTGCATCAAGCTTTCCTTTGAGGTCCATGTATACAGAAAGCGTTTCGTTCACAACATCAAAAGCACACCCAATTGGAACGGAGTCTTCCATGGATAAAACCTGCAAAAAATCACTAAACTCAGATACAGTGCACAATCAAAGTTATAGCAAAGAGCAGTGTTTGATCTACATGCTGGTGTATGCAAACACCTTAAGCTTGCAAGTATGCATTAGTTTGTTATAAGGCTAGGGAACTTCAGTCCTGCATCAGTAGATCTACTATTCCAGGTAGCAGGTCGGTATCAAAAAATTTACAACAGATTCTGGATTAATTACCAACTATTAATGTCTTCCAATAAATTGAACAAGATCAATTTTAAACATTGTTTACTTGGTTGTCGTTTAAATTCGGTTGCTTTGGGATCTTATAATTTTGATAGCAAAATTTTGATTAATTAAAACTTTGATTTTGATTAACTCTATATCTAACGCTAATTCTGGAGGCTTGCCATTGCAGATTTTCTCAATAAGGAAAGAAATTGAGCCACATGTTGCTCTATCGAAGGGGAAAAAAGAAACATATAGCCGCTAGAAAGAAAGATGAGTAGCAGTCAGGAGCAACATAATTGGATCCCACCTGCCATATAATTTACACATGTGCCCTATACCTCGTCTCTTTGCATCATTACTAATTCTGGAACCTATATCACTAAAATGCAAAAGTGGCAATAACATATAAAGTTTTTACGTATAAACCCATACAAATATACTTCCATACACCATCCGTAGAATTATGAATGTTGCGATATATTTTTTGTTTCATATCGATTTATAAATTGAACGGTTCTGATAAATTTTGTTTCTAAACAAACAACGTTAGTCTCGTTTGTGACTTTTAATTTATATTTTGCATAATTACTCTTTAAATGCATCCAAAATTATTTGGCTAAATTGCATAAATCATATCTAGAAGACATGCAATTTGCCCACATTTTTATGGCAGTTAACTTATTTTGGTCCGATAATTTTTCATCGACAATATGCTTCTTGATAAAATATACATATGGTAATGGAAAGAAAATTTGTAAGAAATTAATAGTTAAGAAGAAAGGATTGAAATAAACAAACCAAAAAAAATAACATCGTTAAGTCGAAAAAGTAAAGAGCAACTTTTCAGACTTCATGCTAATTTGTTACTCCCTCCATCCCTTTTCACTTGTCATTTTAGAGAAATGCACACCGATTAAGGAAATCATTGTCACTTTCTTAATATCAACAATTAATCTATTGCAACATCACCACTAAAAAAATCATACCATTTCCGTCCTCAACTATTAAGTAAAGCATTAACACTTTTTTAATATCAGCAATTAATTTTCTGTGCTATTTTTGGTATTGTATCATTTATTGATATTTTTATCATTAATGATTTTCTCGTTATTCCAAAAATGTCAAGTAAAGTAGGACCCTGTTCTCTTTTCAAAATGATAAGTAAAAAGGGAAGGAGGGAGTATTAATTTTGCATGCTACACTAGTATTTATATGAGTTCCAATGTAACTATGTCATGGACCATTTGTTGATAAATCATATATGTTCATTAAAAGTTATTATCAATATGTATTTAATTGACCTTTTCCTGTTGTTTCTCACTTTCTGTAATTTTAAAAAAAAATACATCACAGTGATTTTCCCTCATAAAGTAACACAAACACTAACTGTTCCAATACATGACATGCACTATTCTGCATGCACCATTCTGCATGTAGGTACATACTATTTTCACATCATAGAGTAGTGTTTCATTGTTTTGTAGATTTTCACAAATGTTGAGTATATTTCCACCTAACAAACTACAAAGTGGGCCACATTAGTGAGTATAGTAGATTAATGTTAGTCATCTTCGCCCATACATCATGAAATGTATCAAGACAAAAAGATCTTACCTGTTTAACATTTTCTACCTCTTTGATCCAATGTATGCTTGAAGAAATGGGCTTTTAATATTGGATAAAAGGGAGGTGGATGGCATATAGATTAATTATATTAGCTAGACAATAACTTCTAATGCATTACGTGAATCAACAAAAATATGTCCAAAACTAAAACTCTGAATATGCACACAACTGACTAGAGATTAAGAAAATAGAAAAGGGAGAACATCTACTTTTAAATAAAAGGCCGGTTTTAACCACACGTGAATTCCATTTTTTTAAAGGATGAACTTTCATGTCTGGTACTGTTGTTTAAGTTCAAAAAGCTTGAAAAGGGCTCAAGGAAAGGTACACCAAACACTTCACAAAGAATAGCACATGTCCTCCATTTTTCTAAGTCCAAAGTAAGAATTTTTTTCCTCCCTCAATTTATTACGACTATTAAAAAGCTCAGAACTTGATAGTTTGCCTCAGGACTGGCTCAATAAAAGCTCGTTCGAAAATTAAACAAGCCGATCTTGAACATAATAAATTGAAGCCTGATAAGATAAATGTACAAACATGAATATATAGTCTATTCAAGCTAGGCTTGTTTTCATATTCGGCTCTTTTAGAACTTGTACAGGCATGGATCATTTATGAATTATTTAATATTCATTATTGATGAGAACAGCAACAGCAACAGCAACAACAATTTTTAGCACATTACTCATTACCTGATTCTTAATTTAGATCATATGTTTCAACTTGTCTATGCTGACTTGGGACTGAGATCATAGTAACTATTCAGTCAAATATTGCTACCATTCGTTAAACTAAATAATTTTAACTTTAAATTTAGGCTCGGTTGGGTTCTAAACAAGCTCTAACCGCGTTCATCTGATTATAATAACTATAGCTCTCACTGCTCAATTGTCAAAGATATACTTCATCTATAGGATTTCAACTTCTATTTTTGTAATATTTGTTGCAGTTTTATAGATTGTACATAGGCACGGAAAAGCTCGAGGCTCGGCTACTCTTGAGCGAATTTTCAGTGTTCTAGGAGAGCCTGTTGACAATAATGAATAAGCCGAGCTTGAACAAGTTTTTAAACACATATACAGCATTGAACAAACATGGATAAACTCAAACTCAGCTTGTATGGCTCATTTATCAGCCCTGAAAACCCACCATCACACTATCATGTAACCACTGTTGGAATCATTTTGATTCTCTAGTGTATGAGTTTTACATGTTTACATGAATAATTACATCCCTATGACCTATCCACTTTAATTCAATGTTAAGTCTTTATTTTGATTTAACTTAAAGTAAACCAACTTTTCTTTAGCTGGATGAGTACCTTCGTATAGCCATTCATTAGGTGGCAACTGATCGCTACATTGGGAATGGATCATTTAAACCAATGAATTAAACTTTGCAACGGTAAGCTATATATAGTTTAGGATGTAATGACTGTGAACTGTAGGCATTCACTAAGATTATGGACTCTCCCTCCAAATTTCTGTCTAATTTCATCTGGTTTTGAATGAGAAAAAAGAGTTTCATTTTGCTAGTAGCGTCCTTTTGGAGGAAACTGACAGGAAACTTTGCATGAGAAAATTAAAGTGTGCACTTGAACTAGTTAATTTCTTCATAACGATTGATAGTTAATATTTAACATCAGAACAAGTTAATTAGGCCAATGGAGAGGTTTTAATCGTCTATGGAAAACTAATTATTTATCTGTTAAGATGATACCTCTAATGATTTTAGAGAAGCAAGAGTTACTATCTCAGATTTGTAGGTTTTAATAATTTCCGCAACACCTTCTGCTCCACAAAGTGCAAAAGCATCACGTCTGAGAAGAGAAAATAAAGTTTGATTTAGTGCATTTTCAAGAAAAACTAAGATCTTCATCCAAAAAATTCCTGAGGCACCTTTCAAACTTCTCTTGTGGCCCAAGTGGTTGGTAAAGCGACCTAAGCTTTGTCACTGCACCATTGACAATTTCCATATCATATTCAATTTGTTCATTGGTCCATGCCTGCAAATGACATTTGACAAAACAAAAACAATGAAATCATGATATTTGATAGAAACACATAACAAAATCTATGGAAAAAATGTTTACCTCTACAACAGAAGGGTACTCTGATGTCATTATTGACTCTTTCCTATCAAATATTCCTTTTGCTCGAGGAAGGCGCTGCCACAATTCCTCGGTAACAAATGGCATAAATGGATGGAGTAGGCGCAAACCGGTGTCCAAACATACCCACAATGCATCCCTTGAAGCTGATCTTTCATATTCAAACTCCGACTCCTCCTTAAAGTAGGGCTTGATAGCTTCAATAAAAACATCGCAAAGTTGATATTGCCACCATGCATATACTGCAGTAGATGCATCCGAGAATTTATATGCTTCAAAAGATGACACGGTTTTAGCTACAGCTTTATTTAGGACAGATAGTATCCACTTGCAAATTTGCGGCATTTGCTCTACCACAAGCACTGCAGGAGGAGCGTAATCATCTCCAAGCTTGCTCATAGCGAAACGCACAGCATTCCACAATTTATTACACCATTGTCTATATGCAACCACCCTTAAGACATCCAAGTTTATTTTATCAGACTGCAACAGGAAAAAAAGGACATTGGTTGGTTGAGAGGTAGTAAGATGATCTAAATATAGAGTTAGTTTCACTAGAGTACCAAAAACTATACCAGTTTCTAACCTACAAAAAACTTCATAAATCACCCAAAACTATCATATTAACTACCCAATTTCACTGAACTACCAAAACAACTTTTATAAAATTCGTTGCAGCTATTATGTTAGTTTAGTAATGAGTGATGCCCTAAATAACAGGTACCTTTAATACAACGCTTTTCGATAGTTTCCAGCAATTTACAGAGTTTGAAAGTTTCATGAAAAACAGGTCCAGTTTTTGGTAGCTTAGTAACATTAAGCCTAAAAAAATATCTCAGATGAGCAAGTGAGAACCTGAGCTGTATAGGAGATGAGCGCAAACCGTAGGGCATCGGCTCCACATTCCGCAATCCCCTCAGGAAAATCTTTTACCTGGCCTTGTTTAGCTTTGACAAGTTCCTTAGGATCCAAATTACCCTCCTCCAACCGTTTGTGAAGGCCTTCTAGTGTTACTCCATTAATTACTTCAAGTGGATCAATAACATTGCCCAGAGATTTTGACATTTTACGACCATGTGCATCTCGAATCATTGGATGCAAGTAAACCTGAAGATAAACAAATATCAACTACCCTTCTTGCGACAATATCAGAGATCACAAAGGCTTATAAAATGCAGATGAACTTCCTGCCATATCAAACCATAAATAAATATTATTAAGTGCATGGCATGATGTCATAGATGTCTTATAAATCACATCTGCAAACTAATCAAGAGATTGTAGAAGGAAACTTCCTAACTTCTTACAATGGGAGAATCTAAGTATCATGCTGCAAAAACCATTTTACGAATTGTCTTGCTTGAAGATAAACTCCGGAGGACTTTAGCCAAGGGTAAATCAAGTGGCTTAAATTGGACCATCAAGATTAAAATCAATACACTAATGTTGATAAATGCTGTTTATAATGCCTAAAAAAATATCTTCATGCTTAAATGTATTGGAGATGTGTTGTCTACCCATCTAGGACTATAAAATGTACATCTGTAAAATAGTGTAATGCATGTTTTCGTAAAATTCATGGTTTAAGAGCATCCAAAACCACCTAAATATTTGGTAATAGCATTTTGGTATTAAGAAAGTGAAATATCCCTCCATTTCTTGCTTTTTCTTCCCATCTTTACACAAACTCTTATAGTAGTCATACTTTCAATGCGTAGAAGATTGTAGAGCACATACTCAGTTTGGTTTTTAATTTTCTGTTCTGATTAGAAATGCCTTTTAAACAAGTTGATCCAAAATCTAGAAGGTGGATAGAAAGTAAACGAAAAGACAAAAAGTGACTAATTGATCTCTTACCCCTCTTTTAATTTTTTATAATAAATTCTTATTTGTAGCTCTTCAAATAAAATAATCATAACCCCTCAACATAAGAAACAACTCGGCTTCTTTCCCACTTTCTTTGTGAAACAAATTGCTTTCTTTTTGTTTTACTTTCTTTTCCTTTCGTATTTAATATCTTTTCTTTCTAATTGCCAAACATGCTTAAGAGATATGAATACAGGAAGCTCTAAACTGTTTACGCCATAAGACAATAACTGAATAACATTCGAGATTGGTTTGCATATTAAGTGTTTGGGGTCCGCTTCAACCTGAGTCGAGCGCTTTTGCCCGTTTCATCCAGCTTCAGCGCTGCTTTGGGCGCTTCGATAAGGTAAAACCACTGTAAACACTTAATGCACCCGCTTTTAGCCAAAGCGAGGCGGTAAAGGCCTCAAAACGTTGAAGCGGCCGCTTTACACTTCAACCGCTTTTCACAACACAGGGTGTACCATAGGAAATGCTCCCTCTTCATAGATCTATTTATGGTGGTTGTATTTAGTCCTTTTAGATGCTAGGTTGCAGTCGAGATTCTAATTATACATGACATTAGTAGCCCATTGCAAAAATTAAAACAGAACCTACTTTATAGTTGGCTAGCTACTGAATCAAGTACTGTTGGTATAGCGTAATTCATCTTGATTTGAAATTGTTGATCAAGACAATGGAATTATCTGATTCCAAGTAGTCATTACATAGATGAAAAATAGTCATAATGAAACCAAATGTCAGACATCTAGCATGCATGGCTCAAAAGATACATTGATTCATTATTCTTATAACTATTTAGTTCTAGTTTTAAATACCATATCGTGTCAGTGCCAGTGCCTACTTAACTATTTTTCCCCCAAACATTTGAATAGTAAAAAATCTACTTTCATCAAGAACCCAAAATTTATTACCTTCCGAAAGGGCACATCACCACCAAGTTTCATGCCCAGCATCACCATGTGGGCCACCCAAAAGAAGAGGATGTCATGTCCAGTTTCTAGAACTGAAGTAGGGTAGAACGTCTTCAAATCCGTCGTATCATCTGGCCAGCCAAGTATAGATAATGGGAAAATGCCTGCAGAAAACCATGTGTCCAACACATCTGGATCTTGAGCAATCTCAAATTTCTTTCCTGGGAACAACCGATTCGCCTCGGAAATAGCTTCATCATCATTCCTTCCAACTACCCAATGATCATTGTAAGAACCGAAATCTTTAAGCTTATCATCGTCTAGTCTCACGTACCAAGCAGGAATACGGTGACCCCACCATAATTGCCTTGAAATGCACCAATCTCGAATGTTCTTCAGCCATCTATAAAATTTAAACGTCATGAGAAACAGAGAACTAGAAATGCTAAGAACAAAAATATTTTACATGGAAATTTGAAACAATACCTCTCCCATTCAAGCTCATATTGCTGTGGGATTATCTCAATCCTCTTATTGTCCTCGTTCATGACAGCATCAAGAGCTTCCTTGCCCATGCTTTGACAATTAACAAACCACTGAGGTTTAACCATTGGTTCCACAACATCGTTGCTTCTCGAACATATACCAAGGTTCATATCATTTTTCTGAGCACCTCTATAGAGTTTCTGAATCATAGGAAAAAAAATCAGTCATACTTCAAATTATTACAGCGGTTGTTTGCTGAGAAGAGAATAAATTAGCAAGATTATTCATTTTACAAAGTAATCATATAATTATTACCAACTGGGCTTTAGCTCAGTTGGTATCAATTTCCTCTCAAATGTGAGAGGTCGCAAGTTTGAGCCCGAAGGGGTTATATATATATATTGCAGATCTGCTAAGGCGGGCTCGTGTTTTTCAAATTCACAAACTTTTTTGTGGGATGTCCGATTGACGATATGTTCCCATCAAGTTTACACACTAGATAGTGTACGGTTACAAAATCATGTTATTTGGTAGTGTTTTACATATTTACATATGCTACAACTAGTTTTAAAGTCATAAAAATTCTATTGCTCAAATAATTTCGGATGTTTATGCGCATGTACACTTCCAAACAAAGTGATTTTGTATACATACACTATTGAGGACGTGTTCATCAACTTGATTGAAGCAGATCGTCAATCGGACGTCCCACAAAAAAGTTCGTGGATTTGAATAACACGAACCCTCTCTGTTTATCATGTAAGATGTGGATACACCAAATTTCATATGATTCTACCACTTTTTCACCATTGAATTAGCAATGTAAAGTTCTATTTTCGGTAAACCGTTAATTTAACACCCATTAAATCGATGGTGCAAAAGTGGTAGAATCATATAAAATTTGGTGTATCCGCATTTTAGATGGTAAAGATGAATATGATGGGTGCCGATCGTCGCAAAAAATTGAGGGCATATTTTTTTGATGTCATAGGACGAAATTCCCTCCTATGGTACCTCTCTCTCTCTCTCTCTCTATATATATATATATATATATATATATATATGAGAATAATGAAGGAAAGGAGCCATAGGAGGTTTCCTCCCATGGTGTCGAAAAAATACGTGCTCCACCATGTTCTCCGACGATCTGCACCCATCATCTTCATCTTTATGATCCAAGATGGGGATATCCCAAATTTCATGTGATTTTACGACCTTTTCACCGTTGGAAATGTTAAAAGTTCTATTGTCGGTAAACCATTCATTTTGCACACACTAAACGACCGTGAAAAGTGGTAGAATCACATGAAATTTGGTGTATCCACATCATAAATCATGAAGATGATGGATGCCAATCGTCGAAAAAAATCATGGTGGATGTATTTTTTCGACGCCATAGGAGGCAATTCCCCCCTATGGCACCATTCCTCCATTACTCTCTTTGCGCGCGCACACAGAGAGAGTTAGGATCCTCTAGGCCTGGTCTAAACTAAGAAATTCACGTACCATCTAAAAATTAAAATTTTTTAGACTTCTTCGAAGTTCAAAACCGTTCATCTTGATCTTAATGGTCAAACACACGGGGACGCCAAAATTCATGCGGTTTGAAATTGTTTGCATGTTAATCTAATTGTTTCAAAATCAACGGTTTATAGAATATCAATAAACCATGAATTTTAGTATCATTAGATCAGCATGCAAACATTTTCGAAGCCGTATGAATTTTGGCGTCCCCGTGTATTTGACCATTTAAATCAAGATGAACGGTTCGGATCTTCGGAAAAAAATAAAATGAAAATTCAATTTTGAAGTGGTGCGTGAATTTCTTAGTTTAGGCCCCAGACTAGAGGATTCGAAATATATATACACACACACACACACACAATACTAAAAGTCAGGTTCTCATCATTGGACATTGAGCTAATAAAATAATAAAGCAGGTTGTTACGGACTATTTCAACGACTATGTTACAATTGGTGAACGGACTATGTTGGCCTATTGGCATATCATGGAGTTTTTTTTAGCCTTTTAGGTTCGAAGGTATTAATACGAGCATCAAAAAGGAGAAATCGCCAGATACTTAGGTTTTAAATGGACTTCTTATTTCTATAGCAAGATTCAATTAAAAAAACAGATATTTTATATCATGCAACGGCTGCCGAAGTGGCTTCTGGTGATGAGATTCTTATAAAATAAGAGACATAATTAACGTTTTTTAATTAAAAAAAGCAGAACAAAAGGCATCGCTATGTACTTTTGAGAGGTATAAGACAAAGTTTAAAATCTCGGTGTCGGCATCGGTATCAGGTGGTCACTTTTGGGATTGGAGTCGGCCATTTCAAATCAGAAGTATCAGAGTTTATATCATTCTACCGAAAAACTTAAAAGTATAAATTCTTTAAATAAGTAGTAAGAGTAACTATAAACAATTTTGCAAATTATTTTGCAATTAATGATGTTTAAAACAGATGTTTTAATAGTCGCTAAAGATAAGTATAATTTTTTAAAGAAAATTTCGGTAATTGATGATGTCAAATAAACTATAACCCAAATAACCTATTAATAAACCCACTGATAAACTTAATACTAGAACCCTATTAATCATATGGTAAACATCCACTATAACTTGGTATCGGACGGTATCGTATCAGAACTCAGACGGTCATTTTCTTTTATCAGAATCGGCCATCTCCTATCGGGATTGGCCAAGATTTCAAACCATGGTTTAAGATTGCTAGGTTTTCCTTCTACTGGTAGGATGGGTTAAAAGTAAACTTGTTAAAACATAAATTACTCCAGCAATGTTCATCAAACTGATCCTTCTGGGCATTATAGTCGAACTCCACATAAACAAAAATCTAGACAATAATTATAATAATAATAATGGAGATATGATAAAAATCCTCTGCAGGCTACTAATCTATGAGACACAATTGTTATAAAGCAAAACTAATTCCGTTTTCATATTACTAGGCAGCAGACTTAATGACTAGTAGGTATAAAGCTAGCTCAAACAAAATGCATGCACTGTTTCAATAAATGACTTAGGTGACCACCTAGGAGGAAGCGGCCTTAACCCACTCCGGTTTGGAGCCAGGCGACGAAAGTGCCTATCCACCTATACAGCCAATTAAGCGGTCCTAGACGAGAATTAAGCGGGCCTAGACAGGAATTATGCAGGTCCAAAAGAAAAGTAAGCTACACCTGAGCATTTTACATTATTATTAGTTAATACAATTGTTGTTACTAGTTGCCCAACAAATAGCATTTACATTGAACTATTTTCTATCTTACATTGTTAGACGCATGCTTGCTAATTTTATAACATTGTTTATACTTATTTTGTTATTTTCTAGACTTCTATCGAATTACCCCTGCATTTTTTTCTTTTTACAAATATAAAAAGATTAATTAAAAAAAGCCAAAGTGCCCAGGCGAATAGGCCCTAGGGCATTCTTGCCCCAGCACCGCCAAGCTCTTTGTAGACAATTAAGTATGGTTGTGGTTTCTAATCCTAAATCATAAAATTACTAAAAACAGATGGTTTGAAATAGAAATACAGTAAAAAGAATGGACGTGAGAGTCTGGAAATAAATCTTAAAAATCTTGAAGCTTGATCCAAGTTTCAGAAATCACAGAATAAGCTAATTTTTGAGCCACTTATTTTCTCTCTCCTGTCTTAAATTATTTCCTTGTGTATACAAAAAGGTGGTAATAATATTCCCATATAGAAGAAGTGATGATCTATCATTTAGTATTGTTACACAGTACAGAATCATTACCTTCTCCTGCAAAGCTTCTAGCACAGCAATGCGAGCTGTGAATCGTGGCATCCCTTCGAACTCCAAACCTCCATTGCTATTTATTTTCCCATCATCAGTGAATACATTGATGAATTCAAGATTATGGCGCTTTCCAACTTCAAAATCATTAGGATCATGAGCTGGAGTAATCTGAAAAAGTAAACACAATAAAAGAATAGAAAACAGATCTAGAATAAAAGAAAATATAGCCAATCTGATCATTTCTGATAAACCTACAAGGTATTCTAGAATAAAAGAAAATATAGCCAATCTGATCATTTCTGATAAACCTACAAGGTATTTCCCTTTTATGATGTGACTGTCTATACCTTCACAGCCCCTGTCCCAAACTTGGGATCGACGAGTTCATCATCGCATATTATTTGCAGTTTCCTATTGTTGAAGGGATGGACAACAAATTTTCCATGCAGGTGTGAATAGCGAGGATCTTTGGAGTGCACAGCAATTGCAGTATCGCCAAGCATTGTTTCTATTCTTGTTGTGGCAACGACAATC
Source organism: Agapanthus africanus (assembly GCA_030015575.1). NCBI lineage: Eukaryota > Viridiplantae > Streptophyta > Magnoliopsida > Asparagales > Amaryllidaceae > Agapanthus > Agapanthus africanus. Next base: position 141,687,019 of record CM057338.1, read on the forward strand.
TCACCAAGCCCTCCCTCAAGGGGATAGGCAAAAGATGTCAATACACCAAACTGGACTGGAGATTCGTAACCAGGGACACTTAATAGAGTTTCCTCTTTGAGTTCCTTATGGTCAACCTTAAAATAAATGGAGTAACAAATTAGTTTAGACTCTTAACAATATTGTAGCATCCTTTTATTCATTTATTAAGTTCTAAATCCGAGTCTCAACAAAATTCTGGCATTACTTCAATATCAGATATTGCTGTTCGTAATGTGCAATCCCAATTCACAAGACGTTTATCCCTGCAAAAGCAGATAACAATGACAAGAGATTATTCATAAACTAAAAGGCAGTGATAAGATAACAGTTTAATTCATTGAAATCAATGATTATTGTTTATAAGGAAGACAACAATTGCATTCAAAAGAGAAAAATGAACAATGCTGCCAAAAGATAAAAATGATATAAGTGATTAAGATCGGATGATCAACAAACCTATAAATTAGACCTTCTCGGTATAGCCGAACAAAAGCCTCTATTACTGCCTTGCATCTCTTCTCATCCATTGTGAAGCTCTGGTAGCAAAGTTGAGGGACAGTATGTAAATACATGACTATAAAATGATGAATTCGCAAACAATATCAAATAGTTAGCAGAGATAAAACTACAGGTATGGTTAGCATAACAAGACCTCACGAGACCAATCAAGAGAAGCTCCAAGCCGACGTTCTTGGTTCAATATGGTACCCCCATACTCATTCTTCCATTTCCATACCTACTAGCGCCAAAATATGTTCAGTATCAAAATTATTTGTCCATACAAAAAAATTGATATGAGATAAAATATCCTGGCATAAAATTTCCCTTTGCTAACAAAAAGTGCCAAATATTGAATTAAAATCACTTTTTACATCAGATACAGAGCTAAAATAACATTAATGAAGGAAATATCTAAACATGAAATCATCTGTTTATAATAGATAAGAGACCTAGAACTTACTTCAGACACAAATTTTTCACGTCCAATATCATGCCTTGTCAATTTTCTTTCACGCATGAGCTTTTTCTCCACAACCACCTACATCATTCAATAGAAACTACAATTATTAATCACAAGCATACGATCTATCTACCAAATTATAATGCAGAGGATCCAAGAAATTAACACGAGGTAACTGATTTGTGTTTAGTATGCTTTTTGGTACTGAATAAGAAAATTCAAAGTAAAAGGTTTGACAAAATATACTATGTTATGTATAGTGAAGAAGAAAAGGCACATCTTTAGAAATGAATGCAAGTTACAAAAATTAAACGAGCAAAAAAAAGAAATTCTCGACATATACTAAAGGTGTCATAATAAGACAAGAATTATGCCAATAAGCCAGGTCAAAGAAGAGGTAGACATGCTTAAAATCATGGATAACTTGCAGGTTATGCTCAGATAAATGAGCTAGCAATTCTTTAGATAAATAGCCCGATACTATTCAGCTTGTAGAAGGAAAATTGTTATCGTTGAGTACAAAGAGGACTGCCTACATCATGATGTTACAATCAAAATGGATGGAGTCAAAGAAAATCAAGATGCAATGGCAATCAAAAGGGATGGATTAGAGAAAATTAAAAACCTGGGTTGCTATCCCCGCATGATCCATTCCTGGTGCCCATAATGTATTGTAGCCAGACATTCTGCGCCACCTAATTATTGTATCCTGTGTTATAAGAAAATCCACATTAAATTTTCAGAAATGTGTAAATGAACGGGTATGTGTGAACAGGACAAGGAGACAGCCTAGTCACCTCTATGGCAGCAGTAAGACCGTGGCCTATATGAAGAGCCCCGGTTACATTAGGAGGAGGCAAGACATGCAGAAGATATCACAGCAGTCACTTAAAACAGGAATATGACATCAACTATTTGGATACTACTTCTAGCACGAATTAACTTTTCACTGTCAGAAAGAAACAAAGTGAACATTAGTTTTATGTGTAAACAGGAATTTTTTTTATGCAAAAATGTTATCATTACATTTTTTAACTAGTGCCGGTTACTCAATGAGGATTGTTCGAGGAGTGAAGATGAAATGTCAACTCAACACCAGCAAAACAACTTGTTTATCGTCTATATATTGAAGAAATACATAAATACAATACTATAGCACTGTATTCCACTAAAGCAATCAACAGCAACATTCATGTCTCCTAAATGCAAAAACTAGGAGTATAGCATGATAAATGCATCACAGAATAGTGGAACGTACTATAGTAAAAGGGGGTTTGGAGCTGGTAGCATCTGCCTCGAAAAATCTAGATTTTTCCCACCAGGCATACCATCTAGATGGACAAGGGGGAAAATATAATATAAGCAACTTGTATCTTTTTTCTTTCTTTTCACTGAATAACACTTAAAGCCAAAATAGCATTACGATTTCTCCACGGTACTAGGACTATATTGCTTCGCCATTTGAGAAGAGAGAAGTTTCTTCTCTCCTGCAGGGGTGTCAGGATCAACAAAATCCTTAGGGTTCTCGTTATCGGCTTCCTTCTTTCGAGACTTTTTCTCAGGTTTCTTTGAGGACCCCTCGGATGTTTTTTGTACCTGTCAGATAGCAAATCAAGTAAATATTTATTTTGACAGTAAAGCAACTATGCAGAAGACCTAAATTTTACCTGAAGTTTGGCAGCTTCTGCTTTTTGCACAGCCTTAAGCCTTTTCTCCTCTTTTAGTTTCGCCTGTTGAGGAAAGATATGAAAGCCATTATATTTTTTTTTAAATTTGAAACAAGGGCCAAAAATACACTATGGGCGTACAAAAAGAAGAAATGTATGAGTGGAATCTATCCACCATGCCATCTGTATCAAAATGTGTACCCAAGAAATCTTGGTATGCGTAAATAATTAGAAGTGATGATAGTGTTATATATTTAGGTTTCATGTCCTGCTTCATCTATTCATGAATGGTGTTAAATATCTTTAACTGTGCCTTTTTAGTAAAATGAAAGTGGAAGCCTCAAGTCAGTTTCACTATCGCTGTAGGAACAGGACAGGCTCAGACTTATGACCCCTACCTTAACGAGGAGAGAATAATACTATTTTCCGATAGGGATCAGTTCGAAGGGTAGCCTTTATGGAGATTGCAGTAAATGAACTGGCTGTCTACTTGCAGTGAAGCTTAACAATAGAGACATTAGGCAAATGAAAAAATCCAAGGCACATCCGAGTGCCAATTTGATTTTTTTTTCCGAAGTAAAAAGAAAAATCTCTGTTCTAACTTCACAAGATTAGTAGTGAAATGGAATTTTTAACAAAAACTGCATTCATGAATTTCTAGAGATATGAACCAACTGGACGTTAGTTGATGCATTATCTACAGTCTAAACTCTAAAGGGTTCATACTAATACATAACCGCAGTATCCACAACACCAGTCAATTTGTGCATAATAAACCGCAAGGCAGGGAAAAGGATGCAGAGGTCTGCATCAATTCAAGTACATTTTATACATAAATTTCTTCTTTCTTGGGTTAAACACAGAGTATACAACGCTGCTTTAAAAAAATCAACTATCCATCGATTTTTTCAGTGACCAACTCCGGCCATATTGATCTACATGACCGTAAATATTCATACATGAATTTCCTTGTCGTTTGGATACTATTCGCGCATGCCACTTCACATAGAATCTACTTCCAACACACAATTCCCTACAACGTGCTGGGATGAGATTTACGCATATTCCCATTGGCCAAAAATTGTAATTTTAGTCAGCATAACCCAGTTTTAACCAACAAATTGATGAAAATGGGCAAGAAAAAAAGGGTGGACCTTTTGTTCCTTCTTCCTCTTTTTCTCCAAGTCTTCATCTTCAGGCTGCACATACACCATTTCCAAACCCAGGTCAGTCCAATAAAATCATCTATGTATCAAATATCAAAACAATACCTTCAAAAAAAATTTTTAATCAGATTCTTAAAAAACAAATCATCAAATAAGAATTTTACCGTAGCCATTCGAGCAATGGGAATCTTTGAAGCAGAACCTAAGATCAATATCAATGGATAGATAAACCGAAGCAAAATTTTACAAATATCACAGATTAAAGAGGAAATATTTAAGAAAAAAATACAGTGATTGTTATGTGTTGATAGTTTGCGAATGGATCGGGAGAGTAGCGGCGGCCTCTTCAGTCTTCTGCTGAGAAGAGATAGCAACTGCATGTAAGAAAAGGCATCCTAAAAAGAAAAAGGACACCATAGGGATTTTTAGCCGTTTCGGGTCGGGTTTTAGCATACGGGACCCGAAACGGAGATCCATTTTCTAAAAGGGAGGAAGCACACCTGCAGTGACGAGAGCGAAGATCCACGGAGAGACGCGCGCGCGAGAGAGAATTTATTAGATTTATAATCAATACCTAAACCCTTTTAAGCCCTCGCGTTTGAGAATTTATCCCTGGACTTATGAGAGCACTAGAATAAAAAGAGAAAACGATGCAAAGGTCCCTTTAACCGTGAGTTTATTAAATCTTACCCAAATCCTTTTAATTGGACTTCAATACTTGTCTATCAAAATAGTGATGGGATTTTCTTAGCACTTGAGAATTTTGCTGGGAGGCCTTCCAAAAGCTCTTTTGAAACTAAAATAGCAATTTTGAACAAAAAATACCAAAAACTCTTTTGAAGCTAAGGAAGAAGAAAAACTTCATCTTTCAGAAGCTAAAAACCAAAGCTTTTGATAAAAAAGCTTCCTAAATTTTTTTCTGTTCATATCATCTCCTTCTCCTCATCTTCCTATTCTGCCCTTGCGCTTGATTTCTTTCCTCGTCATCTTCCTAATTCTAAGCCTGGACGATCGAGGCCCCCAAAGCGATCAAGCCCTCTAAATTGAAACCCTAGAAGATGATGACAACGAAAAACCCTAGACGATCAAGGCTCCCAAGCTCAACGCGATCATTGAGAGGTTGATCAATGAGGTCCAAGTCTTGAGCTTCATGCATCAGACGATTGAAGACTTTCGAGAATCCATAGATGGACAGAATGAATCTCAAATATTTTTCTACAGATATTTTTGTGCAAATCTTTTGATCTTTGGGAATCTTTTGAAAGTAATTTGTAAATTAAAAAAAATTATGTTTTCTTTTACTGGTTTATCTCAAATATTAAGAAAAATGATAGCATTTTATTGTCATTTAAACAGCAAACAGCACTTCTACAACCCCTAACAGTTTTTTGAACTAAGCAGCTTTTCAAATCAAAAAACACATTTTATAACGGCGATTTTGTCTAAAAAAATTTCTTCAACAACACTTTTACTAAAATCTCTTCTCGTAACAGCCCAACCAAACAACCCTTAAATTGGAGAACTCTGTTTTAAATTAATGTCTTTGAGTGACACACTACTACAAATATGGGTTGCTCCTACGGATTTATCCGTAGGGGCAACCCACTGCCCCTACGGATATATCCGTAGGGGCTAAAAAATACCCCGTAGGTGCAAAGGCCGCAGGTGCAAGTTGAGGCCCCGAACGTACCCCTACGGATAAATTTATGCCCCTACGGATAACTCAGTAGGTGCTATAGCCCCTACGCAGTACCCCGTAGGGGTAATAAAATCATATATTTAATTTTTTTTTTTGAATATATTGTCTGTACCTACGGCTGTATCTGTAGGTCCTATTAGTTCCCCTACGGCTACAGCCGTAGGGGATATAAAGTAGCCCCTACAAATATATCCGTAGGGGCCACTCCCAACACACTGCACTGAGATCGGGGGGAAAATATCAGGATAACCTGATATTTTGCCCCTACGGTTATATACGTAGGGGATAAACAGTGGCCCCTACGTACATATCCGTAGGGGCATCCCCAACACCCTGCACTGATATCAGGTGGGAAAATATCAGGTTTCCTGATAGTTTGCCCCTACGGCTAACGCCGTAGGGGCAACATATATACCTACGGATTAATCCGTAGGTACAGTTGGTCTGTATTTTTTTTTAAAAAAGGGCTGCTAGATTTTTTCCCGCCCTGTGCACAATACTATATACATCAATCAAATCATATATTGCAGTATTCATAATCACATCCCACGCATATATATAATATACAAAAGAAACCCAAAAACTGAATATGATATAAATTCAAACCAATATCAATATCGTTTCAAAATGTAGTACAATGTGATATAAATAAATACATGTTTCAAAAAATAAAAACCAAAAATCTACCCTAGTTCGGTCCAGCTCCACCTCCGAATAACGTTAAAATAACGCGCGCCTGCTCCTCGGTAAATACACTCTCCAATGCTACAGATAAGGGAGTCTGAGTGGCATGTGGAGCTGGCGTTGTGGTCTGCGCAGCCGCCGTCGAGGTAGTCGCTTGCGGAGCCGCGGCTGCGGGAGTCTGAGTGGGCGGTGGAGCTACAGGAGCTGTCTGCGGTACCGCAGCCGATGTAGTGGCTTGCGGAGCCGCAGCCGAAGGAGATGCATGTGGAGGCTCGGCCGATCTACCCTGTCGCGTCTGGACATAACGTGTGTAAGAAACGTGTAAGAACTGTGTATTATTCGAATTCGTTTCATTATTAAGTTATTTCGAAACCCTGTTTGGATATCTAGTTTGGAAAAGCGTTGTTTATTTTAATTACATATGTATGTATGATTAATCAAACTTAATTCTAAAACCAAATAAGCTCAAGCTACGTACTAATTATGGATATGTTGATATGTATATAATATGAAATGATATTTTACTATAAAGTAGTATACATACCAGCATCTCCTTCAACTCCTGAACGGTGGCCCTCAAGCTATCCAGTTCCTGATGGACATGCCGGCCACTGGAGACGGAGGAAGTAACCGCCGGGGTGGAGTCCAACCTCATATGGGCCCTGCTGGGGCCCAATCCCCGGCCTCTCTCCCAACCTCCGTGGTGCCCTCCGTGTGCGGCGTCCAGAACTGGGGTCAGCAGCCTCGGATCGTTCTGTCCGGTAAAATCGATCCCCGAGGCCTGGGCCTGCTCAACCACCCGCTCCTACACCCACATTAAGCAGTAAAGTATAAGTATAAAATTTAAACTTGAACCTTCCAAAACTAAAATTTCAAATTTGGGTAGAAAAAATATTAACACTTACGCAGTACTCCTGGGTAGCGACGTCGGGACATCGAAGCTCGCCCGTGGCGGGATCTGTCGAGGTGCCGTGGACGGCAAGATATGCGGACAGCACGCTCGGTGTACCACCTGACGCCACGGTCCGAGCTGTCTGCAATATTAGAAAGTAACTCTTAATATTAGAAATGTTAGAGAATAACTCTTAATATTGCAGAATATTAGAGAATAACTCTTAATTTACCGATAACTCCATGGCTCGAGTAATGTTCCTCGAGCCACCTGTGTAAGTGGGGCGACCCCTCTTCGCCGACTTCCTGTTCTCCGTATTCTGAGCGGCCTGTTTCTGCACAACGCATTAACATTTAGTTTTCTAATTAAGAAACACAAAGAAATAAATTATATCATAAATAATGAATTAAATTTAAAATACATACTCGTTTGCGTTCGGAGTCGAAATAAGCGCACAATATAGGCCATGTCTCTACGTCGACTCTCGCAAACGCCGGAGTAGATAGGAGGGCCGCTCTCTCTGCCTCGGGGGTCGCTATCCACAGGGAGTAGCAGTCGGCCTTCAGCTCATTCCTGTTGTATCGGATCTTGGCCTGCATGTTCTTCATCAGGCCATTGTACAGAGCATGAAGGTCGAGCACCCTCCCCGGGTGATCAGGGTCGGCTACAGGCTGAAAATCGTAATCCAACTGAAAATACAAAAAAACATTGTTATTAGATTGCAAGTGTTAATAATAAATATATTGGATAGATCAAATGAAAATATATATTAATACATACCTGAGCCTGTTCAAAGAAGAGGGCGAATGAGCGCTGGTGCTGCTCGCCCCACTCAACGTGAAGTGGATAGTTCTTCACGATCCGGCTCTCGTCCCCCAAATACCGGCCGAACCTCTCGGCATAAGGACCGGTATAGCGATAGTCAAGGGTAAAAAATAGGGGGAATGCTGCCTCCCCCCTAGCTCTATCAGGCCTCAGCCTATGGGACTGATTCGGGCCTCGAGTCCCCCTCTGGGGGTGGAGAGGCCCTGCGTCTGCACGAAATATCAAGACAATCAATAATAAGACAAAGTTGTATTAAGAATTCAAGTGTGATATATACCTCCGGTGAATAGCGCACGAGCCTGGGCCCGAGCAGCAGCACGAGCGGGACGATAGTTCCTCCGGTGAGGAACAACCGGGGTCCCGGACGCATCCCCTCCAACTGTAAAATAAACATCGACGCTAAATCTCCATGAAGTTCATATTTATTCTATAGAGCATATGTAAAATAAATAAATATTTTAAATTTATTCATACTAACCTGCAGACGATGCGGAGGGTATGGAAGCGGCAGGAGTGGCCCCTGTGGAAGGTGTGGACGCACCACCTATAATTAGACAATTAAAAATAGATTTTATAAGTAATTGCAAAAAGAATGTGTAGATCAATAATATAACGTTCTAAATCAATATGCATGCACTATAGGACATATAAACATACCCGCAGGTGCGGTGGTGTCACCACCTACAGCTAGACAATAATAAAAATTGCTAAGTAAGAGCAAAAGGAATGTGTATATTTATGATATAGCATTCTAAATCAATATACATACACTATATGATATATAAACATACCTGGAGGAGCGGGGGTGGCCTCTGTCCCAGATGTGGACGCATCACCAACAACTAGACAATCAAACATTGACAATATAAGTAATTTTTACATAAACATGCATGAATATCTGTAATATTACATTCAAAATGGATATGCGTGCAGTATACCTGGAGGTGTGGCCAAATCAACACGGAAGGAGGCATCCGAAGGGGTCTCCGATCTGGGTGCAAGACCGGCCCTCTGAAGCTCCCTACGGAGCTCTCCGGGCGGCAGAACCGCTCTGCCTCTGCCTCTGCCTCTGCCGCGGCTGGAGCTCCTGCCGCCCCTCGCTGTTCCCGACATCGTCATCAAATCTAGATAAACGGTTCGTGGACGCATTAGACAATCATTAAAAGTATTGACTATATATGATCTAGAGCGTAAAATGTGAAGTAATAATATAACATTACTGATAACCTTTTTCGTTTCGTGGGCGCATCATACATATCTACTTGGATTTCATCGTCGATGTCATTTCTAACCCACGTAACTTCATGATCGGTCGAAGACAACCCGTCCTTCGAAACAGACGGTCGGAGCACTTTAAGCCTTCTCTCTTCTTCGTCCCCATCGCTGTCCTCGTATTCTGGGACATCGTAGACATCTCTAGGTTTCCATCGACATACAACACTCCACCCCGGATGCTTCAAGCACTGTTAGTAGTATACTTGGAACGCTTGGTTCGGAAAGATAAACGGATCGTCCTGACCGTAAAATCGAAGTGTGTTCACACTTGTCAATCCATATTCATCTTTCCAGGTCCCAAGACTGCTTCTCCACTTGTCTGTATCGGTTCGCGGATCGTACCAAGTACAGTGGAATATATAAAAGGGTTCTGATCGTCCGGGATAGTGGATGCCGAGTATACAATTTAAGTACCCATAGTAAATCACACCGTCCGATCCTACCGTCGCAATCCCACTGTTCTGAGTGATTCTAGATGTTTCTATGTCCTTAACTTCGAATTTGTATCCAAGGACACCAAATCCTTTGTAATGTGCAACTTCCATACTAGGAAATTGAGCTAAACATCTTGAATCACTCTCAAATGATGCAGACAAGTTCGGATCGTGGATCTAACAAAACAAATTTTACGATAAATACAGAACGATACAAGTTTAGATTAAAACCGATAGCAATAAAATGTAATTCGAATAACTTACATGCTCTGTGACCCAATCACAAAAATTATCCTGATGGTATTTTTCCAAACGCTCTTCGTTCCAATCAGGATGCCCCTCACGTACCTCGATAAAATGAGTTCTGTTTTCGACAAATAATTGTGACATTAATATTATGTCATTTCATACACAAACACAGATATAACAATTAATCCAAAAAAACTTACTCTCTAATTTGTTCAAGACATACGCAATTAAGCAAGATAAACCGGTATATCTTGTTGATAAACATAGTGTCTACCCTCTTATACTCGGCTTTACCATATGGCCCGTCTTGAATTCTTCGTGGTCGGTTAAGCCTTGTCTCAATGTTCTCGTCCAGATAGCGGGAACAAAATGTGGTTGCTTCATCAAGAAGATAACCTTGCATGATAGAACCCTCTGGTCGATTTTTATTGCGTATATACTTCTTAAGAGTGTAAAGGTACCTAATGAGAATATGTTGAATAAATAAGAAGAGGCATCATAAAGTATGATTGGTCCATAGCCAACCAAGGCGACAGATTATAAATTATCATTACAACGGGCCATGTACTGTGACTTCCAGCCATATAGTTGAATGGGCAGAAGCCATCGGCAGCCAGTCCGAGCCGGACATTGCGAGGATCGCTACTGAATATTGCGTGCCTCCTATCGAAATCCTTCCATGCCGGTGAATCTCTTGGATGGCTCATTTTTCCATTTTCGCTTGGAGGAGCACGGTGATGCCAAATCATTGCCTCGGCTGTTTTCTTGCACCTAAATAGCCTCTGTAGCCTCTGTGTTATGGGAAAATATCGTGCTATCTTCACAGGTATATCAGGCTTCTTATCAGAATCTTTCGGCTTATACCTGGCCTCTCCGCATGTTGGACACTCTTTCAAATCTGAATTCTCTTTCCGGTACAACACGCAATTTTTAGGACATGCTTGAATCTTCTCGCACTTTAGACCCAAATCAGACATCATTTTCTGGGCTTCGTACCAGCTTTCGGGCACATTATTTCCCGGAGGCATAGAATCTTTCAAGAACGAAAGAAGCATTGTGAATGACTTGTTGCTCCATCCATTTAGGCACTTAATTTGGAAAAGTTGGACGAACCATGATAGGGTGGAATACTTCGCATTCTCATAAATTGGTTTCCTAGCATCATTCATGAAATTTTCATATTTATCCGCACGCGGTCCTTGACCGGAAGGAATGTCATCTTCGGTACGAATAGATTCACCTAGGGCAGCCTCTACCATATCCTCCATTTCTTCTGATGGAAATAAATTTCCGTATCCTGCCGTATTACCGAATTCTTCTTCTTCTCCTGCCGCATTATCGTGTTCTCCTTCTTCTACCGCAGTACTGCATTCTTCTCCTTCCCCGTGATATTTCCAAATTGAATAAAGTCTAGTAAACCCATATTTTACAATATGAAGCTCTGCCAATTCTACCTTCCGCCAGTACTTATTGCCACATCTATCACACGGACAAAGAATCTTCTCTATTATGATCTTATTATGTGCTCGTGCAAATTCAAGGAAAGCAGCAACTCCTGCGACAAACTTAGATTGCATACGTTGTTTCCAATCCACATACATCCAGTCCTTAACTCTGACGTACTCATGGGCCATGTTAGACTGAATAACATATAAATTGTAGGTTATGCTGACTATATTGAGAAATATAAGAACGGGATAGTTACTGACAAAGAAGAAAATTCATGTATATGCTTTGTGTGTGCGTTTGTCGTTGAAAAGAATAAATTATCGCACGTTATGTTGACCGATAGACGGGGACTAAGTGGCGCTTTTAGTTTCATATATGGGTATCGATGGGAATATGAAGGTTTCATATTATCATATATTGGTTTTAACCCGAACATTTCGAGTCGCTCTCTGATTATGCGTTTGTATGTATGTGTTCCGGCTGTCGGGGGTAGGCTTCTATCCCATTAAGAGTGTATAGAGCGAACGCCCATCACTTGTGCTTTCAACCGTTTCGAGTAAATTTCGGCAGCACCTCCCCGCTGTTCTCCGAGTACACTGTAATAGAATAGATAATCATTTCAAAGCTGTGAAACAACGTTGAAATGAACATCTAATCTATCTTTGTACACGGAGAACCAGCGGAAAGGTACCGACGAAATATCTCGAAACGGATGAAAACACAAGTGAATGAAGGCGTTTGCTTTATACATTCTTAACTTGTCCACACGGGACAAATCTATGGGTTACCATACGATTGAATTTTCTCGTCGCGTAGACTATACGACGGTTGTTAGTATCGAGCTATACTGTCCGATATTTAACAACCTTCGTATAGTTCTAGGTCACGACGAGCATCGCACGTATGTTAACCGATAGACGGGGACTAAGTGGCGCTTTTAGTTTCATATACGGGTATCGATGGGAATATGAAGGTTTCATATCATCATCGAGTATCATATATTGGTTTTAACCCGAACATCTCGAGTCGCTCTCTGATTATGCGTTTGTATGTATGTGTTCCGGCTGTCGGGGGTAGGCTTCTATCCCATTAAGAGTGTATAGAGCGAACGCCCATCACTTGTGCTTTCAACCGTTTCGAGTAAATTTCGGCAGCACCTCCCCGCTGTTCTCCGAGTACACTGTAATAGAATAGATAATCATTTCAAAGCTGTGAAACAACGTTGAAATGAACATCTAATCTATCTTTGTACACGGAGAACCAGCGGAAAGGTACCGACGAAATATCTCGAAACGGATGAAAACACAAGTGAATGAAGGCGTTTACTTTATACATTCTTAACTTGTCCACACGGGACAAATCTATGGGTTACCATACGATTGAATTTTCTCGTCGCGTAGACTATACGACGGTTGTTAGTATCGAGCTATACTGTCCGATATTTAACAACCTTCGTATAGTTCTAGGTCACGACGAGCATCGCACGTATGTTAACCGATAGACGGGAACTAAGTGGCGCTTTTAGTTTCATATATGGGTATCGATGGGAATATGAAGGTTTCATATTATCATCGAGTATCATATATTGGTTATAACTTGAAAAACGTGCCGTTGAAACAAATTATTGTTCTCCACCTTGCACTCTCTTAACAATGGTACATGCATTAAACATGTAGAGCTATCTATAACAACTCTAAAGTTTCACCTGTTGGGTTCAACAGAAAGGTTTTTGATATAACAAACACAATCTTCCTCAATTTTTCCCTTGAATCGATGTGAAATTAATAGTGTCCATATGACACAATGGATATATTTTCTACACAAAAGGAAAAAGGCAAACAATAATAAAGCAATTATAATTCTATCAAGTATCCATACTGAAAAAGAATAAATAGCAAACTAAAAATTAATCACTAATGAAAAACAAACAAAAGTGCTTATTATTATACTTCAGAGGTTATAAGTGCTTGATCCCCATAGTACATAGGCTGTATCCGCAATTAACCCTTTTCTATATACTTGAGTGTATAGAATTTCTAAAAGTTACACACGGTTTTTCTAAATCCAATTCTTTCCTTTCACTGCAAAACCCTTTATATTTTCTAATAGGTACCAAGAACTTTCAAAGTTTTTGGATATGCACAAAAAGAAAGTATCGCCAATAAGATTGACATAACCCAAATGACTTTGACCCATTACATATAAATGTCATGGTCTTTCAATATTTATCAAACAAATACCATAGACTTTGTTTGTTACAAATAAATACCATGAAGTTTTAACGTTTCACATAATTTTCATAGATTTTGTTGTTTACAAATACATACCATTGACCTCCAACGTTTTCCAGATAAATACCATGAATTTTGTTGTTTACAAATAAATACATGAACTTTCAGCGTTTTTTAGATAAATCCCATAGACTTTCATGGACCATTTTCTCATATAAAAATCATGGACTGTGTTATTCACAAATAAACAGTATCGACTTTCACTATTTTCCAGATCAATCCCCTAAAATTTCACCTTTTTAAGCCTAACCCAGCCCCAGCCGAACCCCAACCCAACACCAAACCCTAACCCGGCCTAACCCTAACCCCAACCCAGCCCCAGCCGAACCCCAACCCAACACCAAACCCTAACCCCAACCCAGCCGGAGCCGAACCCCAACCCAACACCAAACCCTAACCCCAACCCAGCCCCAGCCGAACCCCAACCCCAACACCAAACCCCAACCGAACCCTAACCCTAACCCTAACCCCAACACCAGTCGAACCCCAACCGATCGAACCCGTACCCTAACCCTAATCCTAACCCTAACCACAACCGATACCTAACCATAACCCTCATCGCTACCCTAACATCATTAAAATAATGTTTAACTAACCTGTAGGCTAGGCGGTGGAGGAGACGACGGAGACGCAATCGGCGACGACGAGGGCGGTGGCGACGACGAGATCACTGCAGGCGGTGGCGACGACGATTCGGCCGGCGGTGGCGACGACGAGATCACTGCAGGCGGTTGCGACGACGATTCGGCCGGCGCTGGCGATGACGAGAACGGCGATCGGCGGGAACGTCAAGGTTTGGGGATTTGGGTTCGCGCGTAAATTAAAGGAAATAAGAAATAATCAGCGTAGGGAACGATTACTTAAATCGCTATTTAGTTGTCCCTACGGATATACCCGTAGGTACTTGGTTTGCGCCACCGTAGGGGCAAAAAACACTTTAAGATTTAATAATTTTTAAATAAATATTGAACGACCGTAGGGGCAACCACTTTGCCCTACGTATTAATCCGTAGGGCCAAACTTTTATTGCCCCTACGGATGATATTATCCGTAGGGGCAACCCATTATTTTACTAGTACAACGGTTTGGATACTAAAATATGGCGGGCTGGTTAATTTGTATTGGAGTTTATGCATATAGATTTTTGCAGTTGTTTAAAATCAATCACATACAGTAGAGATGGTTATATTGTTATACAGGATTTAGTTGGTTGCGGAAAAAATTTCTATATTTATCCATAGGTTAACGATAAGATAGAGGTTTGAACCCAAAAAAATTATTTAGGAGATGGTTATGTCAACAATAACTTTAACGGCTAAAACAAGTCTAAAACCTATATCCATAAACAAACTTCTTTAAAAAATAAAAGATAGCAAATTCTTTTCATTGGAGGATAAGTTTCACAAACAGCAAAGTGATTCTTCAAACGATGTGTTGCAATACAAATTCATATGCTTTTGAAAAAATGTTTTAAAAAATCATAACAGATTTCTCAAATCTTCTCAAATATATTAAAATAATAAATTAGTAAAAGAAAAAAGCAACAAAACATAAATATATTTAGATTATAAAATCAACCAACTTCTTAAATTTTATATTTTTATCAAATTAATCACGTGCTAGTGTCAGTTCTCACATTTCCATGGGGAAAAATGTTCTTTTTTTAAAAATTTCTAATTACTTAGATCTTTATGGTGTAGCAAATGGTCCAGGGTTTCAACGAAACGCGGAGACATCGCCATCCTTACTAGTTTTTAAAAAGTATCATGGGAGCTCCCCTGGGCCTGTGCTTGGGAACATAGACATATGGGCGTGGGAGGGACGCACTCCATGTGGGTGGGGGCGGCGCGGTGGGGGGGCGCGGGGGCGGGGTGCACACCCTCTCCTTTTGTTTTTTCGTGCTGAGTTTGCCAAGCCAAGGTCATGGGAGCTCCCAGAGGCTAGTAGCCTCATTTATAATTTTAGTGGTGCTTTGCAAGTGCCATATATATATATTAAAATAATGGTTTGACACGGACATATACATTATCCAAAGGACATGGTTGGCAATTAGAAAATAAAAAGAAAGTGTGGAAGTAGGGAGAAAGTGAAATAATAAGAAAGTATTAATTCGTACTTGTCATGGAAAAAAGAAAGTGAAAATAAAAACTGCGTTGGCGCTTATGTGACAATAGAAAACAAAATTGGATTATTTGCTTAAATTTGTAAGAAGTAAGGAAGTGGTCCCACTAATACATGAAATGGAAAGAATAAAATACTGTTTTATTTGTATACTTTCTAACCTTTTCCCCCACTTTCCATGGTGGAAAGAGAAATTGATAAAAAAAATGAAATGGCAAGAAAGTGGAGGCTGCTTTCATTATTCTTTTTTACTCATCCAAATAAGAAAAGCTAGAAAGTGCTATTACTTTTCTACTTTCTAATTTACTTCTTTGAGCAAAGCTCAGTTGGTATGAGCACTTCCTCTCTTGAGGAGAACACGGATTCAAACCTTATGAACCCCAAGAGAGAAAATGACCACAAATTAATGCTTTCGGGGCAAATTCTTAGGTTCCCTTAGGTGCTTGTGTTTGATGTGTGCATGGATGTGATTAGGGCTGTAACACCCTGGTACGTTTATACAGTATAACTTGGTATTTTTTAAGCCTTACTTTATAATTCCTTTATTTATTTGGGCTGCGAGTGATTCGAATAGTAGTAGTAGTTTTCCGATCCGATCCACATGTTTAAAACCTTATATAGTGCAAGATTATAGCTAATATTACCAGTAAACTAAATCTACGAAAATATAGTGTTATATATATTATATATGTTTATATCTTTATATAACTATTTGTAGTCACAAGATATGAATACATAATATTTTACTAACTGACATTGCAAGGCATATCACCCCATACCTTTTTCACTCTTATCTATTGCACTCAAATTCTAAAATATAAGATAACCAAAGTTTTACTAAATCATATATATTTATTAAAATTTCTTTCTAAATATTATTAGAGGGTATATGTATCTAAGTTTAGATTATCGCATTATGATCTAAATCTTTACGTATGTATTTTATTCTCAAAACTATATTTTTTGACTAGATTCGGGTGATATTTAGAGTGATCTGATATTATCTGTAAAATCCTACATAATATATAATATATTCTTTATTAATATATATATACACTCTCTTTATATATATAAAATGGTATATATATATAATATTTTTTATTTATATAAAATGTTATAAAGTGTGCAGTGTCACGCCGAGCCACTGCACACTTTCATCATTATTGACGGTGTTGTTTCTTCCATCACTGATGTATACCGTATCCGTGACAGACAAGCTTTCCTTTGCTCATTGCGACCAGGTTCCACCACCATCGCACCCTCCACAGAATCAATCGACGCTAAATCGAGCCCTGACATTTCGTCGAGCATTTATAAACGTCGCAATCTCCACTGTTTCAGTCATCGTATCGTCCTACCCTCTTTCTTGATCATCGTCATATATGAGGTGAGTGTTTACCACCGAAAACAGAGACGAAACCGCGTAGGATCGTCTTGCCTGAATTTGGGGGCAGATCCTATTTGGTGTTATCCGTCTACCTCTCCGAAAATGCCAAGCTGATTTATGGCGCTGTATATCAAAGGTCTGGACGGATGCGGTCGTTGTAGCAGGCTTCGTTAGATTCCCTCTCGTTGTGAGGGGTTTTTGATTGTGGGGACACTCTTCCCTGCAGGCGCAAGCCTCTGTAGTTAATTACGTTACCGCGTAGCGATAACCATTTTCTCCTACTTCAGAAGGTCACTTCGTGTCGTGTGTGTTTGTTTTATTTTTGGTTGCCCGTGGATTGTATACGGAGACTAATTTGTGTTGTTGTCCGTAGGGCATGGATTAGTCCAAAGTCGTATTTTCTTAGATTTGGGTTTGATTTAATTTAAGGATCATTAACCTTGTTTGAAATTAAGATTGACTTAAATATTTGTTAAGGATACGTTAATCCGATGTTGGACTAAGATTTACTTAACGGGGTTTCGGGATCATTTTTTATTCGACGAAAGAGCATTTGGGCTCTATCGTTTTAGTTTAGAGACGTTACGGTCCGTAGATCACCATTTTTGGTATGAGGGTTTAGTTTAAGGACGTTGCGCTCTACAGCTAGTTTAAGAACATTACGGTCCATGGCTAGTTTAAGAACATTACGGTCCATGGAATTGTTGGTTGTTGGGACCCGCCGCCTCTCTGAAGACGTTGAAAAATTACGACGACATATATCAGAGGTATGGAGAGATGTACCCTTGAACCAATGTCAGTTGGGAGATCTGTAGTTGGGTTTGGGACTAAGACCAATTTGAAAAAAATGTGAGCACATGGGCTCGCTTGATCTGAATTAGGGACTTTTGGTCAACTTGGACTCAGCCTACTCAGTTTTTGAATAAAGTGTTAAACACTTGTTTGGGCTCGGACCCTTTTTCTGTGCAACAGTGTTGAGTATTGATATGGGCTCTGATGCTCACCCAATTTTTTTTGTTTTTTTACAGAGTGTTAAACACTCTTTATGACGCTGAGCTCTATTTGCAGAGCTGTCACGCCCCGCTTCCCAGAGTACGCAAGATTTGGGCACGTGACATAGCCAACCATGCTACCTGTGGATGGGACGCATCCGTCCACAGTCACATTACGGTTGTAAAGATATCAAGAACAGTAAAATAAACTAAACTAATACATGTCCAAATCCATAATAACAAGAATCAATAAACAATAAGTGCGGAAGCTAATGATCCAATACAATGAATAAACAGTATGTCCCATAATGCGGGCTCACATCTGGAAATGAAATGACAGAAATAAACTAAACTCTCAAGAACTCACAGTTCAGCCTGCTGGCTGAAGTACTCCTGCTCGGTCGACGACAAAGGTACGGAATCTGGGCCATGCAAAACCCAGACGTCAGCGCGTCATGATATCAAGTATACAGCATAAACATGGTAATAAACAATGCAAGCATGAACATGAATAAAGCAGTAATAAGAAGTAATAAGCAGGGTAGTGTGCAAAGGTGACTAACTGTCCTATCAGGTTTTCTACTCTATAGTCTTTGAAACCAATTAATGAATCGTCGATGTAACTCAATAGTATCCCGTGCGTGCCCGGGACCACGGTCATAATCCTCGGGGCTGAGTCCGAGACGTGCCGCTAAGCAGTAAAAGGTAGTAGGATAGACGAGTGATGTCAGCATCATCACTCCCGGACCGGCCAAGCCCGTAAGACTGATCAGAACAATGTATCGAACTGTTGAGTTACAAGTCGGTTTCACCTTTGATTTCCCCATACCCCCAAACTATGTATGTCAAGTCAGGTATTCAGTAGTCAAGGACTAATGCCAACGCAAGGTCAAGTAAAGGTAGGTCTGTCTGGATCGACAGCAGGAATGGTTAGGTTTGTCGGCATTAGGCATGAGATCAGGTAACAGGTCAGGTTACTTTCAACAGGTAGAGTCGATATGTACAGGGTGTTGTGTCCGGCGTATCAGTGCATGTGTCAGGTGTATCAAGATCAGTCAATATGTAATGCAATCAGGTATATGATGATAACAGGCATACTAACAAATAATGAACAGTAGCAGGAAACAGTAAATAACACTTATTATTCTATGTGAACACAGTGATGTTTGTATTTTCATATTAATCCGGTTCACGCACCTTTGAGGTGCAAAAGCCACAAGACGAACAAAATCGATAATATACGTAATGGAGTTACATGAATCTGAACTAAGCACAATAATTGTCTCATGAGTGATTTTAACAAATGAAGTGGGGATGATCTACTTGGTTTGATTAGTTAAGTATGAATTAATAGCAGACCGGTTAATACAAGCAATGATTTCATTGATTTAAAGTTACGGATAATCGTGACTAGCAATTCTAAGTTATAAAAGGTATCGATGTTATACTAGTTGTGTGGTTATAACATGATGATTAAGTTGTAGCATGTTAAGCAAGTATTCGGATACTTGCCTCGGCGGTTCCGCAAACCGAAACACGGATGCGGTGTCGGTAGAAACCACGATACGGAAGCACGGGCCACGGATCGAGTCCCAACAGAGATCAACGGAATCACACGGACCAGGGCTTCTCTGGAGCGTCGGGTTCGTCAGACGGCACGGTCGGATCCCGGCAACGACAAAAGAGCGAAGTTAGCAATACGATAAACATGCAAGATCAGCGGGGTTTGCACCAAAGGAAGTAAAGGAATGCTTACAGAGGAGGAACAGGGGTAACTATGGTGAGCCCGACGGCGATGGACCCACCGGCGGCGAACAAGAGGTGCAGCGAGGGTGCTGGAACGGCTGGAGGGTTCGGGGTCGCTGGAAAGGGGTGTTGCGGCGAGCTGGAGGAGAGGGGGTCGGCTCTGGTGGTCGAGGGGAAGAGGTAGGTGGACGAAGGTGGCGTCGACGAGGTCGTCGGCGCGATTTCCGGCGACCTGGAGATGGTGCAGGTGTGGGGCTCGGGTCTGAAGGTGGTCCGGCGAGGAGAGGAGGGGGTGACGGCGAGGTCTCGACGAGGAGGGTGAAAGGGGGTCGTGGGAGGCTTCGACGGTCGGAGGCGACGTCGACGGCGAGGTCGCGAGGGATGGAGACGGGGCCGGGGTTGCGTGCAGGTGCGGGAGAGAGGAGGAAGGAGGGAGGAGGAAGGCGCGGTTGTCGCGGAGGCGTCGCAGGCGGCGACGGCAAGGTCGCGGTGGCGACGGTGGTGAGGTCACGGTAGGCTAGGGTTAGGGTTTGAGGGGTTCGCTCGTGGTGGGTTAAGGGGAGGAGGCGGCTGTTGCATGGAAATATATATGGAAAGAGAGAGAGAGTGTTGAGATCGAGAGAGAGAGAAAGAGGAGAGAGGCAGAGAGATTTGTGAGGATGAGAGAGAGAGACTGAGGGAAAGAGAGCGGGGCCCACGAGAAGCAATCCTCCTTCGCGATTGGCTGAGGGTTAATCAAAAAGGGAAATTCTGAAGGATTTTGGGGATATGCAGTTAGGGAAAATAGATTAGAAGGTATATAAATATATATTCGATACTAAATTCAAATGGGCCCTTTTTGGCGCGAAATGAAACATCTCCAAATCGCGCCCGGGTTGCGCCCAAATGATCCAAATTCAAATTATAAGATTTTAAGCGGGTTCCAAATTTTGAAAAGAGGTGTTTAGTGATTAAAATGCATGCCCCCAAGTCGGACACTTGCACGCGCGCGTAGTCGCCCAAACTTGCCCGTTCGGCCAAACGGAACGGAATCTCGACACGCGGACGCTACCACGCGACTAGTGGCGACGAGTAGGCCAACATGGACATCTTAAATTTCATTTTCGGAGTTAAAATTTGTTATGTGCCAAAATGACTAAACCGGGTAAAATTTAGCAATAAACACCAGAAAATCAGGAAAATTGGAAAGAGCAATAAATAACCATTAACTAGTAATATACATAGTATAATTGGGCTCGGGTGTTACAAGAGCGCTTTATGTTAAACAGCGCCTACGTGAGGAGCACGTGAGGCTCTTGGCGCTGAGCGCCAACCACTGAGTGCAGAGCACTTTTTATTTTAGCAGCGCCCACGTGAGGGATGCGTGGGGCGCTTGGCACTGAGCGCCAACCACTGAGTGCAGAGCACCCTTTATTTTAGTAGCGCCCACATGAGGGGCACGTGGGACGCTCGGCGCTGAGCGCCAACTACTGAGTGCAGAGCAATCTTTATTTTAGCAGCATCCACGTGAGGGACACGTGGGGCGCTTGGCACTGAGCGCCCACCACTGAGTGCTAAGCACTCTTTATTTGAGGAGCACCCAAGTGAGGGGCACGTGAGGCGCTTGGCGCTGTCTCTTTCTTTGTGTATTTTTCTGAAGAGTTCAACTCTTTGTTCTCCCCTGGATCTTCAATCTCCAAGAACAAATTCATCCCCATGAGAATTAAATTCTCATTTGTGGGAGACTTGTCTCAGGGATCTCAGATCCAGGAAAAAAAAACTATGTTCTTTTATAAGGGTTAAACTCTTGGGTATGCAGATGAGATACTATGATCTCTATTTATCTTGAAGAAAGTTCTTCTTCTTTCATCTTTCTTAAAGCTCTTTTTGCTTGCTCTTCTTTTTGAACATGAAGTTTATGGAGGGGGTTTCTCTGTACAAGACTTGAAGTCTTGAGGTCTTTATATAGTAGAGGCAAGTTTGTTGATTTAGTTAAAAAAATCTCTCATTGAGAGATCCTTAATTGATTTGGGGATTTTATCCACCGTTGGATCTTTGATCCAAGGACTTCTGTTTTACAGAAGATATTTTTCTTGTTTTTAACAAGATCGGGAAAATATTTTCCATACAGAGTTTATTCTGTAATTTGGTGATTTTTAATCACCATTGGATCTTCAATCCAACGGTGCTCTGTTTTACAGAGCGTAATCTTTCTTATTTAGAAAGATTGGGGAAATATTTTCCCATACAGAGCTTATTCTGTAGCTTGGTGATTTTCACTATTGGATTTTTAATCCAACGGTGTTATGTTTTACAGAGAGTAATCATTCTCGTTCAGAAAGATTTGAGGAACATTTCCTCAACAGAATTTAATTCTGTGTTTTGATGATTTATCATCTCCATTGGATTTTTGATCCAACGGCGGAGAACTTTTAGTTCTGGCGCCGGCGCCCTTGTGCAGAGCACGTGAGGCGCAGCCTCAGAGTTTTTAACTCTTGGCACTGGCGCCCTCGTACAAGGCACGTGAAACGCTGCTTCAGAGTTTTTAACTCTCGGCGCTGGCGTCCTCGTGCAAGGTACGTGAGGCGCTGTCTCTTTACTGAAGGTGTCTTTTCGCCTTCTTTCTTTGCTTTTCCTAAATCAAATGCTTGGAAATAGTTCCATCATGCACAATATTTTCTGCGCCTCGACTTAAATGTCTCCCATCATAATCTGAAGCAATACTTCTCTTCTCTTTCACTTTCAGAGAATTATTTTAACAGAGAAGAGCTATGGCTTAAAATCGTCCACATGCTCGCCGGCAGCCATGGGAGGTGCCTATTGAGGAAATTGTTCCTCATTTTGCTGCCCGTCTGGTGAACCCTGCTCTTACGGATGACCAATGCGATACGGTGCTGCACGAGCTCTTGACTCGTAGAGGATTTCCTCTCCCCATCGGCTCTATTTGGCTCCGGATGGTTTTCTTGTCCGTGCTCGATGATATTCCCCCTCATCCAGCGGAGATGACTCCGGCGATACTCGACGCAGCGGAGGACAAGATCGAGTGCTTTCATGAGGCACTTTTGATTACCACGGCTCTGAGGGATCGCTCTGTTCAGCTGCTAAGCCAGATACGGGCTCAGCGGGCCATCATGTCTGCCTTCGCTGATGGGCACGGTGCTGACCGATGGGGAACGACTCTTCGTGAAGATCGCTGCTTTGCCGTGGTGTTGAAGGCAGAGAGGGAGTTAGAGAATTTTATTCATAGTTTTGTGAATCCCTGTACTTTTGATCCTATGTATGGTGATCTATTTCCTGTAGAATAAAATGTTCAATTAAATACTTTCTTTTTGTCGTTGAACACCTATTCTTCCTTTGATGTGTACGCCCGATTTCACACATATCTGTAAACGAAACTTAAACCGGTGTAAACAGAAACAAATAGCTCTTGGTCGAAGATTTTGGCGAGAACAGCGAGTTTCTAAACTTGCTACATGTTATTTTATGTAGACCAAAATTTATATAATTATTCATAGCATATGCATGTTAATATAAGCAAGTATTATTATTATACAATATCATAGTATTAACCTGTATTTCGTATCAATAACAAGTTTATCTTGTTACATGCAAGTTCTTTCTAATTCAACAATCTTTCACCGTATATTTAGTAGCAACGCAAAATGTTATTATAGATAGGTTTATATATAGATAAATAGATTATATCTTACAATTTAAATAAAATACATTATTTATTCCTACATTGTTTAAATGAATTGGTTACTGCTTTCCATCTAGTATTTATCACGTTAATACACTGCCTGACATGTTCACGACACATTACTAGACCCATTACTTTGATTATTACTAATGCCGACAATCATGACTTGTTGTCCTGATGGACGTGACTTGTTGTCTAGTTAGACAAGATATGTACTTGCTTGATACTGTGCTGGCATTAGGTAGATATCGCTAATACCTTACCTAAACACTAAACCTGGGAGAAAGGGTGAAATCAATAATGAAACTCGACGTGTAACTCAACAGTTCGATATTTTCCAAGGACTGATCAGTCGATACGGGCTTCGGGCCCTGGAATAATAATGTTGATATCATTCGTTTGTACATGATATCATGTTTTTACTGCTTAGCGGCACGTCTCAGATTAAGCCCCGAGGATCTTGACCGTGGTCCCGGCCACGCACGAGATATTATTGAGTTACATAGACGATTCTATTAATTGATTTCAAAGACTTGTAGAATAGATAATATAGAAGCACAGACTTTAGGTTACACGTGATATACCTATATGGCACTATTGTAACACCTATGATTGTTGGTGATAATCATACCTTATTTTATATATGGCATCTTGTATAGCACTGTAACGACACTGAAATAACTGTACAAAAATTTCTTGTATTTCACAGTAAAGAGTATTACAGCCTGTATAAGAGTAAAAAGTTATTTTTGTTAAATAAAAGTAAGAAGCAACTTGTAACTCATTGGTAAAGCCTCTGCACTGCTGTGACATAGCCTGTGTATTCGATTCTCATCAGACACAATTATTTTTTTTTAGATTTTTCTTTTTAATTTGTCGGAAGCTCAAGAGTTGCACGTGCAATACACGGAGAAGCGAAAAGTTTCAGAAAATCAAACAGGCGCAATGAGGTGTACATACCCACCTTGACACGCGGCACAAATCTCAAGACAATCTGATCAAATTCGACCGCCCATTCCTTCAATTTGGTCGCTATCGACGATCCAATATGCCCCAAATCCCCCTGTGCTTTGTACACTTGACTCTTCAACTCCCCTCAACTCCCCTGCACTGTTTGATTTTCCTGCAATCAAACAGAGACTCTTCAATTGACCATTTAACACCATTTAAATCCTTTTAATCTATATTTTTAATTCCCAAACCCTAATTCTTCACTATAAATACCACTCCATTGTCACGCCCCGCTTCCCGGTGTACGGCGAAGTGGACGCGACGAGGTCCGCTACGTATATACTTAGAAGTACATACGCTAAGCGTATCTAAGCAATATAAAAGTAAATCACAAGAGACAAGAGATATAGAAATAACGGCAACTTTATTAATAACATTCTTTTGTACAATACATGAAAAGTAAATACAACTGAAATGAAAAACGATGCCTAAACAATGGCATAACAGGAAATGAAAATACTGAATAGAACAAGATACAATGTCTAGAGCTCGGGGTCTTCGTGAAACTGCTCCAAGTCTTCACCGGTGGGCTCGATCTCTGCTGGGTCCAAAACACCTGACGACATTCAAAGAAGAAAGAAATAGAATATCGTCAGCGAACAAGTCGCTCGGTAAGTCCCAAAGATAAAGAAGAATTAGAAAAGACAGAATAAGAGGTATCTTTTAAAGTTGTATACTATTGTTGTAATGTTATATTAACGCTGTTGTTTGTAGCTTGGTACAGAAGGATGCCAGTGTATACGAGGGGGGTCTCTATATGCTAGAGACCAGGGCAAACGGAAAGTACAAGGAACCGTTAAGCCACGGTACAACAGCAACGGAATATAGGTTAGGTATCTTAATCTGACCACCTCGTGCCACCTTTAACACCTTCCGTACCAATCCACCTCTTAAACCCCGTATTGTTTTGGTTGTATTGTTGTATTGTATTGTGTAAGTTGGATGACTGACCAAAACCATGATATCAGTAAACAGATTGTAACTGCATAATCAGGTAAATGGAATAACAGAATAATGGATGTATATCCATGGTTTGATTCAGTCAAGTTGTATAGATTGCTAACTGGATTCTGAGATTCATGTGTTCATATTGGGTTGGAATATTAAAGAATATAGATTGACTTGAATCGTATTCAAGTCAGAAATAATCAGACTCAAACTCGAGTCAGACTAAAAGAAAAGTAAGTCGAAGTTCTATAATTGTTAGGGTCCTTATTGTAATTTATAAAACTTGAGGGGGTTTTATGTAAAAATTCTTTTGTATAGTTTTTAAGATACACCTCAAGTATTTATTATTCATCTTTATAGTTATAATGAGTGTAAATTTTATTTGTTTTATTTCTAGTGATAATATCCTAATTACATAAATAAAGGTATCAATTTATAATATTGATTTATTTGAAATTCATGGTATTTTAATATAACTTTTAATCTTATAATTTTTAGGAAAAGGTGGAAACTTTATCTTATAATAAAATAGGTGTTTAAATGATAAATATACATATGTTTATACAAGAATAATTTTTAATAATATTTTATTTTCCAAAAGTCTCATTTTCTTAAATATCGTATTTTAAATCTTTCGAGACCGAATGCTCCTTGCGGAGGTCTGAATCTCGCACTACTAAGCTCGAGGGTGCACGACAAACCGTACTATCCCTAACGAGTTCCCCAAATGTGGGTTGTAGTGGTGCTTTGCAAAGATTTTATAAATACTAATCATTTAGAAAGCGGTTTTATAAAGATAAGGTATTTATTTGTAAAAGGTGTAAATTTCCGTATTTTAGATTTTAGAGTTTCCTAAGCCAACTAGCCTATTTCTAAATGGTCTAAACGATAAGTCATTAGAAGCCTCAAATCGCCTCTTCACCGCCAATTGTGGCCAGATAAGTACAAAATGAGAAAAGGAGGGATCCGCTTACGAATCGTGAGACGGGCCTTTTAAAATTACATTTTCTCACTTGCCTAGCCTAAACACCATAAAGTCAGGTTTAGATAAACGATCGATGTCCACGACATATCGTATTTTCCTTTTAAAAGATATTGTTTTAAAATTGTAGATAACTTAGAACTTTTAGAAAAAAGGTTTTATTAAGAAAATGGTATTTTAATGTAAAATCTTGTTTTATCGTATTCTAAGTTTTCAAGGTAGCGTGTTATGATTACATATAAGTGTGTGTGGAGGTAGGTCATTATCTCGTGATCTACTTTAAAGTATAGCAATGTTAAGGGGTTAAATGTGATAAACTAAATATGGTGGTATTTAAGTGAAAGAATACGATATATTGCAAAAACTATCATTTCATGTGTGAAAACTTGTTCAAATTAATTTTTAAGTGATTAGTAGTCAACATGAATATGTTTAAGTATTATGGAATTAATGATAAGTGAGTTTTGATAGAAAATCGAATCGGAAATCGGTTTGTTCCGATTTCCGTCTGGTTTGAAAAGTCGTATTTTAATGGAAGAAAAGAAAGGTAGAAAAGGGAAACTTACGGGTTTGGACAACGTTAGAGAGTGAGAGGAAGGTAGAGGGTTTGTCAGTGCGTCGAATCGTCGTTGAGAGGTCCTAGCACGATCACTGGGATTTCGCCGTCGATTTCGTCAGTGCTTCGCCTTTCGCTCGTTTTCTAACGTACCAAGTTCTCTTGGAATTTTGGGAGAGTGGACTTAGAAAAGTGATGAGAGGGTAGAGAGTAGGGGTGTTTATATAGGGTTAGGTTAGGGTTAGGATTTTAATTAAAAAAAATATAAAAATTATATAAAAATCATTAAATTCATTAAAAATTGGGAGTAAAAGAGGTTTAATGGGCATTTGATAACCGATCTAGGAATTTAGCGTATGCAGGTGAGAAGACCAGGTCAACACGGAATTTTTCCGTGTTGACGACTTGGCCGTCCGGCCGAGTCCGGCCGGCGGCGCCGGCTCGAGTCGGCCAGTCCGCCGGTCGACTCGGCCGAGTCGGGCCGAGTCGGGGTGTCGTTGGGTGGGGGGTCTCCTGGGGGGATTTATGGTATATTTAGTTTTTTGGTCTTCAGTTCAAGTTTTGTGAGTTATGGCGTTTTGACTGTTGACTTTCCAAAAATTTAAAACAAAATAAATATAAAAATAATGTGGGGTATGGGATTTGAACTCTGGTGGCTTGGTTCAGCAGTGTACGGTATTATTACCAGTGAGCTACAAACTCCTTCTTGTAATTATGGAGTGAAATAAATACTTAAAGAGGTATCAGCCGCAATAAATACTCCAAGTATACATTGAATTTAAATCAATTCTTTGTACATTAAAAATGGAGTTGTTACAGTCTACCCTCCTTACAAAAATTTCGTCCTCGAAATTTACAACTTTTATTTGAGGACTAGTTTACAAAGAGGTGTGGATATCTAGTACACATTTCATCCTCCCTTTCCCAAGTGGACTTGATTGAATTGATTTAGCGTACTTGCGCTTTCTAAAAGATAGATCAAAAATATTTGTAACCGCAATCAAGAACGGCGTCGCATGAAGTTAGCCGGTGAGTACGGGTCGGTCCACGGGGATTTTGTGAATCTCCTATTTGCGCTAACGAGTTAATTCCGAAGGGTGTTCGGATTGATTATTAAATCTAAAAACCTAATTATCTAAACTAGGGCAATTAATTAAAAGTTATAACTAGGGCAGATAAATAAAATCTATACTAGGGCAGGAAAATAAATTTAACTAGGGCATGAATTGAAACTACCTAGGGCAAGAAAATAAATAAATCTACTTACAGATATCTCTCTCCAATCATCAACGCAGGTTGTCAGATTTGAATTCATGAGTTGAAGGGAGGCACCGATGCCCTCCATAAAGAGATCTGGAATTTTATTATTAAAAGGAGGCATAAGGTTTACAATGATTAGAGTTCCTATTTATAAAGAATAGGAAACCCTAGGGTTACATTTGTTTCGCATGTCTGAAATTACAAAAATACCCCTAAGAAAAGACCTAGTCAAAGCCGCCTCACAATTTGGTAAAAATTAATTCCACTGTTCCCTTAAGCCCGCCGCGGAACCGCGGCCAAAAAGTAGAATTGGGCTTTGCATTTTCTTGGGCTTATTTCTGGTGGCTTGGCCTTCTTATTTCTATATATCTTTTCTCAATTTAGGTTCTGGTTCTCTTCCAGATTTCCAGTGAACATTGTAGTGGACTTCTCCCCGTTCGCTTTGAGTCGATATCTTGAATCTTGCTCTGTGAATTGTTCCTTATGTAGGCTTGATCAAGAGTCTTCTGTTTATTGGTTAAAGTCCACTTTTTCATCGTCTTTACCTCGTTTTCACTGTTTCCTGTCCAAGAACCTGTAACCTGTAACATGTAGCAGACATGAGTCAAAAGTACCTGTTTATTTATAAAAAGAATAAGAATGGGGAATATAATAATACAATATTATGATGTGAACAAATACCCCCAAACTTATCTTTTGCTCGTCCTCGAGCAAACTTACTCACTAAAATCCTAACCGCACTTTCGCAGGGAAACGCGATTGCACTGAGCACGTGCAACAAGCCGTTAAACCTCTAGGTGTCCCTAGTAGGAGGAATGTTGTCTCCTGAGGGTTTTCAGCGGATTACACCCACAAAATCCTATCAACTCGGCCCATTGACTTTTGTTCTCCAATTATGTTTTCTAAGAAGGAATTCTATTATCTTCTACTTGTAAATTGTCCACCCATATTCTTCACGCTTCCTCATCATTTAACTTAAGATTATATATGCTCTGTAGACTTACCTAGCTTTCGGCATCTCTTAAGTTTTCCTTCTAGGGTTCCATTTCCACTTAGGAATTTCTATCAACTCTACTAAAGATACAAGTTCTATTCTTCATTCCTCTCTCTTATCTAAATTCCAATCACATACCCCTACGTGTGTGTATAGATCACCCCTACACTTGGAAATTCAAATTAAGCAATCATGCCCTTGTCCGTTGTCCAAAGTACTTATTAGTAGGTGAATTTTTAATTGAATTTTGCTTACACATCCTTCATGCGACCGTTAATACTTCTTGAGGTACCAACAACCGATTACAAGATGTGTTTGCACATTAAAGCGTAATTCCTAGTCTTGCAACACCTAAGGCTTTTAGCAGTGACTCCCAAACCAGTTGGTCTAAGGCACTAGGTGATGAAGCACCCTCGCTAAATATTTTTCTATTTTTCCAGCCTTAAGTAATCACAAAAACCAGTGTCCATTTTTTTATTCTTCATTCACACTTATATATATTTTTTTTCATTTTCATTGCACTAAGGACTTTAGACAAGAGCATTTCAAGGTCTCTTCTACTATTCCAAGTTTCAAGGTGCGTGATTGTGCAAATTATAGGGTATACATTTTCAGAATCTAGACTTAAGCTAGGAATTATTTTTCAAACTTATATTCTAATAAGATATCAATACTTTTCCTTCGTTTCGACTTAGCCCAAGAAGTGAACCTAAAATTTGCCTATTTCTAAATAAACTACAAGGCATATACTTTCTACCGTTAAACTTTAAGGAGGGTTATTTTTAGGGTTTTTAATTTACTAAGTCTAAGATCTAGTTGTTCCTAGCCAGTTGACCTATTTGTCAAACTCAAGTCAATTAGCCAAAATTGAATACATTAATTTTTATAAATTTTTGAATTTTTTCAATTTTTATTGGTTTTCAAATAAGTATGCAAATGCAAAAATATGTACAAATGAATGCGAAGGAAAAAGACGTACCGAGCATACCCCCAAACTTGAACTTGACAGTGTCCTCACTGTCATGCTAAACCAAGAGGGTCAAAATGCCGGCACTCCCCTGTTTATTTATTTATAATTTTTTTTTTATTTTTAATGTTTTGAATTTTTTTTTATAGTCTTTATAGAAAAAGAAAACAAAAATATATATACATATATACAACAAGGTTCCCCCTAAACTTAAGCTTGGCCTTAAACAAGCCAAAGGTTAGCACTAACCATTGAAAAATCTTATCATGGTAATGGCTAAGTTGGTGAAATAATGGGGTGTAGAAGAAAGAAATGAGAAACACGCGAGACCGTGTGGAAAGAAGAATGGTGGAATATGGTCTCGGTGGGGGAGAAGAATGGTGGAAAGGAGAAAGAAGGGTCGCGCGATCTTGAGGGTGTAAATCAAGTGAATAAATTAGCGCAATTTGGGATGACCGAAGTGTGAAAACTGATTGTGCTAATCTATCAACTCGTCGTGCAATGGGGTCAAATCCCTTAAGATTTGCAAGAAAACATGGGTACGCCGAACTTGGTATAGGAGATGAAAGCGTAACGGTCATTTGTACGGTCGGAACAATGGGAAAGACGAAAATGAGTGAATTAGGGATAGTCTCATTCTCACCGTAGTAAACTGTCTCGAACTTGAAAGATTCCATTAATGGTTCGAAACTACTGTAAGCAACCGAGTCTGATGGTTCAACTAATTCATCTGAAAATGTAAAGGACTCAAACTCGGACGGTGAGTCATCAACATCGTCCGAAAAAGTGAAACACTCGTAAGTGTTATCATCTGTGAGAACTGTGTCAGATTCAAAGGAAGATTTTTCAAGCTCACAGTCTTCAAGCGGGGTCGGAACGATGGGAAGGAGGGAGGGTGATATAACAGTCAAAGGTTCAGGAGGATGAATTGGAAAATCAGACACATCAAATAAAAATGGTTCAACCTCAACATGGTCATCAAAACTCTCCTCAATACTATCCTTATAATTCTCTTCAAAATTCAACTCATCCATGCCATTATCATCAAAATCAAGACGCATATGAAGTTCGGGAGAAACATCTAATGACTCGGGATGATGAGTTGAACATAAAATTTCAATCAAATCGACAGATTCATCATCCGAAATATTCCCGGTGTCTATATCCTCAATCAAGTGAAAATCAATTTCTTTAGACACCTCATCAAAAGCATGGATATTCATCGATTTAGGTTCTAGATGGGAGGTGTAAAGGTCAAACGGATTAGGTGCGGTTTCACTCGAAAGGGGTTCTTCACAATTTGGCAAATCAAGCACTACAAAATCACACAACCCATTTTTATTTTCAACAGGTGAACTATTTAGGGCAATCGATGGAAAACAGGAGTTGTGGGCTTTAATTGGGTAAGGGTAGGTTTGATTTGAAAATCCTCTCTCATTCTCACTCTGTCCAACCGCCTCCTTATACATTAAAAAATTTTGAGCTAGCAGGAAACTAGCTGCCGGTTCACTGGGTTGCATAAGGGCGGCCACAGACGCTTCCACATTCCTAGTCATTTTGTTTGTTGCAGCAATATAAGCTTCCAACGACTCTTCCAGACTAGACTTAGGTGGTGAGAGGGTTTCGGTAAAAGATTCGAAATTGTGTGGATATGCAAAACTCCCAACAGACTGTGTAGAAACGGTGTCTAGCGAAGGTGGGAAGGTCGGGTAGGACTGGTAGGAAGTGGGTGGTTGGGCAGGGATAGGGTCAACATGTGGATAAAAAGGTGAATAGTCGTGTGGATCCCTAGAACTAGATGGGTGGAGAGGGGTGAAAGATCGGCTGCGAGATTGAGCAATATGCTCAGCAATGGACATCGGCTTAGGAGTGACAGAAGGACTTGAAAAAGAAGTATCAACATATGGAAGTGGTAAAGGTTGACTTGGTTGACACAAAGTGGGTTGAAAAGTCAAATTGTTTCTCCTAGACGCCTCTATTTGATCTTTCAAAGATATTTTTAGCAAGGAGGGATCGTCTTTAAATTGACCGAACAAATTGACGTACGACGCAAAATTAGGTTCGGGATACCAAAGTTCGGCAAGTGATTTATTATGTGAGGTACCCATGTTGTAAGAAAGGGGGAAAGAATGAAGGTTTGTGGTGGTGCAAGGATCTATTTGCGGCTAAAAAATTTTGCAAGTTTCTATAAAATTTTCCCTTTTTTTTATTTTTTATTCTTTTTCTCTTTATTTGGAAAAATTTGTTGCAGAAAGATTTTCGAGTAAAGATATGCAACAGCAAAAATTACTTGCAATCAATTTTATTTCAAGCGGGGCCCAAAAATCCTGCACAAGATTTTATTTGGAAGGGGAAATATTTTTAAAGTGCACCAAATCTGCAGGTATTTTTCAGAAAATATCTTAAAATTTGCAGAGAAGAAATAACAGAGGAGCTTACAGTGCAAATTGCAGAGGATGATGTCACCAAAAGGGCGCGTTTCCGCGGTCAAAGGGGGCCTACCGCGGCGGTTCCGCGGCTATACGTGCGAGACACGTGTTCAGATTTTGCTGACGTCACCAGATGGCGGCGCTTCCGCGGTATTTTGGACGGTTCAGATCTCCAAATTTTCTCTGGTGTTCTGTTGAATTAATCCCCTGCTGTTTAGATCTTCTGATTTCTGTTTCGCCTTCTGGAAATTTCCAGATCCGTCTTTGTATATCCTGCAAAATTAAAACAACAAAGTATCCTTTCTAAAAATAACAATTGATATATTTTTATATATTTTTGTTGATTTTTCAGATTTTTCAGATTTTTTATTTTGATTAACCCGAAATTGCAAAAAGAAAATGACACGCCATCCCTGGCAACGGCGCCATTTGATTGAATTGATTTAGCGTGCTTGCGCTTTCTAAAAGATAGATCAAAAATATTTGTAACCGCAATCAAGAACGGCGTCGCATGAAACTAGCCGGTGAGTACGGGTCGGTCCACAGGGATTTTGTGAATCTCCTATTTGCGCTAACGAGTTAATTCTGAAGGGTGTTCGGATTGATTATTAAATCTAAAAACCTAATTATCTAAACTAGGGCAATTAATTAAAAGTGATAACTAGGGCAGATAAATAAAATCTATACTAGGGCAGGAAAATAAATTTAACTAGGGCATGAATTGAAACCACCTAGGGCAAGAAAATAAATAAATCTACTTACAGATGTCTCTCTCCAATCATCAACGCAGGTTGTCAGATCTGAATTCATGAGTTGAAGGGAGGCACCGATGCTCTCCATAAAGAGATCTGGAATTTTATTATTAAAAGGAGGCATAAGGTTTACAATGATTAGAGTTCCTATTTATAAAGAATAGGAAACCCTAGGGTTACATTTGTTTCGCATGTCTGAAATTACAAAAATACCCCTAAGAAAAGACCTAGTCAAAGCCGCCTCACAATTTGGTAAAAATTAATTCCACTGTTCCCTTAAGCCCGCCGCGGAACTGCGGCCCAAGGCCTAGTTTGGCCGCGGTTCCGCGGCCAAAAAGTAGAATTGGGCTTTGCATTTTCTTGGGCTTATTTCTGGTGGCTTGGGCTTCTTATTTCTATATATCTTTTCTCAATTTAGGTTCTGGTTCTCTTCCAGATTTCCAGTGAACATTGTAGTGGACTTCTACCCGTTCGCTTTGAGTCGATGTCTTGAATCTTGCTCTGTGAATTGTTCCTTATGTAGGCTTGATCAAGAGTCTTCTGTTTATTGGTTAAAGTCCACTTTTTCATCGTCTTTACCTCGTTTTCACTGTTTCCTGTCCAAGAATCTGTAACCTGTAACATGTAGCAGACATGCGTCAAAAGTACCTGTTTATTTATAAAATGAATAAGAATGGGGAATATAATAATACAATATTATGATGTGAACAGGACTCTCCTGCAGTGTCTTTCCTCCACATCACTCGAACCAAGTTAACTTCCTTGTTTCGAAGTGTCTTCACTTTCCTGTCCAGGATCTCCACGGGCTGTTGTTCACAAGACAAATCGGGCTGTATAGTGAGCTCGGAATGATCAAGTACATGGCTGGGGTCACTCACATACTTTCTGAGTTGGGATATGTGGAACACATTATGCACTCCTTCCAATGAGGGTGGAAGCGCTAAACGGTATGCCACTTCACCGATTCGTTCTAGTATGTCGAACGGTCTAATATATCTCGGACTCAATTTACCCCGTCTTCCAAATCGGATCACTCCGCGGTTCGGAGATATTTTCAAGAATACGTGATCTCCTGGCTGGAACTCCAAGTGTCGCCTCTTTGCATCAGCCCAGCGCTTCTGTCGATCTTGGGCTATGCGCATCCTTTCCCTGATAGTACGAACCACATCAACAGTTGCTACTATCATCTCCGGTCCAAGAAGTTCCCTATCTCCGATGTCGTCCCAACTTAATAGTGATCGACACTTCAGTCCATACAGTGCTGCAAAAGGTGCCATTCCTATGCTTGCTTGGTAGCTGTTGTTGTACGAAAACTCCATAAGATATAGGTGATCTTCTCATGATCCTTTGAAGTCTAGCATACACGCTCTGAGCATATCCTCCAAGATCTGAATAGTTCGTTCCGACTGACCATCTATTTGTGGATGATAAGCCGTGTTGAAGTTCAGACTTATTCCCAAGCTTGCTTGCAGACTCTGTCAAAATTGCGATCGGAACCTGGTGTCACGATCGGAGACAATGCAGACCGGTACTCCATGAAGTCTCACAATTTCCCATATGAGTTCATGGGTATCAGAGATAGTACATTATGAAGAGTTTAAATCTTAAGTAGATTATTACCTCCATGTACTTCTTCGCTAGTGTCTCAGTTGATTGGCCAACTCGAAATGGGATGAAGTGAGCCGACTTTGTGAGTCGATCAATAATGACCCATATGGCATCGTTACCCCTTGTGTTGCGAGGAAGAGCAGTCACAAAGTCCATCGTGATGTGTTGCCACTTCCATTCTGGGATTGGTAACGGTTGAAGTAATCCAGCAGTCCTGTGATGTTCAGCCTTTACTTGCTGACAAACCAAGCATTTTGCGACGCTTCTGGCTACTTCACGCTTCATTCCATGCCACCAATAATTCTGACGTAGATCTTTGTACATTTTGGTACCTCCAGGGTGTACTGAGTAGGGAGAGCTGTGAGTTTCCTTCATTAACTCTTCCCGAACAGGACCTTTTGGTACACACAATCTGCTGCCGTATCTCAAAGATCCATCTTCATGGATGATGAAGTCTGTTCTGAGTCCATTCTCCACTTGTTCTCTGATCTTTTGCAACTTAGTATCGCTGGCTTGAGCTGCTTTGATCTGATTGACAATGGTTGATTGAACTTGTAAATTCATCAAACTTGAAGCATTACCTGGCATGACTACTTCAATCTCCATCTGATGAAAATCTTGTTGAAGCTTCCACTGAACGGTGAGATTCATTGCTAATGGTTGGCGACTAAGAGTATCAGGTACTACATTCACCTTCCCTGGGTGATATTGCAAGTTGATGTCAAAGTCCGCCATGAGTTCTAACCATCTTCTCTGCCGCATATTCAACTCCTTCTGAGTAAACACGTACTTTAGGTTCTTATGATCTGTGTAGATGTTCACTCGTTCACTAAGTAGATAATGACGCCAAATCTTGAGAGCAAAGATGACGACTGCCAATTCCAAATCATGCGTCGGATAATTGCGCTCATGAATTTTCAGCTGTCTTGAAGCATAAGCCACAACCTTACCGTGCTGATGTAGAACACATCCTAATCCCTTATCGGATGCATCGCAATGCACTTCGAATCCTCCAGATTGATCCGGTATAACGAGAATAGGTGCTGATGTCAACCTTGACTTGAGTTCTACGAAAACTTGTTCGCATGCTTCTGACCACACAAATTCTTCATCTTTACGTGTGAGCTTGGTCAGGGGCGTTGCTATCTTTGAAAAGCCTTCAATAAACCTTCTGTAATATCCAGCTAAACCCAAGAAACTTCGAATATCCTTCACTGATTTTGGTGTAGGCCATTCGCTAACTGCCGAAACTTTCGCTGGATCCATAGAGATTCCTTCTCCTGATACGATATGTCCAAGAAAACCAACTTGATTTAACCAAAACTCGCACTTGCTGTACTTGGTATAAAGCTGATGTTGTCGAAGAGTTTCTAGGACAATTCGTAGATGTTCTACATGTTCTTTCCGACTCTTAGAATACACCAGGATGTCGTCGATAAAGATGACAACAAACCTGTCTAGGTACTCCCGGAAAACTTGATTCATAAGGTTCATGAATATTGCGGGTGCGTTGGTCACTCCAAATGGCATCACTAGAAATTCGTAATGTCCATAGCGAGTTCTGAAAGCTGTTTTGTGAATACCAACTTCCTTGACCTTCACTTGATGATAACCTGAACGAAGATCCAATTTAGAGAAAACATAAGATCCACTAAGCTGATCGAATAAATCATCGATGTGCGGGAGTGGATACTTGTTCTTTATAGTGACTTCGTTCAAGGCTCTGTAATCGATGCACATTCTGTATGAACCTTCCTTCTTCTTCACAAGTAGTACAAGTGATCCCCAACTTGAAGTGCTGGGACGAATCCATCCTTTTGCCAGTAATTCGTCTAACTGTGTTCGGATTTCCTTCAAACCTTCCGGACTTAAACGATAGGGTGCTTTGATCACCGGTTGTGCTCCTGGTACTAAATCAATACTGAATCCAAGAGCTCGATCGGGAGGCAAACCTGATATATCGTCAAGAAATACATCGTCGAACTCTCGAACCACATCTGGTCTTGATTCTTCCTCTGCTTGAGCTGCTGCAACTACTGCTTCTCTTGGCTTCGCTTTGTAGGTACTTGGCTCCAGTGTACGGTCTCCGCTTTTGAAATAGAAGACCGGATGGTCTGGAATCTCGAATACTACCCTTCTTTGACGACAGTCTATGGTAGCATAAAAAGTTCCAAGCCAATCCATTCCTAGAACCGCATCGAAATTCGGTATGTCCAGCACTTTGAAGTCAGCATAAAACTCTCGACTGTAGACGACGACTGGACACAAGCTGTATCCCATAGTTGCCTTTAGAACGCCATTTCCTGAACTGACATTCTAGCTGGATACAAGCGGTGAGACTAGAATAGCATGGGGTCGGACAAACCGTTGCGACATAAAGCAGTGTGATGCTCCAGTATCAAACAGTGCAAGTGCAGGGATTGAGGATACTAAGATTGTACCTAAGGTATGTGGGATATGTTTTAGGTATAGAAAAATATGTAGCTAAGTAGCAGGTTAGAAAAGCAAAGTTTGAAAAGAAAAGTTTACCAGTAATGACTTGGCCAGTGGCCTCAGCTTCTTCCACGGACATCGTGAAAGCCTGGCGCCTTGGTACATTCCTCCTGGCCTGAGGAGCATTTCTCGGAACGTTCCTTTGAGTTTGATAGAACTGACGAGGAGGTGGTGTAGCTTGTGGTCCTCTGGGTGGTGCAGGTAGTGCAGGTCTGGGAGCAGGTGCCTGAAGAGCTGGTCGCTGCGGATAAGTAATTGCTGGCCTGGGTGCAGCGACTGGGTTCTGTCTTTGGGGACAAGACCCAATATCGTGGTTAGCCGAGCCGCAGACTAAGCAAAGGCGGTTGGCTCGACGGCAGTTCTTCATCATATGTCCAGTTCTCTTGCAGTAGGTGCAAAAGGCTGGGCTGAGACGATGGGTCGGTACTCCGGGTCGCCTTGGCACGAAAAGTGGCCTGGACGAGGCTCCACCTGCCATCTGATTGGCAGGGCGCTTGACTCCTGCAGACTGGGGTCTGCCTCTTACTTTTATCACTGCCTCATAACTGGGGGCAGCTTCTAGAGCATCCTCATAAGTCAGAAATTTTCCCGTGGCTAGAGCAGCCTGAATCTCCATGTCCAGTCCTTGTTGAAAGCGACGGGCTCTAATTTCGTCCGTCGGTATCAAGTGTGCCGCGAATCTGTTTAAGGATTGCGTTAGCTGTGTAGTATGTGATATTTAAAAATTGAACTATTGTGACATATCTTACCGGCTTAACATGGTGAATTCAGCGTCGTATTCATCTACTGATTTGTCCCACATTGAACCCTGTTGTAGATGAATGAACTGCTGCTCCATTGCAAACCTGGCAGTCACAGGGAAGTATTTCGCGTCGAACTTCTCATGAAAAGTCTTCCATTCAATCGGCTGTACCAGACGGCTTTCTTCCGCCTTCCATCAGTTGCGAGTATTGTCCGTGAGCTGTAGTTTCGCTACACGGACCCAAGCGATGTCTGGCACTTGAGCTGCTGCCAGATCGTCTTCGATGCTTTGTGCCCATTCTTCCGCTTCAAGAAGGCTTCCTTTTCCAGAGAACTGCTTGGGGTGTAAAGCCCTGAATTGCTTTACCCCTGGTGCGTCGGTCTCAGGACGGTTCAGGAGTTGTTGCTGTCCCTCAAGAAGGCTGCGAATCGCCTCAAGTAGCACTGTTTGCTCGGTGGGTGGTGTAGGAATAGCTGGTGCGAGAGGTAGTGCTGGAGGTGTGTTGTTGACATTGGTGCTGGTGTTGTTCGGGGAATCCATAACCCTGAAGAAAAATTTGAGTTAGGACAGATTCAAGTACATGAAATGATAAGATTCAAGGAATAGAAATTTGTAAGATTCAAGAAACATGAACTGTAAAGAATGTTTTAGTTGCTGGTTCTTGTGTTATATTTCTTAGGTTGTTCACGCAGACCATAACTGCATGATAGGGATTCATACAGCTCTGACCTGCATGGGCCACCAACAAAATCTGCCACGCCCCGCTTCTCGGTGTACGGCGAAGTGGACGCGACGAGGTCCGCTACGTATATATTTAGAAGTACATACGCTAAGCGTATCTAAGCAATATAAAAGTAAATCACAAGAGACAAGAGATATAGAAATAACAGCAACTTTATTAATAACATTTTTTTGTACAATGCATGAAAAGTAAATACAACTGAAATGAAAAACGATGCCTAAACAATGGCATAACAGGAAATGAAAATACTGAATAGAACAAAGTACAATGTCTAGAGCTCGGGGTCTTCGTGAAACTGCTCCAAGTCTTCACCGGTGGGCTCGATCTCTGCTGGGTCCAAAGCACCTGACGACATTCAAAGAAGAAAGAAATAGAATGTCGTCAGCGAACAAGTCGCTCGGTAAGTCCCAAAGATAAAGAAGAATTAGAAAAGACAGAATAAGAGGTATCTTTTAAAGTTGTATACTATTGTTGTAATGTTATATTAACGCTGTTGTTTGTAGCTTGGTACAGAAGGATGCCAGTGTATACGAGGGGGTCTCTATATGCTAGAGACCAGGGCAAACGGAAAGTATAAGGAACCGTTAATCCACGGTACAACAGCAATGGAATATAGGTTAGGTATCTTAATCTGACCACCTCGTGCCACCTTTAACACCTTCCGTACCAATCTACCTCTTAAACTCCGTAGTGTTTTGGTTGTATTGTTGTATTGTATTGTGTAAGTTGGATGACTGACCAAAACCATGATATCAGTAAACAGATTGTAACTGCATAATCAGGTAAATGGAATAACAGAATAATGGATGTATATCCATGGTTTGATTCAGTCAAGTCGTATAGATTGTTAACTGGATTCTGGGATTCATGTGTTCATATTGGATTGGAATATTAAAGAATATAGATTGACTTGAATCGTTTTCAAGTCAGAAATAATCAGACTCAAACCCGAGTCAGACTAAAAGAAAAGTAAGTCGAAGTTCTATAATTGTCAGGGTTCTTATTGTAATTTATAAAACTTGAGGGGGCTTTATGTAAAAATACTTTTGTATAGTTTTCAAGATACACCTCAAGTATTTATTATTCGTCTTTATAGTTATAATGAGTGTAAATTTTATTTGTGTTATTTCTAGTGATAATATCCTAATTACATAAATAAAGGTATTAATTTGTAATATTGTTATTTGAAATTCATGGTATTTTAATATAACTTTTAATCTTGTAATTTTTAGGAAAAGGTGGAAACTTTATCTTATAATAAAATAGGTGTTTAAATGATAAATATACATATGTTTATACAAGAATAATTTTTAATAATATTTTATTTTCCAAAAATCCCATTTTCTTAAATATCGTATTTTAAACCTTTCGAGACCGAATGCTCCTTGCGGAGGTCTGCTGTCACGACCCAAAAGTACGGAACGTGACCGGCACTTAGATTACGAAGCGTCTAGAGGCGCCACGT
Source organism: Agapanthus africanus (assembly GCA_030015575.1). Lineage (NCBI taxonomy): Eukaryota > Viridiplantae > Streptophyta > Magnoliopsida > Asparagales > Amaryllidaceae > Agapanthus > Agapanthus africanus. Next base: position 141,727,506 of record CM057338.1, read on the forward strand.
AACCTAAGTAAGCCGAAGCACAGAAATCTAAACCATAAAAGAAGAAGAAGAAGGAAAAGAAAACAAGTTTAAAAGTATCAGCAAATTTTCCCAAAAATTTCGGCAGAGTCTCCTTTGTAAAAACTGGCCCCAAACGGGTACAACAAGTATAATATACATAAACAACAATAAAAAGCATCCCTAAACGGGAGCTAACTCAACGCCAACAGGCGGAAACAACCACAACAAGCATAATAATATACAACGCCAAAAGGCGAGGCTCAAAACTCAAAAGAAAACAAATCCACCAAATCAGAATAATACATGCGCGACTCTAAGGTCGAAATAAAAGACTGGTCCAATAAACTTATCAAGTAATACAAGTATGGTTGATGGAGCTTACTAGATACAAATGAAAGAATGAAAGTACAATGGTGGTCCAGATACAAGTGAACCAAACTACCGTGCAAATCACCCTGAATAAAATGATGTGCCAGCAACTGCCAGGGAAACCTGTACATCGAACCTGTAATAAAATTTGGCACAACGGGGGTGAGTTGCCAACTCGTGAGTAGAAGACATCTACGAAAAGAAATCGAATGCACGACGCTATCCTAGGTCATAATAATAAACTACTATATCTCAATCATCTAGTAATAGCAGGGTAATACTACGTGTAAATGCAGACACTCCGTGCTCGTGTCAGTGCCTCCTATAGTACTATGTCATATGAATGGATATGCATGCACCATGAATGTAAAGTAACCAATCCTGAAATCCAGATATATCTATATAAGAAATCTTTAGAGGTTATCATAGTAAAATGTGTATAGGGATCTGAAATCTCAACAATGAAATCTATGAAAATCCGTGTCAAGCATTGACACAAACATGTAAATCTCAAGTCTCATAGTTTCAATATCTCGGGCTCCGTCAGTCCGGATCGGCCCATATCATCAAATCTCACGACAACGGTCGGTATCCTCCGGATATCCGCCGCGCCAGACATCACCGGTAGGTAGCCTTCCCCTGTCAGGCTCATCGTCTACAACTCGATCTTCTTGCCCTGGGGTACCATACCGGGCCCACCATATACCCGAGACGGTTCATCCACTCCTCGAATCGGGTCTCGAAATCCAACAGAAAACATGAAATCTCATGGTGGACGACACATACATCACGAGAAAACCGCATCTTATTTTAAAAAGAGAAGAGGAGAGAGAGAGAAGATTTTATATATTCTTGCGGTTTTCCCCAAAAATCCAAAAATCTCACAGAAATCCAAATCTTAAAATCATGAGTAAGTATATGATAAGTGTCGGCATATGCCCATGATACTGCATGATAACATGAAAATATGAATGCATGAATGTCTAAGTAATAAATGCCATGTCTAGACTAACATCTGAGAGTAATCCCAAAATTATATCGATCTAGTTGTTAACTGTATCTATCAATAAAAGATAATATGATCTAAAGTGTACGTGACATAGCAATTACCGATGATGATGTGTGTGAGCCGGCAAATAAGTGTGCGTGGAATATGCGCATCATCGGTAATGGTGCTGGTGTCCTAACAGGTAAAGTTTATACTGATTATAGTAACATATGTATGAACATGAAACATTATGATTACAGTGTGAAAGTAAAGACGGATGTGTGTTATCCACTCATTTAATATACAATTATCACTGCCACTATATGACTCGAACCTAACCTAGTGTCCATCTAACCTCCTAAGGAACTAAACCTAAGAAACTAGTCATTAAGAAATAAGAGTCTACCTAGGTCTGAATCAATATCTCTAATAGTCGGCGATCCAGCCTCAATAGCGTTACGTACGTAGTACGGCTTCCTCGAATCAAGAGTGCGGATCAATCATCATATCTATGCCTCGTACGGTAAAATCCATCGTACGGCATCCCAATATCGGGGTACGGGTCAAGTATCTCCTAGGTGTCTCATCATTAGTATAATGTCATCATCAACACATCTCATGATCAAGGTGCTAAACTGTGATCGCATACATCAATCATATATCATTGCCATCATAATAAGCATCATTAGTTTATCCTCAGAAATATCATGTCATATGTATCATATTATGATTAAGTCATACTGATATCATATCGTCCTCAAGTCACACCTCTATGATATCGACATCAGGTCACACCTATATGATGTCGTAATCAAGTCATACATATCCCATCTCGTGATCAATCACAAGTTACAGTCCGGGTACTATTTTAGAGTCCCATGTACCTCAATATCATCACCACCCATTATAATTTAAGTATACAAGTTCATTACCTCATTCTCTAATGATCCGCTAACACTTAATACGACTGTATAGCCAAGAATCACGGCATCAAGCCCAGTTACACCGTTTCATCATACCTCGGATATCATATCACATCAATGTATCCCATATACGTGTTGTATATATATATACATATACCTCATCCTATATATATATACACATGCACGTATACACCATGTCGTGTTTCAGTGTGTGCGTGTGGGTGTTTCTACCCGAAACGTACGAACCTCTTCCAAGGTATTCATCTTCTGATATGTCTTCCTAAATCAGTCTAGTCCAGCCTAGGGTCATTACTAGGGCCCTACTCATTATGAATTTAGGGTCACATCTGGTTTCCTAATGATAATAAATACTATTCCTATTCTACGTTGCGGGGGTGCTAAACGCCATCCACCTGACTTCCCCTCGTAGATATACATCTACTCACCTGGTCCATGTCTGCCGAAGACGGTGTCGCCATCCTCCTCTTCATCGTCCGCAGTCCACGTGAGGGGTACCTAAACGCAAACATATAAATAGCATCGTAAACTGAATCACATACAAAAGTCAAACGATACAAAGAACAAGCATAGGTTAAAACCTATGTCCTGTCCACACAAAAGAACCAAATATCGCTCGATATCGGCGTACAAACTCCGATGGATCGAGATAAACATCAACAAATAACTCGTAGTTTTAAAACACATTACTTATGTTATAAAACATGATTAAATCCATCGAAACCCTAAAATCCATCAAACCGTCCAATTTCGTAAAACCCGAAAATGCCAATTTACCGTTTTTCATCAAAACTTGACATTTAAATGAAACCAATGGTCATAAAACTCATTAAATAGCATAACTAGACTATACAAACCGTTACTATATTTTTATTACACAAATTTGTATTAATTTAAAATTTCTAGTTTGCAACCTTTAACAATTTTCAACATTTTTCAAGCAAAATACCACAATTCCACCACAAAACATGATTTTGCATGAATTAATGTATTAAACCACAATTAATGATGATAATGATTTAATGAAACCATAAATTATATTTTTAATCTTATTTATTTAGGAATTTCCAAAAATCTAGTTAACAAATTTTTATTTTTTTCACAATTTATCAATCATCAATAAAACTGGTAACAAATTTGAGTTTTTCATCCCATCAACAAGTTAATATCCTCTTTAAAACCACACTCTAGTGTTATAAACATCAATTGGAATTTTATTCCACCTATATATACTATAAGTAGAAATCTAGTTTATAAAAAAAAATGGTTTAATTTAACAAATTTGGATCACAATTTGCAATATGTTAACTATGCATGATTTTCCATTTGTAAAAGTGTTAATCTAGTTATTATAACCCTAATAAATTAATAAAACCACAACTTAATTTTTACAAACCCTAACTTGAATTTTTAAAAGTAGTAAATAGAATTAATATATTAAATCTAATTAAGCTTAAATGAACATCTAATAACAATAAATCAAAAGAAAGAAATTTATACCTCCAAATCATGAAATCCAAACATGAAATAAGCCTCCAAAATGCATGATTTCCATCTCCAAAATCCATGTAAAAATGAGCAAAGATTAAAGGGTAGGAAATAAATAGGATTTTGTGGATTTTTAATTGAATTTTTAAAGTATTTTTGATGAATTTTGGAGCAAAATAAAATGAGGAAAATGGGGGCTACCATGGGGGGTGAGGCCGGCCATTTTTTTGGAGGTGAGGGAGAGAAAGAAGTGGGTGAGAAAATGTGTAGAAGTCTCCACCAAAATATCACTTCATTATGTCTTTTCATGCATTTATTTATTTTTCTTTTATTTCTTTACTATAGCAACTCAAGAAAACTCTAGAAAATAGGAAAAATTTGCAAATAAATTTTGCATGATACACACTAAATTATAACATGCCATGGTTCATTTTTACAAATTAAAACCATTCAAATTTGTAATTTACACTAATTTAGTGTAAAAATAAAGCTTATGTTAATATTTAAAATAATTAATTTAGGAAAAATATTTAATTAAACTAAAAATTTATAAGTGGATAAATAAACAACATTTACTAGTAATTACATAATTAAAATAGGTATTTTTGAAATTATAATGAAAAACAATCACGGTTTAGTTTTATGAAAAATACATTTTACTTTACCGAAAATCATAAAATTCACTTAAACAATTTTATTCATTTAGTTATTTATTTAATTATTTTTAAAACGTTACAATATTCCCCCTTTAAGAAATTCGGTCCCCGAATTTAAATTAAAACTCCCCTTTCAAATACTAAAACACTTAGCAAACACTCAAATCATCGGGGCTCCGAAATCATCAATACATAACTAAAATCAACTCCGTCAAGCATTACGCAATCATCGGAGTTATGGCGAGAATAAAATATCAAAACCCAATATGAAGACCATCATAATATACATCAATCTATAACTTATATATAGTTCGCATCCTAGTAAAATCGCCTAAACATCATAATAAAGAAGCATACAAAAACCCCTCTTGAAAATCGTCGTGCAATGCACGTGTCACGGCATAAGTAGCGGATGTTTATTTTTTTTAAAAAAAAATAGCTATATATATATATATCTTTTATTTAACATACACGTCCCACCTGGTTACTAAATTAAATAATAATGATTATGAAATATACTGCTCAAACTGAAATCAATCCCAATCACATCAATAAAATATCATGTGCGTCCGGTGCGCACTGAAATCGAAACCAAATACAGATACCATGAATACACACAAAAACAAAATAAGTGCAACAGGTGTGCACCAAAACATCTGTCAAGTGCAACGGGCGTGCACGACTCACTATCAGGTGCATCTAATCTGCACAAAACCCCGATTTAGTGCATCTGGTGTGCACAAAATCGCATCAAGTGGGCCAAGTATGCGCAAGAATCCTAATCAGGTGCACATGGTGCACGAAAACATAAATCAAATATCAAAATCAAAATCACAGTACAAAAATGCATGAAAACTAGGTCGAAACATATGTCAAAATCATATGTGACCCCTATGCACGAAATCAAATCAAAAATCTCAAAATATATAAAACCTAATCAAGTGTACTGGGTGTGTACTAAACAACATCAATACAACTGATATATAAAACACTAATAGAATGTAATGAAGGTACACACATGAAATACCAATCGTAGAACAAAGTGCTCAAAATACCAAAATCCAATCAACGAAAATATGAAATTCAAATCACTAAATCACAATCGTAAACACTATCGTCAATGTACGCCTCTTTCCTCTGATGTCGGCTGCTTCAAACTTGTCTCTTCATAAGTTTGCTGACTGCACTACCAACGGCAATACTCATATCTAGAGTCTCCCACGTAGTCGATCCCTTCACTTGATATCCGGACTATATTAAACTTTTCGATCGATCCATCAAAATCCCATAATTTCCCGAGAGCTCAACACTCAAGTACAGTTTAAAAATATCCGGTACATACCCCAGCATCGATGATCCAGCCGTAGAAGGGCAAACCCAAGCCTCACTAATGACACCGCGGAACTGCCGTAAACTCTAAGGTTCAAGGGCGTTCTCGTGGTCATTATGTCGAGTTAGGGTTTCATTCTACTAGAGGGTCCATCGAAATACCTGCATGTTATTCCGAATACCTTAAACTTGGGAAAATGATTTTCTGATAATCGTTCGAACCCTTTAACTTCATCCGGACGGCATGTGAATACCCTTCATCCGCACGCTAAACAATGCTTCAGTCCTCAAGAATAACCAATACTCTAATGGTTATCGCATTCGAGCCGCAGCTCCCTCTGCCAGTGTGCCCGTGGTAACAGAAACTACCATCCGATATCGACGAAGATAGATCAAAGGAACGAATGAAATACGGTGCAAACAATGTACATCCTAAGGCTCCTTAAGCAGAGTAGCGTATCGTAAGTATGCCGCGGACCATACCCACGGTACGTTACTTTACCTAAATCGCTTGCTTCATCAACCAAGGGTCACCTAGACTTATACAAGGTTAAACCTAGCGCTCTGATACCAACTTTGTCACGACCCGAAAGTACGGAATGTGACCGGCACTTAGATTACGAAGCGTCTAGAGGCGCCACGTAACCTAAGTAAGCCGAACCACAGAAATCTAAACCATAAAAGAAGAAGAAGAAGGAAAAGAAAACAAGTTTAAAAGTATCGGCAAATTTTCCCAAAAATTTCGGCAGAGTCTCCTTTGTAAAAACTGGCCCCAAACGGGTACAACAAGTATAATATACATAAACAACAATAAAAAGCATCCCCAAACGGGAGCTAACTCAATGCCAACAGGCGGAAACAACCACAACAAGCACAATAATATACAACGCCAAAGGGCGAGCCTCAAAACTCAAAAGAAAACAAATCCACCAAATCAGAATAATACATGCGCGACTCTAAGGTCGAAATAAAAGACTGGTCCAATAAACTTATCAAGTAATACAAGTATGGTTGATGGAGCTTACTAGATACAAATGAAAGAATGAAAGTACAATGGTGGTCCAGATACAAGTGAACCAACCTACCGTGCAAATCACCCTGAATGCAATGATGTGCCAGCAACTGCCAGGGAAACCTGTACATCGAACCTGTAATAAAATTTGGCACAACGGGGGTGAGTTGCCAACTCGTGAGTAGAAGACATCTACGAAAAGAAATCGAATGCACGATGCTATCCTAGGTCATAATAATAAACTACTATATCTCAATCATCTAGTAATAGCAGGGTAATACTACGTGTAAATGCAGACACTCCGTGCTCGTGTCAGTGCCTCCTATAGTACTATGTCATATGAATGGATATGCATGCACCATGAATGTAAAGTTACCAATCCTGAAATCCAGATATATCTGTATAAGAAATCTTTAGAGGTTATCATAGTAAAATGTGTATAGGGATATGAAATCTCAACAATGAAATCCATGGAAATCCGTGTCAAGTATCGACACAAACATGTAAATCTCAAGTCTCATAGTCTCAATATCTCGGGCTCCGTCAGTCCGGATCGGCCCATATCATCAAATCTCACGACAACGGTCGGTATCCTCCGGATATCCGCTGCGCCAGACATCACCGGTAGGTAGCCTTCCCCTGCTAGGCTCATCGTCTAAAACTCGATCTTCTTGCCCCGGGGTACCATACCGGGCCCACCATGTACCCGAGACGGTTCATCCACTCCTCGAACCGGGTCTCGAAATCCAACAGAAAACATGAAATGTCATGGTGGACGACACATACATCACGAGAAAACCGCATCTTATTTTAAAAAGAGAAGAGGAGAGAGAGAGAAGTTTTTATATATTCTTGCGGTTTTCCCCAAAAATCCAGAAATCTCACAGAAATCCAAATCTTAAAATCATGAGTAAGTATATGATAAGTGTCGGCATATGCCCATGATACTGCATGATAACATGAAAATATGAATGCATGAATGTTTAAGTAATAAATGCCATGTCTAGACTAACATCTGAGAGTAATCCCAAAATTATATCGATCAAGTTGTTAACTGATTCTATCAATAAAAGATAATATGATCTAAAGTGTACGTGACATAGCAATTACCGATGATGATGTGTGTGAGCCGGCAAATAAGTGTGCGTGGAATATGCGCATCATCGGTAATGGTGCTGGTGTCCTAACAGGTAAAGTTTATACTGATTATAGCAACATATGTATGAACATGAAACATTATGATTACAGTGTGAAAGTAAAGACGGATGTGTGTTATCCACTCATTTGATATACAATTATCACTGCCACTATATGACTCGAACCTAACCTAGTGTCCATCTAACCTCCTAAGGAACTAAACCTAAGAAACTAGTCATTAAGAAACAAGAGTCTACCTAGGTCTGAATCAATATCTCTAATAGTCGGCGATCCAGCCTCAATAGCGTTACGTACGTAGTATGGCTTCCTCGAATCAAGAGTGCGGATCAATCATCATATCTATGCCTCGTACGGTAAAATCCATCGTACGGCATCCCAATATCGGGGTACGGGTCAAGTATCTCCTAGGTGTCTCATCATTAGTATAATGTCATCATCAACACATCTCATGATCAAGGTGCTAAACTGTGATCGCATATATCAATCATATATCATTGCCATCATAATAAGCATCATTAGTTTATCCTCAGAAATATCATGTCATATATATCATATTGTGATTAAGTCATACTGATATCATATCGTCCTCAAGTCACACCTCTATGATATCGACATCAGGTCATACCTATATGATGTCGTAATCAAGTCATACATATCCTATATCGTGATCAATCACAAGTTACAGTCCGGGTACTATTTTAGAGTCCCATGTACCTCAATATCATCACCACCCAATATAATTTAAGTATAGATGTTCATTATCTCATTCTCTAATGATCCGCTAACACTTAATATGACTGTATAGCCAAGAATCACGGCATCAAGCCCAGTTACACTGTTTCATCATACCTCGGATATCATATCACATCAATGTATCCCATATACGTGTTGTATATATATATATACCTATACCTCGTCCTATATATATATATACACATGCACGTATACACCATGTCGTGTTTCAGTGTGTGCGTGTGGGTGTTTCTACCTGAAACCTACGAATCTCTTCCAAGGTATTCATCTTCTGATATGTCTTCCTAAATCAGTCTAGTCCAGCCTAGGGTCATTACTAGGGCCCTACTCATTATGAATCTAGGGTCACATCTGGTTTCCTAATGACAATAAATACTATTCCTATTCTACGTTGCGGGGGTGCTAAACGCCATCCACCCGACTTCCCCTCGTAGATATACATCTACTCACCTGGTCCATGTCTGCCGAAGACGGTGTCGCCACCCTCCTCTTCATCGTCCGCAGTCCACGTGAGGGGTACCTAAACGGAAACATATAAATAGTATCGTAAACTGAATCACATACAAAAGTCAAACGATACAAAGAACAAGCATAGGTTAAAACCTATGTCCCGTCCACGCAAAAGAACCAAATATCGCTCGATATCGGCGTACAAACTCCGATGGATCGAGATAAACATCAACAAATAACTCGTAGTTTTAAAACACATTACTTATATTATAAAACATGATTAAATCCATCGAAACCCTAAAATCCATCAAACCGTCCAATTTCGTAAAACCCGAAAATGCCAATTTACCGTTTTTCATCAAAACTTGACATTTAAATGAAACCAATGGTCATAAAACTCATTAAATAGCATAACTAGACTATACAAACCGTTACTATATTTTTATTACACAAATTTGTATTAATTTAAAATTTCTAGTTTGCAACCTTTAACAATTTTCAACATTTTTCAAGCAAAATACCACAATTCCACCACAAAACATGATTTTGCATGAATTAATGTATTAAACCACAATTAATGATGATAATGATTTAATGAAACCATAAATTATATTTTTAATCTCATTTATTTAGGAATTTCCAAAAATCTAGTTAACAAATTTTCATTTTTTTCACAATTTATCAATCATCAATAAAACTGGTAACAAATTTGAGTTTTTCATCCCATCAACAAGTTAATATCCTCTTTAAAACCACACTCTAGTGTTATAAACATCAATTGAAATTTTATTCCACCTATATATACTATAAGTAGAAATCTAGTTTATAAAAAAAATGGTTTAATTTAACAAATTTGGATCACAATTTGCAATATGTCAACTATGCATGATTTTCCATTTGTAAAAGTGTTAATCTAGTTATTATAACCCTAATGAATTAATAAAACCACAACTTAATTTTTACAAACCCTAACTTGAATTTTTAAAAGTAGTAAATAGAATTAATATATTAAATCTAATTAAGCTTAAATGAACATCTAATAACAATAAATCAAAAGAAAGAAATTTATACCTCCAAATCATGAAATCCAAACATTAAATAAGCCTCCAAAATGCATGCTTTCCATCTCCAAAATCCATGTAAAAATGAGCAAAGAATAAAGGGTAGGAAATAAATAGGATTTTGTGGATTTTTAATTGAATTTTTAAAGGATTTTTGATGAATTTTGGAGCAAAATAAAATGAGGAAAATGGGGGCTACCATGGGGGGTGAGGCCGGCCATTTTTTTGGAGGTGAGGGAGAGAAAGAAGAGGGTGAGAAAATGTGTAGAAGTCTCCACCAAAATATCACTTCATTATGTTTTTTCATGCATTTATTTATTTTTCTTTTATTTCTTTACTATAGCAACTCAAGAAAACTCTAGAAAATAGGAAAAATTTGCAAATAAATTTTGCATGATACACACTAAATTCTAACATGCCATGGTTCATTTTTACAAATTAAAACCATTCAAATTTGTAATTTACACTAATTTAGTGTAAAAATAAAGCTTATGTTAATATTTAAAATAATTAATTTAGGAAAAATATTTAATTAAACTAAAAATTTATAAGTGGCTAAATAAACACCATTTACTAGTAATTACATAATTAAAATAGGTATTTTTGAAATTATAATGAAAAATAATCACGGTTTAGTTTTATGAAAAATACATTTTACTTTACCGAAAATCATAAAATTCACTTAAACAATTTTATTCATTTAATTATTTATTTAATTATTTTTAAAACGTTACATCTGCATCTCGCACTACTAAGCCCGAGGGTGCACGATAAACCGTACTATCCCTAACGAGTTCCCCAAATGTGGGTTGTAGTGGCGCTTTGCAAAGATTTTATAAATACTAATCATTTTGAAAACGGTTTTATAAAGATAAGGTATTTATTTGTAAAAGGTGTAAATTTCCGTATTTTAGATTTTAGGGTTTCCTAAGCCAACTAGCCTATTTCTAAATGGTCTAAACGATAAGTCATTAGAAGTCTCAAATCGCCTCTTCACCGCCAATTGTGGCCAGGTAAGTACAAAATGAGAAAAGGAGGGATCCGCTCACGAATCGTGAGACGGGCCTTTTAAAATTACCGTTTCTCACTTGCCTAGCCTAGACACCATAAAGTCAGGTTTAGATAAACGATCGATGTCCACGACATATCGTATTTTCCTTTTAAAAGATATTGTTTTAAAATTGCATATAACTTAGAACTTTTAGAAAAAGGTTTTATTAAGAAAATGGTATTTTAATGTAAAATCTTGTTTTATCGTATTCTAAGTTTTCAAGGTAGCGTGTTATGATTACATATGAGTGTGTGTGGAGGTAGGTCATTACCTCGTGATCTACTTTAAAGTATAGCAATGTTAAGGGGTTAAATGTGATAAACTAAACATGATGGTATTTAAGTGAAAGAATACGATATATTGCAAAAGCTATCATTTCATGTGTGAAAACTTGATCAAATTAATTTTTAAGTGAGTAGTAGTCAACATGAATATTTTTAAGCATTATGGAATTAGTGATAAGTGAGTTTTGATAGAAAACCGAATCGGAAATCGGTTTGTTCCGATTTCCGTCGGGTTTGAAAAGTCGTATTTTAATAGAAGAAAAGAAAGGTAGAAAAGAGAAACTTACAGGTTTGGAAAACGTTAGAGAGTGAGAGAAAGGTAGAGGGTTTGTCGGTGCGTCGAATCGTCGTTGAGAGGTCCTAGCACGATCACCGGGATTTCGCCGTCGATTTCGTCAGTGCTTCGCCTTTCGCTCGTTTTCTAACGTACCAAGTTCTCTTGGAATTTTGGGAGAGTGGACTTAGAAAAAGTGATGAGAGGATAGAGGGTAGGGGTGTTTATATAGGGTTAGGCTAGGGTTAGGGTTTTAATTAAAAAAATATAAAAATTATATAAAAATCATTAAATTCATTAAAAATTGGGAGTAAAAGAGGTTTAATGGGCATTTGATAACCGATCTAGGAATTTAGTGTATGCAGGTGAGAAGACCAGATCAACACGGAATTTTTCCGTGTTGATGACTCGGCCGTTCGGCCCAGTCCGGCCGGCGGCGCCGGCCCGAGTCGGGCCGAGTCGGGGTGTCGTTGGGTGGGGGGTCCCCTGGGGGGATATATGGTATATTTAGTTTTTTGATCTTTAGTTCAAGTTTTGTGAGTTATGGCGTTTTGACTGTTGACTTTCCAAAAATTTAAAACAAAATAAATATAAAAATAATGTGGGGCATGAGATTTGAACTCTGGTGGCTTGGTTCAGCAGTGTAAGATATTACCAGTGAGCTATAAGCTCCTTCTTGTAATTATGGAGTGAAATAAATACTTAAAGAGATATCAGCCGCAATAAATACTCCAAGTATACATTGAATTTAAATCAATTCTTTGTACATTAAAAATGGAGTTGTTACATCCATGCCCTAGCTCTTCTCCATTCTGAAAATTCAAACAAAAATTCTCCCAAACTCTCTAAGTACTAAGTGGAGTTAAGCACCCCAAGTGGAGTATCAAGCCAAACTCGACGACCGGAGCATTTCCGACGATGCCACGACACTCGAAAGCTTCCTTTCCCTCTTGCTAACCACCTAAACACGTAAGTCCCTTCATCTCTATCCTTTTCCACCCCAAAACAATTTTTAAAACAAATCGACAAAAGTACAGTTATCTCCGATATAATTTTCTTTTTAATTTTTGTATTCCACTTGATAAGCAACTTAGATCAAACTAATATCCTATATTAATTTTAACCTTATTTCTCATCATTTAGTTTTTAGTTTAACAAAATTTTCACGTGAAACAAACATATAACGAACTTTTTCATTAAAATACCATGAATTTTAGTATAACACTTCTCGATAATTAGTTTAAATACCTTTAGAAAAACATCACGGGGCAACGACCTACCCCACACGCATACTATGGTTCCACACCACGGTATTCTAAATCTATGGTTCATTTAAAGAATATGTTTTTACATTAAAATACCACACTTTTACAAAAACGGGTTTTTTTTAATCGGTATTTTGAAATTCTTGGCAATTACGCCTCTACAATCCTCGTTAGGGGACCCGCCAATGGATGGTGTGGATTATCACACATCCTTAGAACAGTAGAGCGAGATGCAGAACTTCTCACGGAGTATTCGGTCTCGAAAGAAAATAAAAATATGTTTTTTTTTAAGAAACGCGACTTTTCTAAACAAAACTAATTTTTGAAAAATTATATAAAAAAATTATGAAGCCATATTTTCAATAAAAACAAATTAAGAAACTATATTTTTAAAATGAAAGATTAGAATTTTTAATAAAATACCACCAAGTTTCTAAAAGTAGTAGTTTTCATTAAAATACCATAAACTTTCAAAATGCTTGGTTTTATCACCAAAACACCATAACAATTAAAATACATGTTCATGAAAATCCTAAATATTATAAATCACTCTCGAGATTTATTTTTAAACTATATTAAAGTATTTTTCATAAAATTCTCTCGAGATATGCAAACAATATTTTAAGGACTCTAGAATTAATATAGGTTTAAGCGGTATCATTTCTCTTGAGTCCCAGAGAGCCGGAGAAAGTGAATGCTTGCCTATTCAGGTTAGATAACTTAACGGAGTTATCAATGGCAATTATTTTGGAAAAAAATACAAATCCTGTCGTCCATGTGCAGCAGTTGCCGATTTCTCCCGAACATAAGATTTTTAACAATTACATCAATTCCTATGAAAAAGACATGAACTCGAATCTAAACTTGAACTTGAACTCGGACACAAATTCGAACTCTAACCTAACTCGAATCTAAACTTGAATATGTACTCGAACCCAAACTATTCGAACCAACTTGACTCGAACTAAGATTGCAATTGTCATGACTCGCATATTACTCGACTCATTCGAATACATTCTACACCTTTTGCAATCTATGGTTTCGATCAAGACATGTTAATCAATCAATCAAACCAATTAAGTATATTAACCAGTTATAATATATTATACTCGGTGTGTTTGGGATAGTTTCTTATGTGAATCCAATGGAGCTTCAAGAGTCCCGTATTAAGCTCTTTTTTATTTTACTTGAATATCAGTCGGCTTGACTCATTCACAGCCTAGCGTCCGGATACTAACACATGAAATGGGCCCGTGTTTTCTTGCTCCTGGGGCCCCACTCTTGAGCTCGTGAATACTTCTACGGCTGCGTTGACATTGATACTTGGAACTTAACGTTAACATAGTGACCATATAGAGACTTATGGTATATACTTATCCATGAACTTATACTCTTACTTGTCATATATATTTTACACTTGTCATTTTCTTTACTCTTACTTATCTTTGGGACTTACCGAGCGCTAATTCATTGACAGGTATTCAACCCACCTTTGTTTTCTTGGAATGTTCGTCAGATACGTCCGAGACGGAGGAACTGGATGCTATTGAGGAGGATTACGATCAGATAGCTACTCAGAACTAGCTCAGCTTCACTTTTCTTCAGTTGATGTATGCCACTTGTTTAGGCATTTTCCTTATTGTATTACTTTCCAGTATAAACTCATGTACTTGTACATATTTGAAGTTGAATGTAAATAAAAATGTTTGTTGAAAAATTTTACAATCTCCGTTTATTCTTGTATTGTGTATTATTGTTTTCAATACGCTTAGTATTTTTATTTAGGGAATGACCTTATCTGGATAAATATGCCGCAGGCTTGCCACGTCACCGTTTCCGTCTACTGGGAAGCCGAACGTGACAGGCTTTGTTGATGGCCCATGCAGGTTAGTTCTGCATGAAGTCGTAAATAATATACCACAAGAATTAATGAATTCAACAAACATTTACATTCCTTATAATTCAAAATTTCTTGAATCTATCCTAACCTATCTTTTATATCAAGGTGATGGAATCTCCAAACAATACCAGCACAAACGTCAATGGCAATACTCCACCGCCTACTCTACCACCACCATCTACCGTTACAGCTCCTATCAATGAGCAAACGGTACTGCTTGAGGCTATCAAGAGCCTATTGGAGGGTTAGCAGCAGCATACTGCTATCCTCATGCCCGCTCCGAAGCCAAAACTTCTGGAGTTAAGCAGTTTCGGGCACTGCACCCAAAGAACTTCTTGGGTAAAGAGAGTCCGCTTAAAGTAGAAAAATGGGCTCAAGCGATCGAGAATGACCTGGCAGTAGCTCAAGTTCTAGATATTGCCTGGGTGAGAGTTGCTAAGTTGCAACTGACTGATAACGCCACGGTATGGTGGAAGGCTGAGAAGAGCCGTCTCGCACAACCGATAGAATGTAAAACATTCTGAGACCTCTTCGACACCAAGTACTTTCCAGAGACTGCTCGGTTTGACATGGAGCAACAATTCATCCATTTACAGCAAGGCTCGATGTGGGTCAAGTCGGTGGATGAATATGATGCTGAGTTTACCATGCTCAGCAGGTAAGACACTGTCTCAAATTCAATTTTCTGATCTCACTCACTACACTGTTAATACAAGGTCGTAACTGGTTTGCCGCACACCTTATTCCCACTGCTGAGATCCGGGAACGACGATTCCAGCAAGGGTTAGACCCTGAAATCCAAGCTGCACTCGCTACAGGAGATTTCCGGACCCATGAACTTGCTTTGAAGGCTGCCCGACGCTATGAGGCAGTTGTGAAGAAGAAGGACAGGTCGCAGACTGCTGGTGTGAAACGTTCTGTGCACCAGACCACGGGAGGGGCCTCTTCCAGGCTAGTTTTTAACGGACCATCTCCGAGGCCAGTAGGTTCGTTCGCCAATAACAGGCCAGATTTTTGCATCTACTGCAAGAGAACATGGCATCTTGTGAAGAACTGTCGTAGGGCGAACAACTTATGCCTGATCTGTGGGTCTTCTACTCACGCCATTGGAGCATGCCCCTATAACCGAGGACCCAATAACCTTCCAGCTAGACTGGCTATCCAAGCTCCTCCTACCCAGTTAGCTTTACCAAATCCAGCTCTCCGCATCCAGACCGCTCAACCCCAACGCCGAGTGTTTAACCAGGCACAGAGGAAAGTGCCGCGACGCCAAGCATTCACTATGTCGGTCGAAGAGGCCGAAGCTACAGGTCAGGTTATCACCGGTAAATCTCTTCCCTATTCTCTTTCAAGGCCTTTCAATTCATAGTCATCTTATATTTTTTTATACCTAAACCTATCTCACGCGACTTAGGTACAATCTTAGTAGCCTACCTACCTGCACTCGCACTCTTCGACACTGGGGCATCACATTGCTTTATGTCGCAACGGTTCGTCCGAATTCATGCGATCCCAGTTAAACCACTCGTATCCAGCTGGAATGTCGGTTCAGGGAACGACATTCTAAAAGCAACTTTGGGATACGATATGTGTCCAATGGTCGTCTGTAATCGAGGATTTTATGCGGACTTCAAGGTGCTGAACATACCAAACTTCGACGTAGTCTTGGGAATGGAATGGTTAGGAACTTTCTTCGCTACCATCGACTGTCGCCAAAGGAGGGTAGTGTTCGAAATACCAGATCATCCAGTGTTCTATTTCAAGAGTGGAGACCAAACCTTGGAGCCTAGCATCTACCAAGTAAAAGCAAAGAAGGTAGAGGTTGCAGCGTTGCAAGCGGAATAATTGAAGCCAGAGGTAGTTCGAGAGTTCGAGGATATATTTCCGGAAGATATATCAGGTTTGCCTCTCGATCGACCTCTTAAATTCAGCATCGATTTATAACCTGATGCACAACCAATAATAAAAGCTCCGTATCGATTAAGTCCGGAGGGATTGAAGGAGATCCACATTTAGTTGGATGAACTCCTGAAGAAAGATTGGATTCGTCCCAGTACTTCAAGCTAAGGATCTCCGGTGCTACTGGTGAAGAAGAAGGAAGGTTCCTACAGGATGTGCGTGGATTATCGAGCACTGAACGAGGTGACAATTAATAACAAGTATCCACTATCTCGCATCGATGACCTTTTCGATCAGTTAAGTGGATCTTGTGTCTTTTCAAAGCAAGATCTTCATTCGGGTTACCATCAGGTGAAAGTCAAAGAGTCCGGCATTCCGAAGACGGCGTTTAGGAATCGTTATGGCCATTATGAATATCTCGTAATGCCATTTGGAGTGACCAATGCACCGGCCATCTTTATGAACCTGATGAACCAAGTTTTCCGAGAGTACTTAGACATGTTTGTTGTTATATTCATCGAAGACATCCTGGTGTATTAAAAGAATTGGAAAGAGCACGCTGAGCACTTACGTATTGTCCTGGAGACATTACGACAATATCAGCTCTACGCCAAGTACAACAAGTGTGAATTTTGGCTAGATCAAGTCGAATTTTTCGGACATATCGTTTCAGGCGAAGGAATCTCTGTGGATCCAGTTAAGATGTCGGCTGTCAGTTAGTGTCCGACAACAAAGACGGTGAAAAATATAAGAAGTTTCTTAGAATTAGCAGGATACTACCGACAATTCATTGAAGGATTCTCAAATATCGCAGCACCCCTGACCAAGCTCACACGTAAAGACGAAGCATTCGTGTGATCAGAAGCATGTGAGAAGGATTTTGTAGAACTCAAGTCGAGGTTAATCTCTGCTCCTATACTCGTAATACCGGATCAATCTGGCATATTCGATGTGTATTATGAGGCATCCGGTAAAGGATTTGGATGTGTTCTACACCAGTATGGAAAAGTTGTGGTTTTTGCATCAATGCAGTTAAAAGTTTATGAACGCAACTATCCAACACATGATCTGGAACTAGCAGCAGTGGTCTTCGCACTCAAGATTTGGCGCCATTATCTTTTAGGAGAACGAGTGGATATATACACTGACCATAAAATTCTTAAGTATGTATTTACTCAGAAGGAACTCAACATGCGGCAGAGAAGATGGCTAGAACTCATGGCGAATTTCGACATCAACCTACAGTATAATCCTGGAAAGGTGAATGTAGTTCCTGATGCACTTAGTCGCCGGCCATTAGCAATGAACCTCACCGATCAGTGGAGACTACAACAAGAATTGCATGGATTAGAGATTGAAGTAGTTATGCCAGGTAACGCTTCATATTTGATGAACTTATAAGTCCAGTCTACTCTTGTAAATCAGATTAAGGCAGCTCAAGCAAATGATGACAAGCTATAAAAGATCCGAGAACAAGTAGAAAGTGGACTTCGAACTGACTTCATCATCCACGAAGATAGATCCTTGCGATATGGAAGCTGTTTATGTGTACCAGTCGGCTCTGTTCGAGAAGAGTTGATGAAAGAAACTCATAACTTTCCATATTCGGCACACCCGGGTGGTACAAAGGTGTACAAGGATCTACGGCAACACTACTGGTGGCATGGAATGAAGCGAGAAATAGCAAGAAGCATAGCAAAGTGTTTAGTATGTCAGCAAATGAAGGCTGAACATCACAGAACTGCCGGTTTACTTCAGCCATTACCAATCCCAGAATGGAAATGCCAACACATTACCATGGACTTCGTGACTGCTCTCCTTCACAGCACGAAGGGTAACGATTCAATTTGGGTTATTATGGATCGACTCACCAAGTTGGCCCATTTTATTCCATTCAGAGTTGGCCAGTCAATTGAGACGTTGGTAAGGAAGTACCTGGAGGCGAGTAAAAATCTAAAGTAAGATCTAAAACCTTCAAGGTGTACCATACTTGATACCTATAAACTCATGCATGAGATTGTAAGATTATATGGAGTACCTGTTTGTATCGTTTTCGATTGTGATACAAGATTCCGATCACAGTTCTGGCAGAGTCTGCAAACTAGCCTGGGAACGAGTCTGAATTTCAGCACGTCGTATCATCCACAAACAGACGGACAGTCCGAGCGAACAATTCAGATTCTGGAAGATATGCTGAGAGCCTGTATATTAGACTTCGGAGGTTCGTGGGAAGATCGCTTACACCTTGTGGAGTTTTCATACAATAATAGTTATCATGCAAGCATTGGGATGTTACCATTCGCAGCACTCTACGAACGGAAATGTTGTTCCCCGCTTTGTTGGGACGACGTTGGAGATCATGAACTTCTCGGGCCAGAGACGATCGTGGAAACTGCAGATGATCAGGGAAAGGATCCGCATAACCCAAGACCGACAGAAACATTAGACAGATGCAAAGCGTCGTCATTTGGAGTTTAAACCCGGAGACCATGTATTCCTGAAGATCTCTCCAAACATAGGAGTGATACGTTTTGGCAAAATGGGTAAATTAAGTCCAAGATATATAGGACCGTTCGATATACTCGAACGAGTTGGAGAAGTGACGTATCGCTTGGGACTACCACCCTCATTGGAAGGAGTGCACAACGTATTCCACATATCCCATCTAAGACGATATGTGAGCGACCCCATCTACATACTTGATCACTTAGAGCTCAAGGTACAAACCGACCTAACCTGCAAGTAACAATCAGCTGAGATCCTGAACCGAAAGGTGAAAACATTACAGAACAAGGAAGTAAACTTGGTCTGAGTGATGTAGAGAAAGGATTTGCCAGGAGAATCAACTTGGGAAAGAGAACAAGATATGCGTACACGATATCCTTACTTTTATGAAAATTAGTTCTTATGTAATTGTAGATTTCGTGGACGAAAGTTTTTGTAAGGAGGGTAGAATGTAACAACTCTGAAATCACTGTACAGAAATTTCTTGTGTTTCACGGTAAAGGGTATTACAGCCTGTGTAAGAGTTAAAAGTTATTTTTATTAAATAAAAACAAGAAGCAACTTGTAGCTCACTAGTAAAACCTTTGCACTGCTGTGACATAGCCTGTGTGTTCGATTCTCATCAGACACAATTATTTTTTTTAGATTTTTCTTTTTAACGGAAGCTCAAGAGTTGCACGTGCAATACACGGAGAAATGAAAAGTTTCAGAAAAATCAAACAGGCCCAATGAGGTGTACATACCCACCGTGACACGGGGCAACAAATATCGAGACAACCCGATCAAATCTGACCGCCCATTCCCTTAATTTAGCCGCTATCGATGGTCCAATATGCCCCAAATCACCCCGTGCTTTGCACACTTGACTCTTCAACTCCCCTCAATTCCCCTACACTGTTTGATTTTTCTGCAATCAAACAGAAACCCTTCAATTCACCATTTAAGACCATTTAAATCCTTTTAATCCATATTTTTAATTCCCAAATCCTAATTCTTCACTATAAATACCACCCCATGCCCTACCTCTTCCCCATTCTGAAAATTCAAGCAAAAAATCTCTCAAACTCTCTAAATACAAAGTGGAGTTAAGCACCCCAAGTGGAGTAGCAAGCCAAACTCGTTGACCGGAGCATTTCCGATGACGCCACGACACCCGAAAGCTTCCTTTCTCTCTTACTAATCACCTAAACATGTAAGTCCCTTCATCTCTATCATTTTCCACCTCAAAACAATTTTTAAAACAAATCGACAAAAGTGGAATTATCTCCGATATAACCTTCTTTCTAATTTTTGTATTCTACTTGATAAGCAACTTAGATCAAACTAACATCTTATATTAATTTTAACCTTATTTCCCATTATTTAGTTTTTATTTTCATGTGAAACAAACATATAACGAACTTTTTCATTAAAATACCATGAACTTTAGTATAACACTTCTCGATAATTAGTTTAAATACCTTTAGAAAAATTTCACGGGGTAACGAACTACCCCACACGCACACTATGGTTCCATACCATGATATTCTAGATCTATGGTTCATTTAAAGAATATGTTTTTATACTAAAATACTACACTTTTACAAAAAACAGATTTCTTTTAATCGGTATTTTAAAATCATTGGCAATTGCGCCTCTACAACTCTCGTTAGGAGACCCGCTAATGGATAGTGCAGATTATCGCACATTCTTGGGACAGTAGAGCGAGATGCAAAACACCTCACGAAATATTCGGTCTCGAAAGAAAATAAAATTACGGTTTTTTTATGAAACGCGACTTTTCTAAACAAAACTAATTTTTGAAAATTTATATAAAAAAATTATGAATTCGTATTTTCAATAAAAACAAATTAAGAAACTATATTTTTAAAATGAAAAATTAGAATTTTAATAAAATACCACCAAGTTTCCAAAATTAGTAGTTTTCATAAAAATACCATAAACTTTCAAAAAGCTAGGTTTTATCACCAAAACACCACAACAATTAAAATACATGTTCATGAAAACCCTAAATATTATAAATCACTCTCGAGGTTTATTTTTAAAGTATATTAGAGTATTTTTCATAAAATCCACTCGAGATATGCAAACTATATTTTAAGGACTCTAGAATTAATATAGGTTTAAGCGGTATCATTTCTCTTGAGCCCCAGAAAGCCGGAGAAAGTGAGTGCTTGCCTATTCAGGTTAGAAAACTTAACGGAGTTATAAATGGTAATTGTCTTGGAAAAAGACATAAATTTTGCCGTCCATGTGCAGCAGTTGCCAATTTCTCCCGAACATAAGATTTTTAACAATTTACATCAATTCCTATGAAAAAGACATGAACTCGAATCCAAACTCGAATCTAAACTTGAACTTGAACTCGAACACAAACTCAAACTCTAACCTAACCGAATCTAAACTCGAATATGTACTCGAACCCAAACTATTCGAACCAACTTGACTTGAATCAAGATTGCAATTGTCATAACTCGCATATTACTCGACTCACTCGAATACATTCTACACCTTTTGCAATCTATGGTTTCGATCAAGACATGTTAATCAATCAATCAAACCAATTAAGTATATTAACCAGTTATAATATATTATACTTGGGGTGTTTGGGATAGTTTCTTGTGTGAATCAAACAGAGCTTCGGGGGTCCCGTATTAATCTCTTTTTTATTTTACTCGAATATCAGTCGGGTTGACTCATCCACAGCCTAGAGCCCCGATGCTAACACATGAAATGGGCCCGTATTTCCTTGCTCCTGGGGCCCCACTCTTGAGCTCGTGAATACTTCTACGGCTGCATTGATATTGACACTTGGAACTTAACATTAACACAGTGACCATATAGAGACCTATGGTATATACTTACCCATGAACTTATACTCTTACTCGTCATGTATATTCTACACTTGGCATTTTCTTTACTCTTACTTATTTTTGGGACTTACCGAGCGCAAGTTTGCTGACGGGTATTCCACCCACCTTTGTTTTCTTGGAATGTTCGTCAAATACGGCTAAGACGGAGGAAGTAAACGCTACTGAGGAGGATTACGACCAGATAGCTACTCAGAACTAGCACATCTTCACTTTTCTTCAGTCGATGTATGCCACTTGTTTAGGCATTTTCCTTATTGTATTTACTTTCCAGCATAAACTCGTGTACTTGTACATATTTGAAGTTGAATGTAAATAAAAATGTTTGTTGAAAAATTTTACAGTCTCCATTTATTCTTGCATTATGTATTATTGTTTTCATTACGCTTTGTATATTTATTTAGGGAATGACCTTCTTTGGATAAATATGCCACGGTCTTGCCACGTCACCGTTTCCGTCTACTGGGAAGCGGGGCATGACAAGCATACTGTTCAAATTATTACTATTATCTTGATATTTATGATGCACCGACGCCTGAGTTTTGAATGGCCTAGATACTTGACTTAGCATGTGAGTATTTCGACAGGATCACCGATCAGTAAAGACCACCTCATTGATATAGCTCTTATACTGGTTAGTTATTCCTTAGATATTTATTTCTTCCGCTATCTTTTCCGGTTATTGTTTTTGTGGCTATTAGACATGTGATAGATAGATTTAGTAGTTTACTGTTCTTGATATCTGATTGACAGCCATAATGTGACTATGGAAGGATCTTTCCTAATCATAGGTAGCATGGTTGGCTTTGTTACGTCCTGAAGTTTTTGCATTTTGGGAAGCGAGGCATGACAAGGTTTTGTTGGTATCAGAGCCATATGTTTTAGTTTGTAACGACCCTAGTATTACTGTATCTTCGTGTTTTCTTTCTTTAGTAAAATATTGTATTTATTTATTCTTAGTATTTTCTGTATATCTTGTTTTTTATAAATATATTATTTTATTCTTCTATCTATTTTTCCCAAACACATTTTTTTAAAACTAAATTTTAAGCTTTTTTCAAATTAAACATAAGATCTAATCCAGCCCATAACTCAAATCCAATTTCATTTTCATTTTCTTTAATAAAACTATGAGCCCAAAAGCCCACTTTCTTTTTAAACAATATCATATATTTAATTCTTATTAAATATGTGTATGAACAACTTTGTAGCTCATCGGTTAAGTCTTTGCATTGTTATTCTATAGATCACATGTTCAAATCCCCATTCTTGTTTTTTATCAATTTTTTTATTCTTCTCATAACTTACAAATGAGACCTTTCATTTCCCAAATGAATGGTGACCTTTCATTTCTCTTTTAATTCACATGTTGAATGCATATATTATTATACATAATTCACCATTACACCATGTTTATTTGTCCTCCTCTATCTTTTCCTTCCTCACATTTTCTATCTCTCACTTCTCTCTCTTCACCAAGAGTCCAAGAAGAAGAACATGAAGAAATCTTCAAGAAGGTCTCGCTAGTAACGCGAGGCTATCGGCGGATAGACAAGCCCGGTGACAATACCGGTTTGTGTATGTAAGTCTCTTCTCTCTCTCCCCCTCCATCTCTTTATTCTCCTCTTGTCATATCTCGTGAACCCGCTATTCTTTTCATATCATAATCCATAAGAGAAGATAAACATAAATATATACATATATATAAGTTTAGATATATATGGTTCTATATGGTTTAATAATACCTTATTACCTCTTGTTCAAATTAAAGTGTTTTTAATTCTTTGTTCATGACTATGAATGTTTATTACAAGTTGTGAGAATACAAATTTCATGCCACAATATATCTATAATGTCTCATGAAATCGGTTTGTTTA
Organism: Agapanthus africanus; assembly: GCA_030015575.1. Lineage (NCBI taxonomy): Eukaryota > Viridiplantae > Streptophyta > Magnoliopsida > Asparagales > Amaryllidaceae > Agapanthus > Agapanthus africanus. The sequence goes on from CM057338.1 coordinate 141,751,636, forward strand.
TTAAAAAAAATAGAAGCTGACATAAAATATTTGTTAATCTTTTTGCCGATTTTAGTATACGCATCAATACCTTTAGCTTTAAAATAATTTTTACAAATTAATTTTTACTTTTGAAAATTTCAGAAAATTTACATATGATAGAGTATATTATTTTGTATATGCTGTAAAATTTTTAGATCAAATCACTTAACGGTTTAGGAATTATATCGTTTTTATTCACTGTTCGTAAAATAGAAAACTGCAGTTATTGGTCAACTTCTAAGACATATACTTGATATACCGATATCCAAATTGATCAAACTCAGGTGTTTTAGATATCTACATCGAATAATCTAGATTTTATTAGTTTTAAGTTTTTACTGAAAACCAACGTAAGATAAAGAAAACTGCGTTACAATATTAAGCGACGGATCTGGACAGAATATGTCCTGATTCGCACACTGTTTTTAAATAGGACATAACTCGAAATCCCAATATCCGTTCGTGGCAAAATTTAGATGTGTAGATGCATAAATAATAAAGCTATAATTTTCTGTATATTAGATTACTTAGAAATGCACGAAACAACCCGATATAGGCTTTGCAATATAACAAATAATTGCTGTCCAGAAATCTGAATTTCTGTTTTAAACGCCGATGTTAAAATGATCATAACTAGAGTTTAAGAAATCCAAATTGTGCGAATCTTGGTATTTTGGATAAGTATATTGAAAGACCTATAATTTTCTAATAATCATTGTAACTTGAAACCTGCATGGGCCACCAACAAAACCTGTCGCGTCCCCTTCGCCATACACCGGGAAGCGAGGCGTGACATAGTTTAGCTGGGCTTGGTTCAATTTGTAATTGGGTATGGTACCCAATACACTGTACTTAAATCTCAGAATTTTAGGAACATGTCCTGCTACAATATTGTCTTCTGATTCTAATTCTTGAATCTTATCTTTCTCTTAAACTCTTTTACCTCGACATTTTAGAAATGACTTTGTATTTCAGCTTGGAATCCTCCTGATTCCTTATTATTTCTTCCCTCTTATTCTCTCGATTCTGATAGTAAAATTTGGGCGACTCGAATGGAGTTATGTGATTGTAACTATGTACCGTGGCATGGTTACAATGCGGTATTCTATTTAAGTAATCCGGAGTCCTATTTCGATTCATTTTCTTGACTTATGTTCGTTGCACTATTTTGTTTCTCTCGGTTTCATTGCTTACGAATTTATGCTTTATCGTGAACTTGAATCCAACAACCGCGTTATATCTTTCTCCTTGTCCCGTATTGACCAGTCCGTTTGCGTTTCAAAGAACAAGGAGAAACACATGAGAGCATATGATGATTTCAATAGTTCGACGTTGATCCCAGCGGGAGCTGGTACAGATCACTTCAAAGCCTATCAGATATAAGATGTTTGATTGAAGAAGTTCTGACAGACCTGCCTCAATCTATTCGAGTAGCGCAGTGGAAGTGTGGTGGGCTGATAACCCACAAGTTTTAGAATAGACTTGTAAATTCCTGATGAAGAGAACTGTTTGTGTGTGCGCGCCGAAAGGTGAGGTTCGTGAACAGGCTGCAGATGAAGCACCGATAGTTGTTCGGAAATTCATGGAGGTATTCAAGGAAATCTCGGGTGTATCATTTAAACAAGATATGGAGTTCGTGATTGATCTTATTCCAGGAGCAGCGCCAATTTTGAAGGCTTATTATCAGATGGCACCGGTAGAACTGGAAAAAAGTAAAGAGACAAGTCTCGGAGTTATCAGAGAAGGTTTGGATTCATAGCAGCGGTTCACCGTAGGAAGCTTCAGTTCTTTTAGTCAAGAAGAAAGAGAGCACACAGAGGATGTTCATCATCTATCGAGAGTTAAATCGGGTCACTATTAAGAAAAAGTACCCAATTCTTAGCATCGGCGAATTATTCGATCAACTCAGTGGAGCAGGAGTATTCTCGAAGTTGGATTTGCGATCAGGGTATTATCAAGTTCGGGTGAAAGCAGAAGACATTTGCAAGACGGAGTTCCGAACTCAATATGGGCATTATGAGTACTCAGTGATGCCATTTGGAGTTATTAACGCACCGGCAATATTTATGGACTTGATGAACTGGATCTTTTTGCCATTTCTAGATCATTTCATAGTTCATTGATGATATTCTAATTTATTCGAGGAGCAGAGAATAGCATGAAGAACACTTGAGGATCGCACTGCAAACGTTGAGACAAGAAAAGCTATATGCTAAGATGAGCAAGTGCGAGTTTTGGCTCGAAGAAGTGATGTTCTTGGGTCATATTGTATCCGGAGATGGGATTGCAGTTGACTCCGAAAAGATTGCAGCTGTTCGTGATTGGCTAATTTCAAAGAATGTGGGGGAGATCAGAAGTTTTCTTGGACTTGCTGGATATTATAGAAGGTTTGTGGAGAACTTCGATCGTATAGCCGACGCTCGAATAGCAAACGCTCGGATAGCAGAACCATTGACCAAGCTAACACAAAAGGAGGTACTGTTCGTATGGACTGAGAAGTGTGCGTCATCTTTTGAAGTGCTGAAGCAGAGGTTGACCACCGCTCCTATTCTGACGGTGCCAGATGGTTCCAGGGAACTAGTTATTCACAGCAACGCATCTGGGAATGGCTTGGGATGTGTTCTGATGCAGCATGGGAATGTTATAGCTTATGCGTTGAGGCAATTAAAGTCTCATGAGAAGAACTACCCAACTCATGATTTAAAGCTAGCATTAGTGAATTTTGCGCTGAAAATTTGGAGACACTACTTATTGGGCGAAAGGGTAGAAATATTTACTGATCACAAGAGCCTAAAGTACGTGTTCACTTCGAAAGAGCTCAATATGAGACAGCGTAGATGGTTAGAACTGATGGTTGAAAATGATCTTGATCTAAAATATCATCCAGGAAAAGTTAATGTAGTGCCGGATGCTTTAAGTCGGTTGCCAGCGATACGGATGTTGACTTCATAGAGGGAGATTATAGCTGATCTTCAGAGGGTCGAGTTGGAGATCGTACTACCAGATTCTTCGGCACGGTTGATGCAGTTGCAAATACAATCATTCTTGATCGATAACATTAAGGCAGCACAGTTGCACGATCCAAGATTGCAGAAATTTTGAGGACAAGTGGATGCGGGACTTCAAATCGATTTGTTGATTCATGAAGATGGTTCGTTACGATATGGAAGTCGTTTATATGTGTCTAAAGGAGATGTTCGTGAAGAAGTTATGAAGGAGGCTTATAGTTCTACATATTTATTACATCTGGAAGGTACGAAGATGTATAGAGATTTGCAGCAACATTTCTGGTGGGAAGGCATGAAAAGAGAGATTGCTCGCTACATATCGAGGTGCTTGGTGTGTCAGCAAGTCAAGGCGGAACATCAAAGGATAGCTGGTTTGTTGCAACCTGTAACGACTCTGAAATCATTGTACATAAATTTTCTTGTTATTGTACCGAAAAGAGTATTACAGCCTGTGTAAGAGTTATAAGTTAGAATTGTTTAATAAAAACAAGAAACAACTTGTAGCTCACTGGTAAAGCTTCTACGCTGCTGTGATATAGCCTGTGTGTTCGAATCCCATCAGACACAATTATATTTTCATATTTTTCTTTTGAATTTTTCGGAAGCCCAAGAGTTGCACGTGCAATACATGGAGAAATGAAAAGTTTCAGAAAAATCAAACAGGCGCAATGAGTTGTACATACCCAAATACCCACGTGGCACGAATCTCGAGGCATTGCCTCAAGATCCGACCGCCTAAATTGCTCCTAGGGCCGGCGCCGACGGTCGATCTAGGCCCAATTGCCTCCGTGCTTTTCACACACACCCCTTCGACCCCCCTTAACTCTCCTGCACTGTTTGTTTTTCCTGCAATCAAACAGAGACTCTTCAATTCACTATTTAACACCTTTTTAATACTTTTTAATCCAAAATTTTAATTTCCAAAGTCTAATTCTCCACTATAAATACCACCATATGCCCTATCTCCCCTCTATTCTGAATTTTCTATCAAAATCATCTCAAAAGTTCCTAAGTGCATGTGGAGTCAAGTGGAGTTAGCAACTAAGCTTTTTCCATTGAAGATCGAAATCGTTTTCGGAGTTTCCGCGATGCCACGGTGTGCCCCTCTTTACTTTAATCTCTTTCCAAGGCCACACAGCAAGTTGTTCCCACCAAAAATTTCTTTGCAAAAGAGTCCAAGGTATTAAATGGCAGCGATACACTTAAGAAAATGCAAAACGGTATTTTCCACGCTTTATTTTGATAAACTCTTGAATGAGAATTTGCTAAATTCTGATGGTATCGAAAGCGTCTTGAAAAATCCTTCGATTTGAGATATTATGGGCCTCATAATTCATCCGGAATCAAAAGTTATGAGAAAATGTGCTATGCACGTGTAATGTAAGTATTTCTATATTACATAAGCGATATTTTTTAGTCCCACATCGAGAAAAAGAGAAATCCTTTCTCTACCACTCCCATATAAATAAGTGGGGACACTTCTTAGAAAAAATAGGATTTAATTCTCAAAAGAGCTTAGTTCTCCAAGTTAGGGTCTTAGCTGTTCCCTCATAATGCGTATATGCGCAAGCGCCATGTGCGCCCCACGTGCGTCCGCCGTGTGAGAATTCAATCCTCAAAGGAGCTTACTTCTCCAAGTTCGGGCCTTAGCTGCCCCCCAATAATGCACATATGCGCCACGTGCAACGCACGTGCGCTCCACGTGCAACGCACATGCGTCCGCCTGCAAGGATTCAATCCTCAAAGGAGTTTAGTTCTCCATAGGAGCTTAGTTCTCTAAGCTAGAGCCTTAGCTGACCCCCATGATGCACATATGCACAAGCGCCACGTGCGGCGCACGTATGCCCGCCAAGTGCCCAACACATGCGACGCACGTGCACCCGCCAAATCCGCAATACGTGTGACGCACGTGCGCGAACACAAAGAAGCCTTTTTCAGCAGCTAGGAGTTTAAGCTCCAACCTGTTCTTCCCCCTAATGAGTGGGACATGGTTCAAAGGGTACATCCCTCCACACCTTCGATACATGGTGTTGTAATCTCTCAGCGTCGTCGGAGAGGTGGTGGGTCCCAACGACCAATGATATCTCTTTCTAAATATAAAGGAGAAACCCTACATAAGCTTCAGAAACAACAGAGAATTAAACTCTCGAGGAAGAAGAACTCTCTTCTAGGAAAATTGGGTAAATAAAATAAAGGAGTGCTTAGCACTCAGTGATTGGCGTTCACCGCCCAACGCCCTACGTGCCTCTCGCTTGGGCGCTACAAAATAAAGGAGTGCTTAGCACTCAGTGTGCGGTGCATAGCGCCCAGCGTCTAGCGCCTCACATGCCCCTCACGTGGGCGCCACAGAACATAAAAGTACTTGACACTTACTAGGCAGCGCCTAGCGCCTCACGTGCTTGGCACGTGGGCACCATAATGAGTGCTCAACACTCCATATAGAGACAAAAAAAAGAAGAGAGTAAAGTATGAGCGTCAGAATTTACATAAGTGCTCAGCACTTTTTGCAAAAAAAATGGAGACTGAGCCCAAACAAGTGTTTAGCACTTCTTTTCAAATAAAAAGAAAATTGAGTGGACCAAGCCCAAGTTGGCTAGATCCATAATTTAGATCAACCGAGTCCATGTGCTCATTAATTGATCTTATTCTAAAAAACGACTATCGATCTTCCAACTGAAGATATCCCAAAACGATATTCGTCCCACATTCCCCGAGGAAATCTTAGTCTCAAAATACGACTAATGATTTCTGGATTTACCATTAATCCCTTTTCCCTCAAATACGGGAATTGGCTCAAGGGTATATCTCTCTACACCTCTAATACATATTGTAATTCCTCAACGTCTTCAGAAAGGTGGCGGGTCCCGACAGCCAACTGCTTTTTGGTGACTTCCCAAATTGACGTGCACACCCCAAACTGGGTGCATCCCACATCATCGTTGCTCATCCCGTTACATAACAAATACTGGTGCGCGCAAGATGATCTACGGACCGAAACGTACTTACACTACAACGGACCGAAACGTCCTTAAACTACAACAGACGGAAACGTCCTCAAACTAAATGTTGCCTCCAAAATGGCGACAATGGACCGAGATGTCCCTAAACTAACAACGGACCGTAACGCCTTTAAAATAAACCTCACCTCAAAAATGGTAATCTACAGACCGAAACGTTCTCAAACTAAACGTTGCCTCCAAAATGGCGACAACGGACCGTAACGTCCTTAAACTAAAACCTCACCTCAAAAATGGTGATCTACAAACCGAAATGTTCTCAAATTACAACTTCGCCTCCAAAACGGCAATAAGGGACCGAAACGTCCTTAAACTAAAACATCAGAGCCCAAATGCTCTCTTGTTGGATCTGAAACAAAAACGATCCTAACACCCTGTTAAGTAGATCTTAGTCTCAAATTGGACTAATGTATCCTTAACAAAACCGAGCCCCCAACTACTCATATATATTTAAGTCGATCTTGATCTCAAAATGGATCAACGATCCTTAAATCAACTCAAACCTAAATCTAAGATATACGGATTTGGACTAATCCACGCTCTACGGGCGACAACATAAAATAGTCTCCGTATACAATCCATGGCCAGCCAAAAATAAAATAGACACATACGACACGAAGTGAATTTCTGGAGGAGGAGAAAGTGGTTATCGCGATGCGGTAACGTAATTAACTGTAGGGGCTTGCGCTTGCAGGGAAGAGCGTCCGCACAATCAAAAACCCTCACAAACGAGGGGGAATCTGAAGAAGTCTGCTACAACGGCCGCATCCGTCCAAACCTCCGATATACAGTACTATAAATCAAATTGTCATCTTCAGAGAGGTGGACGGATAAATCCAAATATCATCTGCCCCCAAAATTCAGGCAAGACAACCGCGGTAAATAGATTCTGGCACGTCCAGTGGGACCTTTTTCTCTTTCCACTCCACACTTCGTGTGTCGTGTTTCGCGAACAAAATCGTGGTTTGCTATAGTTGCCCTTAGATTCGAGGTACTAAGATTTGGTTTTTTGCTCCTGTGCAGAAAGAAGAGGTAAACATCAATGGCTTCCAGCTGCACCAACTGCAACAGCAACTCCCGCTCCGCCCCAACTGGAGGAGTGACGTATGGGCCCAATGCGGCCTCCATCTTTTCAATGCAGGTAGGGCAGGTGACTCAGCCCACCACTGGATTGCTTTTCAGGACCATGCTCCCGCCAGCGAGTTTCAGCGCCCTAGTGCCTTCATAAGAAGCTCCCAAGAAGTAGGTCTTCGATTGACTTGCAACTACCACGGCCCCTCTCAACGGGTCGTCCAAGTCTGCCACCTCAGTCTTCAACAGGCTGAGCCAAAGCTCAAGTAGGCCAGCAAAGAGGTCGCAATACCTGAAGGGTTTATCCCGAAACAGATAGCCATTCCAGCTCCGGCAGGTGAAGTCGTCAAAGGGGTTTCTCCTACTAAAGGATCGGTCTTCGCAAGATTGGCCATTCCAACTCCTGCTATGGACGAAGTCACCAAAAGAGCTTCCCCTACCATAAAGTCGGCCTTCGAAAGATTGGTCGTTCCATCTCAACGGATGTCAGTCTTCAACAGTCTGGTCCCAATAGTAGCTGTCCGGGTATTACAGTAGCCCCTAACCAAAGCAGGGGGCACGACGGAGCAGCTTCCACAACTGAGGTGGTCCCATCGGCAAGACACGCTCGACGTCGCCACTGGCGCCTGGTGAGAAGAGCTAGGGGTAACTCACCCTCTGGACTTACTCCACCAGCTCCAACGGTGGAAGTTGACGCTGCTGTTCCAACTAGGAACAGTTTTGAACCGCTTAGCAGGGTGCGGAGGAACTCCCCAACCGCAGTATTGAAGAAATCTCCCCTACCGGCTGAAAGTATGAAGCAGGCGAAGCCGGAGCAGCCCCCTCAGCGGCTGCCTTCCCAAATCCATAGGGTCTGGCGAAAAGTCCAAGATTCTATGATCAACAAGAACTACTCTCGTCAACCGAAGAAAATGAAGGTTCGACAAGAGGAAAATTATCCCTCCACCATACAGCGAGAGACTTCTTTCACGCAGGCGCCGATCATAATGGCTCCTTTGACTTCGACTTCTCACAAAAAGAGAAGGCAGGAGAACCTCCCACCTCCGGTGGCAAATCCCAAAGGTGAGGGATCCAAACGCCCTAAGTCTGGGGGCATGATCGTGCACACAGTTTATATGGCTTCCGGAAAAGAGGAGAGCCGTGTTTCCGTGAGTCATCGGCCGCAAACTCGGCCTTTAACGAAAGCTCAGGAGCAGCAACAAAAGCTCCAGGAGATGCCGACGAAAATGGCAGCACTCACCGGGCAGAAAGAAAGCCCGGAAGCAGTGTCCGACCAGCGCCAGGAGTAGGAGACTGATATGTAGTTCTTGCAAAGGGTGCTGGAAAGGAAGGATAAGGATGCCGCGGAACAAGCTGCTAATATAAACAGATGGCGCTCCTGTTCCAAGACATGGTTAGAATGAAGATCCAGTCCGAAGCTCCAGCTGAAGACCCGCCGATAATTATCGAGGACGACGGAGGGGAAACATCAAACCCTCTTGTTTTATCAACGGCCAGGGAGGAGACGATCTCCAACGTTGCCCTCGATGACTACATAGCTCGGAAAATACATGTAACACCCGAGCCCAATGCTACTAATTACTGTTACCGTTTGAACGTAGTGTGGCATTCATTTCATTTATTTTGCTTGATTGATACTTACTGTAAAATTTTACCCGGCAAATTCATTTCTGCATATAACAATTTTTGGCATCTAAAATAAAATTAAAAATATTCATCTTGGCCTGCTTGACACCCCTAATCCCGTTGTAGCGTCCGTGCGTCGTGTTCTCGTCCCGTTCAGTGAAACGGGCGAGTTTGGACGGCTACGCGCACGTACGTGCGTCCGTTTTGGGGGTATGCTTTTTGATTGTAAAACACTTCATTTTCACTTTTGGATCCCGCTTAAAATTCTATTGTTTCAATTTCGAATTATTGGACCTGACCCGGGCACGATTTGGAAATGTTTTACTTTGCGCCAAAATCCCAAATTTTAATATTTAAACCATAGTATATTTTTAAGTTAACCTTATGATATTACTGTTCGTTTAAATCTTATAAATCTTTATCCTCAAATTTTCCTACCCTCTAATTTCCGTCTCAGCCAATCACGGCTCTCCAAACCATGGGCCCTTCTCCCTATCTCTCTCTCTCCTCTCTCTCTCACCGTCTCTCTCTCTATCTCTCTCCCTATCTCTCTCCTCTCTCTCTCACCGTCTCTCTCTATCTCTCTCCCTATCTCTCTCTCCCCGTCTCTTTCTATCCCACTCTCTCTCTCTCCTCTATATTTAAAACCACCTTCCCACTCCTTTTCTTTTTACGATGAAACCCAACCCATCGCCAACCCCCTCACGTAACCCTAGCCACCGTGCTCCTCGCCGCCGCAGCCCCAACGCCGACGACGCCGTCACCAGCATCCTCGCCTCCTCAACCTCGTCTCACCCACATCCCCCTTCATCGTTCCCGAGCGCCTGCACACCCCGACCAGCGCCGCGGCCACCCGCGCACCCTGCACGCATTTGCGCCGCCGGATCTGCCACCGCCGGCGATCTCGATCCGTTCCCCCTGCCTCGTGCAACCCTCGGTGAGTGCTTTCTCTCTTTCTCCCCTCCTCTTCCTTTCTTTTCCCTACTCTGTGAAAGATTTTCTTGATCTGCAGTTTTCCCGCCGTCGTCGTAGGCTGGCCGTCGGAGTTTCTTCGACGCCGTCGATCCTCACGACCCTTCTACAGACCACTGTAAGCCTCCTTCTCCTCAGATCCTCCTTCCTTTTTCTCTATTTTCTTTTCCCTCCTTGGTTGCATGTCGTGATTGTTTACTGTTCATTCCTTGGCCGGAATCCGACGATGCCGACGACGTGACCCGACGTTCCAGCGTGGTACCCCGACCCGCGTGTTTCCTTTGTTCGTCGTTTGGATTCATTCCGTGAACCGTGTGCCCATCGCGAGTTTTCCCCGCCGACGTTTTACGTTCCGTTTTCCTGATTCGCGACCCGTCGAGGCAAGTACCCCTTGCTACATGCTAAACAATATTTACATACATATTAATGACACCCTAAACCTATAAATTTAACTTTGGTACGATCATTTCCCTTTTCGTGTTCAATATTGTTTTATCTTTCAAACTTGGAACCTATATATGTAGATATCATTGCATCCATGAAGTCTTAACTTGTTAACATGATTAAATGGCTATAAATTGTCTTACTGCATTCTTATAATGTTGAAATCATCTCTGTGACACAACTGATAACGGTACTGCTAATTGAATGAATCCGCCTATTGCTTAATTCATTGCTTATATCATATTGATGATAACTATGCTTGATTGTATAACTGATTGTGAGCACACCCATGAGATTGTTTACATCTTGACCTGACTTGCTACATATATATATTGGTCTACCCGACATGGTACCGTATACTGCTTGACTTGACCTGATATACCATGACCTGACCCGTTACCTAATATTGTGTCTAATGCCAACAAACGTGACATGTAGTCCTCATGGACCGCTCCTGTTGTCTATCCAGACAAATCTGTTTACCTGATCTTGTGTTGGCATTAGTTTCTTGATTTCGGGATACCTGACTTGACTTACACATATAACTTGGGGGTATGGGGAAATCAAAGGTGAAACCTGACTTGTAACTCAACAGTTCACTACTTGTACTGATCAGTTTTAGAGGCCATGCCCGCCTCGTGATGATGCTGCTGACATCGTTGGTCTTTATCCTTTCCCTGTTAGTGCCTAGCGGCACATCTCGGTTTCAGCCCGAGAGTCTTAGACCGTGGTCCCGGGCATGCACGGGATACTATTGAGTTACATCGATGATTCATCAATTTGATTTCAAAGACTTTAGAACAGAAAACCTGATAGAACAGTTTAGTTTACCCACTGCACACTACCCTGCACTGCCCTGATATATATTTTGTTACCATTGCTTTATTCATGTTTATATTCGCATTGCCTGTTACCCTGTTTATAAATTATTGCTTGATATTATGACGCGCTGACGTCTGGGTTTTGCATGGCCCAGATTCTGTACCGCTGTCGCAGTCCGAGCAGGAGTACTTCAGCCGACAGGCTAAGCTGTGAGCGTCAGCAGTAGTTAGTTTTCTTTCCTGCATTTTTATTCTTGATGTAAGCCCGCATTATGAGACATACATTCCAGTTATTTTGTATTTGATCTTTCGCTTCCACATTTATTTATTCTTGACTCATGTTATCTTGAATTATGGACATGTTTTAGATGGTTTTATTCTGTTCTTGATATCTCTACAGCCGTGATGTGACTGTTGATAGATACTTCCTACCCACAGGTAGCATGGTTGGCTATGTTACGTGCCCATTTTAGCGTACTCTGGAAAGCGGGGCGTGACATGGTTTTTTTGGTATCAGAGCCATAGGATAGTCGGGTTGATTCTTTGTAGTTGGGTATTGTACCCAATACATGAATCAGAATACCCGTGTCTAGGAAACATGTCCTGCCACCTTGCCGTTTTACCATTCTTGAATCACATTCTTCCTGATTATATCTTTTGCGATGTGCAAACTTCCTTTGCATATCGACTCGAAAACCTGATTCCTTGTTGCCTCTAGGACTTAGGCGACTTGAGTGGAGTTATGTAATTGTGGCTATGATACCATGGCATAGTTACAATGCGGTACTCTATTTAAGTAACTTGGAGTTCTAGTCTTGATTTATATTTTAAATCTATCATCATGCTAATGTGGGGTGTTTTGATTTCAGGATTATGGCAGATAAGAATTTGAAGACGTACCAAAGGCGTGTGGACGAAGCCGCCATGCTTTGAGTAATAAGGGGAATGCTAGAGAATCAAAAGAGACAGACCGAGCTGATCCAGCAGCAAGCGGAATCGTTTCAGGAAGGTTTGCAGATCGTTCAGCAGTCTGTGAACAATGATTGAGCTAAACCAGTTGACCGAGTAGGGACCGTAGCAGATTTCAGGCGTTTGGGTCCGTCTACATTTACTGGGTTGGAGGAGCCGTTGCTAGCAGAGCAGTGGCTAGTTGACACAGAGAACTTGCTTATTGCGGCACAGATTCCAGATGAGAAAAGAGTTGATGTGGTATGCATTCAGTTAGTGGAGAACCGCTTGCCCAAGCCGATCAAGTGGGTGGATTTTTCGAAGAGTTTCCTAGAGAAGTTCTTCCCGCGGACTGCACGGGAGGAAATGGAAGAGAAATTCATCGGGCTAAAGCAGAATGGATCACCAGTGGATGTGCATGCAGCGGAATGGACAAGACTCAGCAGATTCGCTGGACTTTTAGTTGCCAACGATGCAGACAGGGCACGGAGGTTCATGCGCTACTTGGACGTGGACATCCAGAGGCAGATTGTCTCCCTGGGTTTGACCACTTTCTCACAGGTTCTCACGGCAGCTCGAGAACAGCAGAGCCTATCGGGAAAAAACTGGAAGTTCACATCAGACAGCAGTTGCGGTAAGGAAGCCAGCATTTGTACCAAACCGAGCTCATGGTCGTAGAGGTATTCCAGTGGACCGTCGAGGCGTAGCACCAATGAAGAAGCCTACTGTCGTTGATCAGAGGATGTGCGTGGTCTGTAGCTATTGCCACTTACCCGGACATTTGCAAAGGGAGTGTCGCAGGATGCAAGGACTCTGTTTAGTTTGTGGAGCGGCAGATCACACTATTAACTCATGTCCGTCGAAGCTTCGTACAAGGGATGATATTCAGAAGCCTCCGCAGAGACTGTTCCAGGGACAGAAACAGCTGACTCAAAGACCTAATCAGACTCGAGCTTTTACCTTGACAGCTGAAGAAGCTAGGGCGTCAGGAGAAGTTGTTTCAGGTACTTTACTCGTTCATGGTTTTCCCGCATTAGCGTTATTCGATTCTGGTGCATCCCATTGTTTTATGTCATCCAAGTTTATAACTACACACTCGATTGACTGCACGACCCTGTCTAGTTTCTGGGACATACACACTGGGAATGGGAAAATCATAGCTAGTAGGGAATGTAAAGATTGTACAGTTGTTGTGTGCGGACGGGAGCTTTTTGCAGATTTCTTGGTGATTGATACGGGCAGCTACGAAGTCGTCTTGGGAATGGATTTTCTTGGCACTTTCCACACTCACATTGATTGTAGGGCAAAGAAAGTAATTTTCCAGATTCCTGGACATCCCGAGTTTACCTTCACTGGAGGAAGCAGTTCTGTCGGGACAGTCGAGTTTAGGGCTAGGCCGACAAACAATACTCTTGCAGCAATGGAAGTTGATAATAGTGAAGAGCCAGCCGTTGTTCATGATTTTATGGACATGTTTGAAGGTATATCGGGTTTACCGCCGAAGCAAGACGTGGAGTTCGCAATTGATCTTATTCCTGGTGCAGCGCCAGAATCCAAAGCGTATTATCCAATGGCACCAGTAGAGTTGGAAGAAGTCAAGAAACAGGTGGCTGAATTGCTCGAGAAGGGTTGGATTCGAAGCAGTAACTCGCTTTGGGGAGCTCCAGTTCTTCTAGTAAAGAAGAAGGATGGCACAAGAAGGATGTGCATCGACTATCGAGAATTAAACCGGGTGCCTATTAAGAACAAGTACCCGATCCCTCGCATTGGCGAACTTTTTGAGCAGCTTAGTGGCGCGAGGGTATTCTCGAAGCTGGATTTGCGATCCGGATATCATCAGGTCCGAGTGAAAACAGAAGATATTTGCAAGACGGCATTCCGAACTCGGTATGGACATTACGAGTACTTAGTGATGCCCTTCGGAGTAACGAATGCGCCGGCAGTATTAATGGACTTGATGAACCGAATATTTTCACCGTTCTTGGATCAGTTTATTGTGGTGTTCATTGACGATATCCTGATTTACTCGAAGAGTTTTGAGGAGCATGCTGAACATTTGAAGATTGCACTGCAGACGTTGAGACAGGAGAAACTTTATGCGAAGATGAGTAAGTGCGAGTTTTGGCTAGAGGAAGTAAAGTTTTTGGGGCATGTTGTATCTGGCAGTGGAATTGCCGTTGATCCAGAAAAGATTGCAGCAGTTCGAGATTGGCCGATTCCAAAGAATGTTGCGGAGATAAGAAGTTTTCTTGGTCTCGCCGGGTATTACAGAAGATTTGTGGAGAACTTTGCTCGTCTGGCGGAGCCATTGACCAAGCTTACGCGCAAGGAGGTACCATTTGTGTGGACGGACAAATGTGCGTTAGCTTTTGAGACGTTGAAGCAGAAGTTGATAACCGCCCCTATTCTGACCGTGCCAGACAATTCCGGAGGATTGGTGATTCACAGCGACGCATCTGGGAAAGGATTGGGATGTGTTTTGATGCAGCATGGGAAGGTTGTAGCGTACGCATCGAGACAGTTGAAGACCCATGAGAAGAATTATTTAACTCATGACTTGGAGCTTGCGGCTGTGATTTTCTCTTTGAAGATTTGGAGACACTACCTTTTGGGCGAAAGGGTCGAAGTTTTTACTGATCATAAGAGCTTGAAGTATGTGTTCACGCAGAAGGAGCTTAATATGAGGCAGCGTAGATGGTTGGAGCTGATGGCTGACTACGATCTTGATCTTAAGTACCATCCGGGGAAGGTTAACGTCGTGCCGGATGCGCTTAGTCGGTTACCATCAATTCAGATGTTAACTACGCAGAAGGAGATCGCTGCAGATTTTCGAAGATTTGACTTGGAGGTTGTGCTACCGCATTCTACGGGACAGTTGATGCAGCTACAATTACAGTCATCGTTGATCGAGAATATTAAAGCAACACAATCGCAGGACCCTAGACTGCAAAAGTTTCGAGGACATGTTGAAGCCGGACTACGAACAGATTTATTGATCCACGAAGATGGTTCGTTGAGGTATGGTAGCCGCTTGTGTGTGCCAAAGGGAGATATTCGTGAAGAGCTTATGAAGGAGGCACACAGTTCAGCTTATTCTGTACATCCGGGAGGCACAAAGATGTACCGAGATATTCGACAGCATTTCTGGTGGGAAGGCATGAAACGGGAGATTGCTCGCTTTGTGGCGAAGTGCTTGGTGTGTCAGCAAGTTAAGGCTGAACATCAAAGGGTTGCTGGTTTATTGCAACCACTTCCGATTTCTCAGTGGAAGTGGGAACATATAACCATGGATTTCGTGACGGCTTTGCCGAGGAGTCTAAAGGGCAACAATGCTGTATGGGTGATTGTTGATCGATTGACCAAGGCAGCTCACTTTATTCCTTTTCGGGTTGGTCAATCAACAGAGACTTTGGCAGAGCGGTACATGCAAGAGATTGTAAGATTGCATGGAGTACCGGTGAGCATTGTGTCCGATCGGGACACTCGGTTCTTATCACACTTTTGGCGGAGTCTACAGGAAAGTTTGGGGACTCGATTGAAGTTTAGCACAGTTTATCATCCTCAAACTGATGGTCAGTCGGAGAGAACGATCCAAACTCTTGAAGACATGTTGAGAGCATGCATGTTGGACTTTAAGGGTTCTTGGGAGGATCATCTGCATTTGGTGGAATTTTCGTACAACAACAGTTTTCAGGCAACTATCCATATAGCTCCATTTGAAGCTTTGTATGGTTGTAAGTGCCGTTCACCTGTTTGCTGGGACGATGTCGGTGAACGAAGATTGTTGGGACCAGATTTGGTTGTGCAGACAGTTGAGAAGGTTAACACTATCAGAAATCATATGAAGGCAGCACAAGACTGACAGAAGAGTTGGGCAGACACGTCGAGAAGACCTTTAGAGTTCGCCGTGGGTGATTTGGTATTCTTGAAGATATCACCGACTAGTGGGGTGATTCGTTTTTGAAATCGAAGAAAGCTTAGTCCTCGATTCGTTGGACCCTTTGAGATTTTGGAGCGTGTTGGTGAGGTAGCGTATCGTTTGGCGTCACCGCAGTCCTTGGCGGATGTGCACGATGTATTTCACGTATCTCAACTACGAAGGTATGTTCGAGATTAAACGCATGTATTGGATCATTCTGGGCTGACGGTACGAGAAGACTTGACTTTTGAAGTGCGACCGATTGAAATCGTGGATCGAAGGGAAAAGGTTCTTAAGAACAAGGTGATCCCTCTTGTGCTTGTTTCTTGGGGTAATCGCTCGCATGGAGAGTCCACTTGGGAACGAGAAGATAAAATCCGGCAGAAGTTTCCTCACCTTTTCTTGTAGTTACCTTGTCTTTGTATTCTTGGAATTTCGAGGACGAAATTCTTTTTGTAGTTGGATATAATGTAACACCCGAGCCCAATGCTACTAATTACTGTTACCGTTTGAACGTAGTGTGGCACTCATTTCATTTATCTTGCTTGATTGTTACTTACTGTAAAATTTTACCCGGCAAATTCATTTCTGCATATAACAATTTTTGGCATCTAAAATAAAATTAAAAATATTCATCTTGGCGTGCTTGACACCCCTAACCCCATTGTAGCGTCCGTGCGTCGTGTTCTCGTCCCATTCAGTGAAACGGACGAGTTTGGACGGCTACGCGCACGTACGTGCATCCGTTTTGGCGGTATGCTTTTTGATTGTAAAACACTTCATTTTCACTTTTGGATCCAGCTTAAAATTCTATTATTTCAATTTCGAATTATTGGACCCGACCCGGGCACGATTTGGAAATGTTTTACTTTGCGCCAAAATCCCAAATTTTAATATTTAAACCATAGTATATTTTTAAGTTAACCTTATGATATTACTGTTCGTTTAAATCTTATAAATCTTTATCCTAAAATTTTCCTACCCTATAATTTCCGTCTCAGCCAATCACGGCTCTCCAAACCGTGGGCCCCTCTCCCTATCTCTCTCTCTCACCGTCTCTCTCTCTATCTCTCTCCCTATCTCTCTCTCCTCTCTCTCCCCGTCTCTTTCTATCCCTCTCTCTCCCCCCGATATCTCTCTCTTTCTCCTCTATATTTAAAACCACCTTCCCCTCCTTTTCTTTTACGCTGAAACCCAACCCATCGCGAACCCCCTCACGTAACCCTAGCCACCGTACTCCTCGCCGCCGCAGCCCCAACGCCGACGACGCCGTCACCAGCATCCTCGCCTCCTCAACCTCGTCTCACCCACATCCCCCTTCATCGTTCCCGAGCGCCTGCACACCCCGACCAGCGCCGCGGCCACCCGCGCACCCTGCACGCATCTGCGCCGCCGGATCTGCCACCGCCGGCGATCTCGATCCGTTCCCCCTGCCTCGTGCAACCCTCGGTGAGTGCTTTCTCTCTTTATCCCCTCCTCTTCCTTTCTTTTCCCTGCTTTGTGAAAGATTTTCTTGATCTGCAGTTTTCCCGCCGTCGTCGTAGGCTGGCCGCCGGAGTTTCTTCGACGCCGTCGATCCTCACGACCCTTCTACAGACCACTGTAAGCCTCCTTCTCCTTAGATCCTCCTTCCTTCTTCTCTATTTTCTTTTCCCTCCTTGGTTGCATGTCGTGATTGTTTACTGTTCATTCCTTGGCCGGAATCTGACGATGCCGACGATGTGACCCGACGTTCCAGCGTGGTACCCCAACCCGCGTGTTTCCTTTGTTCGTCGTTTGGATTCATTCCGTGAACCGTGCGCCCGTCGCGAGTTTTCCCCGCCGACGTTTTACGTTCCGTTTTCCCGATTCGCGACCAGTCGAGGCAAGTACCCCTTGCTACATGCTAAACAATATTTACATATATATTAATGACACCCTAAACCTATAAATTTAACTTTGGTACGATCATTTCCCTTTTCGTGTTCAATATTGTTTTATCTTTCAAACTTGGAACCTATATATGTAGATATCATTGCATCCATGAAGTCTTAACTTGTTAACATGATTAAATGGCTACAAATTGTCTTACTACATTCTTATAATGTTGAAATCATCTCTGTGACACAACTGATAATGGTACTGCTAATTGAATGAATCCGCCTATTGCTTAATTCATTGCTTATATCATGTTGATAATAACCATGCTTGATTGTATAACTGATTGTGAGCACACCCATGAGATTGTTTACATCTTGACTTGACTTGCTACATATATATATTGGTCTACCCGACATGGTACCGTATACTGCTTGACTTGACCTGATATACCATGACCTGACCCGTTACCTAATCTTGTGTCTAATGCCAACAAACGTGACATTTAGTCCTCATGGACCGCTCCTGTTGTCTATCCAGACAAATCTGTTTACCTGATCCTGTGTTGGCATTAGTTTCTTGATTTCGGGATACCTGACTTGACTTACACATATAACTTGGGGGTATGGGGAAATCAAAGGTGAAACCTGACTTGTAACTCAACAGTTCACTACTTGTACTGATCAGTTTTAGAGGCCAGGCCCGCCTCGTGACGATGCTGCTGACATCGTTGGTCTTTATCCTTTCCCTGTTAGTGCCTAGCGGCACGTCTTGGTTTCAGCCCGAGAGTCTTAGACCGTGGTCCCGGGCATGCACGGGATACTATTGAGTTACATCGATGATTCATCAATTTGATTTCAAAGACTTTAGAACAGAAAACCTGATAGAACAGTTTAGTTTACCCACTGCACACTATCCTGCACTGCCCTGATATATATTTTGTTACCATTGCTTTATTCATGTTTATATTTGCATTGCCTGTTACCCTGTTTATAAATTATTGCTTGATATTATGATGCGCTGACGTCTGGGTTTTGCATGGCCCAGATTCTGTACCGCTGTCGCAGTCCGAGCAGGAGTACTTCAGCCGACAGGCTGAGCTGTGAGCGTCAGCAGTAGTTAGTTTTCTTTCCTGCATTTTTATTCCTGATGTGATCCCGCATTATGGGACATTCATTCCAGTTATTTTGTATTGGATCTTACGCTTCCGCATTTATTTATTCTTGACTCATGTTATCTTGGATTATGGACATGTTTTAGATGGTTTTATTCTGTTCTTGATATCTCTACAGCCGTAATGTGACTGTGGATGGATACTTCCTACCCACAGGTAGCATGGTTGGCTATGTCACGTGCCCATTTTAGCGTACTCTGGGAAGCGGGGCGTGACAATACAAGCTCATCAGGCAAGCGAAGCGGCTGGCCAAGTCGTCAAGAACGGGCGACCGTACCCAGGCTAGTATGACCAAATCAAATACCTGCCAGGATATACCATCCCCAAGTTCCATGTGTATAAGGGAACATGCAATCCACATTAGTACGTTGCTTAGTTCAGAGCTTTGTGTAGCAATACTGGAGGCGACGACAAATTGCTGCTTCGCCAGTTCATTGGCAGCTTATCGAAGACGGCATTTGAATGGTGGTCGGAGCTCCCAAATGACTCCGTCAAAACATTCACAGAAATAGAGATGCTATTCATACAGCGGTTCGAAAACCCGAAAGGGCGCGACCTCGTAAAAAAATATATATAAAAATAAAAAGAATAAAAAAAAACGGCATGTCCATAAGCAAAAAGGGCACGGATGAAAACCCGAAAGGGCTCCGTGAGTAAAAACAGCAGGGCTACCGGCGAGTGTTTGTGAAAACCCGAAAGGGCGCAACCTCGTTAAAGAACACTTACAAGATCCTCTCGACCTTGTAAGGAGAAACCACCCGCGTGATATCCTTACGACTCACAAGGGAGAAACACACTTAGGAATCCCCACGATTCCTAAGGAGAAAATACACTTGCGAGATCCTCACGACTCGTAAGGAGAACTCTCTTATGGGACCCTCACGGCTCATAAGAGTTGAAAGTCTTAAGTTACAGAGACCTAAACCTGTGCTTAAGCAACCCCCACAACTTCCGAAATTGTGCCCTACAAGTGGTTCAATACTGACCCTTGTATACAATCCACGGGCGCGAATAAACATTTCCCTAACCAAGTCTCATCCGTGACTGGGGATATGTTCGCATGGTAAACAACCCTTGTAAATCCTCTCGATTTATGAGGAGAAAACCCTCCTGTAGGATCCTTACGACTTACAGAGGAAACGAGCACTTAGGAATCCTCACGATTTCTAAGGAGAAAATACACCTACAAGATCCTCACGACTTGTAGGGAGAAATAACTTCGTGAAACCCATACAGCTCATGAAGTCAAAAGCCTTAGCCGACAGGACCCTAACCCTGGTCGCTAAGCCACCTTTGTTCGACATCGACAGAGGCAGATGATGATTCGCTCCTGGTAATATCCCAGTTGTAGCGGTGTTGATGTCGAAATAGGTTTACGGCGAAAAGCCAGTAGGCCACACATGCATATGAAATAGCTGAAATGATGGGGCAACTTGCAATAAAAAGCAGCAAGTGAAAATGTATGTATGAAAAATAGCCGAAATGATTGGGCAACTCGCAATAAAAAGCAGCGAGTAAAAATAAAATAAACAGCCGAAATGATTGGGCACCGCGAAAAATAGCCGAAATGATTGGGCAATTGCGACCTTCGCGATATAAAAGCTGAAATGATAGAGCATCGCGGAAATAAAATAAAAAAAATGATGATAAAACTTTGGCCCTACAGTTAAGATCACATCGATCCCTGTATACAATCCAAGGGCGTAAACAAACAAGAGGGAACCATACTTTCCCAACAGGCTCCGCCAGAAGACGAGGCCAAATCTCGACGGTTCAGTCCAACTCTGAAGAAACCAGTGTCTTTAGCAAATTCCTTGACTCACGGATACAAACACTCCTTGACGAGAGCCTCCTGATCCGCGTCGACTCGCAGAGCCACCAGTGCCTCCGTGGGAAATCCTCGACTCGTTTCAAACCCCAAGGAAACAAATAATCCTTGGCGCTTGGGAAACAAATAATCCCTAGCAAACTCCTCTACTCACGGATACAAACACTCCTTGACGAGAGCCTCCTGAACCGCGTCGACTCGCAGAGCCACCAGTGCCTTCGTGGGAAATCTCGACTCGTTTCAAACCCCAAGGAAACAAATAATCCTTGGCACTTGGGAAACAAATAATCCTTAGCAAACTCCTCGACTCACGGATACAAACACTCCTTGACGAGAGCCTCGTGATCCGCGTCGACTCGCAGAGCCACCAGTGCCTCCGTGGGAAATCCTCGACTCGTTTCAAACCCCAAGGAAACAAATAATCCTTGGCGCTTTGGAAACAAATAATCCCTAGCAAACTCCTCGACTCACGGATACAAACACTCCTTGACGAGAGCCTCCTGATCCGCGTCGACTCGCAGAGCCACCAGTGCCTCCGTGGGAAATCCTCGACTCGTTTCAAACCCCAAGGAAACAAATAATCCTTGGCGCTTGGGAAACAAATAATCCCTAGCAAACTCCTCGACTCACGGATACAAACACTCCTTGACGAGAGCCTCCTGATCCGCGTCGACTCGCAGAGCCACCAGTGCCTCCGTGGGAAATCCTCGACTCGTTTCAAACCCCAAGGAAACAAATAATCCTTGGCGCTTGGGAAACAAATAA
The DNA here is from genome assembly GCA_030015575.1 of Agapanthus africanus. NCBI lineage: Eukaryota > Viridiplantae > Streptophyta > Magnoliopsida > Asparagales > Amaryllidaceae > Agapanthus > Agapanthus africanus. The sequence continues at coordinate 141,773,107 of CM057338.1, forward strand.
TCCCTAGCAAACTCCTCGACTCACGGATACAAACACTCCTTGACGAGAGCTTCCTGATCCGCGTCGACTCGCAGAGCCACCAGTGCCTCCGTGGGAAATCCTCGACTCGTTTCAAACCCCAAGGAAACAAATAATCCTTGGCGCTTGGGAAACAAATAATCCCTAGCAAATTCCTCGACTCACGGATACAAACACTCCTTGACGAGAGCCTCCTGATCCGCGTCGACTCGCAGAGCCACCAGTGCCTCCGTGGGAAATCCTCGACTCGTTTCAAACCCCAAGGAAACAAATAATCCTTAGCGCTTGGGAAACAAATAATCCCTAGCAAACTCCTCGACTCACGGATACAAACACTCCTTGACGAGAGCCTCCTGATCCGCGTCGACTCGCAGAGCCACCAGTGCCTCCGTGGGAAATCCTCGACTCGTTTCAAACCCCAAGGAAACAAATAATCCTTGGCGCTTGGGAAACAAATAATCCCTAGCAAATTCCTCGACTCACGGATACAAACACTCCTTGACGAGAGCCTCCTGATCCGCGTCGACTCGCAGAGCCACCAGTGCCCCCGTGGGAAATCCTCGACTCGTTTCAAACCCCAAGGAAACAAATAATCCTTGGCGCTTGGGAAACAAATAATCCCTAGCAAACTTCTCGACTCACGGACACAAACACTCCTTGATGAGAGTCTCCTGATTCGCGTCGGCTAGCAGAGAAACCAGTGTCTCCGCGGGAAAATTCCCGATTCGTCTCAACTTGCAAGATGAAGCCTCAGGCAGCAGGGATTGAAAAACTTGCTTCCTGAACAATGGGACCCTACAAGTCGATCTAAAACGGTCTCTTGCATACTATTCACGGGTCTCACTCTCCAAAGTCGAATTTTGACAAGGAGGGAAACAACCGCTTACGGGTCCTCTCGACTCATAAGAGGGAAAAATTCTCTTGTAGGATCCTTACGACTTATAAGAGAAAACACACTTAGGAATCCTCACGATTTCTAAGGAGAATACACCTACGAGATCCTCTCGATCCGTAGGGAGAAAAGCCTTTATGAGACCCTCACGGCTCATAAAGCTGAAAAGTCTTAGGTGACAGATCCTACCCCTGTCTTCTAAGCCATTACTGCCCTACAAAGAGGTTAAGATGGACCATCTACGAGCCACACTTGCTAAAGCTACATGCCACTGATATGGAGAAGTTATTCATGAGCGTATAAACTACTTCACACCAGAGTAAAACATAAAGAAATAGAAGGGTGCGGCTCATGGAATTGAGAGTTTGGAACTATATCTTTTAAGAGTCGAGATTTGAGTCAATGATAAATGACGACGCTTGTGTCCGCTCGTTATCTTCTCAGATCAAGATTCTGAAAGTTATATACCAACCCGAAACTGATCATACGCTATGCATTACTCTGCACTACTTCACCCACATATATCCTTTCATGGGCAAAGTAGTGGGGGGCATTTGTTCCCGCCAAAAATTTCTGCGCAAAAGAGTCCAAGGTATCAAATGGTAGCGATACGCTTAAGAAAATGCGAACCAGTATCTTCCGGCCTGTATTTTGATAAACTCCCCAATGAGAAACTATTAAATTATGATAGTGTTGAAAGCATCTCGAAAAAACCTTCGATTTGATATATTATGGGCCTCATAATTCATCCGGGATCAAAAGTTATGAGCAAATGTGTTATGCACATGTGATCTAAGAAAGAAGATGCGAACCGGTATTTTCCGAGCTTTATTTTAACAAACTCCGGAATGAGAAACAGCTAAATTCTAATGGTATTGAAAGCATCTTGAAAAGGCCTTCGATTTGATATATTATGGGCCTCATAATTCATCCGGGATCAAAAGTTAAGAGAAAATGTCTGTGCACATGTGATCTAAGAAAGAAGATTCGAACCAGTATTTTCCGAGCCGTATTTTGACAAACTCCAAAACGAAAAACAGCTAAATTCTGATGATATTGAAAGCATCTCGAAAAGTCCTTCGATTTGATATATTATGGGCCCCATAATTCATCCGAGATCAAAAGTTATGAGCAAATGTGTTATACACGTGTAATCTAAAGTAATGCTCTACTACATGGGGAATGCATTTTTTAGTCCCACATCGGGAAAATGAGAGATGGCTTCTCTACCACTCCCATATAAATAAGAGGGGATACCTCTTAGAAAGATAGAGTTAAATCCTCAAAGGATTCAATACTCAAAGGAGCTTAGTTCTCCAAAGGAGCTTAGTTCTCCAAGATAGGAGCATGATCCTCCCCATAATGCGCATATGCGCAAGCGCCATGTGCGCTACGTGCAACGCACGTGTGCCCACCATGCGGCACCACGTGCAACGCACGTGCGCACCACATGAGAACATTTAATAATATTAAAAGGAGCCTGTTCTCCATATATAGAAGCCCTGCTTCTCCTCATAATGCGCATGTGCGCTACGTGCGACGCACGTGTGCTCGCCACGTGCGCACCACGTGCAACGCACGTGCGCACCACATGAGAACATTTAATAATATTAAAAGGAGCATGTTCTCCATATATAGAAGCCCTGCTTCTCCTCATAATGCGCATGTGCGCTACGTGCGACGCACGTGTGCTCGCCACGCGCACACCACGTGCAACGCACGTGCGCACCACATGAGAACATTTAATAATATTAAAAGGAGCCTGTTCTCCATATATAGAAGCCCTGCTTCTTCTCATAATGCGCATGTGCGCCACGTGCGACGCACGTGTGCTCGCCACGCGCGCACCACGTGCAACGCACGTGCGCACCACATGAGAACATTTAATAATATTAAAAGGAGCTTGTTCTCCATATATAGAAGCTCTGCTTCTCCTCATAATGTGCATGTGCGCCACGTGCAACGCACATGTGCCTGCCACGCGCGCACCACGTGCAACGCACGTGCGCACCACATGAGAATATTCAATTAAAAGGAGACTCGTTCTCTATAGGAGCTTGCTCCCACCCATAATGCGCATATGCACAAGATCCATGTGCGCTGCGTGTAAATATGAGCGCCCAACACGTGCGACGCACGTGCGCCCAACACGTGCGACGCACGTGCGCGAACGCAAAAAAGCCTTTTTCAGCAGTGAGAAGTTTAAGCTCCAGCCTGTTCTTCCCCCCTAATGAGTGAGACATGGTTCAAAGGGTACATCCCTCCACACCTTCGATATATGGCGCTGTAATCTCTCAGTGTCGTCGGAGAGGTGGTGGGTCCCAATGACCAATGATCCTTCTTTCTAAAATAAAAAAAAGAAGAAGAAGAGAGAACATTGACAGAGAAACAAAGAAAGAATTTAGAGAACTCCTAAAAAGAAATTTTTCTGAAAAGATCAATGATCTAAGAACAAGATCAAGATCTTAAATGTTGAATTAAAACAAAATGCAATGCAGAGCCCAAACAAAACAAAATGCAATGCATTAAAAGGGAAGAGCCCAAACAAGATAGATGCTCTGCATCATTTATAAAAAGGCAGAGTCCAACCAAAACAAGAATAATGCAGTGCATTACTAAAAAGGGGAAAAGCCCTAGCACAAGCCAAAGACAAAAGATGTTGAAACTGGACTTAGCCCAATCATGGCCGTAAGTCCTCAAACTAAATTGACTGAGTACAGCTGCTCTCCTAAATCAATTTACATCCGGTTCGAGGGTACATCTCCGAATTCCTTTGACACCTATCGTTGTAATTCCTCAACGACGTCAGAGAGGTGACGGGTCCCAACGACCACACATGAATATGGACCGAAACGTCCTTAAACTAATGTCGGACCGAAACGTCCTTAAACTAATATCGGACCGAGACGTCCTTAAACTAATATGGGACCGAGACGTCCTGAAACTAACATGGACCACCACGTCCCTAAACTGGAACATGGACCGAAACGTCCTTAAACTAATGATGGACCACCAAGTCCCTAAACCGGCGATGGACCACCACGTCCCTAAACTGGAACATGGACCACCACGTCCCTAAACTGGCGATGGACCACCACGTCCACAAACTGGAACAATAGAGCCACCAAATGCTCTTTTGTCGGATCTAAACGGTCCCGTTTAAGTTGATCTTAGCCCTAAACACGGCTAACGTATCCTGAAACATTCAAATGGACTATAAAACCCTAAATCAGCTTTGGCTCAAGGGTACATCTCCGAACTCCTCTGACACCTATCGTTGTAATCCTTCAACGACGTCAGAGAGGTGACGAGTCCCGACGGCCATATATTAAATGGATCACCCCGTTAAGTTGATCTTAGTCTCAAACAGGACTAACGTATCCTTAACGAACGTTTAAGTTGATCTTAGCCTTAACGCGGCTAACGTATCCTTAAACTAAAACACCAAACCCAAATCTAAGTAAATACGGATTTGGACTAATCCACGTCCTACGGGCGACGGCATTACTCAGTTTCCGTATACAATCCACGGGCAACCACAAACAAAACAAACACACACGACACGAAGTGAAATTCTGGAGAAGGAGAAAGTGGCTACCGCGATGCGGTAGCGTAATTAACTGCAGGGGCTTGCGCCTGCAGGGAAGAGCGTCCCCACAATCAAAAACCCCTCAAGCGAGGGGGAATCTGACAAAGTCTGCTACATCGGCCGCATCCGTCTAAACCTTCGATACACGGTGCCATAAATCAACTTGGCATCTTCGGAGAAGTAGACGGATAAAACCAAATAGCATCTGCCCCGAATCTCAGGCACAGACGTCCTAACGTCTCGGCCGCCATTCGGAGGGGAACACTTATGCTTCGGCAGTAGGATCTATAATGTATGCGATGTTATGTACACACCCAGATGTAGCTTATGCACTTAGTGTTGTAAGCAGGTATCAATCCAACCCAGGGGAGAACCACTGGACAGCTGTGAAGAACATTCTTAAGTACTTACGAAGGACTAAAGAATTGTTCTTGGTGTATGGTAATTCAAATCTCCAAATGGAGGCCTTTACCGATTCGAGCTTCCAGAGCGTTAAGGATGACAGCAAATCTATTTCAGGGTTTGTATTTACCCTCAATGGAGGGGCGGTAAGTTGGAAGAGTTCCAAACAGGATACCGTTGCAGACTCTACGATGGAGGCTGAGTACATTGCTGCAAATGATGCCGCCAAGGAAGCCGTCTGGATGAAGAAGTTCGTCTCGGAGCTAGGAGTAGTTCCAACCATTATTGATCCAATACCTTTGTATTGTGACAATAATGGGGCGATGGCGTTAGCCAAGGAGCCCAGATCCCATCAGCGGTCCAGACATATCCTGAGGCGCTTTCATTTGATCCGGGAGATTGTAGATCGCCGCGAGATCGAGATTAAGAGAGTAGACACAAAGAACAACGCCGCGGATCCATTCACCAAGGCCCTCCCTCAGCCGCAGCATGAGCGACTTTTTGAGATGTTGGGTATGAGATACGCCAATAACTGGCCTTAGTGCAAGTGGGAGATTGTTGGATATATGTATGCCCTAAAGGCCATTATGTGATAGTCGATGTATCTATACATGTATATATATTCAGTTTGCATTCTTGCTCGACATGATAGTATGCTATCTGGTTTTTCTTTATCTGACATGTTGATTTGATCATGCTTTTATTCATTCATACATGCTGATAAAGCCCTGAGGATATCGGCTTGACTACTCTGATTATGATGGAGATCATACTAGTGGGACATCTGTAGTCTATAAGCATATCCTGGAACGTCCCTAGTCGTAGGTATATCGAGACAGGGCATCGATATACCAGAGTAGACTAGCGTATATGATACTAGACCCATACGATGGGCGATGGATGTTCCCACATTCATCGATGTTTGACATCAAGATCATATACGGGTGCTCAGTGGTGACTGGGTACACTGGACGGACTCACCGAGAACTCCTATATGGAATTATATCTATCGTCGGATAGCAGTTCTCAGGTGACACTGGTACAGGTTAGTCTGTAGACCCGAGATCGTCATGGAGTCTTGTGTGTTCTCCCACTGTACTTTGATTGCCACCCTACCACGGCTGTACTGAGTCGTGCAAACAGGTGGTCGTTGGGTACAGTCCCGAGACACACGAAGACGATGAGCGATAGGAGGGGTTTCGTCTCTCCCGGTATTGGGAGTTGATGCTGTGCTGTGCCTGACTGGTTATAACAGCAAGTCCCTGGCCAGGGCTGCTGAGATTTGCTGATAAGTGTTATCAGTAGTTTCTCGATCTGTTATAGACCATTCACCGGCACGACTTATTGAGTTATTGGGGTCGACGTGACCATCCCTAGGCTCGATATGCAGCATATCTGACGAAGAGACCGGACTGTACGGTAGTGTTGCCGGATGGCTCGACGGGAGTTGTAGCAGGTTCGCTTGTTGTCTTCTGATCGCTCAATACCCGGGTGGCCGTTACGTTTAGCTGACCGCTTGCGGCTTGAGGGTACCTGATATGATCATCACTCTCTGCCGGCGTATTGACGAGTCTTAGAGTCCCACAAAGGAGTTACCCAGTCCAGGCGAAACGTTGTGGTGCGCGTATGCGATATGCGCATGCACCCGATTGAAATGTGCGTATATGATACCGAACATTGATCGGGTGAACTACTTTTGGTGGGGTCATATGAGATATGACCGGATTGATAAATCAAGTATTGATTTAACATTTAACCATTAGTTTTCTCACTTAAAACCTTTTCTTGGATGATGGATGTGTGCATGCATGTATGCTTTTCTTTCTTTCTTTCATGCTAGTTTCATGCACATGTGGATGTGCATACATGCACACATACATACACTCATCCATCATGGTTGTTAGCATATGGAAATGGTGGCAATATAAGACTCACACCATGGATTATATAATGGATTATTATTTAATTTTGGATTTAAAAGAAAATGAAAAAGGAAAGGATAATCTTTCATGCTTCTACATTCTTCCTTTGACCTAACCATGCTCAACTACCACTAACCTAAGGTTATCCTTCTCTTTATCATTCCAAACCAAAGTTAAATAATGTCTCCATCACTTTAACCATGGTTCATAGCATGAAGGAATAAAATATATATATTGATATATTTTTTTCTTCACTAGAGTTATCTTTTTACCTCTTCTCAAAAAATTGCCACCATCTTCTTCCTCTTGCTCTTTTGCTCTCTAGTTTTTTCTAGTGAGCAAATACCACTTAAAGATGGGTTTTTGAAGTGAGAAACCTAACCACAACATCATTCTACACAAGCTTAGCCGTTTTGTTTAGAGTGTTCTCTTCGGTTTGACGAAGTTGCGAGCTTGGACGGAGATCTCCGTGGTGGATCGTCGTGGACACAAGGGGACTTCAAGAGGACCTTCGTTCAACACCCTAGAGACCAAGGAGTCCAGCAAAAGGGAGCTACAAAGGTTGTAGTCTCGAAACCCTAGATTAGTTCGCTTTTTATTTCGAAACCCTAATTTTCTAGGATCGATCCCTTTGCATGTTAGTTTAGCACCTTAAAAATTATAACTTTGGGTCTTGTGATGCTTCAAAACACTTCATAGGGTGCTAAACAAACCTTACATTGGTATCAGAGCTACTAGGTATTGGATGTCGACCTATGGGGGGTTCTCACTGTGTGACAGTGTGGCGAAGCATAGGCTCTTACCCCCAGGGTGTCCCGAGACCGGAAGGTGTTCCGGCGGGTTGTAGTCCTCGCGAGGGGGCATACGTAAAAAGTAGCTGCTGAGGGACCCGTTGGTGCCACGGTGACCCCATTGGATGGGGTGGCTGCCTGACCTACATTGGTATCAGAGCCGACCTAGAACATTAGGCGACGTTTCTACGAAGTGAAAACCCCGATCGGACAAAAATACGGTGTTTTTGGGTGCTCTCTGGAAATTTTCTAAAATTTGATAATTTGCAGAATTAAAAATATGTAAAAAATACAGCAGGAAAAAATAAGAGTTACGGTACAAAATTTTTTCTGTGAACAATAATTCTCGCAGCGGAAACGCGGCCTAAGCTTGCTTAGGCCGCGGTTCCGCGGCCGTATATATGTATTGATGAATATTTTTTGTACAGTAATTCATGAATCTGCTTGTATAAATTTTTGGATATTTTTAATCTGTATTTGTTTTTGAAAAATTCTGGAGATGGTTTTGAACTCGTCATTTCGATCGGGATTTTCATTTCGTTGTTTTTCCGGGTAAATTAGAAAGTATTGAAGTGCTTGAACGAGTATCATTTACTCACTATTCACGGGGTTTAAATACTTTGGAGATACGTGCAAGTCTTTTTGCGGTGGTCCCTCTAGAAGACAACAAACCTTAACTCGATTATGTGACCTTCTCGAACTGCCCTTTGAACCTTAGGGTTTGGGGCAGTACGGCGTGCCACATGTGAGGCGTTGGCTTGACCCTTCTACGGCTGGACCGCTACTACTGTGTCACACTCCGGATTTTTGAATCCTGCTCAAGTGTTGAGCTTTAGTGAATCTTGGGTGCTTCTAAAACTTTAATACTGTCTGTTTGTCTGGAATCTGATACAATATGTGGAATTCATATAGTGTAGGCATGAAATACGAAATATGTGATATTTCGCATTTATGATGTCTAAAGAGAATCTGGATTCCAAATATTGTAGTTTTACACTTTCTTTTCCGTGACCGTAAGTGTAGTATGTTAGATATCGCCGGTTTCGTTGCTATACATCAACGACAATCGGGGTACGCATACTTACTTACGTTGATGATATGTGATATTATGTGTTGCTGAGATATGATGTGCAGGATTGTCGCGATCGAATAGCCGGGGTTTTTTTGTGAGATGAGAGTTTTATATTTTCATTCATGTAAATTCAAATGTAATGTAATATTCTTTTATTTGGGGCACTTCCAGGTTGCGGTTGTGTCACCAGTGTTGTATATTATTTACTTTTCCGCATTAGGATGGACCCAAGGAGGGGAGCACAGGTGACCGGGTTCTGGGGTTCAGTGGGAGGCCATCTCGAGGAGTCGAGACCGGGTCTCCTAAACTCCAGAATTGGTAGGGTCACTTGCCGCTCTCGTAGGGGTCCAGGGTGTGGGCTTGGCTATTCATCGCGAATGTGGAATCCGTATTTTCTATTCTGGCTAAATACTAAATACGGACGTCCTAGGATATCCCACGTTATATCTATGTTTCTGCTGCCTGTGTTCTGTGACATCTGAGACGAATGACATATTATTATATATATGATATATAGTAGACATTGCTTATGTTTTACACCCGCGCTAGTCCCGTCCCGGTATACCGTTAGTTAAGTAACCTAACGGTGCATAACGGAACATTGCGGCGAATGCGGATGGCATAAGCGTACGTGTTATTTTCGTTTCTTTTCTGTGATTGGCTTAAGGACTTAAATGATGGGATTACATTAATGTGATTAATGTAAAGAAAATAAACCTAAAAAGATGTTGTAGAATCGGATTTAAAAACCACTCGGCTATTTATGAAAAAGCTATATTTCAAAACTGCGGAGCTTAAGCCACTCCTTTTGAAAACTGTTTGATTCTACAACGATATCAAGTTCAAAGCGTTAAAGATTTTCTTAAAAATCATTCGCAACCCTCCGTCATTTTAGGAAGTAGAGTACTTAGTATTCGTGCTACGTTTGTTGACCTTAGCCAAGGTGTAGTGTACGGTAGCTAAATGATGTCTTCCTACAAACGCGTATGATGCAGATTAATTAGGACGGGCATATGACTTTGTTGACCTTAGCCAAGGGTCATGTGAACGGGTCTAATTAATCAAGAAATGACGGGTTGAGCTTGACTAGTGCTCGTGATTTGTTGACCTTAGCCAAGGTCACGAGTATTAGGGGTAAAAACCACATCGGGAATTTCAATAGTTGAAATTTGCAATGAGATTGCATACCTTCCATATGATGGTTGGATCCCGATCCCACTGTGGGTAATAGTTGCTCCTAGGAGAGTTTTACAGTTTACAATTAGCTAACTCATTAGGTGTCTAGAAAGGTGTTAACGGGGCTCCGCCTCTGGGAAAACGAGGTTTACTCTAATTAGGTCCGTGCGAAAGCACGGGGAACCTCCCTCAAAGTACCGACACTGGCCTGGCTGAACGGTTAGCGAAGTTGTAGACTGTAATTAATCCTGACTAGTTTTTCTTTTTAAGGTTTGAAAGAAAAACTTGATAAAAAGCAGTGGGAAATATCGATTAGACAAGATAATAAACCAATCTAATCTGTGCAAGAGCTTTCGCTGAGTGTATTCTTTTCTCTCTCTTAATGGCAGATACCAATGACTGGACTTAAGCTTCTACTAGATGAAAACAAACTGAATGGGACCAACTATAAAGACTGGCTAAGGAATCTGAAAATCGCCTTGACTTATGATAAAGTATCATATGTCCTCACGGCTTCAGCCCCGCCCGTCCCTGGTCCAAAATCCTCAGTTGCGGACATTGAAGTCCGCAAGACATGGGACGCTGACTGTGCCACGGCCACATGCCTCGCGCTTACATCGATGGATAATACATATCAAAAGCAGCACGAGGACATGGACATTCACGGTATATTGCTCCATACAAAGGAGTTGTATGGGGAGCAATCCCGCGTATTACGATACGAAGCATCAAAGAAATTGTTTCAGATACGAATGGCCCCTGGCACACCAGTAGGAGACCATGTTCTGAAGATGATAGCTCTTATAGAAGAGCTTGAGGACCTTGGATGGACAATGGACAATGAACAATATATAGATATTATTCTGCAGTCCCTCCCCTCCACCTTTACTCAGTTCAAGTGAACTTCAACATGCATGGCATGGAGAAGGACCTCCCTGAACTCCTTAATATGTTAAGGAGTGCAGAGAGCACTATGAAGTTAGCAAAAACTCCCGTTATGACTATTGGACAGTCTTCCTCTTCTCGCCCGAAAGCCAAGGCCAAGGGAAAGAAAAAGAAGAAACCCACTAATCCTAAGGGCGGAGTTAAAAAGGTAAAGGGAAAGGGAAAGTCCAAGGCTGGAGACTCGGGGAAAGGCGAATGTTTTCATTGCCACAAGACAGGACATTGGAAGCGCAATTGCACGGAGTACTTAAGTCTCAAGAAGAAGCATGGTGATGCTTCTGCTTCAGGTGCGTTTGTGACTGAAAACTGTTTTTCTATAAACTCTGCTTCCTGGGTATTGGATACCGGTTCAGGTTCTCACATTTGCAATTCTATGCAGGGGCTGAGAAATAGCAAGGTTTTGAAGACAGGTGACCATACTCTCCGCGTTGGAAATGGTTCCAATGTACATACAGTCGCAGTGGGAGAGTATCACTTGGGGTTGCCATCTGGATGCATTTTGATTTTGAATCCATGTTATTTTGTACCAAGTATGCTATGTAATATAATATCCGTTTCTTTGTTGGACAATGAAGGATATAATTTTGTGTTGCAGAACAATGTTATGAACATTCACCTGAATCAAATGTTGGTTGGGTATGGTACGCTTAATAATGGAATATATGTCCTAAATCAACACACAGTTTTCAGTATACAACACACTAATAAAAGAAAACTTTCAGAATTAAATGAAGCTTTTCTTTGGCATTGTAGACTTGGTCATATTAACGAAACAAGACTAAACAAGTTACATAAAGATGGATATTTAAACTCTTTTGAATATAAATCTTATGCGACTTGCCAGTCTTGTATCAAGGGTAAAATGACCAAAACTCCGTTTACAGGACATGGAGAAAGAGCTACTCAGCTCCTTGGCCTCATACATAGTGATGTATGTGGGCCAATGTCTACACAGGCTAGAGGCGGTTTTTCATACTTCATTACATTCACCGACGATTTCTCAAGATTCGGTCATGTATTTTTATTAAAACACAAGTCCGACGCTTTCGAGAAATTCGTTGAATATAAACAAGAAGTAGATAAACAAACCGGCTTGAGTATTAAGATGCTTCGATCAGATCGAGGTGGAGAGTATCTCAGTACAGAATTTGCAAACTTCCTAAAAGAGAATGGGATTCTCTCTCAGCTCACTCCTCCTTACACACCACAGCACAACGGTGTGTCAGAACGAAGGAATAGGACCCTATTAGATATGGTCCGGTCCATGATGAGTGACGCTGAGTTACCCGTCTCGTTTTGGGGACATGCATTGGAGACTGCAGCGTTTCTACTAAACAGGGTTCCAACCAAAGCCGTGTCTACCACGCCATATGAGATATGGAATGGGAAGAGACCATCTCTTAAAAGAATTAAGATTTGGGGTTGCCCGGCCTATGTTAAAAAGCAGAATCCGGACAAACTCAAGACACGGTCAGTCATGTGTAACTTTGTGGGATATCCAAAGAATTCTTATGGATATCTATTCTACCACAAAGAGGAACAAAAGGTGTTTGTTTCTCAGCATGCCACATTCTTAGAAAAAGAGTTTTTCACAGACAAAGATGATGGCAAGGTGGTGGATCTAGAAGAGGTTCCGGAGACACAAACTACAAATGACGATTTGGTTGAACCGGCTGTTGCAACAGAAACTGAAGAACCTCGGCCACTCCGTAGATCTGGTAGGACTTCTCGCCCACCGGAGAGGTACTACGGTTTCCTCATTGATGGTAACGGAGAAGATTGCATCATGGATGATGATGATCCTACCAGTTTTCAGCAAGCTATCACGAGTGGTGACTCTGTGAAGTGGCTGGATGCCATGAGATCCGAAATGGAGTCTATGTACACCAACAAAGTATGGACTTTGGACGTTGTACCCCCTGGGGTAAAACCTGTAGGGTGCAAATGGATCTTTAAAAGAAAGATTGGTGTAGATGGGCAGGTGGAGACCTATAAGGCAAGACTTGTGGCAAAGGGTTTTCGTCAAAGACCAGGTTTGGACTATGACGAAACTTTTTCGCCCGTAGCCATGCTTAAATCCATTCGGATCCTACTTGCTATTGCTGCTCACTACGACTATGAAATCTGGCAGATGGACGTTAAAACAACATTTCTAAATGGAAATTTAGAAGAATGCGTTTATATGGATCAGCCAGAGGGCTTCATTGACAGTGGGAGCAGCGAGAAAGCATGTAGATTGCTTAAATCCATATATGGGTTAAAGCAGGCATCTCGGAGTTGGAACATCTGTTTCGATGATGTTATCAAAGAGTTTGATTTCATCAAAAATCCAGATGAACCTTGTGTTTATAAGAAGGCTATAGGAAGAGCTGTCACATTCCTCGTATTGTACGTGGATGATATTCTTCTGATAGGAAATGATATTCCTATGCTACAGTCGGTCAAATCATTCTTATCTCTGAGGTTCTCCATGAAGGACCTGGGTGATGCCACATACATCCTGGGCATAAGGATCTATAGGGATAGATCCAAAAAGTTATTGGGATTGTCCCAAACCAGGTACATCAACACCATCCTAAAGAGGTTTAGTATGGAAGACTCCAAGCGGGGTGCCTTACCCGCTTGCCATGGAGTCACTCTCTCCAAGGATTCTTGTTCAAAGACCGATGAAGAGAGAGCTCGCATGAGCATTATACCTTATTGTTCCCGCCAAAAATTTCTGCGCAAAAGAGTCCAAGGTATCAAATGGTAGCGATACGCTTAAGAAAATGCGAACCAGTATCTTCCGGCCTGTATTTTGATAAACTGCCCAATGATAAACTGTTAAATTATGATAGTGTTGAAAGAATCTCGAAAAAACCTTCGATTTGATATATTATGGGCCTCATAATTCATCCGGGATCAAAAGTTATGAGCAAATGTGTTATGCACATGTGATCTAAGAAAGAAGATGCGAACCGGTATTTTCCGAGCTTTATTTTAACAAACTGCGGAATGAGAAACAGCTAAATTCTAATGGTATTGAAAGCATCTTGAAAAGGCCTTCGATTTGATATATTATGGGCCTCATAATTCATCCGGGATCAAAAGTTATGAGCAAATGTCTATGCACATGTGATCTAAGGAAGAAGATTCGAACCAGTATTTTCCGAGCCGTATTTTGACAAACTCTGAAACGAAAAACAGCTAAATTCTGATGATATTGAAAGCATCTCGAAAATTCCTTCGATTTGATATATTATGGGCCCCATAATTCATCCGAGATCAAAAGTTATGAGCAAATGTGTTATACACGTGTAATCTAAAGTAATGCTCTACTACATGGGGAATGCATTTTTTAGTCCCACATCGGGAAAATGAGAGATGGCTTCTCTACCACTCCAATATAAATAAGAGGGGATACCTCTTAGAAAGGTAGAGTTAAATCCTCAAAGGATTCAATACTCAAAGGAGCTTAGTTCTCCAAGATAGGAGCATGATCCTCCCCATAATGCGCATATGCGCAAGCGCCATGTGCGCTACGTGCAACGCACGTGTGCCCGCCATGCCGCACCACGTGCAACGCACGTGCGCACCACATGAGAACATTTAATAATATTAAAAGGAGCCTGTTCTCCATATATAGAAGCCCTGCTTCTCCTCATAATGCGCATGTGCGCTACGTGCGACGCACGTGTGCTCGCCACGCGCGCACCACGTGCAACGCACGTGCGCACCACATGAGAACATTTAATAATATTAAAAGGAGCCTGTTCTCCATATATAGAAGCCCTGCTTCTCCTCATAATGCGCATGTGCGCTACGTGCGACGCACGTGTGCTCGCCACGCGCGCACCACGTGCAACGCACGTGCGCACCACATGAGAACATTTAATAATATTAAAAGGAGCCTGTTCTCCATATATAGAAGCCCTGCTTCTTCTCATAATGCGCATGTGCGCCACGTGCGACGCACGTGTGCTCGCCACGCGCGCACCACGTGCAACGCACGTGCGCACCACATGAGAACATTTAATAATATTAAAAGGAGCTTGTTCTCCATATATAGAAGCTCTGCTTCTCCTCATAATGCGCATGTGCGCCACGTGCAACGCACATGTGCCTGCCACGCGCGCACCACGTGCAACGCACGTGCGCACCACATGAGAATATTCAATTAAAAAGAGACTCGTTCTCTATAGGAGCTTGCTCCCACCCATAATACGCATATGCACAAGATCCATGTGCGCTGCGTGTAAATATGAGCGCCCAACACGTGCGCCCAACACGTGCGACGCACGTGCGCGAACGCAAAAAAGCCTTTTTCAGCAGTGAGAAGTTTAAGCTCCAGCCTGTTCTTCCCCCCTAATGAGTGAGACGTGGTTCAAAGGGTACATCCCTCCACACCTTCGATATATGGCGCTGTAATCTCTCAGTGTCGTCGGAGAGGTGGTGGGTCCCAACGACCAATGATCCTTCTTTCTAAAATAAAAAGAAGAAGAAGAAGAGAGAACATTGACAGAGAAACAGAGAAAGAATTCAGAGAACTCCTAAAAAGAAAGTTTTCTGAAAAGATCAATGATCTAAGAACAAGATCAAGATCTTAAATGTTGAATTAAAACAAAATGCAATGCAGAGCCCAAACAAAACAAAATGCAATGCATTAAAAGGGAAGAGCCCAAACAAGATAGATGCTCTGCATCATTTATAAAAAGGCAGAGTCCAACCAAAACAAGAATAATGCAGTGCATTACTAAAAAGGGAAAAAGCCCTAGCACAAGCCAAAGACAAAAGATGTTGAAACTGGACTTAGCCCAATCATGGCCGTAAGTCCTCAAACTAAATTGACTGAGTACAGCTGCTCTCCTAAATCAATTTACATCCGGTTCGAGGGTACATCTCCGAACTCCTTTGACACCTATCGTTGTAATTCCTCAACGACGTCAGAGAGGTGACGGGTCCCAACGACCACACATGAATATGGACCGAAACGTCCTTAAACTAATGTCGGACCGAAACGTCCTTAAACTAATGATGGACCGATACGTCCTTAAACTAATGTCGGACCGAAACGTCCTTAAACTAATGATGGACCGAAACGTCCTTAAACTAATATCGGACCGAGACGTCCTTAAACTAATATGGGACCGAGACGTCCTGAAACTAACATGGACCACCACGTCCCTAAACTGGAACATGGACCGAAACGTCCTTAAACTAATGATGGACCACCAAGTCCCTAAACCGGCGATGGACCACCACGTCCCTAAACTGGAACATGGACCACCACTTCCCTAAACTAGCGATGGACCACCACGTCCACAAACTGGAACAATAGAGCCACCAAATGCTCTTTTGCCGGATCTAAACGGTCCCGTTTAAGTTGATCTTAGCCCTAAACACGGCTAACGTATCCTTAAACATTCAAATGGACTATAAAACCCTAAATCAGCTTTGGCTCGAGGGTACATCTCCGAACTCCTCTGACACCTATCGTTGTAATCCTTCAACGACGTCAGAGAGGTGACGAGTCCCGACGGCCATATATTAAATGGATCACCCCGTTAAGTTGATCTTAGTCTCAAACAGGACTAACGTATCCTTAACGAACGTTTAAGTTGATCTTAGCCTCAACGCGGCTAACGTATCCTTAAACTAAAACACCAAACCCAAATCTAAGTAAATACGGATTTAGACTAATCCACGTCCTACGGGCGACGGCATTACTCAGTTTCCGTATACAATCCACGGGCAACCACAAACAAAACAAACACACACGACACGAAGTGAAATTCTGGAGAAGGAGAAAGTGGCTACCGCGATGCGGTAGCGTAATTAACTGCAGGGGCTTGCGCCTGCAGGGAAGAGCGTCCCCACAATCAAAAACCCCTCAAGCGAGGGGGAATCTGACAAAGTCTGCTACATCGGCCGCATCCGTCTAAACCTTCGATACACGGTGCCATAAATCAACTTGTCATCTTCGGAGAGGTAGACGGATAAAACCAAATAGCATCTGCCCCGAATCTCAGGCACAGACGTCCTAACGTCTCGGCCGCCATTCGGAGGGGAACAGATTCTGGCACGCCCGGTGGGACCTTTTCCTCTTTCCACTCCACACTTCGTGTGTCGTCCTCGCGAACCAATCGCGGTTTGTTAAATGTTTGCCTTCGGATTTCAAGTTGCTAAGATTTGGTCTTTTGTCTGGCGCAGAACTCAAGCATCCATGGATTCTAACTGCACCAACTGCGCGAAGTACCACTGCAACGAACGCTCCACCTCACCTAGAGGTGTAGCATATGGGCCCCAAGCGGCCTCTTTCCTCACTCTGCCAGTAGACCAGGTGGCCCAAGCCACCACTGGCTTATTCTTCGGGACCATGATCCCACCGACAAGCTTCTCTATGCCTATACCTGCACCGGAGGCGAACAAGAAGTCGGTCTTCGACCGGCTCACTACTACGACGGCCCCTGTCAACGGGTCGCCCGTTACCAAACCAACAGCCTCCGTTTTCGCCAGGCTGGATCAGAATCATAGAGTGGCCGTCCCAAAGAAGGCAACGGCCGCTGCTCAGGAAGTTGTTAAAGCGGCTTCTCCCATCAGAGAGTCGGTCTTCGCAAGATTGACGATTCCCATTCCTGCCCTTGCTGGTCAAAAGGCATCAGTCTTCGATAGGCTGACATCGGCAGTCACCCCACACTCAAACAGGGGGCAAAAAGAAACCATCTCAATTTCCGAGCCAGTCCCAACGGCTCGTCGTGCGCGACATCGCCATTGGCAACGAGTGAGGAAGGCAGGGGGCAACTCCCCCTCAGGGCTAACTCCACCTGCTCCAATGGTGGAAGTCAACGCTGCTGTTCCAACTGGGAACAACTTTGAACTGCTGAGGAGGGTACGTAAGGACTCTCCAACCGCTACCTTGAAAAGATCTCCTCCACCTGTGGAGAGAGTTACAGAAACGAAGCAAGAACAGCCCCCTCAACGGCTGTCCTCAAGAATTTATAAAGTTTGGCGGAGGGTTCAAGACTCCGTGATTGACCCAGGTCACTCTCGTCACCAGAAAAAGGCAAAGGTGGAAAAAGACAAGGACCGTCCCATTAAACAGCAGGGGACAACAGCTGCTAGGATGCCCAGTTCAATGGTTCCTTCAACCTCAACGACCCACAAAAGAAGGAGGCCAGAGAAGACTCCCGCGTCAGCGACAAAGGTTAAAAATGGTGAACCTAATCGCCCCAAGTCAGGGGGCATAACAGTTCATACGGTTTACATGGCATCAGGAAAAGAAGACAGCCGTACATCCACGGGTCATAGACCGCTTACACGGTCAGTGACCAAGGCTCAAGAGCAGCAACAGAAGCTCCAGGAGATGATGAACGCTATGGCCGCACTTACGGGGCCAAAAGAGAACCTTGAAACGTCCTCAGATGAACGCCAGGAGGAAGAAACCGACACCGAATTCCTTCGCCGGATATTAGAGAAGAAGGACAAAGAGGCTGCTGAACAAGCAGCCAATATACAGCGTATGAGCCTCCTCTTCCAAGACATGATAGGGATGATGATACAACAAGATCCTCCGGCTGAAGATCCCCCGATCGTCCTTGGAGACGATAGGGGAGAGACATCAAATCCTCAGCCCGCTCTATCAACGGCTAAAGAGGATACAATCTCTAAAACTGATCTGGACGAGTACATAGCCCGGCAAATACGGGTTCATCATGCGGCTGAGGTAGCCGGTCAGGTCGTAAAAACGGGGCGGCCATATCCAAGCTGGTACGACCAAATCAAGTACCCACCGGGTTACACAATTCCCAAGTTCCATGTCTACAAGGGGACTGGCAATCCTCACCAGCATGTTGCCCAGTTCAGGGCGCTTTGCGGCAACACCGGCGGTGATGACAAGCTTTTGCTTCACCAGTTTGTTGGAAGTCTGTCAGATACGGCGTTCAAGTGGTACTCTGAGCTCCCGAATGACTCTATTAAAACCTTCGCGGAGATGGAGCTGCTGTTTACCCAACGTTTTGCAAGTGCCAGTGAGCGTACCCCGATGATGGCACTGATTAACGCCAGGGTAAAACCCGGCGAGACATGGGTTCAGTACGCTATACGATGGCGGAACTTATGGTCGAAGTGTGAGCAGCGCATTGAAGAAGCTCCCGCGGTGGGTATGTTATTGGGAACCCTTGATCCGCAAGCAACCATCTCACAATTTATGATGTTTTTCAAGCCAACTACCTTCCAGGCCTTGATTGATAAACTAGCGCAGATGGACCAGATGGGCCACAAACCCCCTCTCCCAAAGCCGGACTCCCGAAATGACAAAGGGAAGGGAAAAACGATCGTTGTCGCTAATGCCCAACAACAGCCGAACAATGCGAAGCCGGTGGTGCGTCAAAGCAATACGCGTCCGTACGTAGACCTTGAGGAGAGACTAGGGTGTCCTTACTCGTTTCCCCGCGATAAAACGAGGAGGTTATTCGAACTGGCGTTACGCAACAGACTCATAAACCTGCCAGATCCAAAACGTCCGTTGCAACCAAGTGATGTCAACGAGCCCAACTACTGTCCTTATCATCGAGTACTGGGCCATCCGATCGAAGATTGCTACGTTTTCAAAAATTGGCTTGAAAACCAGTACCGACAGGGCAAGTTCGCGTTATCTGACAAATGGAAGGTGAATCCCCCGCAGCCCCACACCTCTAAGTGGACGAATACGCCGGGGGCAACATGCTCCGTCGTTGAAGAAGCTCCTTGGGAGGTTGTATTATCAGCCAAGACAAAGAGGATGCTGAACGACCTTCAGACATGTCCAGCGATTAGGTGGAAGAACCCGTTAGAACCGCAGGTCATTGAGGGGATGTTGAAGCCACGTCCAACTCCAAAGACCGATGGTAGTGGCTCAAGCACTCGCAGCCAGCCGTCAAAATCCTCGAAGAAGAAGAAAAAGAAGTTAAAGAAGCCCGTGAAGCCTGGCGACAAGCGTACGGACCTGCAAAAACAAATTGACGCGCTGGAGGAATACAACCAGAAGGCATAGACTCCCATTACATTCCAGGAGTTTCTCAAACACGTCTTTCAAGAGGAAGGTGAGGGGGAAAGTTCGTCAGATGAATCTGAAGAATGCATGGCGAGCTGTCATATGATTTCCCATTCGTTCACGAACGATGAGGAGACTTCTTGTACTGAAACGCCGGGGGCAAACCCTGAACCAAAAATTTCGGGGCCGTCGGATGAAGTAATTGATGCATTTCTCAACGAAGCTCGATTGAAAAGTAAAGCTGATCGAGAACGCGAGACGGCTATATTGGAAAGGGCCAAACGCCAACGACTTGATGAAAGAGCTGAGATGATCCCGCTAGAGCAAAACACCTCCGCGGCCGACAAAAGACAATTCAAGATGAGAAAAAAGTTTGCTAAGGCCGTATCAATGGGCATGAAGCTACCATCCTCTGAAAGAAACATCACCGGTGAAGTGGAAACGCACCCCTCCTATTGCTTATATCATCAAAAGATTTCGCACCCCACACAAGAGTGCAAAGCTTTCGATAGATGGTGGTAAGGATACGTTGCTCATCGACAACATTTTAAGCGGAAAAAGCGTAAAACTCGTCGAGAGCAAAGAAATATGACCGAAGGGCTTAAAAGAACTGCTGGAGATTGTTGCGTGGTTAACACCGGTAAATCACAAGTGCCCACATTCGGGAGTGATTCTGATGAAGAACTAGAACTTGCCCTCTCTTTAAAGAGTCCGCCTCGAGAAAAGAAGAAGAACCGAAGGTTTGCGAAAATATCCGGCTACGTAATCGCACGTTGCCCGAAAAGAACCTCGGACCATCGAACAAAAAAGATAAAGGGAAAGAAAAGGCCTCTGGGGATATCGTCTTAGATGACCAAGTGGTGGAAGAGCTAGCTGCCAAAGATCCACCAAAGAAGGATAAGATGGACTACAATGTCTTAGCACATCTGAGGAAGCTGCCCTCACAACTCAGGATTCTTGACGCCCTTTTGCTATTAAAAGAGGCGAGAGATTCGTTGATTAAGGCGCTCCAAGACCCAGAACAATTCCAAGCATGCTTGGCCGAGGAAAAGATGAAGGATGAATTGGAGGAAGTGCACACGGCCGATGTCACTTTTGGCGATGAAGACCTTCTACTTGGGACGTGCGAACACAATCGCCCTCTCTATGTCTCGGGATACTGCCATGATATAAAGATAGGCAAAATCCTGATCGATAACGGGTCGTCTATTAACCTACTCAACGTGCGGGTGTTGAAGGAAATCTGCATGAGCGTCCAGCACCTTGCTCGGGACAAGATCACCATCTCCGGGTTCGACCCCCAATCGTCAAAAACTCTTGGATCTATGATACTGACACTACGCTTCGGGCTACTCGTCACGGATATTAAGTTCCACGTCATAGACGCCAAGACATGTTACAACGCTTTGCTCGGTCGACTATGGTTACACGAGTACAACATCATCCCTTCTACACAACATCAGTGTATGAAGTATTTTAAGGATGGTTTCGAGTATACCGTGACGGGAGAACTGAACCCGTTCTCTGTGAACGAGGTCCGCAAATATGAAGACGTCAAATACTTCTTACCGGATTTCGAAGACACAGAGAAGTGTCACAAGCCGGAGAATAAAACTAACGCTACCATCCCTGTCTTCGGCAGTGATACTGAGGAGGAAGAGGAGATAGTTTATTCAGATCCCCCTCCAACACAACAAGCCAGGACCATCGTCTCCTACATTGATCTTTGGCAACGACTCGGAAGATGAAGTCCATGCCGTATTCTCTGCTCGGCCTTTAATACAAATGTCCGCTGACGAAGAGCAAAGTCTACAAGTCACCATGGTGCCGCCTGAACATCATAAAGAACTGGATGCACTTAATATCTACAGTGTAGAAGAGCTGCGGACATTCTATATCCCTCCCAAACGAGAAAGCGAAAAAGCAATTCTATTTTACCGCTCTGAAGAAAACAAAGCGGAGAAAGAAGTCTGGCACGGGGCGGATCCTACGTTGGACAGGTTTCAGCCTATCCGTCTCCCCAGATATTATACGGAGGGTTTGAAAAAGCTGCTAAAATGCCAGGGGATACCCTTCAAACAGACCGTTAGAAAGGCCAAATTCTATGACAGGGTCTGGAACATCCCCGGGACTCAACGCAAATTACCTAACGGGAGAATGGATACAAAAGGGCTTGGATACATCCGGTCAAAGAAACGAGAGTTACTACCCGGCTGTTACGTCGTGTATGACCTTGGTGAAGAAGCGGATGCTCAATGGGAGGACGCTAATCCTAAGCCAGTGAAAATTTCAGATGCACAGGAGCCCAGTCCGTCGTTCGAGGAACAAATGGACAAACTTATAAAGAAAGCTGGTTAAAAAGTCCGAGATGATCACAACCGCGAGATGACCATCTACGAGAAGGCCAAAACGCAACGCCTCCTTCAACAGGCCGTCAAAGATGAAAGTGCCGCCCCTTGTCAACCTGTTATAAAAAAGGCTCGACGCAGAGACGGAAACAAATCGAAAGGCCAAAAATACGCTCAGCAGCAACAAAGCGGGGCTAAGAAGCCACGCAAACGGGAGTCGAGCGTTATTGATCTGTCCCTCATGAAGAAATTGGGTCAAGCATACCGTTTCCTCGGGACAAGACGAAGAAGATACTTGAGCTTGCTCTAAAACATCAGATGCTCACACTGCCGGAATCCAAGCACCCCGAACAAGCAAGCGAAGTCTCTGACCCAAACTATTGCTCTTACCACCGAGTAATAGGGCATCCTCTCGAAGACTGCTTCACCTTCAAGAATTGGGTTGAAGATCAGTATCAGCTCGACAAATTCACTCTGTCCGACAACTGGAGGGTAGAGCCGCCACAGAAGCACGAGCCCAAGGTCACGAAAGAAGAACCGGTTCTACATTGGGATTGGAAGCGGATTCGCACCTGTCACATGATAACAATACTAAAAGAAGAATCCGAAAACATGGACAGCTTTCCCTGGTGCCTCGAAAACAGCAATGATGGGGTGATCTCAGAATTTCCCCCAGCTCCGAAAGAACTGGAGGATGGAATACATACCACTGCAGATAACCTCAAGAAAATTGAGTTGGGGACGGTAAACGATCCGCGACCGACATTTGTCAGCGAGCTGCTGTCTGAAGAGAAGGTGGCTGCGTTAAAGGACGTCCTTGTACAGCATAAAGATTGCTTCGTATGGAACTATTCCGAGATGCCAGGACTTGATCCAGAAGTTGCTGTACATAGACTGGCGATATCCCCGGGTGTCAAGCCAGTTAAACAAGCGCCGAGAAGAATGCGGCTTGAGCTCGAGATGAGCATCAACGCTGAAGTCAAAAAGCTGATAGACTCTGGCTTTATCCAGGAGGTTCAATACCCTGAATGGATTGCTAATATCGTCCCAGTGATGAAGAAAAATGGAACGGTGCGCATATGCGTGGACTTTCGGGATCTCAACAAAGCCTGCCCAAAGGATGATTTCCCAGTACCAGTCACCGAACTGATGATAGACAATACGTCCACGCATGAGATTTTCTCCTTCATGGACGGCTCGTCAGGATATAATCAAATAAAAATGCATCCTGAAGACCAGAAACATACGGCTTTTCGGACTCCTTTGGGAATATTCTGTTACAAGGTAATGCCCTTCGGTCTGAAGAATGCCGGTGCCACCTATCAGAGGGCTATGACGAAGATTTTCGACGACCTTATACACGAAATCGTCGAATGCTATATTGACGACCTCGTTGTTAGAAGCAAATCATACGAGGAACATCTCGAGCATCTAAAGACTGTATTTCGACGCCTTCGACAATACAATTTGAAGATGAACCCTCTTAAGTGTGCATTCGGGGTTTCCTCGGGCAAATTCCTGGGGTTCATCGTTCGACACCGAGGTATCGAAATAGATCCGTCCAAAATCAGGGCGATTATGGAAATGCCTTCGCCAAGAACTCTTAAGCAGCTGCGATTCTCCAAGGAAAGCTCGCATACATTCGGCGGTTTATAGCTAATCTTTCAGGAAAGTGCCGTCCTTACAGCCACCTGATGAAGAAGGGAACCCCATTCGTTTGGGATCACAAATGCCAAGGCGCACTGGACGAGATTAAGCAGTACCTGCAAAACCCTCCAGTATTGGCTGCCCCGGTTAAAGGGAAACCTCTTATCCTTTATACAACTGCCCTCGAAGGTTCTTTAGGCGCATTATGGGAACAAGAGAATGACCAGGGAAAAGAAAGAGCACTCTACTACTTAAGTCGAGTTCTACTGGGGGCAGAAAGCAACTACTCCCCTATTGAAAAACACTGCCTGGCGTTAATCTTCGCAATAACAAAGCTTAGACATTACGCATTAGCACATGAAGTCCGTCTCATTTCAAAGGTGGACCCTCTCAAATATCTAATGTCAAAGGCCATATTGACGGGACGACTCGCTAAATGGGCCCTGCTCTTAATGGAGTTCTCGATAACGTATCAACCTCTCAAGGCAGTGAAAGGCCAGGCCATCGCCGATTTCCTCGCTGAGCACCCGATACCGGACGACTCCCCTTTAAACCGCGATCTTCCAGACGAACATGCGTTTGATGCGGTCGACGGTGATGATACTCGATGGGAGCTTTATTTCGATGGCGCATCTTCCATGAAGAAGCGCAAACAAAGCACCCCTATAATCAAATCGGACGTAGGGCTCATCTTTATAACTCCACAAGGAGGGATAATGCGCTTTGCTTTCTCCCTAACAGAGCCGAGGACAAACAATGAAGCCGAATAGGAAGCTCTGATAGCAGGTCTAGAGATCGCCATCGACATGGGAATTGGAAACCTCCTCATATACGGAGACTCCCAGCTGGTCGTTAGTCAAGTAAACGGTGACTACCAAACGTGCAAACCGGAGTTGGTGAGGTACGGCGAAAAAGTGCAACAACCGTTGACTCAAATTCCCTCCTATACTTTGGAAAACATACCGCGCGCGGAAAACAGCAAAGCAGACGCATTGGCCAAACTTGCTAAAGAACTGGCTGACGAGAACCTCAATGACGTTAGAATCGTGGTGCAAAGCCGTCGGGTGCTTACCCAAATAGAAATATCTCCGGAATCATCCAAAGAAAAAGGAGCGAGCGAGCAGATGGCTCTACAAATAAAAGACCGGGAAAAGGCCGAGAATTGGAGGGAAGTCTTCATAGACTACTTTAAGTCCCACCGAATGCCCGAAGAAGCGTCCACAAGACATCAGCTCATGAAACGAGCTCTGTCTTTCGCCTTCGTCAATGATACTCTGTACAAGAGGTCATTTGATTCTCTATGGCTGAGATGCTTAGGACCTGACAAAGCGAAAAAGGTCGTCCAGGAAATTCACGACGGACTCTGCGGTTCTCACCAAGCAGGCCCGAAGATGAAGATGAAGATAAAACGGATGGGCTACTACTGGCCCACGATGATTCAGGATTGCCTCGAATATGCGAAGCAGTGCCACTCATGCCAAATTCATGGAGACTTCATCCATCAGCATCCAAACCCATTACATCCAACGGTGACTAGCTGGCCGTTCGAAATGTGGGGAACTGACATAATCGGCCCCATCGAACCAGCATCGTCTAGAGGACATCGTTTCATCCTAGCGACGACTGACTACTTCTCTAAATGGGCAGAGGCAATACCGCTGACAGAAGTTAAGACGGAGAATATCCTCCACTTCTTCAAGATGCACGTCATATATCGGTTTGGAACTCCGCGACGGATCATCTCCGATAACGGGCCAGCTTACAGAAGCCATAAGATCAGTCGCTTCGCGCAACAGCACAATATAGATTGGAGATATTCCTCGGTTTATAATCCGCGAGCTAACGGTCTAGCTGAGGCCTTCAACAAGACCTTGACGAAGATCATGAAGAAAACAGTGTCGCGAAATAAGAAAGACTGGCACGAAAGACTGCAAGAAACTCTCTGGGCGTATCGAACTACGTTTAAAACGGCCACAAACGCAACACCATATGCGTTAGTATTCGGGACAGAAGCAGTACTCTGATTGATAGGATACGAGCGTGTTCAAGTTTAAGTTTAAATACCGCAATCAAGACGGTTTCGCACGTAGCTAGCCGGTTGAGTACGGGTCGTCCGCAGGGAGATGGGAATCTTTTTCTATGTGTTTTTCGACGAGTTAAGTCCGGTTGTTCAGATTTTGTTTGTAGTTATCTAAGTGTTGAGTTGATATTAAAAGAGAGCATGTTAGGGTTAGGATTAGGTTAGTTTGAGTTAGGAGTCTCCACATCTTTCGTTGCCTTTCTTAATATCGTGTTACGGTAATCGGCAACAACGGGGATTAGCACGACTAGGAAGGACTTTGCGAGTATAAGCTAGGCTTTCCAACGCATAAGTCTTCCTTTTGGTGCTTGTCCGTCCGTTCTTGGCTCTTAGCCATAACCTCCGGTTAATCCAACCACAACCGGTCTCACTACGGAATCACCGCTATCATGTAGGATAGGGTGCCGTAAGGAGCGGATTGTGGTTGGGTTAACGGGAGTCGATTTAAGATGTTGGGCAAGAAAAGAGTGAGAGAGATTTCCTTCTCTCAAACTTCCCTTATCCTACCCTAACAAGAATGAACTACTCACACATCATAATACGGAAAAATAAAACAACACAAAAGAGGAAGATAGAAAGAAGGAGATTAGAAGAATACGACTAACTATTTGCGACCTCACCTTGGCGAGGATCAAGCGTAAGTATCATTGTCATATATAAGGATAAAGAAAAAAGAGAAGAAAGAAATAACAAGGAAATAACAACAACTACTTAACGAATTAAAATTACAACAAGCATAAATATAAGGAGACAAGCATGATAATAAAATGGTCTTCTTTATTCATCACTCTTCACTCAAAAGCTCACTTACAAGTTTAATGGAGAAGATGTGAGAAGAGGAAGAAGAACATGTAACTAAAACTTAGCAAAAGAAATACAAGAATTGGACCCTTTCCTTCACAAACTTCTGGGCTATTTATAGGCCAAAACATGAAACCCTAGGGCAACCACCAGAACCATGATGAAAATACCAAACTACCCCCCAAAACCCTGCAAAAGAGGCGCCAGAATGGCCGCGGAACCGCGGCCTGGACCCCACTTTGGCCGCGGTTCCGCGGCCATTCTGTGG
The DNA here is from genome assembly GCA_030015575.1 of Agapanthus africanus. Classification (NCBI taxonomy): domain Eukaryota; kingdom Viridiplantae; phylum Streptophyta; class Magnoliopsida; order Asparagales; family Amaryllidaceae; genus Agapanthus; species Agapanthus africanus. Next base: position 141,800,068 of record CM057338.1, read on the forward strand.
AGTTGGGGTTTGTGCTTTCTTGTGGTGGCCTGATCTGTTGTGTGCTTCATTCTGGTATATGTATTTTCTCAATTTGGCTCCACGATTTTTCCAGAATTTCTGTTGAAGGAAAGGTGGACTTTTTGTTAAGATTTTGTCATGATTGTCTCGAGCTCCGCGTAGATCTCTTGGATCTTGTGCTACCATTGAGCCTTGTGCCTGAAAACGACATTGATTTGACATTTTGTCTTCCTAAACTGGTATCTGGCAGCATACGGATGAAGAGCGGAGACCGTGTTTTATCTGTGGTTGGCAGGAACCGGATTTTTGTCGTGTTTTTCATGAATTTCTCCGTTTGAGAATCGAGAACCTGTATCCTGCAATTGACTAGCAAACACGGCTCAAGAGTATCTACGGATATGCAATGTGATAAAAATTGGGCGGTATGAAAATGCAAAAATCTGATATGAACAAATACCCCCAAACTTATCATTTGCTCGTCCCGAGCAAAGTCCATTTATTCACAAAAAATTTCCTAACCTCACTTTCGCAGGGAACGCGATTGCACTGAGCATGTGCAACAAGCCGTTAAACCTCTAGGTGTCCCTAGTAGGAGGAGTGTTGTCTCCTGAGGGTTTTCAGCGGATACTACCCACAAAATCCGGTCAAGTTGGTTTGTAAAAATGACTAAGTTTCAAACCCTAAAGTTTTGTTTTAGAAAATAAAAATTCTATAATCCTAAGTCTAGACCATCGAACCTTTATTTTTCACACCTCGCTTCTTATTTAACTACAGATTTTATGTCTTTACGTGCAGTGCAAATAGTGTCGTTAAGTTCCAGAAGGATCGATTAAAGTCATCATGTCGCACAATAAAGCCCAGATAACAATTTAAAAAGGATCACATAAGTTTTATAAAGAGTTAAGCATTTTTCAAGTTTCGTTTTCCAGTAAGGTTTCAACTTCAGAATTTCTATCTTCCTTAACAGGAAACTAAGTCGTATTTTTCACTCCACCTTTTTCTCGTTTTCATTTCATACACACCTCTGTGAACGTGCAATAGTCTTTATCATAGAATAAAACCTTCATATCTCCGTTAAATTTTTTTTATAAAAGTCTGTCTTTTATCAAGATTATTCTCACACAAAGAACCGTCAGGAATTTTAACTCGGAGAGAACACTTGCTTGACTTTGTTTTAAACTGGACTTTCTAGGCTTCTTAGCGAGCTTTGGGCCAATGCACCCAAACCAGTTGGTTTTAGGGCATTAGGTGTAGAAACACCCCAGCGGACTTAATTACTCAAGTTACCTAGGTCCAAAAACAAAAGACAGTTTGGCGTGAAAATCAGATGATTTAATACGAACGGAGATATAACCGGCAGTTCAAATATTTTTTTTGGATAAAAGACGTGTCTAGTGGGTTTGGTGTGTAATCATTCCAATCAAGTTTTAGATAGGTTATTTTTCAGACTTAGCTCCAATTACGGCATCAATAACATTCCTTCATATTCGCTTTACTTCATAAACTATTCTTGACATTACTTATTTCAGAACAAACCTATTTGATCCTCAGAAAATCATTTATCTGTTTAAAAGTTTAAACATGAAAAACTTGTCATCTAATTCCCAAAACTCACGACACGTGTAGTGTGATGTAAAGACTTATATCAGCTATAGTTAACTTCAAAGGAGAGTTATCTTTCAGGTTTTTCAAAATCCAAACATAAGATTTAGTTATTCCTATTTTTTTCAAACAAAAACCGTCGAATGTTGAATCAGAGTTCTTCCACAAGCTAACTTGACAAAAAAAAAGTTTTTATATTTTTAGAAAATTTTCAAATTTTTATGGATTTTATGGATATTAATATGCAGATGCAAAACATACATATGAATGCGAAGGTAAGAAATGCGTACCGAGCGTACCCCCAAACTTAAACTTGACAGTGTCCTCACTGTCATAGCATGAAGAGAGCAGTTGGAAGGTTCAAAATTGTCGGTTAGTGATACACAAATTTTTATTTGTTTTTGTTTTTAAAGAAAAGAAAGAGAATTTACACAAATATAAACAAAATGGTTTGTACATACCCCCAAACTTATTTGGAACAGTGTCCACTGTTCGTGGCTGGATAACCGAAGTTTGGAGGTAAGCAGAGGAAGATCATTCAGGGTAAACCGGCTCCTGTAAGAACAGGAGCTCCTCTGTTGGTTCGGCGCTAAGGTACGGTTTGCATCGGTGTCCATTTACCTTGAAGAGTGAACCGTCCTTTGGATTTTCCAAATCCACAGCGCCCTGCGGATACACATTCCGCACAAAATATGGCCCTTTCCAGCGAGATCGGAGCTTTCCAGGATGGAAATGAAGTCGGGTGTCGTAAAGAAGTACCTGCTGACCAGGTACGAAGGTTTTGCGCAAAAGGTGTTTATCATGAAACACCTTCGTTCGATTCTTAACGACAACCGCGTTGTCGTAAGCCTCATCCCTAATCTCGCTCAGTTCGTTCAGCTGCAGCTTCCGATGGCTGCTCGCATCCTCCAGAGACAGATTCAGCTCCTTTATCGCCCAAAACGCGCGATGCTCGATTTCGACCGGAAGGTGGCAGGCTTTTCCGTACACAAGCCGATAGGGAGACATGCCAAGGTCGGTCTTGTAAGCGGTTCTAAATGCCCAAAGGGCATCAGTGAGTTTCAAAGACCAATCCTTACGGTTCTTGGAAACCGTTTTCTCCAGTATCTGCTTGATTTGCCGATTTGAAACTTCGGCCTGCCCGCAGGTTTGGGGGTGGTAGGGCGTAGAAAGCTTATGATTAATGGAGTATTTCCGCATCAAGACCTCGAAAGTCCTATTGCAGAAATGACTTCCATTGTCGCTAATGATCGCTCGGGGGTGCCCAAACCGGGAGAAAATGTTTTCTTTAAGGAACCTAACGACAACCTTGTTGTCGTTAGTCCGGCTGGGCACAGCCTCGACCCATTTAGAGACGTAATCAACAGCTAGAAGAATGTACAAGTTCCCAAAAGAGCTGGGAAACGGCCCCATGAAGTCTATCCCCCAAACATCGAAAATCTCCACAACCAAGATTGGTTGGAGCGGCATCTCATTCCTCCGGGATATCCGGCCCATGTGTTGGCACCGGGAGCAAGTCTTGCAATAGTCGTGAGCGTCTTTGAAAAGTTGTGGCCAGTAGAAACCACATTGCAAGATCTTCTCAGCTGTCTTTCTGGGCCCAAAATGCCCGCCACATGCTTGGTCGTGGCAAAATGACAGCACACTCTTGAATTCCTCATCTGGGACACACCGACGAATAATCTGGTCGGGACAGTACTTGAACAAGTAGGGTTCGTCCCAGTAAAAGTGTTTTACTTGGGATAAGAAGCGAAGTCTGTCCTGACGTGACCATTCGGTCGGTAGTAATCCCGTGGCCAAATAGTTCACAATATCTGCGAACCAGGGTTCGCATGATACTGTCAAGAGTTGTTCATCCGGAAACACGTCGTTAATCGGAATTGGAAGCGAGGGCGAAGAAGGAAGTCGTGAGAGATGGTCGGCAACCACGTTTTCACATCCTCGTTTGTCCTTAATGACAAGGTCAAACTCTTGAAGCAAGAGGATCCAACGGATTAACCGAGATTTTGCATCTTTCTTCGCAAAAAGATGGCGCAAGGCTGAATGGTCCGTGTAGACAATGACTGGAGAGCCGATGAGGTAGGGCCTGAACTTTTCTAAAGCAAATACAACAGCTAAGAATTCCTTCTCAGTTGTAGTATAGTTAAGTTGGGCGTCGTTCAGGGTTCGGCTAGCGTAATAGATTACGTGCGGCATCTTGTTGATGTGCTGTCCAAGGACAGCACCGATGGCAAAGTCGGATGCATCGCACATAATCTCGAATGGGTGCGTCCAGTCAGGAGAAGAAAGAACGGGAGCAGAAGTGAGTGAGCGTTTCAGTGACTCGAATGCAGTCACACAGCTCGAGTTGAAATCGAAAGGCGTGTCCTTGGCCAGCAAAAGCGTCAAGGGTCTAGCAATCTTGCTAAAGTCCTTGATAAACCGTTTATAAAAACCGGCATGGCCAAGGAAGGCTCGGATATCTCTGACGCATCGGGGAGGAGGCAGATTGGAAATGACCTCAATCTTTGCTTTGTCAACCTCTATGCCATTTTGCGAGATGATATGTCCTAAGACAATACCTTCGCGCACCATGAAGTGGCATTTCTCCCAGTTCAAAGTGAGATTCTTGTCCTTACATCTGGTAAGGACAGCGTCGAGATGCAGCAGACACTCGTCAAAAGAATCGCCAAAGATGGAGAAGTCGTCCATGAAGATCTCCAGAAATTTCTCCACCATGTCTGAGAAAATTCCCATCATACACCGCTGGAAGGTAGCGGGCGCATTGCATAACCCAAAGGGCATGCGACGATATGCAAAAGTGCCGAAAGGACAAGTGAAAGTGGTCTTGTCCTGGTCTTTTTCGGCGATGGGAATTTGATTATAGCCAGAGTAGCCATCTAGAAAGCAATAGTACTCATGTCCGGCCAATCGTTCGAGCATCTGGTCAATAAAAGGTAGCGGAAAGTGGTCTTTCCGCATTACAGCGTTGAGTTTTCTGTAATCAATGCAAACTCGCCACCCGGTTTGGGTGCGAGTAGGGATTAACTCATTCGCCTCGTTGGTTATGACCGTGATGCCCGACTTCTTGGGGACAACGTGAATGGGGCTAACCCACTGGCTATCAGAGATAGGGTAAATGATACCACTATCTAGACATTTGACGATCTCCTTCTTCACAGCCTCCTTCATGACTGGATTAAGACGTCTTTGTGGATCCCGGGCTGGTTTGGCATCATCCATCAGATGAATGTGATGCTCAACGATGAGGGGACTAATCCCCTTGATGTCCGCCATGGACCAGCCAAAAGCTTGCTTGTTGCTGTGCAAGACCGCGAGAAGGGCTTTCTCTTGCTCGGGAGCTAGAGAAGCCGAGATGATGACAGGAAGGGTCTCGTTCTCACCTAAGTAAGCATACTTAAGGTGAGACGGCAACGGCTTGAGTTCGAGCGTTGGAGGTGAAATGATGGAAGGCAAGACTGGTGCAAAGGTCTCGAACTCAAAGGACTCCAGCAAAGGTTCAAAACGAGTGTAGGCAACCGAGTCGGATGGTTCAGGTAACTCATCCGAAAAGTCGAAAGATTCAAACTCGGGTTGCGCGCGGCTAAGATCGTTCAAGAACGTGAAACACTCGTATTCGTTATCGGGCGCAGAAGCAGCAGCAGATTCGAGGAGAAACGCACTAGTGGCGTCAAGATTATCGTGTTCAAACAGAAACTCCTTGAATTCACACTCTTCGGGGGTGATCTCCTGGATCGAGCAGACATCCAGTATATGAGCATTAGGTTCGGCGGGCTGATTCCCCAACCTAAAAATGTTGAGTTCAATTGTCATATTTCCAAAAGAGAGGTTCATTGAACCATTGCGACAATTGATCACAGCATTTGAGGTTGCGAGAAATGGGCGACCGAGTATCACCGGAATTTGATTCCGGGGGTTAGCTACAGGCTGTGTATCTAAGACAATGAAGTCGACGGGGAATATGAAGTCCCCGACTTTGATTAACACATCCTCTAGCTCACCCCTAGGATGGGTGATCGATCGGTCGGCCATCTGGAGAGTGCAGTGTGTGGGTTTCAGCTCTCCGACGCCTAATTGCTCGTATACTGAATACGGAAGCAAGTTAACACTGGCACCAAGATCTAATAGTGCGCGGTTGATGTTCTTATCCCCAATAGTAATTGAAATCGTAGGACAGCCAGGGTCCTTCCGTTTTTGTGGTAAAGATTGGGTAAGGGCATCACTCACAGCACTAGCCAAGAAAACTTTCTTGGGTACCTGAGACTTCCTCTTTTTCGTGCACAAGTCCTTTAAGATTTTCGCGTAAGACGGGACTTGTTGGACAGCATCTAAAAGAGGAATGTTAATGTTAACTTGCTTGAATAACTCCAAAATCTTCTCCATTTGTGGATTTTGTTTGGTAGACCTCAACCGGTTTGGAAATGGAACATTTTGAAAATTGGTTGAGTCTAAAGCTGGAGGAGGAGATTTTGGAGTTGGAACGGATCCCAGAATAGGTGTTTTCGTGGAGTGAGAAGTGGGTCCGTTCAGAGCAGAAGAAGAAGAAGGAGAGCCTTGTGAAGAACGGAGAATAGGCTCGGAAGACGAAGAAGAAGAAGGAGAAGAAGCAGAAGAAGAAGCGGCCGGGGTGTCATCGTTGATTTGCTTGCCAATGTTGTTTTGCAGCACCCTCCCTGATCTCAGTGTGGTCACGGCACTCACATTATGGTTTTGTTGTTCAAGAGCAACATGTGCATTATGTGGGTGGCCGGGATTTGGAAGTGGCTGGGACGGGAGCTTCCCCTTCTCTCGCTCGCTCAAGGCCGCGTTCAGCTGTGCAATCTGGGCCTCGATGGTCTTGATGCTCTGCCCGTGTGCGGCGGTGTGTTGCACTAAAGATTGGATCGAAGACTGGATGTTGGCGGTGGATTGAGTCGATTGTTTAACAAACGCATCCAGACTTCGCTCGAGCGAGGAAACCTTATCGTTGTTTGACGGAACAAAGTTGTTTGGTGGAAAGGAATTGTTCGGTGCAAAGTTGTTCGTCTGGTTTTGGTAAGGTTGGGGTTGGAAGGGCTGCTGATACTGAATTTGTTGTTGCGCTTGTTGTTGCGGTGGAGGGGCCCTTTGGAAATTGTTGCCCTGGAATTGATTCTGATTCTGATTCCAGGCGAAATTGGGGTGGTTCCTCCAACCGGGATTGAAGGTGGAAGAGTATGGATCATTCCTCGGTCTTTGCTGGAATGCATTAACCTGATCCTGTCCTTGCGATGGTGGATTGTAAGGACACTCTTCGGTCAAGTGAGAAGGATCGGAACAACAAGCGCAGATGGTACGAAGGGGGAGAACAGGGGCAGGAGTAGGAGAAGAAAATTTGCTCTCTATTGCTTCAAGCTTTTTTGTTATTGCAGCCATTTCAGCTCTCATCGCAATAGAGACATCAAGCTGGTGAATTCCTACCCTAGACTGACCGGTAGAAGTGGAGGTAGAAGAAGAAGAAGGAGTCGGTCTGGTGCTCTCCCACTGTAGCGTTTGCTCCGCAAGATCGTCAAAGAACTGCCACGCTTCCTCGTCAGATTTGGATAGGAAGTGGCCCTGACAGATGGTTTCCAGCAACTGCTTCGTTGCTGGGTTCAGTCCCTCGTATAAGGTTTGGCAGAGTTGCCATTTCTCTATACCGTGGTGAGGACACTGAACAAGAAGGTCTTTGTATCGGTCAAAGCACTTCCAGAAGGGTTCAGAAGGAAGCTGGGAGAATTGGTTGATCTCATTTCGAATTCTTGCGGTCTTATGATTTGGGTAGAATTTTTTTAGAAACGCTTTAACAAACTCGTCCCAGCTGGTGATTGAGTGGGAAGCGGTGCTATACAGCCATTTTTCTGCGAGATCGCATAAAGTGAACGGAATGACCCGTAGACGTATAGCATCGTCCGACAGCTGGGTGGTTTTCATCATGGCACAGACATTTTGAAATTTATTTATGAAGATATAGGCATCTTCAGATTCAAGCCCATGAAAACGTGGAAGCATGTTGATGAAATGGGGCTTAATTTCAAAGTTGTCCCCATTGGCCGGAGGAAGAGAAAGGCAGGTTGGAAGTGCAGAACGGGTAGGGTAGAAACGATCCTGGAGCGCAATTCGCTGCGGCGCTACAACAGGCGGAGGTGGTGGGAGATTGGTCTCCATAGGAGGTGAAGCCAATCCAGGGGTGGTCAACGAGATGTTCGGATTAAATCCCGACATCGCGGAAGAAGAGGTTGGTGAAGGTGAATGTGAAGGTGAAGATGTATGAACAGAATTCCGGTCAACGTCGGAGTTGGCCGGCAAAGGAAGGGGTGAAAGAGGAGTGGACGGAGTATCGACTTCGGAGTCGATCGCGTAGTCGGTCGCGACTAACGTAACGCGGACTAGACGGGCGCTAGTGTCCCGAGTCCAAGCGGACATACACTAAACGAGTTTAGTATAGTCAAAGCGAAGAAGGTGAGGGTAAGAAAACGTCAATGAAGAAAGGCGATGGGTGTTGGGTGAAAATGGATTTGGCGACAAAAGGGCAAGTTTTTATAAAAGTTTTTGATTTTTTTTTTTTTTTTTTTTTTTAGAAAAAGATTTACAGAAGTATGTACGGGAATACGGCTTAAGCAATCACAAACAAGATATGCACAATCACACCTAGATCTAGGGTAACCTAGGTCTACTAGACCTGCTCCTGAACTTGATTGTCGAAGTTAAACAGTGTCGAGAAACAAGCTTAAAAATACACTGATCACGAGGCCAGGTAAGTGCAGAGATAAGGGGAGGTTGTCCAACGCTTTCGCGAAGTTCCTTAATTAAATAACCCTTTCTCTTTCGGCGGTTGCGCCTTTAACACTTTCCTAGACACCCCGTAAACAATATACGGTTAAGTAAGGTTCTAAACAAGGTTTATCTTCTCCTAATGAGCGCGAAGTCCTTAGGGCTGAAGTCTAGTATTTTTTAATTACAATGGACAATGCATATGCTTTAGTGATTTTTGGGGTCCTGGGAAGGGTGATGAAATCCCCACCCAATCTGGATTGGTTTCAAGCCCCTTAAGTCCGTATTAAAGAATGCAAAACAGTAACAATATCAACAGCAAACAATTTTTATTTGCGGCGCAAAGAATCCTGCACAAGAACAGTTTATTGGAAGGGGGAGAAGAATTTGCGCAAAGAAGCCTGCAGAAAACACAGTTCAGTGGAGTCCAGAGGAGAGGAGAGGGAAAAAGGGACTTACAGAGAAAATATGGCAGCCTGACCCCACCAAGTGGCCGCGGTTCCGCGGCCAAACGCATGCAATGGCCGCGGAAGGGCGGCTAGGTTGGGGGATTGGTGTTCTGAAAAAATTGGGTGTTCTCTGTGGGGTGTCCTCTGCTTGTCTGGATGTAGTGAATCTTGATTTGCTCACTGGAACAGCTCCAGATTTTGACAGTAGACCGACTGGTTCGTTTTGTCCGTCGCGGTGTAGCCGCGAAAATGTGGGTCTATCTTCCCATGTCTTTGGCACTGTACTTGAACTCCGTATTTCCAACGTCTTTGGCGTCAATCTTAAGCTTCGTATTTCCTGCACACTTGCACAAAAACTAATCAAGAATAACAAGATGATTTTTACAAAGTATATATTTTTTTTGGTTTTTTGGTTGTTTTTATATTCACAAATTAACCCGAAATTACACAAGGAAATAAACTACCGTCTCCCCGGCAACGGCGCCATTTGATTGATAGGATACGAGCGTGTTCAAGTTTAAGTTTAAATACCGCAATCAAGACGGTTTCGCACGTAGCTAGCCGGTTGAGTACGGGTCGTCCGCAGGGAGATGGGAATCTTTTTCTATGTGTTTTTCGACGAGTTAAGTCCGGTTGTTCAGATTTTGTTTGTAGTTATCTAAGTGTTGAGTTGATATTAAAAGAGAGCATGTTAGGGTTAGGATTAGGTTAGTTTGAGTTAGGAGTTTCCACATCTTTCATTGCCCTTCTTAATATCGTGTTACGGTAATCGGCAACAACGGGGATTAGCACGACTAGGAAGGACTTTGCGAGTATAAGCTAGGCTTTCCAACGCATAAGTCTTCCTTTTGGTGCTTGTCCGTCCGTTCTTGGCTCTTAGCCATAACCTCCGGTTAATCCAACCACAACCGGTCTCACTACGGAATCACCGCTATCATGTAGGATAGGGTGCCGTAAGGAGCGGATTGTGGTTGGGTTAACGGGAGTCGATTTAAGATGTTGGGCAAGGAAAGAGTGAGAGAGATTTCCTTCTCTCAAACTTCCCTTATCCTACCCTAACAAGAATGAACTACTCACACATCATAATACGGAAAAATAAAACAACACAAAAGAGGAAGATAGAAAGAAGGAGATTAGAAGAATACGACTAACTATTTGCGACCTCACCTTGGCGAGGATCAAGCGTAAGTATTATTGTCATATATAAGGATAAAGAAAAAAGAGAAGAAAGAAATAACAAGGAAATAACAACAACTACTTAACGAATTAAAATTACAACAAGCATAAATATAAGGAGACAAGCATGATAATAAAATGGTCTTCTTTATTCATCACTCTTCACTCAAAAGCTCACTTACAAGTTTAATGGAGAAGAGGTGAGAAGAGGAAGAAGAACATGTAACTAAAACTTAGCAAAAAAAATACAAGAATTGGACCCTTTCTTTCACAAACTTCTGGGCTATTTATAGGCCAAAACATGAAACCCTAGGGCAACCACCAGAACCATGATGAAAATACCAAACTACCCCCCAAAACCCTGCAAAAGAGGCGCCAGAATGGCCGCGGAACCGCGGCCTGGACCCCACTTTGGCCGCGGTTCCGCGGCCATTCTGTGGAGTTGGGGTTTGTGCTTTCTTGTGGTGGCCTGATCTGTTGTGTGCTTCATTCTGGTATATGTATTTTCTCAATTTGGCTCCACGATTTTTCCAGAATTTCTGTTGAAGGAAAGGTGGACTTTTTGTTAAGATTTTGTCATGATTGTCTCGAGCTCCGCGTAGATCTCTTGGATCTTGTGCTACCATTGAGCCTTGTGCCTGAAAACGATATTGATTTGACATTTTGTCTTCCTAAACTGGTATCTGGCAGCATACGGATGAAGAGCGGAGACCGTGTTTTATCTGTGGTTGGCAGGAACCGGATTTTTGTCGTGTTTTTCATGAATTTCTCCGTTTGAGAACCGAGAACCTGTATCCTGCAATTGACTAGCAAACACGGCTCAAGAGTATCTACGGATATGCAATGTGATAAAAATTGGGCGGTATGAAAATGCAAAAATCTGATATGAACATACTCCCCCTCAAGATAGAGTTACCCTCTCTACGAGTGGCAGTCCACTACGAGCTGACGGACGAAGAAAATGCTCACCTTCGGCTTGAGGAGCTTGACGCCCTTGATTAAACCCGGCTCATAGCACAGCAAAATTTGGAAGCTTATAAAGCAAAGATGACGCGCTCATATGAAAGATTGACCCGACCGAGGACATTCCGCCAAGGTGAACTCATGCTAGTGGTCAAAAAGCCTATGATCCCCAATCGCGCCAAACGGGGAAAATTCGAGCCAAACTATGAAGGCCCGTACATCATAGATAAGGTCTACCAGGGCTGGGCCTATCTACTCATAGATATGCACGGTGAAAGGCCTTTCAGGCCGATAAACGGTCGCTTTCTAAAGAAATACTACGCTTAATGAGCCACAGCCTAGGTCAATGATAGACGACGACGACTACGTCCGCTCGCTATCTTCCTAAGCTCAAGCTTTATAAGCAGTAGCCAGCCTCTCAACGCCGGACCGAAATGTCCTTAAACTAATAGCCGACCGAAACGTCTTTAAACTAATACCGCAGCATCCTTAGGCTGACGAGATGAATAAAAAAAATATAATAAATAAAGACGGTATGTCCATAAGCAAAAAGGGCACGGATGAAAACCCGAAAGGGCTCCGTGAGTAAAAACAGCAGGGCTACCGGCGAGTGTTCGTGAAAACCCGAAAGGGCGCGACCTCGTAAAAAAATATATATAAAAATAAAAAGAATAAAAAAAAACGGTATGTCCATAAGCAAAAAGGGCACGGATGAAAACCCGAAAGGGCTCCGTGAGTAAAGACAGCAGGGCTACCGGCGAGTGTTTGTGAAAACCCGAAAGTGCGCAATCTCGTTAAAGAACACTTACAAGATCCTCTCGACCTTGTAAGGAGAAACCACCCGCGTGATATCCTTAAGACTCACAAGGGAGAAACACACTTAGGGATCCCCACGATTCCTAAGGAGAAAATACACTTGCGAGATCCTCACGACTCGTAAGGAGAACTCTCTTATGGGACCCTCACGGCTCATAAGAGTTGAAAGTCTTAAGTTACAGAGACCTAAACCTGTGCTTAAGCAACCCCCACAACTTCCGAAATTGTGCCCTACAAGTGGTTCAATACTGACCCTTGTATACAATCCACGGGCGCGAATAAACATTTCCCTAACCAAGTCTCATCCGTGACTGGGGATATGTTCGCATGGTTAACAACCCTTGTAAATCCTCTCGATTTATGAGGAGAAAACCCTCCTGTAGGATCCTTACGACTTACAGAGGAAACGAGCACTTAGAAATCCTCACGATTTCTAAGGAGAAAATACACCTACAAGATCCTCACGACTTGTAGGGAGAAATAACTTCGTGAAACCCATACAGCTCATGAAGTCAAAAGCCTTAGCCGACAGGACCCTAACCCTGGTCGCTAAGCCACCTTTGTTCGACATCGACAGAGGCAGATGATGATTCGCTCCTGGTAATATCCCAGTTGTAGCGGTGCTGATGCCGAAATAGGTTTACGGCGAAAAGCCAGTAGGCCACACATGCATATGAAATAGCCGAAATGATGGGGCAACTTGCAATAAAAAGCAGCAAGTGAAAATGTATGTATGAAAAATAGCCGAAATGATTGGGCAACTCGCAATAAAAAGCAGCGAGTAAAAATAAAATAAACAACCGAAATGATTGGGCACCGCGAAAAATAGCCGAAATGATTGGGCAATTGCGACCTTCGCGATATAAAAGCTGAAATGATATAGCATCGCGGAAATAAAATAAAAAAAAATGATGATAAAACTTTGGCCCTACAGTTAAGATCACATCGATCCCTGTATACAATCCAAGGGCGTAAACAAACAAGAGGGAACCATACTTTCCCAACAGGCTCCGCCAGAAGACGAGGCCAAATCTCGACGGTTCAGTCCAACTCTGAAGAAACCAGTGTCTTTAGCAAATTCCTTGACTCACGGATACAAACACTCCTTGACGAGAGCCTCCTGACCCGCGTCGACTCGCAGAGCCACCAGTGCCTCCGTGGGAAATCCTCGACTCGTTTCAAACCACAAGGAAACAAATAATCCTTGGCGCTTGGGAAACAAATAATCCCTAGCAAACTCCTCTACTCACGGATACAAACACTCCTTGACGAGAGCCTCCTGAACCGCGTCGACTCGCAGAGCCACCAGTGCCTTCGTGGGAAATCTCGACTCGTTTCAAACCCCAAGGAAACAAATAATCCTTGGCGCTTGGGAAACAAATAATCCCTAGCAAATTCCTCGACTCACGGATACAAACACTCCTTGATGAGAGCCTCTTGATCCGCGTCGACTCGCAGAGCCACCAGTGCCTCCGTGGGAAATCCTCGACTCGTTTCAAACCCCAAGGAAACAAATAATTCTTGGCGCTTGGGAAACAAATAATCCTTAGCAAACTCTTCGACTCACGGATACAAACACTCCTTGACGAGAGCCTCGTGATCCGCGTCGACTCGCAGAGCCACCAGTGCCTCCGTGGGAAATCCTCGACTCGTTTCAAACCCCAAGGAAACAAATCATCCTTGGCGCTTGGGAAACAAATAATCCCTAGCAAACTCCTCGACTCACGGATACAAACACTCCTTGACGAGAGCCTCCTGATCCGCGTCGACTCGCAGAGCCACCAGTGCCTCCGTGGGAAATCCTCGACTCGTTTCAAACCCCAAGAAAACAAATAATCCTTGGCGCTTGGGAAACAAATAATCCCTAGCAAATTCCTCGACTCACGGATACAAACACTCCTTGACGAGAGCCTCCTGATCCGCGTCGACTCGCAGAGCCACCAGTGCCTCCGTGGGAAATCCTTGACTCGTTTCAAACCCCAAGGAAACAAATAATCCTTGGCGCTTGGGAAACAAATAATCCCTAGCAAACTCCTCGACTCACGGATACAAACACTCCTTGACGAGAGCTTCCTGATCCGCGTCGACTCGCAGAGCCACCAGTGCCTCCGTGGGAAATCCTCGACTCGTTTCAAACCCCAAGGAAACAAATAATCCTTGGCGCTTGGGAAACAAATAATCCCTAGCAAATTCCTCGACTCACGGATACAAACACTCCTTGACGAGAGCCTCCTGATCCGCGTCGACTCGCAGAGCCACCAGTGCCTCCGTGGGAAATCCTCGACTCGTTTCAAACCCCAAGGAAACAAATAATCCTTGGCACTTGGGAAACAAATAATCCCTAGCAAACTCCTCGACTCACGGATACAAACACTCCTTGACGAGAGCCTCCTGATCCGCGTCGACTCGCAGAGCCACCAGTGCCTCCGTGGGAAATCCTCGACTCGTTTCAAACCCCAAGGAAACAAATAATCCTTGGCGCTTGGGAAACAAATAATCCCTAGCAAATTCCTCGACTCACGGATACAAACACTCCTTGACGAGAGCCTCCTGATCCGCGTCGACTTGCAGAGCCACCAGTGCCTCCGTGGGAAATCCTCGACTCGTTTCAAACCCCAAGGAAACAAATAATCCTTGGTGCTTGGGAAACAAATAATCCCTAGCAAACTCCTCGACTCACGGACACAAACACTCCTTGATGAGAGTCTCCTGATTCGCGTCGGCTAGCAGAGAAACCAGTGTCTCGGCGGGAAAATTCCCGATTCGTCTCAACTTGCAAGATGAAGCCTCAGGCAGCAGGGATTGAAAAACTTACTTCCTGAACAATGGGACCCTACAAGTCGATCTAAAACGGTCTCTTGCATACTATTCACGGGTCTCACTCTCCAAAGTCGAATTTTGACAAGGAGGGAAACAACCGCTTACGGGTCCTCTCGACTCATAAGAGGGAAAAATTCTCTTGTAGGATCCTTACGACTTATAAGAGAAAACACACTTAGGAATCCTCACGATTCCTAAGGAGAATACACCTACGAGATCCTCTCGATCCGTAGGGAGAAAAGTCTTTATGAGACCCTCACGGCTCATAAAGTTGAAAAGTCTTAGGTGACAGATCCTACCCCTGTCTTCTATGCCATTACTGCCCTACAAAGAGGTTAAGATGGACCATCTACGAGCCACACTTGCTAAAGCTACATGCCACTGATATGGAGAAGTTATTCATGAGCGTATAAACTACTTCACACCAGAGTAAAACATAAAGAAATAGAAGGGTGCGGCTCATGGAATTGAGAGTTTGGAACTATATCTTTTAAGAGTCGAGATTTGAGTCAATGATAAGTGACGACGCTTGTGTCCGCTCGTTATCTTCTCAGATCAAGATTCTGAAAGTTATATACCAACCCGAAACTGATCATACGCTATGCATTACTCTGCACTACTTCACCCACATATATACTTTCGTGGGAAAAGTAGTGGGGGGCATTTGTTCCCGCCAAAAATTTCTGCGCAAAAGAGTCCAAGGTATCAAATGGTAGCGATACGCTTAAGAAAATGCGAACCAGTATCTTCCGGCCTATATTTTGATAAACTGCTCAATGAGAAACTGTTAAATTATGATAGTGTTGAAAGCATCTCGAAAAAACCTTCGATTTGATATATTATGGGCCTCATAATTCATCCGGGATCAAAAGTTATGAGCAAATGTGTTATGCACATGTGATCTAAGAAAGAAGATGCGAACCGGTATTTTCCGAGCTTTATTTTAACAAACTCCGGAATGAGAAACAGCTAAATTCTAATGGTATTGAAAGCATCTTGAAAAGGCCTTCGATTTGATATATTATGGGCCTCATAATTCATCCGGGATCAAAAGTTATGAGGAAATGTCTATGCACATGTGATCTAAGGAAGAAGATTCGAACCAGTATTTTCCGAGCCGTATTTTGACAAACTCCGAAACGAAAAACAGCTAAATTCTGATGATATTGAAAGCATCTCGAAAAGTCCTTCGATTTGATATATTATGGGACTCATAATTCATCCGAGATCAAAAGTTATGAGCAAATGTGTTATACACGTGTAATCTAAAGTAATGCTCTACTACATGGGGAATGCATTTTTTAGTCCCACATCGGGAAAATGAGAGATGGCTTCTCTACCACTCCCATATAAATAAGAGGGGATACCTCTTAGAAATGTAGAGTTAAATTCTCAAAGGATTCAATACTCAAAGGAGCTTAGTTCTCCAAAGGAGCTTAGTTCTCCAAGATAGGAGCATGATCCTCCCCATAATACGCATATGCGCAAGCGCCATGTGCGCTACGTGCAACGCACGTGTGCCCGCCATGCGGCACCATGTGCAACGCACGTGCGCACCACATGAGAATATTTAATAATATTAAAAGGAGCCTGTTCTCCATATATAGAAGCCCTGCTTCTCCTCATAATGCGCATGTGCGCTACGTGCGACGCACGTGTGCTCGCCACGTGCGCACCACGTGCAACGCACGTGTGCACCACATGAGAACATTTAATAATATTAAAAGGAGCCTGTTCTCCATATATAGAAGCCCTGCTTCTCCTCATAATGCGCATGTGCGCTACGTGCGACGCACGTGTGCTCGCCACGCGCACACCACGTGCAACGCACGTGCGCACCACATGAGAACATTTAATAATATTAAAAGGAGCTTGTTCTCCATATATAGAAGCCATGCTTCTCCTCATAATGCGCATGTGCACCACGTGCGACGCACGTGTGCTCGCCACGCGCGCACCACGTGCAACGCACGTGCGCACCACATGAGAACATTTAATAATATTAAAAGGAGCTTGTTCTCCATATATAGAAGCTCTGCTTCTCCTCATAATGCGCATGTGCGCCACGTGCAACGCACATGTGCCTGCCACGCGCGCACCACGTGCAACGCACGTGCGCACCACATGAGAATATTCAATTAAAAGGAGACTCGTTCTCTATAGGAGTTTGCTCCCACCCATAATGCGCATATACACAAGATCCATGTGCGCTGCGTGTAAATATGAGCGCCCAACACGTGCGACGCACGTGCGCCCAACACGTGCGACGCACGTGCGCGAACGCAAAGAAGCCTTTTTCAGCAGTGAGAAGTTTAAGCTCCAGCCTGTTCTTCCCCCCTAATGAGTGAGACATGGTTCAAAGGGTACATCCCTCCACACCTTCGATATATGGCGCTGTAATCTCTCAGTGTCGTCGGAGAGGTGGTGGGTCCCAACGACCAATGATCCTTCTTTCTAAAATAAAAAAAGAAGAAGAAGAGAGAACATTGACAGAGAAACAGAGAAAGAATTCAGAGAACTCCTAAAAAGAAAGTTTTCTGAAAAGATCAATGATCTAAGAACAAGATCAAGATCTTAAATGTTGAATTAAAACAAAATGCAATGCAGAGCCCAAACAAAACAAAATGCAATGCATTAAAAGGGAAGAGCCCAAACAAGATAGATGCTCTGCATCATTTATAAAAAGGCAGAGTCCAACCAAAACAAGAATAATGCAGTGCATTACTAAAAAGGGGAAAAGCCCTAGCACAAGCCAAAGACAAAAGATGTTGAAACTGGACTTAGCCCAATCATGGCCGTAAGTCCTCAAACTAAATTGACTGAGTACAGCTGCTCTCCTAAATCAATTTACATCCGGTTCGAGGGTACATCTCCGAACTCCTTTGACACTTATCGTTGTAATTCCTCAACGACGTCAGAGAGGTGACGGGTCCCAACGACCACACATGAATATGGACCGAAACGTCCTTAAACTAATGTCGGACCGAAACGTCCTTAAACTAATGATGGACCGAAACGTCCTTAAACTAATATCGGACCGAGACGTCCTTAAACTAATATGGGACCGAGATGTCCTGAAACTAACATGGACCACCACGTCCCTAAACTGGAACATGGACCGAAACGTCCTTAAACTAATGATGGACCACCAAGTCCCTAAACCGGCGATGGACCACCACGTCCCTAAACTGGAACATGGACCACCACGTCCCTAAACTGGCGATGGACCACCACGTCCACAAACTGGAACAATAGAGCCACCAAATGCTCTTTTGCCGGATCTAAACGGTCCCGTTTAAGTTGATCTTAGCCCTAAACACGGCTAACGTATCCTTAAACATTCAAATGGACTATAAAACCCTAAATCAGCTTTGGCTCGAGGGTACATCTCCGAACTCCTCTGACACCTATCGTTGTAATCCTTCAACGACGTCAGAGAGGTGACGAGTCCCGACGGCCATATATTAAATGGATCACCCCGTTAAGTTGATCTTAGTCTCAAACAGGACTAACGTATCCTTAACGAACGTTTAAGTTGATCTTAGCCTCAACGCGGCCAACGTATCCTTAAACTAAAACACCAAACCCAAATCTAAGTAAATACGGATTTGGACTAATCCACGTCCTACGGGCGACGACATTACTCAGTTTCCGTATACAATCCACGGGCAACCACAAACAAAACAAACACACACGACACGAAGTGAAATTCTGGAGAAGGAGAAAGTGGCTACCGCGATGCGGTAGCGTAATTAACTGCAGGGGCTTGCGCCTGCAGGGAAGAGCGTCCCCACAATCAAAAACCCCTCAAGCGAGGGGGAATCTGACAAAGTCTGCTACATCGGCCGCATCCGTCTAAACCTTCGATACACGGTGCCATAAATCAACTTGGCATCTTCGGAGAGGTAGACGGATAAAACCAAATAGCATCTGCCCCGAATCTCAGGCACAGACGTCCTAACGTCTCGGCCGCCATTCGGAGGGGAACACTTATGCTTCGGCAGTAGGATCTATAATGTATGCGATGTTATGTACACGCCCAGATGTAGCTTATGCACTTAGTGTTGTAAGCAGGTATCAATCCAACCCAGGGGAGAACTACTGGACAGCTGTGAAGAACATTCTTAAGTACTTACGAAGGACTAAAGAATTGTTCTTGGTGTATGGTAATTCAGATCTCCAAATGGAGGCCTTTACCGATTCGAGCTTCCAGAGCGATAAGGATGACAGCAAATCTATCTCAGGGTTTGTATTTACCCTCAATGGAGGGGAGGTAAGTTGGAAGATTTCCAAACAGGATACCGTTGCAGACTCTACGATGGAGGCTGAGTATATTGCTGCAAATGATGCCGCCAAGGAAGCCGTCTGGATGAACAAGTCCGTCTCGGAGCTAGGAGTAGTTCCAACCATTATTGATCCAATACCTTTGTATTGTGACAATAATGGGGCGATGGCGTTAGCCAAGGAGCCCAGATCCCATCAGCGGTCCAGACATATCCTGAGGCGCTTTCATTTGATCCGGGAGATTGTAGATCGCCGCGAGATCGAGATTAAGAGAGTAGACACAAAGAACAACGCCGCGGATCCATTCACCAAGGCCCTCCCTCAGCCGCATCATGAGCGACTTTTTGAGATGTTGGGTATGAGATACGCCAATAACTGGCCTTAGTGCAAGTGGGAGATTGTTGGATATATGTATGCCCTAAAGGCCATTATGTGATAGTCGATGTATCTATACATGCATATATATTCAGTTTGCATTCTTGCTCGACATGATAGTATGCTATCTAGTTCTTCTTTATCTGACATGTTGATTTGATCATGCTTTTATTCATTCATACATGCTGATAAAGCCCTGAGGATATCGGCTTGACTACTCTGATTATGATGGAGATCATACTAGTGGGACATCTGTAGTCTATAAGCATATCCTGGAACGTCCCTATTCGTAGGTATATCGAGACAGGGCATCGATATACCAGAGTAGACTAGCGTATATGATACTAGACCCATACGATGGCGATGGATGTTCCCACATTCATCGATGTTTGACATCAAGATCATATACGGGTGCTCAGTGGTGACTGGGTACACTGGACGGACTCACCGAGAACTCCTATATGGAATTATATCTATCGTCGGATAGCAGTTCTCAGGTGACACTGGTACAGGTTAGTCTGTAGACCCGAGATCGTCATGGAGTCTTGTGTGTTCTTCCACTGTACTTTGATTGCCACCCTACCACGGCTCTACTGAGTCGTGCAAACAGGTGGCCGTTGGGTACGGTCCCGAGACACACGAAGACGATGAGCGATAGGAGGGGTTTCGTCTCTCCCGGTATTGGGAGTTGATGCTGTGCTGTGCCCGACTGGTTATAACAGCAAGTCCCTGGCCAGGGCTGCTGAGATTTGCTGATAAGTGTTATCAGTAGTTTCTCGATCTGTTATAGACCATTCACCGGCACGACTTATTGAGTTATTGGGGTCGACGTGACCATCCCTAGGCTCGATATGCAGCATATCTGACGAAGAGACCGGACTGTACGGTAGTGTTGCCGGAGGCTCGACGGGAGTTGTAGCAGGTTCGCTTGTTGTCTTCTGATCGCTCAATACCCGGGTGGCCGTTACGTTTAGCTGACCGCTTGCGGCTTGAGGGTACCTGATATGATCATCACCCTCTGCCGGCGTATTGACGAGTCTTAGAGTCCCACAAAGGAGTTACCCAGTCCAGGCGAAACGTTGTGGTGCGCGTATGCGATATGCGCATTCACCCGATTGAAATGTGCGTATATGATACCGAACATTGATCGGGTGAACTACTTTTGGTGGGGTCATATGAGATATGACTGGATTGATAAATCAAGTGTTGATTTATCATTTAACCATTAGTTTTCTCACTTAAAACCTTTTCTTGGATGATGGATGTGTGCATGCATGTGTGCTTTTCTTTCTTTCTTTCATGCTAGTTTCATGCATATGTGGATGTGCATACATGCACACATACATACACTCATCCATCATGGTTGTTAGCATATGGAAATGGTGGCAATATAAGACTCACACCATGGATTATATAATGGATTATTATTTAATTTTGGATTTAAAAGAAAATGAAAAAGGAAAGGATAATCTTTCATGCTTCTACATTCTTCCTTTGACCTAACCATGCTCAACTACCACTAACCTAAGGTTATCCTTCTCTTTATCATTCCAAACCAAAGTTAAATAATGTCTCCATCACTTTAACTATGGTTCATAGCATGAAGGAATAAAATATATATATTGATATATTTTTTTCTTCACTAGAGTTATCTTTTTACCTCTTCTCAAAAAATTGCCACCATCTTCTTCCTCTTGCTCTTTTGCTCTCTAGTTTTTTCTAGTGAGCAAATACCACTTAAAGATAGGTTTTTGAAGTGAGAAACCTAACCACAACATCATTCTACACAAGCTTAGCCGTTTTGTTTAGAGTGTTCTCTTCGGTTTGACGAAGTTGCGAGCTTGGACGGAGATCTCCGTGGTGGATCGTCGTGGACACAAGGGGACTTCAAGAGGACCTTCGTTCAACACCCTAGAGACCAAGGAGTCCAGCGAAAGGGAGCTACAAAGGTTGTAGTCTCGAAACCCTAGATTAGTTCGCTTTTTATTTCGAAACCCTAATTTTCTAGGATCGATCCCTTTGCATGTTAGTTTAGCACCTTAAAAATTATAACTTTGGGTCTTGTGATGCTTCAAAACACTTCATAGGGTGCTAAACAAACCTTACAGATGGGCCATGGGCCGTCCTCTTCAAAAACGGACCCTCGGAATGTAAAGGGCAAAGGGAAAGCGGCCTTTGTTACTAACACTCAACAACAGCCGAGCGACCAAAAACCGGCTGCTCGCCAAAGCAACGGGCGCCCGCGCCAATCCCTCGAAGAGAAGTTAGGACGTGCTTACTCGTTTCCTCTTGATAAAACGAGGAGACTGTTCGAACTGGCAATGCGCAACAAACTCATCACTCTGCCGGATCCGAGACGTCCACTGCAGCCTGGTGACGCCAACAGTCCCAACTATTGCTCCTACCACAGAGTAGTGGGCCACCCAATTGAGGATTGCTACGTCTTCGAAAACTAGGTCGAGGACCAATACCAACAAGGAAAGTTTACGTTGTCTGAAAACTGGAGGGTGAACCCACCATAGAAGCACGCTCCTAAAAAGGTGGACACGCTGGGGGCATCATGCTCATTTGTAGAAAAAGCTCCTTGGGAAGTTGTCCTTTCAGCTAAAACTAAAAGAATGCTGAAGGACCTTTAAGCATGTCCGGCGATCAGGTGGAAAGCCCGCTGGAGCCCGAGATCATTGAGGGGATGTTTAAGCCGCGCCTAACACCGAAAACTAATAGTGATGGGCAAGACCTCTAGGCCAAGCTTTCGAAGTCTTCGAAGAAAAAGAAGAAGATCAAGAAGGCCGTGTATCCTGAAAACAAGCGCACAGAACTACAAAAATATATTGACGCGCTGGAGGAATACAACCAAAAGGCGCGGACCCCAGTCACCCTAGAAGAGTTTCTCAACCACGTACTTGAGAACAGAGATAATGAAGAGGATGAGGGAAATGACTCGTTGGGAGAAACCGAAGATTATGTAGCAAGTTGCCACATGGTTTCTCACTCGTCGTTAAATAACGAAGAAACTCCCTCGGCGTCGGAATGCAACGCGGAGGAACTGGGGGCAGGATGGACGCTAAAATCCCTGAAACTGTCAGGAGACCTAATTGACAGGCTGCTAAACGAAGCCCTTAAAAAGAGCAAATCCGACCAAGAACGTGAAACAACCATATATGAAAAGGCCAAGCGTCGGTGTGAGGCTTAAGAAGCTATGGTAAGGATGAGTCGTAAAGCACTCAAACCAAGCCAGAGCACACCTACTACAAACAAGAGCAGGATCAAAATGGAGAAGCGGTTCGCCAAAGCCTTGTTGATGGGAATGAAGCTGCCCCCTCTCATGGAAGACACTCCCGGGAGTACGTGCCTCGACGAAGCGGATGTACATCCGAACTACTGCTTATACCATCGGAAGGTCACACACCCCATCGAAGAGTGCAATGCCTTCAAGAAGTGGTGGCAATGATACGTGTTCACCGGTAATACTTCAAGCGGATAAAGCGTAAAACTCGTTGACAATAAAGAAGCACGACAGACGAGTGTGAAGGAACGACTGACAACTGTCATATGGTTGATACCAGTTCGACAAAAGGAAAATCTCAAGTTCTTACATTTGGGAGCGATTCTGAGGAAAAAATAACCCTCGCCCCTCTCTTCAAAGAATCCACCTCTGGAAAAGAAGAAGAGGTGAAGAACTGCGAGAACATTCAGCTGCACAACCGTACGTTGCCTGAAAAGAACCTCGGGTCTACAAACAAAGGTTCGAGCAAAAGAGACAAGGGGAAGGAAAGAGTCCCTGAGGAAATTGCCCTCGATGATAGAGTCGTCAAAGAGCTCGCAGCCAAGGATCCGCTTAAGGAAAACAAGGTGGATTACAATGTCCTGGCACATCTGAGGAAGATACCTTCACAACTGAGAATACTGGATGCTCTCTTCCTGTCTAAAGAGGCACGTGATTCTCTGATCAAGGCACTGCAAGAGCCTGATCAGTTCCAAGCTTTCTTTGCGGAAGAAAAGATGAATGACGAGCTGGCAGAGGTTCATACAGCTGACATCACATTCGGCGATGAAGATCTCCTCCTTGGAACGTGCGAGCACAATCGTCCTCTATATGTCACCGGGTACTGCCACGACATCAAGATAGGGAAGATTCTGGTCGAGAACGGGTCCTCCGTCAACCTTCTCAACATGAAGGTGCTAAAGGAGATCTGCATGAACGTTCAGCACCTGGCTCGGGACAAAATTACCATCTCCGAGTTTGATTCACAGTCATCACGGACGCTGGGGTCCATAATATTGACATTACGCTTTGGGCTTCTCGTCATTGACATCAAATTTCATGTCATCGACACCAAGACCTGCTACAACGCTCTGCTCGGCCGGCCTTGGTTACATGAGTACAACGTCATTCCTTCTACACAACATCAGTGTATGAAGTATTTCAAAGACGGCTTCGAGTACACTGTTACGGGGGAGTTAAATCCATTCTCCGTAAATGAAGTCCGCAAATATGAAGACGCAAGGTACTTCCTACCAGACTTCAAGGACACGAAAAGATGTCATAAGCCGGAGAACCAACAAAAAGCCATCGCCACTATCCCGATCTTTGAGAGTGATACCAAGGAGACGACTGGCAGGACCATCTACTTCTATTTTGGTCTTTGGCAGTGACTCTGAAGACGAGGCCAACGCTGTATTCGCCATTCGCCCGTCAGTACAAACCATTACTGGAGCTGATCTGAGTTTACAAATCACTATGGTGCCGCCACGACATTACAAAGAACTCGATGCGCTTGATACATACAGCTACAAGAGTTGCCGACTTTCTACGTCCCTCCCAGACGAAAAGGCGATTCTCTTCTATCGATCTATGGAGACCAAAGTGGAGAAAGAAGTCTGGCATGGGGTTGAACTTGCGCTTGACATACTTCAGCCAATCCGTCTGCTCCGATATTACGCAGAGGGATTGAAAAGGCTATTATGATGCTAAGGCATACCTTTCAAACAAACTGCTCGACAAGCCTAGTTCTACAACAAAATTTGGGACGTTCCCGGGATTCAGCGAAAGATGCCCAATGGGAGGATGGAGATGATTGGGTTTGGATACATTCGGTCTAAGAAACGGGAGCGATTCCATGGCTGCCATGTCATAAATAACTCCGATAGAGAAGGGAATACTTTTCCAGATAGCGCTGATATTGAACCAGAGCGAGAGCCTGCTATAAGAATACCAAGTCTATCATTCGAAGAACAAATTGACAAGCTAATGAGAGAAGCCGGTCAAAAGGTTCGAGATGACCATAGCCGCGAAATAGCCATTTATGAGAAAGCCACGACGCAGCGTCTCACTCAGCCGTCTGCGGATAGAAAAGACTATGATGCCCTTCATCCTCAGCCCGCTGTGCGCTCTCGTGGCAAGGAAAAAGCCCGATACAGAGGCAACAACAATGTGAAGAACGAGAATGACGTTCTAAAACAGCGAAGGGGATCCAAGAAGCCATACAATCGAGAAAAAGTCAGCTGAAATCCATTGCTGATGAAGAAGATGGGTCGGGAATACTCTTTCCCCCAAGACAAGAAAAGGAAAATATTCAACCTTGTCATGAAGTATCAAATGATGACGCTCTTGGAGTCTCGGCATCCCGAACAAATAAACGAGGTCCATCACCCGGCTTATTGCTCCTACCACCGGGCAATAGGACATCCTCTTGAAGATTGCTTCACCTTCAAAGACTGGGTCGAAGACCAGTATCAGCAAGGCAGGTTTACTCTATCCGACAGTTGGAGGGTAATCCCACCATGAAAGCATGAGCCAAAAGCAACCTATATTGCGAAGGTAAGTTCAGATCAACATCGAGCTTGGAAACGAACTCGCACCTGCCACGTGATAACATTCTCAAAGGAGGGGGAGCACGAGAATATGGACGACCTCTCCCAGTGCTTCACAAATGAGAATGAGGACAAGATGATCTCAGAATTTCCACTGGCGCTAAAAGAGTTGGAAGACGGGATACACACCACGACGGACAATTTAAGAAAAAATGACTTAAGGACAGAAAACGATCCGAGGCCGACGTTCGTCGGTGAGTTGTTGTCTAAAACACAGGTGGCCACACTAAAGGACGTGCTTATGCAATATAAGGACTGCTTCTTATGGAACTATTCTGAGATGCCGGGACTAGATCCAAAAATAACGGTGGATAAACTGGCTATATCGCCGGACGTCAAGCCAGTTAAACAGGCGCCAAGAAGAATGCGGTTCAAACTTGAGATGAGTATCAACGCCGAAGTCAATAAACTAATTGATTCCGGATTCATCCAAGAAGTTCAGTATCCTGACTGGATTGCCAACATTGTTCCAGTGATGAAGAAAAATGGGACAGTGCGCATCTGTGTGGACTTCCGGGACCTTAACAAAGCTTGTCTAAAGATGACTTCCCAGTACTTGTTACCGAGCTGATGATCGATAACACATCCACTCATGTGGTCTTCTCCTTCATGGATGGATCTTCAGGTTACAATCAAATAAAGATGCATCCCGAAGACCAAAAGTATACCGCCTTCCGGACTCTGCCAGGCATATTCTGTTATATGGTGATGCCCTTCGGTCTGAAGAGCGCAAGCGCTACCTATCAGAGGGCTATGATGAAGTCTTCGATGAACTCATAAATGAGATTGTCGAATGCTATATTGACGACCTTGTGGTGAAAAACAAATCGTACGAGGAGCACTGGGAGGATCTAGACATAGTGTTCCAACGTTTTCGGAAATACAATCTAAAGATGAATCTTCTAAAATGCGTATTTGGAGTCTCCTCAGGCAAATTCCTAGGATTCAGCATACGACACCGAGGCATCGAAATAGACCCATCAAAGATTAAGGCGATTATGGAAATGCCCATGCCAAGAACTCTAAAACAATTGCGGTCTCTCCAAGAAAAGCTCGCATATATCCGACGGTTTATAGCTAACCTCTCCGGAAAATGCAGCCCCTACAGCCATCTAATGAAGAAGGGGAGCCCGTTCGTTTGGGATCATAAATTCCAAAGTGCACTAGACGAAATCAAGCAATATCTGCAAAACTCGCCGGTACTGACCGCTCCGGTCAGGAGAAAGCCCATCATTCTGTACACAATAGCCCTTGAAGGTTCTTCAGACGCGCCATGGGCACAAGAGAATGACCAGGGGAAGGAGAGAGCTCTCTACTATTTGAGTTGAGTTCTCCTGGGGGCAGAAAACAACTACTCCCCCATCGAAAAGCATTGCCTGGCACTGATCATCGCGATCACGAAGTTTCGACATTATGCCTTGGCACATGAGATCTATCTCATATCAAAGGTGGATTCTCTCAAATATTTGATGTCAAGAGCCATACTAACAGGAAGGCTTGGCAAATGGGCCCTCCTCTTGATGGAGTTCTCGATAACGTATCGAGCCCTCAAGGCAGTGAAAGACCAGGCCATCGCCGACTTTCTCACAGAGCATCCGATACCTGCCGACTCTCCCTTAAATTGAGAATTTCCAGACGAACACGCGTTCGACACAATAGAAGGGGAGAAGGAAGAAAATAATGCCCGATGGGAACTATACTTCGACGGAGCATCTTCCTTCAAGAAGAGAAAGCAAAGCGCCCCCATAATCAATGCTGGGGTGGGCCTTATCTTCGTGACTACGCAAGGAGGGATAATGCGTTTCGCCCTCTCCTTAACAGAGCCAAGAACAAACAACGAAGTTGAATATGTAGCTTTGATAGTGGGTCTTGAGATTGCTGTCGACATGGGAATCAAAAATCTCCTCATATATGGATACTCCCAGCTAGTCGTTAGCCAAGTAAATGACGACTATCAGACGTGTAAACCGGAGTTAGTAAAATATGGTGAAAGAGTGTAGCAACTGCTGACTTAAATTCCCTCCTACATCCTGGAAAGCATACCGCATGCGGAAAATAGCAAGGCGGATGCGTTAGCCAAGCTCGTTAACGAATTGGCCGAGGAAAACATCGATGACGTAAGGATCATTGTGCAAAGCCGCTGGATTCTTGCGCCGGCGGAAATATCTCCGGAGTCGTCTGAAAGAAAGGAAGAGACCAAACATGCAGCCTTCCAATTACGGGATGAAGAAAAGGGTATGGATTGGAGAGAAGTCTTCATAGATTATTTCAAATCCCATCGAACACCCGAAAATGCATTTTCAAGACATCAGCTCATGAAACGAGCTTTGTCTTTTGCCTTCGTCAGTGATACTCTATATAAGAGATCGTTCGACAGTTTGTGGCTAAGATACCTGGGACCAGAAGAATAAAAAAGAGTTGTCCAAGAAACCCACGACGGACTCTGCGGTTCTCATCAAGCCGGACCAAAGATGAAGCTGAAGATCAAGACAATAGGTTACCATTGGCCCACAATGATTTAGGATTGCCTCGAATATGCGAAGCAGTGTCACTCGTGCCAAATTCACGGGACTTCATCCACCAGTATCCAAATCCGCTACACCTAGCACTGGCTAGTTGGCCATTCAAAATGTGGGGCACCGATGTAATTGGGCCCATCAAACCAGCATCATCCAAAGGATATCGGTTCATATTGGCAACGACTGATTATTTCTCTAAGTGGGCAAAAGCAGTACCGCTAAGGAAAGTGAAGACGGTGAATGTCCTCCATTTCTTCAAAACACATGTCATCTATCGGTACGGCACTCCGCGGCGGATTATCTCGGATAATGGGCCGGCCTACAGAAGCCATAAGATCAGCCGCTTTGCACAGCAGCATAATATAAACTGGAGATACTCTTCAGTCTAGAATCCCCGAGCTAACGATCCAGCTGAGGCTTTCAACAAGACCTTGACGAAGATCATAAAGAAAACGGTGGCCATAAATAAAAAGGGCTGACACGGAAGACTGTATGAAGCTCTCTGGGCATATCGAACCATGTTCAATACGGCCACGAATACAACGTCATTTGCGTTGGTATTCGGCACAGAATCGGTACTTCTCTTGGAGATAGAGCTACCATCGTGGTAGTTCGATACGAGATGATGGATGAAGAAAATGCCCATCTTCGGCTTGAGGAGCTCGATGCCCTCAATGAAACTCGCCTCTTGGTTCAGCAAAACCTGGAAGCCTACAAAATAAGGATGACACGCTCATACGAAAGACTGGCTAGGCCGAGAACATTTCGCCAGGGCGAACTCGTGCTAACCGTCAGAAGACCTATGATCCCCAATTATGCAAAACGGGGGAAATTCAAGCCAAACTATGAAGGCTCATACATCATAGACAAATTTTACCAAGGTGGGGCCTATTTGCTCATGGATATGCACGGCGAAAGACCCTTCCGGCCAATAAACGGCCGATTCCTTAAGAAATACTACGTTTGACAAGTCACGACTCAGGTTAATGATAGATGACGACGCTCGTGTCCGCTTGCTATCTTCCTAAGTCAAAACTCAAAAAGTAGTATCTAACAAAACTTCGCCTCGAAGATGAGCATTGGACCGAAATGTCCCTAAACTAATAACGGACCGAAATGTTCTTAAACTAACCGTCGCCTCAAATATGGCGACAATGGACCGAGATGTCCTTAAACTAGCAATGGACCACTATGTCCTTAAACTGGCATTGGACCGAAACGTCCCTAAACTAGTACTCCGCCTCAAACATGGCGTATCGCCCCAAATTCGGCGATATCTTCTCTTGGGATCTATATTGCAATAAAAAATCCAACAGCAAAGACTGCAACCAAAGTGTTGTAAAAAACCGGTATGTCCACAAATGAAATGGGCACGGATGAAAACCAGAAATGGCGCCGTGAGTAAAAACATCAAGGCTACCGGTAGGCTTATGAAAACCCGAAATGGAGCAATCTCGTGTAAAAAAAGGTATGTCCACAAGCGAAATGGGCACGGATGAAAACCCGAAAGGGTGCCGTGAGTAAAAACAGCAGGGCTACCGGCGAGTTTGTGAAAACCCGAAAGGACGCAATCTCGTAAATTTTTCACTTACGGGATCCTCTCGACTCGTAAGGAGAACTCCCCCTATGAGACCCTTACGCCTCATAGAATTTAAAAGTCTTAAGTCACAGGTATCCAAACATGTTCTTAAGCCGTCGTATTCCCCAAGTTGCCCTACAGGTGGTCCGATATTAGCCCATGTATACAATCCATGGGTACAAATAAATGTTTCCCCCACCAAGTTCAACCAATCATGAGGGATGTCCTTATATGGTGAACGAAACTTGTAAGTCCTCTCGACTTATAAAGAGAAATTACTCTTATGAGATCCTTAGGACTTATAAGAGAAAACACCACTTAAAAGTCCTCACGACTTCTAAGAAGAACATACACCTACGAGATCCTCACAACTCGTAGGGAGAAATACCTTTATGAGACCCCTACGGCTCATAGAGCCAAAAAGCCTTAGTCGACAGGACCTTAACCCTGTTTGATAAGCCACCTTTGTTCAAGTCAGCAAAGGCAAATGATGATTCTCTCATGGCAACATCCCAGTGGTAGCGATACTGATGCCTAAATTGGTATCAGATTCTAAGTCCTTTCAAGGCAAATGATAATTCGCACCTGAAAATATTCCAGTGGTAGCGATGCTGATGCCTGAACATGTGTCAATTCCAAGTCCTTTCACGGCAAATGATGATTCGCTCCTGGCAATATTCCAGTTGCAGCGGTGCTGATGCCAGGATGGGTATTAGCTCTCTAGTTTCATACTCGCAACAAAAATCAGCGAGCAAAAAGATGCATATGAAATAGCCGAAATGATGGGGCAACTCGCAAAAAAAATCAGCGAGCAAAATTTATGCAAATAAAAACAGCCGAAATGTTTGGGCAACTCGCAATAAAATGCAGCGAGTAAAAAGAAGAGAACAGCCGAAATGATTGGGCACCGCGATAAAAAGCCGAAATGATTGGGCAATCGCGACCTTCGCGATATAAAAAGCTGAAATGATAGAGCATC
The DNA here is from genome assembly GCA_030015575.1 of Agapanthus africanus. NCBI lineage: Eukaryota > Viridiplantae > Streptophyta > Magnoliopsida > Asparagales > Amaryllidaceae > Agapanthus > Agapanthus africanus. Next base: position 141,830,275 of record CM057338.1, read on the forward strand.
GCGGAAATAAAAAAATGATGAAACTTTTGCCCTGCAGGCGAGTCCACGTCAACCCTTATATACAATCCATGGGAAAAAACAGAGAACCACATTTCCCCACCTGGCTCCATCAAAGGAGAAGCCAAGTCTTAACGGTTTACAAAACAACCTAAAGACTATCTCGACACTCGTCTCGTTACAGCAGACATTGTGTTAACACCGTAGTTTCTTCTCACTCCAGCAGGGTGCAGACGCGACGTCAACAAAACGGAGTCATGACAAAGTCCCTAATTCCAAGTCTCGACGGTTTACAAACAACCTAGAGACCACATTGACATTCGTCTCGTTACAGCAGACGCAGTGTCAACAATGGCGTTTCTTCTCACTCCAGCAGCATGCAGACACGACGTCAACAAGCGACCCTAGGGTCAAAACAAAGCGGAGCTATGACAAAGTCCCTAGTTCAAAGTCTCGATGGTTCACAAACAACCTAGAGACCACCTCGACACTCATCTCGTTACAATAGACGCAGTGTCACCAACGGCGTTTTTTCTCACTCCAGTAGGATGTAGACGCGACGTCAACAAGCGACTCTAGGGTCAAAACAAAGCAGAGCCATGAAAAATTCCCTAGTTCCAAGTCTCGACGGTTCACAAACAACCTAGAGACCACCTCGACACTCGTCTCATTACAACAGACGCAGTGTCAACAACGGTGTTTCTTCTCACTCCAGCAGGATGACAATGCGGCGTCAACAAAAAGGAGCCATGGCAAAGTCCCTACTTCCAAGTCTCGACGGTTCACAAACAACCAGAGACCACTTCGACACTCATATCGTTACAGCAGACGCAGTGTCACCAACGGCGTTTCTTCTCACTCTAGCAGGATGCAGATGCGACGTCAACAAGCGACCCCAGGGTCAAAACAAAATGGAGCCATGGAAAAGTCCCTAGTTTCAAGTCTCGATGGTTCACAAAACAACCTAGATATCACCTCAACATTCGTCTCATTATAGCAGACGCAGTGTTGACAAAGGAAGCGAAGGCCAAATTCCTAACTTCAGGGTCTTGACGACAACTTAAATAAAATCTGAAAGACTATCGGAGATCATCCCACACCAGCGCGGAGTGGTTATGACTCATCGGGGTTTCCAAACTGAGCCTAACCTTAAGTAAAAAAAAGCGTCATGGAAAATTCCTAACGTTTGCTCTTCCGACGGTAATATGACCTAAGGAGATTACTTGATGACGTCTTTTCCAGCCCCCGAAGGGATCAGAGACACGACAGTTGCGGGCCACTCGAATAGCAGCGTAAAGTCTGCATATCAGGGAATGCATCAGCCAACGTGACGGTACGACGGATAAAAACCCTAGTACCACAGACCCTAACGGATCTCTGTCGTAATGAGCATAGGTTAACTGTAACATTAGGACAGGTTTGCCTATAAGCCAAGGGAGGTAAACTAAACAAACTCTGAAATGAGTGCATAAACTAGAGATTCCGAGATGAGTGAATAAACTACAAACTCCGAAATGAGTGTATAAACTACTTCACACCAGATCAAGACAGCAAAAAAAGGAGAAATGCCAGTATAAAATAAAATATGTCTTATTCATGAATCAGAAGAATACAATCAGTACAATGAATGGGGTACAATGACATTTATTAAGGAGGAGGCATCTTCAACAAACTGACGAACCGCTCGTGCGCTCCCCTTAATTCCTTTTAGTGTTCTGCTACAGCGGCCAACTCCGCTTCGATTTGAGTCCGTTGCTGCAAACATGATAAAAGCTTTTCATCAATTTATTTCTTGGCAGCTTTGCAGTCCTGCATGACTCGCTCGGTGAAGTCAAGCTTCTGCCTTAGCGTCAACCCATCCGAAATACATCGTTGGAGGTTGTCGAAAATAACTTTTAGTTGCGTAGCATTCGCTTCAACATGGGCACGCAATTGGACGGATTCGCCGGAAGCCGCCTCATATTTCTTTCGCCTCAGGTCCGCCTCTGGTTCAAAATAGCGAATGAAAGAGACACTCTGCTCGACCCACGCAACCCGCTGAGAGTTCGAGGCCAGCACTTCAGGAGCGAGACGCTTAAGCTCAATCTTGTGCAGGCAAGCCTCGATCCTCCTGCAATAATCAATCCAAGAACCGATGAGATATTCATTATGGAAGTTCACGAGCGTCGCCAGTATTAGATTGACTTCGTCGGCAAAATCCGTAGCAGAAGTGAGGGCCTCGGCATTGAGATCTTCGATAAACTCGCTTAACGTTCGCCGGCTATTCGTTGTGCCCCTGGAGGATGTACGTTTAACGAAGAGCTCCACGGGCATGGGAATACGAGACTCAAAAGGAGTCGGAGCCGGTGTAATCGTTGCAAAATGAATTACGGTCAAATTTTAACTCGAAAGACAAAGAAAACACCCGAGAGATGGAATCTATCGTATCGGCTGTTGCAGGCGGCAGAATAGGGAGTACCGGAGGCATGGCTATTCTTTCGCTTCCTCCTCCGACTCGTGATACTGTGGTCAATATAAGGAAGGCTTAGCAACAATAGTCTACTCATAAAAAAAGAAACACTAGGTGAAGAATACACTAACCAATACCAGAAGGTGGAACGATTTCCGACTGAAAGGAAAAATGCGGGTTTAACACCTGGTTCAAATGGTCGAAAAGTACTCCTGCAGAGTCGCGACAATATACTGTCAATATAAGGAGGATTGTATCTACAGTGACGTAAATAAGTGAGAAACCCATACCTTCTAAGATTTGAGGAGGCGCGGAAGAAAGCAAAGGGACCGCGACCGTCGAAGTGGCGACTGGCGGAACTTCTTCAGCCTGCACAGTATCAGGGTTTACCGCGCCTATGCTCAAGACAAACGAAATATCATTAGAAGGGTTTAACAAGATTAAAATAAACTCAAAAACAACAACCTAAGGAGTACCTGATAGATCAGAGACCGAAACTGCGCCAGAAGCTTCACCAAGCGTTACGGCTTCCTCACTCTCTCTCGGGGGAATAAATTCTGCACCCATAGTTTCATCCCCTGACTCGATGAGGGCCGTCGTAATGCTTGCTGTCACGCCCCGCTTCCCAGAGTATGCTAAAATGGGCACGTGACATAGCCAACCATGCTACCTGTGGGTAGGAAGTATCCATCCATAGTCACATTATGGCTGTAGAGATATCAAGAACAAAAATAAAACTATCTAAAACATGTCCATAATCCAAGATAACATGAGTCAAGAATGAATAAATGCGAAAGCGAAAGATCCAATACAAAATAACTGGAATGTATGTCCCATAATGCGGGCTCACATCAGGAATAAAATGCAGTAAAGAAAAGCTAACTACTGCTAACACTCACAGCTCAGCCTGTCGGCTGAAGTACTCCTGCTCGGACTGCGACAGCGGTACAGAATCTGGGCCATGCAAAACCCAGACGTCAGCGCGTCAAGTCATCAAGTAATAACATAATAAACAGGCAATGCGAATATAAATATGAATAAAGCAAGGGTAACAATAATATGAATCAGAGCAGTGCAGGGTAGTGTGCAGTGGGTAAACTAAACTGTGCTATCAGGTTCTCTGTTCTAAAGTATTTGAAACCAAATTGATGAATCATCGATATAACTCAATAGTATCACATACATACCCGGGACCACGGCCACAATATTCTCGGGCTGAAGCCGAGACATGCCGCTAGGCACAAAACAGGAATGTGTACACTCAATAGTATCCCGTACATACCCGGGATCACGGCCATAATATTCTCGGCTGAAACCGAGACATGCCGCTAGGCACAAAACAGGAATGTGTACACCCAGAACAGGTAGTGAACTGTCGAGTTACAAGTCAGGTTTCACCTTTGATTTCCCCATACCCCCAAGCTATATGTGTATGTCAAGTCAGGTATCCCGAAATCAAGAAACTAATGCCAACACAGGATCAGGTAAACAGGTTTGTCTGGATAGACAACAGGAACGGTCCATGAGGACTACATGTCAGGTTTGTTGGCATTAAACACAAGATCAGGTAACGGGTCAGGTCATGGTATATCATGTCAAGTCAAGCAGTATACGGTACCATGTCGGGTCAATCAATATGTAGGTAGTAAGACAGGTCAGGAAGCAAGCGATATCATAGGTGTACTCACAATCAGTTATATAATCAAGCATGGGTATCAACAACATGATATAAGTAATGAATTAAGCAATAGGCAGATTCATTCGATTTGCAATACAGTTATCAATTGTGTCACAGAGATGATTTCAACATTATAGGAATGCAGTAAGACAATTATAGCCGTTTAATCATGTTATCAAGTTAAGATTTCATGGATGCAATGATATCTACATATATAGGTTCCAAGTTTGAAAGATAAAAATGTTATATAACAATCTTGAACACGAAAAATGGGAAATTATAACACCAAAGTTAAATTTATAAGTTTAGGGTGTCATTAATTATAAGTAAATATTGTTTAGTATGTAGCAAGGGTTACTTGCCTCGATGGGTCGCGAATCAGGAAAACGGAACGTTAACCGTCAGCGGGGAAAACTCGCGACGGACGCACGGTTCACGGAATGAACCCAAACGACGAACAAAGGAACCACACGGGTCGGGGTACCTCGCTGGAACATCGGGTCACGTCGTCGGCATCGTCAGATTCCGGCCGAGGAATGAACAGTGAATGTTAAGAGTTGCAATTAAGAAAAGAAAGGGAAAATAAAGAAGAAAGGGAAGGGGGATGGAGAAGGAAGTGCTCACGAGGATCTGTGGGACGAATGGTGACGGTCGACCTCGTCAACGGAGCTCCGACGGTCGGCCAACAGTGACCGCGAAACTGCAGATCGCCCAAAAAATGAGTATAGAAAAGAAGGAAGGAGGAAGGAGGAAGAAGAAGCTTACAAAGGAGATGCGCGAGGCCGGGGAGGTGGATCGAGATCGCCGGCGGCGACTCAAGGCGACGCAGACGCGTGCGGGGTGCAGGTGGCCGCGGTGATGGTGTAGGGTGGACGGGAACGTGGGGAAAGGAGGAAGAGGGGGCTTGGTGAGGTGCGGGTGAGGAGGCAACGAGGCCGGCGAGGGTGTCGTCGGCGTTGGGCTGCGGCGGCGAGGGGCACGCGGCAGTAGGGTTCGCGTGATGGTGGGTTCGCGTTTCTGGTTTCTGAAAAAGAAAAGGAGGAGGGCGAGAGATTTATATATAGGAGAGAGAGAGAGAGAGAGAGAGATAAAGCGATAGAGAGAGATAGAGAATACGGAAGAGAGAGGAGAGAGAAGTGGGGCCCACGGGGTTAAAGGAGAGGGCTGATTGGCCGAGAGTTGTAAGGGAAAAATATTAAAAGATTTAAACGATTTTTGTGGAAGAGTGAATATACATAGTTACGAAAATATATGATGGTTTAAAAATATTAAAAATTTGGGATTTTGGCGCAACGTAAAATATTTCCAAATCGAGCCCGGGTCGGGTCCAAAAATTTGAAATTGAAATAATAGAATTTTAAGCGGAATCCAAAAGTGAAAATGAAGTGTTTTATGATTAAAAAGCATACCCCCAAAACGGACACACGTACGTGCACGTAGCCGTCCAAACTCGCCCGTTTCACTGAACGGGACGAGGACACGATGCACGGACGCTACAACGGGGTTAGAGATGTCAAGCAGGCCAAGATGAATATTTTTAATTTTATTTTAGATGCCAAAATTGTTATATGCAGAAATGAATTTGCCGGGTAAAATTTTACAGTAAGCAACAGTCAAGCAAGATAAATGAAATGAGTGCCACACTACGTTCAAATGGTAACAGAAATTAGTAGCATTGGGCTCGGGTGATACATTATACCCAACTACAAAAAGAATTTCGTCCTCGAAATTCCAAGAATACAAAGACAGATAACTACAAGAAAAGGTGAGGAAACTTCTGCCGGATTTCATCTTCTCGTTCCCAAGTGGACTCTTCATGCGAGCGATTGCCCCAAGAAACAAGCACAAGAGGGATCACCTTGTTCTTAAGAACCTTTTCCCTTCGATCCACAATTTCAATCAGTCGCTCCCCAAAGTCAAGTCTTCCCGTACTGTTAGCTCCGAATGATCCAATACGTGTGTTTCATCTCGAACATACCTACGGAGTTGAGATACGTGAAACACATCGTGCACATTCGCCAAGGACTGCGGTAACGCCAAACGATACGTTACCTCACCAATACGCTCCACGATCTCAAAGGGTCCGACGAATCGAGGACTAAGCTTTCATCGACTTCCAAAACGAATCATCCCTCTGGTCGGTGATATCTTCAAGAATACCAAATCACCTACGGCGAACTCTAGAGGTCTTCTTGACGTATCTGCCCAACTCTTCTGTCTGTCTTGTGCTGCCTTCATATGATTTCTGATAGTGTTAACCTTCTCAACTGTCTGCACAACCAAATCTGGTCCCAATAATCTTCGTTCACCGACATCGTCCCAACAAACAGGTGAACGGCATTTACGATCATACAATACTTCAAATGGAGCCATCTGGATAGTTGCCTGAAAACTGTTGTTGTAAGAAAACTCCACCAAATGTAGATGATCCTCCCAAGAACCCTTGAAGTCCAACATGCAAGCTCTCAACATATCCTCGAGAGTTTAGATCGTTCTCTCCTACTGACCATCAGTTTGAGGATGATAAGCTGTGCTAAACTTCAATCGAGTCCCCAAACTTTCCTGTAAACTCCTCCAGAAGTGTGATAAGAACCGAGTGTCCCGATCGGACACAATGCTCACCGGTACTCCATGCAATCTCACAATCTCTTGCATGTACCGCTCCGCCAAGGTCTCTGTTGATTGACCAACCCGAAAAGGAATAAAGTGAGCTGCCTTGGTCAACCGATCAACAATCACCCATACAGCATTGTTGCCTTTTGGACTCCGCGGTAAAGCCGTTACGAAATCCATGGTTATATGTTCTCACTTCCACTGAGGAATCGGAAGTGGTTGCAATAAACCAGCAACCCTTTGATGTTCAGCCTTAACTTGCTGACACACCAAGCACTTTGCCACAAAGCGAGCAATCTCCCGTTTCATGCCTTTCCACCAGAAATGCTGTCGAATATCTCGGTACATCTTTGTGCCTCCTGGATGTACAGAATAAGCTGAACTGTGTGCCTCCTTCATAAGCTCTTCGCGAATATCTCCCTTTGGCACACACAAACGGCTACCATACCTCAACGAACCATCTTCCTGGATCAATAAATCTGTTCGTAGCCCGGCTTCAACCTGTCCTCGAAACTTTTGCAGTCTAGGGTCCTACGATTGTGCTGCTTTAATATTCTCGATCAACGATGAATGTACTTGTAGCTGCATCAACTGTCCCGTAGAATGCGGTAGCATAACCTCCAAGTCAAATCTTCTAAAATCTTCAACAAGCTCTTTCTGCGTAGTTAACACCTGAATTGCTGGTAACCGACTAAGCGCATCCGGCATGACATTAACCTTCCTCGGATGGTATTTAAGATCAAGATCGTAGTCAGCCATCAGCTCCAACCATCTACGCTACCTCATATTAAGCTCCTTCTGTGTGAACACATACTTCAAGCTCTTATGATCAGTAAAAACTTCGACCCTTTCGCCCAAAAGGTAGTGTCTCCAAATCTTCAAAGCGAAAATCACAGCCGCAAGCTCAAAGTCATAAGTTCGATAATTCTTCTCATGGGTCTTCAACTGTCTCGATGCGTACGCTACAACCTTCCCATACTGCATCAAAACACATCCCAATCCTTTCCCAGATGCGTCGCTGTGAATCACCAATCCTCCGGAATTGTCTGGCACGGTCAGAATAGGGGCGGTTATCAACTTCTGCTTCAACGTCTCAAAAGCTAACGCACATTTATCCGTCCATACAAAAGGTACCTCCTTGCGCGTAAGCTTGGTCAACGGCTCTGCCAGACGAGCAAAGTTCTCTACAAATCTCCTGTAATATCCGGCGAGTCCAAGAAAACTTCTTATGTCCGCAACATTCCTTGGAATCGGCCAGTCTCGAACTGCTGCAATCTTTTCTGGATCGACGGCAATTCCATCGCCAGACACAACATGCCCCAAAAACTTTACTTCCTCCAGCCAAAACTCGCACTTACTCATCTTCGCATATTACTTCTTCTGTCTCAACGTTTGCAGTACGATCTTCAAATGCTCGGTATGCTCTTCAAAACTCTTCGAGTAAACCAGAATATCGTCAATGAATACCACAATATACTGGTCCAAGAACGGTGAAAAGATTCGGTTCATCAAGCCCATGAATACTGCCGGCGCATTCGTTACTCCGAAGGGCATCACTAAGTACTCGTAATGTCCATACCGAGTTCGGAACGCCGTCTTGCAAATATCTTTTGTTTTCACTCGGACCTGATGATATCCGGATCGCAAATCCAGCTTCGAGAATACCCTCGTGCCACTAAGCTGCTCGAAAAGTTCGCCAATGCGAGGGATCGGGTACTTGTTCTTGATAGTCACCCGGTTTAATTCTCGATAGTCGATGCACATCCTTCTTGTGCCATCCTTCTTCTTTACTAGAAGAACTGGAGCTCCCCAAGGCGAGTTACTGCTTCGAATCCAACCTTTTTCAAGCAATTCAGCAATCTGTTTCTTGACTTCTTCCAACTCTACTGGTGCCATTGGATAATACGCTTTGGATACTGGCGCTGCACCAGGAATAAGATCAATTGCGAACTCCACGTCTCGCTTCGGCGGTAATCCCGATATATCTTCAACTACGTCCATAAAATCACGAACAACAGCCGGCTCTTCACTTAAATCAACTTCCATTGCTGCAAGAATATCACTTGTCGGCCTAGCCCTAAACTCGACTGGCCCGACAGAACTGCTTCCTCCAGTGAAGGTAAACTCAGGATGTCCGGGAATCTGGAAAATTACTTTCTTCGCCCTACAATCAATGTGAGCATGGAAAGTGCCAAGAAAATCCATTCCCAAGACGACTTCATAGCTGCCCGTATCAATCACCAAGAAATCTGTAAAAAGCTCCCGTCTGCACACAACAACTGTACAATCCTTACATTCCCTACTAGCTATGATTTTCCCATTCCCAGTGTGTATGTCCCAGAAACTAGACAGGGTCGTGTAGTCAATTGAGTGTGTAGTTAAAAACTTGGATGACATAAAACAATGGGATGCACCAGAATCAAGTAACGCTAATGCGGGAAAACCATGAACGAGTAGATTACCTGAAACAACTTCTCCTGACGCCTTAGCTTCTTCAGCTGTCAAGGTAAAAGCTCGAGCCTGATTAGGTCCTTGAGTCAGCTGTTTCTGCCCCTGGAACGGTCTCTGCGGAGGCTTCTGAAAATCATCTCTCGTACGAAGCTTCGACGGACAAGGACCAACGGCGTGATCAGCCGCTCCACAAACCAAACAAAGTCCCAGCCTCCTTCGACAATCCTTTTGCATGTGGCCAGGTAAATTGCAATAGTTACAGGTTATGCTCTTTCTTCGATCGACAATCACTGGCTTCTTCATGGGTGCTACACCTCGACGGTCCACTGGAATACCTCTGCGACCATGAGCTCGGTTAGGTACAAATGCTGGCTTCCTTACCGCAACTGCTGTCTGCTGCGAACTCCCCTTCATTCCAGATAAACTCTGCTGCTCTCGGGCTGCCGCAAGTACTTGTGAGAAAGTGGCAAACCCAGGGAGATAATCTGCCGCTGGATGTCCACGTCCAAGCTGCGCATGAACCTTCGTGCCCTGTCTGTATCATTGGCAACTAAAGGTCCAGCGAATCTACTGAGACTTGTCCATTCTGCTGCATGCACATCCACGGGTGCTCCATTCTGCTTTAGCCCGATGAATTTCTCTTCCATTTCCTCCCGTGCAGTCCGCGGGAAGAACTTCTCCAGGAAACTCTTTGAAAAATCCGCCCACTTGATTGGCTTGGGCAAACGGTTCTCCTCTACAAGCCACCATTCTCGGGCGTAGTCCACTAACTGAATGCGTACCACATCAACTCTTTTCTCATCTGGAATCTGTGCCGCAATAAGCAAGTTCTCTGTGTCAACTAGCCACTGCTCCGCTGGCAATGGCTCATCCAAACCAGTAAATGTAGACGTACCCAAACGTCTGAAATCTGCTACGGTCCCTACTTGATCAACTGGTTTAGCTCCAACATTGTTCACACTGCAAACCTTCCTGAAACGAGTCCACCTGCTGCTGGATCAGCTCGGTCTGTTTCTTTTGATTCTCCAGCATTCCTCTTATCACTCCAAGCATGGCGGCTTCGTCCACACGCCTCTGGTACGTCTTCAAATTCTTACCGGCCATATTCCTGAAATCAAAACACCCAATATTAGCATGATGATAGATTCAAAATATAGATCAAGGCTAGAACTCCAAGATACTTAAATAGAGTGTCGCATTGTAACTATGCCGCGGTATCATAGCCACAATTACATAACTCCACCCAAGTCGCCTAAGTCCTAGAGATAACAAGGAATCAGGTTTCGAGTTGATATGCAAAGGAAGTTTGCACATCGTAGAAGATATAATCAGGAAGAATGTGATTCAAGAATGGTAAACGGCAAGGTGACAGGACATGTTTCCTAAATACGGGTATTCTGATTCGTGTATTGGGTACAATACCCAACTACAAAAGAATCAACCCGACTAACCTATGGCTCTGATACCAAAAGAACCATGTCACGCCCCGCTTCCCAGAGTACGCTAAAATGGGCACGTGACATAACCAACCATGCTACCTGTGGGTAGGAAGTATCCATCCACAGTCACATTACGGCTGTAGAGATATCAAGAACAAAAATAAAACTATCTAAAACATGTCCATAATCCAAGATAACATGAGTCAAGAATGAATAAATGCGGAAGCGAAAGATATACAAAATAACTGGAATGTATGTCCCATAATGCGGGCTCACATCAAGAATAAAATGCAGTAAAGAAAAGCTAACTACTGCTAACACTCACAGCTCAGCCTGTCGGCTGAAGTACTCCTGCTCGGACTGCGACAGCGGTACAGAATCTGGGCCATGCAAAACCCAGACGTCAGCGCGTCAAGTCATCAAGTAATAACATAATAAACAGGCAATGCGAATATAAACATGAATAAAGCAAGGGTAACAATAATATGAATCAGAGCAGTGCAGGGTAGTGTGCAGTGGGTAAACTAAACTGTGCTATCAGGTTCTCTGTTCTAAAGTCTTTGAAACCAAATTGATGAATTATCGATGTAACTCAATAGTATCCCGTACATACCCGGGACCACGGCCACAATATTCTCGGGCTGAAGCCGAGACATGCCGCTAGGCACAAAACAGGAATGTGTACACTCAATAGTATCCCGTACATATCCGGGACCACGGCCACAATATTCTCGGCTGAAACCGAGACATGTCGCTAGGCACAAAACATGAATGTGTACACCCAGAACAGGTAGTGAACTGTCGAGTTACAAGTCAGGTTTCACCTTTGATTTCCCCATACCCCCAAGCTATATGTATATGTCAAGTCAGGTATCCCGAAATTAAGAAATTAATGCCAACACAGGATCAGGTAAACAGGTTTGTCTGGATAGACAACAGGAACGGTCCATGAGGACTACATGTCAGGTTTGTTGGCATTAAACACAAGATCAGGTAACGGGTCAGGTCATGGTATATCATGTCAAGTCAAGCAGTATACGGTACCATGTCGGGTCAATCAATATGTAGGTAGTAAGACAGGTCAGGAAGCAAGCGATATCATAGGTGTACTCACAATCAGTTATATAATCAAGCATGGGTATCAACAACATGATATAAGTAATGAATTAAGCAATAGGCAGATTCATTCGATTTGCAATACAGTTATCAATTGTGTCACAGAGATGATTTCAACATTATAGGAATGCAGTAAGACAATTATAGCCGTTTAATCATGTTATCAAGTTAAGATTTCATGGATGCAATGATATCTACATATATAGGTTCCAAGTTTGAAAGATAAAAATGTTATATAACAATCTTGAACACGAAAAATGGGAAATTATAACACCAAAGTTAAATTTATAAGTTTAGGGTGTCATTAATTATAAGTAAATATTGTTTAGCATGTATCAAGGGTTACTTGCCTCGATGGGTCGCGAATCAGGAAAACGGAACGTTAACCGTCAGCGGGGAAAACTCGCGACGGACGCACGGTTCACGGAATGAACCCAAACGACGAACAAAGGAACCACACGGGTCGGGGTACCTCGCTGGAACATCGGGTCACGTCGTCGACATCGTCGGATTCCGGCCGAGGAATGAACAGTGAATGTTAAGAGTTGTAATTAAGAAAAGAAAGGGAAAATAAAGAAGAAAGGGAAGGGGGATGGAGAAGGAAGTGCTCACGAGGATCTGTGGGACGAATGGTGACGGTCGACCTCGTCAACGGAGCTCCGACGGTCGGCCAACAGTGACCGCGAAACTGCAGATCGCCCAAAAAATGAGTATAGAAAAGAAGGAAGGAGGAAGGAGGAAGAAGAAGCTTACAAAGGAGATGCGCGAGGCCGGGGAGGTGGATCGAGATCGCCGGCGGCGACTCAAGGCGACGCAGACGCGTGCGGGGTGCAGGTGGCCGCGGTGATGGTGTAGGGTGCACGGGAACGTGGGGAAAGGAGGAAGAGGGGGCTTGGTGAGGTGCGGGTGAGGAGGCAACGAGGCCGGCGAGGGTGTCGTCGGCGTTGGGCTGCGGCGGCGAGGGGCACGCGGCAGTAGGGTTCGCGTGATGGTGGGTTCGCGTTTCTGGTTTCTGAAAAAGAAAAGGAGGAGGGCGAGAGATTTATATATAGGAGAGAGAGAGAGAGAGAGAGATAAAGCGATAGAGAGAGATAGAGAATACGGAAGAGAGAGGAGAGAGAAGTGGGGCCCACGGGGTTAAAGGAGAGGGCTGATTGGCCGAGAGTTGTAAGGGAAAAATATTAAAAGATTTAAACGATTTTTGTGGAAGAGTGAATATACATAGTTACGAAAATATATGATGGTTTAAAAATATTAAAAATTTGGGATTTTGGCGCAACGTAAAATATTTCCAAATCGAGCCCGGGTCGGGTCCAAAAATTTGAAATTGAAATAATAGAATTTTAAGCGGAATCCAAAAGTGAAAATGAAGTGTTTTATGATTAAAAAGCATACCCCCAAAACGGACACACGTACGTGCACGTAGCCGTCCAAACTCGCCCGTTTCACTGAACGGGACGAGGACACGATGCACGGACGCTACAACGGGGTTAGAGATGTCAAGCAGGCCAAGATGAATATTTTTAATTTTATTTTAGATGCCAAAATTGTTATATGCAGAAATGAATTTGCCGGGTAAAATTTTACAGTAAGCAACAGTCAAGCAAAATAAATGAAATGAGTGCCACACTACGTTCAAATGGTAACAGAAATTAGTAGCATTGGGCTCGGGTGATACATTATACCCAACTACAAAAAGAATTTCGTCCTCGAAATTCCAAGAATACAAAGACAGATAACTACAAGAAAAGGTGAGGAAACTTCTGCCGGATTTCATCTTCTCGTTCCCAAGTGGACTCTTCATGCGAGCGATTGCCCCAAGAAACAAGCACAAGAGGGATCACCTTGTTCTTAAGAACCTTTTCCCTTCGATCCACAATTTCAATCAGTCGCTCCCCAAAAGTCAAGTCTTCTCGTACTGTTAGCTCCGAATGATCCAATACGTGTGTTTCATCTCGAACATACCTACGGAGTTGAGATACGTGAAACACATCGTGCACATTCGCCAAGGACTGCGGTAACGCCAAACGATACGTTACCTCACCAATACGCTCCACGATCTCAAAGGGTCCGACGAATCGAGGACTAAGCTTTCATCGACTTCCAAAACGAATCATCCCTCTGGTCGGTGATATCTTCAAGAATACCAAATCACCTACGGCGAACTCTAGAGGTCTTCTTGACGTATCTGCCCAACTCTTCTGTCTGTCTTGTGCTGCCTTCATATGATTTCTGATAGTGTTAACCTTCTCAACTGTCTGCACAACCAAATCTGGTCCCAATAATCTTCGTTCACCGACATCGACCCAACAAACAGGTGAACGGCATTTACGACCATACAATACTTCAAATGGAGCCATCTGGATAGTTGCCTGAAAACTGTTGTTGTAAGAAAACTCCACCAAATGTAGATGATCCTCCCAAGAACCCTTGAAGTCCAACATGCAAGCTCTCAACATATCCTCGAGAGTTTAGATCGTTCTCTCCTACTGACCATCAGTTTGAGGATGATAAGCTGTGCTAAACTTCAATCGAGTCCCCAAACTTTCCTGTAAACTCCTCCAGAAGTGTGATAAGAACCGAGTGTCCCGATCGGACACAATGCTCACCGGTACTCCATGCAATCTCACAATCTCTTGCATGTACCGCTCCGCCAAGGTCTCTGTTGATTGACCAACCCGAAAAGGAATAAAGTGAGCTGCCTTGGTCAACCGATCAACAATCACCCATACAGCATTGTTGCCTTTTGGACTCCGCGGTAAAGCCGTTACGAAATCCATGGTTATATGTTCTCACTTCCACTGAGGAATCGGAAGTGGTTGCAATAAACCAGCAACCCTTTGATGTTCAGCCTTAACTTGCTGACACACCAAGCACTTTGCCACAAAGCGAGCAATCTCCCGTTTCATGCCTTTCCACCAGAAATGCTGTCGAATATCTCGGTACATCTTTGTGCCTCCTGGATGTACAGAATAAGCTGAACTGTGTGCCTCCTTCATAAGCTCTTCGTGAATATCTCCCTTTGGCACACACAAACGGCTACCATACCTCAACGAACCATCTTCCTGGATCAATAAATCTGTTCGTAGCCTGGCTTCAACCTGTCCTCGAAACTTTTGCAGTCTAGGGTCCTACGATTGTGCTGCTTTAATATTCTCGATCAACGATGAATGTACTTGTAGCTGCATCAACTGTCCCGTAGAATGCGGTAGCATAACCTCCAAGTCAAATCTTCTAAAATCTTCAACAAGCTCTTTCTGCGTAGTTAACACCTGAATTGCTGGTAACCGACTAAGCGCATCCGGCATGACATTAACCTTCCTCGGATGGTATTTAAGATCAAGATCGTAGTCAGCCATCAGCTCCAACCATCTACGCTACCTCATATTAAGCTCCTTCTGTGTGAACACATACTTCAAGCTCTTATGATCAGTAAAAACTTCGACCCTTTCGCCCAAAAGGTAGTGTCTCCAAATCTTCAAAGCGAAAATCACAGCCGCAAGCTCAAAGTCATAAGTTCGATAATTCTTCTCATGGGTCTTCAACTGTCTCGATGCGTACGCTACAACCTTCCCATACTGCATCAAAACACATCCCAATCCTTTCCCAGATGCGTCGCTGTGAATCACCAATCCTCCGGAATTGTCTGGCACGGTCAGAATAGGGGCGGTTATCAACTTCTGCTTCAACGTCTCAAAAGCTAACGCACATTTATCCGTCCATACAAAAGGTACCTCCTTGCGCGTAAGCTTGGTCAACGGCTCTGCCAGACGAGCAAAGTTCTCTACAAATCTCCTGTAATATCCGGCGAGTCCAAGAAAACTTCTTATGTCCGCAACATTCCTTGGAATCGGCCAGTCTCGAACTGCTGCAATCTTTTCTGGATCGACGGCAATTCCATCGCCAGACACAACATGCCCCAAAAACTTTACTTCCTCCAGCCAAAACTCGCACTTACTCATCTTCGCATATAACTTCTTCTGTCTCAACGTTTGCAGTACGATCTTCAAATGCTCGGTATGCTCTTCAAAACTCTTCGAGTAAACCAGAATATCGTCAATGAATACCACAATATACTGGTCCAAGAACGGTGAAAAGATTCAGTTCATCAAGTCCATGAATACTGCCGGCGCATTCGTTACTCCGAAGGGCATCACTAAGTACTCGTAATGTCCATACCGAGTTCGGAACGCCGTCTTGCAAATATCTTTTGTTTTCACTCGGACCTGATGATATCCGGATCGCAAATCCAGCTTCGAGAATACCCTCGTGCCACTAAGCTGCTCGAAAAGTTCGCCAATGCGAGGGATCGGGTACTTGTTCTTGATAGTCACCCGGTTTAATTCTCGATAGTCGATGCACATCCTTCTTGTGCCATCCTTCTTCTTTACTAGAAGAACTGGAGCTCCCCAAGGCGAGTTACTGCTTCGAATCCAACCTTTTTCAAGCAATTCAGCAATCTGTTTCTTGACTTCTTCCAACTCTACTGGTGCCATTGGATAATACGCTTTGGATACTGGCGCTGCACCAGGAATAAGATCAATTGCGAACTCCACGTCTCGCTTCGGCGGTAATCCCGATATATCTTCAACTACGTCCATAAAATCACGAACAACAGCCGGCTCTTCACTTAAATCAACTTCCATTGCTGCAAGAATATCACTTGTCGGCTTAGCCCTAAACTCGACTGGCCCGACAGAACTGCTTCCTCCAGTGAAGGTAAACTCAGGATGTCCGGGAATCTGGAAAATTACTTTCTTCGCCCTACAATCAATGTGAGCATGGAAAGTGCCAAGAAAATCCATTCCCAAGACGACTTCATAGCTGCCCGTATCAATCACCAAGAAATCTGTAAAAAGCTCCCGTCTGCACACAACAACTGTACAATCCTTACATTCCCTACTAGCTATGATTTTCCCATTCCCAGTGTGTATGTCCCAGAAACTAGACAGGGTCGTGTAGTCAATTGAGTGTGTAGTTAAAAACTTGGATGACATAAAACAATGGGATGCACCAGAATCAAGTAACGCTAATGCGGGAAAACCATGAACGAGTAGATTACCTGAAACAACTTCTCCTGACGCCTTAGCTTCTTCAGCTGTCAAGGTAAAAGCTCGAGCCTGATTAAGTCCTTGAGTCAGCTGTTTCTGCCCCTGGAACGGTCTCTGCGGAGGCTTCTGAAAATCATCTCTCGTACGAAGCTTCGACGGACAAGGACCAACGGCGTGATCAGCCGCTCCACAAACCAAACAAAGTCCCAGCCTCCTTCGACAATCCTTTTGCATGTGGCCAGATAAATTGCAATAGTTACAGGTTATGCTCTTTCTTCGATCGACAATCACTGGCTTCTTCATGGGTGCTACACCTCGACGGTCCACTGGAATACCTCTGCGACCATGAGCTCGGTTAGGTACAAATGCTGGCTTCCTTACCGCAACTGCTGTCTGCTGCGAACTCCCCTTCATTCCAGATAAACTCTGCTGCTCTCGGGCTGCCGCAAGTACTTGTGAGAAAGTGGTCAAACCCAGGGAGATAATCTGCCACTGGATGTCCACGTCCAAGCTGCGCATGAACCTTCGTGCCCTGTCTGCATCATTGGCAACTAAAGGTCCAGCGAATCTACTGAGACTTGTCCATTCTGCTGCATGCACATCCACGGGTGCTCCATTCTGCTTTAGCCCGATGAATTTCTCTTCCATTTCCTCCCGTGCAGTCCGCGGGAAGAACTTCTCCAGGAAACTCTTTGAAAAATCCGCCCACTTGATTGGCTTGGGCAAACGGTTCTCCTCTACAAGCCACCATTCTCGGGCGTAGTCCACTAACTGAATGCGTACCACATCAACTCTTTTCTCATCTGGAATCTGTGCCGCAATAAGCAAGTTCTCTGTGTCAACTAGCCACTGCTCCGCTGGCAATGGCTCATCCAAACCAGTAAATGTAGACGTACCCAAACGTCTGAAATCTGCTACGGTCCCTACTTGATCAACTGGTTTAGCTCCAACATTGTTCACACTGCAAACCTTCCTGAAACGAGTCCACCTGCTGCTGGATCAGCTCGGTCTGTTTCTTTTGATTCTCCAGCATTCCTCTTATCACTCCAAGCATGGCGGCTTCGTCCACACGCCTCTGGTACGTCTTCAAATTCTTACCGGCCATATTCCTGAAATCAAAACACCCAATATTAGCATGATGATAGATTCAAAATATAGATCAAGGCTAGAACTCCAAGATACTTAAATAGAGTGTCGCATTGTAACTATGCCGCGGTATCATAGCCACAATTACATAACTCCACCCAAGTCGCCTAAGTCCTAGAGATAACAAGGAATCAGGTTTCGAGTTGATATGCAAAGGAAGTTTGCACATCGTAGAAGATATAATCAGGAAGAATGTGATTCAAGAATGGTAAACGGCAAGGTGACAGGACATGTTTCCTAAATACGGGTATTCTGATTCGTGTATTGGGTACAATACCCAACTACAAAAGAATCAACCCGACTAACCTATGGCTCTGATACCAAAAGAACCATGTCACGCCCCGCTTCCCAGAGTACGCTAAAATGGGCACGTGACATAACCAACCATGCTACCTGTGGGTAGGAAGTATCCATCCACAGTCACATTACGGCTGTAGAGATATCAAGAACAAAAATAAAACTATCTAAAACATGTCCATAATCCAAGATAACATGAGTCAAGAATGAATAAATGCGGAAGCGAAAGATATACAAAATAACTGGAATGTATGTCCCATAATGCGGGCTCACATCAAGAATAAAATGCAGTAAAGAAAAGCTAACTACTGCTAACACTCACAGCTCAGCCTGTCGGCTGAAGTACTCCTGCTCGGACTGCGACAGCGGTACAGAATCTGGGCCATGCAAAACCCAGACGTCAGCGCGTCAAGTCATCAAGTAATAACATAATAAACAGGCAATGCGAATATAAACATGAATAAAGCAAGGGTAACAATAATATGAATCAGAGCAGTGCAGGGTAGTGTGCAGTGGGTAAACTAAACTGTGCTATCAGGTTCTCTGTTCTAAAGTCTTTGAAACCAAATTGATGAATTATCGATGTAACTCAATAGTATCCCGTACATACCCGGGACCACGGCCACAATATTCTCGGGCTGAAGCCGAGACATGCCGCTAGGCACAAAACAGGAATGTGTACACTCAATAGTATCCCGTACATATCCGGGACCACGGCCACAATATTCTCGGCTGAAACCGAGACATGTCGCTAGGCACAAAACATGAATGTGTACACCCAGAACAGGTAGTGAACTGTCGAGTTACAAGTCAGGTTTCACCTTTGATTTCCCCATACCCCCAAGCTATATGTATATGTCAAGTCAGGTATCCCGAAATTAAGAAATTAATGCCAACACAGGATCAGGTAAACAGGTTTGTCTGGATAGACAACAGGAACGGTCCATGAGGACTACATGTCAGGTTTGTTTGCATTAGACACAAGATCAGGTAACGGGTCAGGTCATGGTATATCATGTCAAGTCAAGCAGTATACGGTACCATGTCGGGTCAATCAATATGTAGGTAGCAAGACAGGTCAGGAAGCAAGCGATATCATAGGTGTACTCATAATCAGTTATATAATCAAGCATGGGTATCAACAACATGATATAAGTAATGAATTAAGCAATAGGCAGATTCATTCGATTTGCAATACAGTTATCAATTGTGTCACAGAGATGATTTCAACATTATAGGAATGCAGTAAGACAATTATAGCCGTTTAATCATGTTATCAAGTTAAGATTTCATGGATGCAATGATATCTACATATATAGGTTCCAAGTTTGAAAGATAAAAATGTTATATAACAATCTTGAACACGAAAAATGGGAAATTATAATACCAAAGTTAAATTTATAGGTTTAGGGTGTCATTAATTATAAGTAAATATTGTTTAGCATGTAGCAAGGGTTAATTGCATCGATGGGTCGCGAATCGGGAAAACGGAACGTTAACCGTCGGCGGGGAAAACTCGCGACGGGCGTACGGTTCACGGAATGAACCCAAACGACGAACAAAGGAACCACACGGGTCGGGGTACCTTGCTGGAACGTCGGGTCACGTCGTCGGCATCGTCGGATTTCGGCCGAGGAATGAACAGTGAATGTTAAGAGTTGCAATCAAGAAAAGACAGGGAAAATAAAGAAGAAAGGGAAGGGGGATGGAGAAGGAAGTGCTCACGAGAATCTATGGGACGGGTGGTGACGGTCGACCTCGTTGACGGAGCTCCGGCGGTCGGCCAACAGTGACCGCGAAACTGCAGATCGCCCAAAAAATGAGTATAGAAAAGAAGGAAGGAGGAAGGAGGAAGAAGAAGCTTACAGAGGAGATGCGCTAGGCCGGGGAGGCGGATCGAGATCGCGGCTGCGACTCAAGGCGGCGCAGACGCGTGCGGGGTGCAGGTGGCCGCGGTGATGGTGTAGGGTGCACGGGAATGTGGGGAAAGGAGGAAGAGGGGGCTTGGTGAGGTGAGGGTGAGGAGGCAATGAGGCCGGCGAGGGTGTCGTCGGCGTTGGGCTGCGGCGGCGAGGGGCACGCGGCGGTAGGGTTTGCGCGATGGTGGGTTCACGTTTCTGGTTTTTGAAAAAGAAAAGAAGGAGGGAGAGAGATTTATATATAGGAGAGAGAGAGAGATATGGGGGGGGGGGAGAGAGAAAGATAGAGAGATAGAGAGAGATAGAGAATACGGGGAGAGAGAGGAGAGAGAAGTGGGGCCCACGGGGTTAAAGGAGAGGGCTGATTGGCTGAGAGTTGTAAGGGAAAAATATTAAAAGATTTAAACGATTTTTGTGGAACAGTGAATATATATAGTTACGAAAATATACGATGGTTTAAATATATTAAAAATTTGGGATTTTGGTGCAATGTAAAACATTTCCAAATCGCGCCCGGGTCGGGTCCAAAAATTTGAAATTGAAATAATAGAATTTTAAGCGAGATCCAAAAGTGAAAATGAAGTGTTTTATGATTAAAAAGCATACCCCGAAAACGGACACACGTACGTGCACGTAGCCGTCCAAACTTGCCCGTTTCACTGAACGGGACGAGGACACGACGCACGGACTCTACAATGGGGTTAGGGGTGTCAAGCAGGCCAAGATGAATATTTTTAATTTTATTTTAGATGCCAAAATTGTTATATGCAGAAATGAATTTGCCAGGTAAAATTTTACAGTAAGCAACAGTCAAGCAAGATAAATGAAACGAGTGCCACACTACGTTCAAACGGTAACAGAAATTAGTAGTATTGGGCTCGGGTGTTACACTTGCAATGCCCGCCGATACTAAGGAGCCACAAAGAGAAAGAGCAAAAATTTGGACAGTCCCAGATTCCCGAGAAAGAGTGGCCACTTCGGACTCTGTAATCATCGGCGTTTCACCGGCCAATACCATTGCCAGGACTCGGCCCTGCTTAAAAGAAAATGCGTATGTCAGAATTCAAGGACTAAGTTCTAATAAGGGACTGGGCGTTATGTTACCTTGAAGTAGCTTTTCGGTTTCTTCCCGAGCTGCACGCGCAACCTGTTTATGGGCAGTAGACAGGGCAGAAGGAACATCCGCCGAAGGAATGTCAGCAAGCGGAACACTGCTTGAGCCTGCACCCGTGGCCAAAATAGCATCGCGTTCACTCGCCGCGTGCTTCCTGTGCAGCCTGAGCAGTGAGAACTGACCTCTTTAAGACTTCCGACAGGGGGACGTCGTCGTCTGAACCGAGTTCTGCCTCCGGAGTCGCCACGTCGTCCATTATTGGCTGCTTCAGCAACGCCTCCTGTGGTGACTTTGGGATGGCCATGGCCATAGTCGGTGGCTCTGGAAGCTTTGCTGCATCGTCGCTTGGGATTGGCACTACACTTGAAACAACCTGAGTTGCGGTAGTTCCTGCAATAGAGCGAAGAGAAGGGTTAGATCATGAATAAAAAGAGTAAAGGCATAATGAAACAAATTATACCAAGGCTCAAAGAAGCGCGGAGCCTCTCTTCCTCTTTGAACGTCTTGAGAGAATCCGCGAGAGCCTCTTCAGCAAAAATACCTGTTGAAGAAGAAAGCGTTAATAAAAGCATAATAAGGAGAGAAGGGATAGGCGCAAAAGAATGTAATTAAAGTATACCTGACTTCGCAATAGAGATCAATGCCGCTTCCTAGCGAGCCAGTCGCTCGGAAGCTGCGAGGCCAGCCTGTAGATCAGTATCAGTCGTAGGCGTGTCGAAAAAACCTTCATTGGTGTCGTATTCGCACAAGCCCTCACTGTAGGGAGCATGGGGCTCTTGGCCGAATACGACGTCGGTAGAGAATAGAGATTTCTTCTTTTTCTGCGAACGGACACCAATGGCCGACGATAAGAGCTTTCGCTTGACAGGCATCTTTGGTTGGCATGTCCTAATTTCCGAACTAATGCCAGATTCCGAGGACGCCACGGTTACCGTAGTTGCGGGAACACCCGATTGAATTTTCTCAGAGGAAGCTCGTGGGACCACAGCCGTAGTAACTTCTCTTAAAGAGGGACGAACGACGGTCCGTTGCTTTAAAGGGACCACTGGATTACCAACCGGGACTGCATCCTTGTGATCGAGCAATAGCCGCCTTTCCTCCCTGATAACAACACCCGTCGCATGCTGGTATCACGCTACGTAAGCGTTCGAAGCTTTCGGCACATAGCTTGGCTCTCAAATAAGAAAATGGGACCCCGTATTTAATCGCATAAAATGATGCAGAACGCTGCGAATACCCTCCTCTGTAGCAGCCAGCTCGATTTAGAATGCCTCGAGAGGAACACCCTGATTATAAACCGACTATTGAGCGAAGCGGTGCGGGTTGTACCTCATAAAGAGTACCGAGGCGTTCTGTCTAAATACTAAATATCCCGGCCTGATAGAATACAGGTGCAAGATTTCCCAAGCCCTCAACGTGGAAGCCCCATCTTTGAAAGTGTCACGCAACGGTTGCACCATCTTAGTAGATTCTCTTCCGATAGTCAAGACTCTATCAACAAAGGTCATGCTATCCCCAACCATGCGCGGGCGGAGGAAAAGTCGCCGAGCCTCTCGCTGCGACGGTCTGACATAGAAGCGTCAACCAGATACATGACCCGAGGAAAGTTGTAGCTTTCATAGAAGTTGGGTCGTTTGTGAACACCGAAAGCACCTAACACGTGCATCTCGATCCATGACGTGAAGTAGTGCAACGGAAGATGTGCGGGTTTTACCCCCGGCTGAGTGCTCTCTGCCGCTAAGCTCAGGCCATGATATAGATGAGCCAGCCCTGCGATCCCGACGGCTACACGCGTCCCTGCGACCATGCTGTGGGCCGAATTAAAGACAGACGGCCTCATATAGCGAGGGTGCATCGGAAGCACAAACCAACTCAACCACAGGTCGATGAACCCCAGAAAGAACGTCTCTTCATCGGCGTTAAGCAGCGAGCTCTACAAAAGGGATGACCAGAATGTCTGGAATGAAGAAATTCTTTAAATCCGCCTTTGCCGTCGGCAAGTTATCCAAACCAAAACCAAACGGGTTGTCAAGCTTGCCGAATTTCGCAGCTTGTTTTGACAAGACTTCTGGGCGAAGAAAGTGGGCGATGAAATCTGCAAAGCCGACTCTGTACCCTCCAGACTCTAAGAACAAACTCTCATAAATGTTCAACACCTTGATTAGGCTTAGGAACCGGTGTTGAACGGCATTCTCTGGAGTGAGGCCCATCACCACTGATTTTGTGGAAAAGATATACTCATCAGGGGGAAGTATCTCCTCGTAATGTTCCTCTCTGACGGGTAAGCTGGAAATTTCCGCAAACTCCTCCAAAGAAATTGAGACCTCCCGGTCTGATAGAAAAAAATGTGTGGGTTGGGATGTTCCATTGTTCCAGAAAAGCCTTGACCCACCATACATGAGGCGCGGGATAATGAAAAAGTGATGCATAGATTGCAGGATACAGCCCAAACTTCAGCAGCTGCAACTTCTTAGCCGACAGGATATACCGAGCCTACTGCAGGTAGCCGGCTGAATGGCGAGGAGTCAATCCTATCATATAAACTTGCCCTCAAGGGCACGACTCGCCTTGGCATATGCGCCGCCCTAAAATGTCCAAAGCCATCAGTGGCTGTACGGGTATTGATGCCATGGAGGGCTGAAGGCGACCTTCCGAGGTCCAGTTGACCTCTTCTATGGCATAAGTCACTTGAGGTGAATCAGCGTAATGAATCGCTGAAATTGGCTCCGAAAGCACTGCACAAGAAAAACTGCGCCGACCCCGGATAATCTGATTATACCACGACCCCTACAGGTGAAGAGATTTCTGCTCCGGGTCATGATCTTTAATAAGCGCAAAGACTTCTCGATCCACAGGCGTATCAGCAAAAGCGCTTTCTGAATGTAGGAAAGGAAAGGAAGAGTCAAAAGCCATAGCACCTGCACAAAAGGAGAAGGTTCAACTATCGACGTTATGTTCAGAATTTTAACGCTCTTTGATACTTAAAAATTTTGTACTGCATTGCAGTACAAAAGAAAGGGACAAGTGGGGACACAAAATTAAGGTAACGCCCCATCAATGATGGGCAATCGCTCATTTAGAATAGAATCCAAAAAGATTCTCATTTAATGAAAGATATCGTTGAACTAAGGAGTTAAACTCCCTCGAGAGCTGTGCTCTGCAAACAGATTTCACATCTGTCAAGAAAATTAAGAGGGAAATAAAATTCCCCAAAATTTCTTAGAGCCGTGCTCTGTAAAACAATGGGGTAAATACCAGAACCCTCAAAAGCAATGCTTTTTGACAGGGTAAAACCCCAAGATCTTTAAGATCTACCAAAAGAATCCTAAAAACTATAACGGTTCTTTACGAAAGATGAGCAAAACTCTGATTAACGGGTTAAGAAACCCTAAAACACGTTTTTAAGATCTACGATCAAAGAAGAGCAAAACTCTGTCAATGGGTTCGATCATAATCCTTACCAAGTTTTTGGCAAGGTTCTGACTCTAAAAGAGTTTTCTTGGGCAGAGATCTAAACTCTGGAAAGAGAATTAAATTCTCAGAAAGGAGAAGTTTAGGGAAGATGAACAGCAGAAATCTCAAGGGCCAAAGGCCCTACTTATAGGCACAGGAAGACGATTCCGCTTTCAAGAAGATCCAACGGTGGAAAAGATGCCACCGCTGTACTCACGTGTGAGCCACGTGAGCGCAGCGGTGGGGGGGCATTTGTTTCCCCAATAAAAGAGCAAAGCTCTGTTCAAAACTCAAGAGGCGGCGCCTCACGTGCCTGCCACGAGTGCGCCAGTGCCAGAGTTAAAAACTCTTATATGAGCAGCGCCCGTGTGCAAAGCACACAAAACTCAAGAGGCGGCGCCTCACATGCCTGCCACGAGGGCGCCATCACCAGAGTTAAAAAAAACTCTTTTTGGTGCCTCACATGCACAGCACGTGAGCGCCGGCACCTAGTAGAATTAAATTCTGCTCTCTGTTAAACAGAGCCGTTGGATCAAAAATCCAACGGAGATGATAAATAATCAGAATGCAGAATTAAATTCTGTTGAGGAAATATTCCTTAATTTTTTCTAAACAAGAAAAATTACTCACTGTAAAACAGAGTACCGATGGATTAAAAATCCAATGGTGATTAAAGAATCACCGATCTATTGAATAAATTCTGTGTGGGAAAATATTTCCCTAATCTTGTTAAAAACAAGAAAAATACCTTTTGTAAACAGAAGTTCTTGGATCAAAGATCCAACGGTGGGTAAAATCCCCTAATCAATTAGGATCTCTCAATGAGAGATTTCTTCAACTAATCAACAGACTTGCCTCTACTATATAAAGGATCCAAGACTTCAAGTATAAAACAGAGGAACCCCCCTATAAGCTTCGAGAAAAATGAAGCAGAAAGCTTCAAAAAGGAAGAAAGAAGAAAATCTCCTTTCTCATAAAAGTCCTAGGTAAATAAAAAAGAGAAGAAGAAATAAAAGCATCTCGTTTACCTATTGAAGAGTTTAACCCTTTTAAAAAGAAGAACTCAGTTCTTTCTCTGGATCCGAGATTCACAATACAAGTCTCCCACAAGTTGAGAATTTAATTCTCATTGGGATGAATTTGTTCTTGGAGATCAAAGATTCAGAAAAGAATAAGGAAATTGAACTCCTCAGAATAAAATATACAAGGAGAAATCAGCGCCCAGCGCCTCACGTGCCCCTCACGTGGGCGCCACTCATTTAGGAGTGCTTAACACTCAGTAGTTGGCGCTCAGCACCCAGCGCTTCACGTGCCTCTTACGTGGGCGCCGCTCAATAAGGAGTGCGTAGCACTCAGTGGTTACCGCTCAGCGCTCAACGCCTCACGTGCCTCTCATGTGGGCGCTACAAAATAGAGAAGTGCTTAGCACCTAGTGAGCGACACCTAGTGCTCAGCGCCCAGCGTCCCACGTGACCCTCACGTGGATGCCACAGAACATAAAAGTGCTTGACACTCATCATTTAGCGCCAAGCACCTAGCGCCTAGTGCCTCATGTGCTTTGCACTTGGGCGCTATAAAAAGTGCCCAGCACTCCATAAAGAGACAAAAAATGTAAAGTAAAATAAAGTGTGGGCGTCAGAACTTACATAAGTGCTTAGCACTGTTTGCACGAAAAAGAGGGACTGAGCCCTAACAAGTGCTTAGCACTTCTTTCAAATAAAAGAAAACTGAGTGGGCCAAGCCTAAGTTGGCTAGGTCCCTAATTCAGATCAACTGAGCCCATGGGTTCATTGCTTCCCAAACATGACTCATGATATCCAAAATGATGTTCATCCCACATTTCCTAGGTTAATCTTAGTCCCCCCAAAATGGCTAATGATTCTTAGATGGTCCACCATGATCTTTTCCCTCAGACACGGGAATTGGTTCAAGGGTACATCTCTCCACACCTCTGATGCATGTCGTTGTAATTCCTCAACGTCTTCAGAGAGGTGGCGGGTCCCGACAACCAACTGCTTTTGGGTGCACTTCCTAAGCTGACGTGCACACCTTAAACCAAACCACACCCCAAATGGGTGTATCCCACATCATCGCCGTACATCCCGTCATGTAACAAATACACGTGCATGCAATAGTGATCTACTGACCGAAATGTCCTCAAACTACAACGTTGTCTCCAAGATGGTGAAAACGGACTGTAACATCCTTAAACTAAATCCTCACCTCAAAAATGATGATCTACAAATCGAAATGTCCTCAAACTACAACTCCGCCTTCAAAATGGCGATAAGCGACCGAAACATCCTTAAACTAAAACAACAAAGCCCAAATGCTCTCTTGTTGGATCTGAAACAAAAATAATCCTAACATCTTATTTAGTAGATCTTAGTCTCAAATTGGATTAACGTATCCTTAACAAAAAACCAATCGAACCCCAAATGCTCACAAACATTTAAGTCGATCTTGATCTTAAAACATATCAACGATCCTTAAATCAACCCAAACCCAAATCTAAGATATACAGATTTGGAATAATCCACGCCCTACGGGCGACAACATAAATTAGTCTCCGTATACAATCCACGGGAAACCAAAAATAAAACAAACACACACGACACGAAGTGAACCTCTGGAGCAGGAGAAAGTGGTTATCGCGATACTGTAACGTAATTAACTGCAGAGGTTTGCGCCTGCAAAGAAGAGTATCCCCACAATCAAAACCTCTCGCAAACGAGGGAGAATCTGATGAAGTCCACTACAACGACCACATCCGTCCAAATCTCCGATATACGGTACCATAAATCAACTTGGCATCTTCGGAGAGGTGGGCGGATAAATCCAAATAGCATCTGCCCCCAAATTCAGGCAAAACGATCCATCCCGGTTCGTCTTTATTTTCGGCGGTAAACACGAGTAAGTCCCTCTTCTCCTCCTTTCTTTCATCTCAATTCCTTTTTTAAAACAACTCGACAAAATAGGAGTTATCTCCGATATAGTTTTCTATTTAACAATTGTAAGTCATGTGATAAGAAAACGAGATCAAACTAACATGTTACACTAATCCTAACCTTACTCACATTATTTAGTTTTTAGATTTAAGAAAAAATTTCATATGAAACTAATATATAATGAACTTTTTCATTAAAATACCTTGAACTTTAGTGTAACCTCTCTTCGATATCTAGTATACCCAAACCCTAGAACCTTCACGGGTTAATGATCTACCATACACGCACACTATGGTTTCATAGCACGGTATTCTAAACATATGGATAATTCAAAGTAAAATAATAACTTTTTCATTAAAATACCACACCTTTACAAAACGGGTTTCTTTAAATCGGTATTTCGAATTCTTGGCATATACGTCTCTACAACCCTCGTTTGGGGACCCGCTAATGGATGGTGAGAATTATTGCACATCCTTAGGACAGTAGGGTGAGATGCAA
Organism: Agapanthus africanus; assembly: GCA_030015575.1. Taxonomy (NCBI): domain Eukaryota; kingdom Viridiplantae; phylum Streptophyta; class Magnoliopsida; order Asparagales; family Amaryllidaceae; genus Agapanthus; species Agapanthus africanus. The sequence goes on from CM057338.1 coordinate 141,858,447, forward strand.
ACTCCTCACAGAGTATTCGGTCTCGAAAAGAATAAAAATACGGTTTTTAAGAAATGCGATTTTTCTAAACGAAACTAATTTTTGGAAAAATAAAATTATAAATCCGTATTTTCAATAAAAACAAATTAAGAAACTATATTTTAAAAAAAGAAAGATTAAATTATTTTAATAAAATACCACCAAGTTTCTAAAAGTAGTAGTTTTCATAAAAATACCACAAACTTTCAAAAATCTAGGTTTTATCACCAAAACACCACAACAAATAAAATACATGTTAATGAAAACTCTAAATATTACAAATCACCTTCGAGGTTTGTAACAACCCTAAACTTTCTGTACAAAATTTTTGTAAAGTACAGAAAGAAGTACTTTAGCCTGAGCACAATTTAAAGCTATTTCTTGTTTTAGAACCGCAAGAAAGTACTTGTAGCCCATTGGAAAAACCTTGCACTGCTGTGACATAGCCCCTGTGTTTAAATCCCATCAGCCACATATTATTTTTAAATGATTTTTCTTTTAAACATTTTTGTAGCCCAAAAGTTTACACGTGCAATACACGTAAAAATGAAAAGTCACTGAAATCAAACACATCGAAAATGCTATTTGATGAGACCATAACACGTGGCATCAATCTCACACCCCGACCCCACACTATGGCCGGCGAGATGGGGCTCTAGGCCGGCACCGCCGGACCCCCTGCAGGAAATGCCTCCAAAATTTTTCCCAACACCCCTTGGCCTCCCCCCATTCCATTTGTTTTTTCCTGCACATTAACAGAGAATTAAAATGAGCTTTAAAACCAAATTGTAATACATTTTAATTCTCATTTTTAATACCCTAAACCCTAATTCTATACTATAAATACCATCCTACACCCTATCCCTCTCTATTCTAATATCCATTGTCAAAACTCTCAAATTTTTCCAAGTCCAAAAAGTTGTACAAGTGGAATTAGCCCAAGGTCAAGTTCCGGCGATAATTCGGGACAAATCCGGCGACACCACGACTCCACGACACCTTAGAAACCTTCCTCCACCTCTTTTCTCTATTCTCAACTAGTAAGTTCACTCTCATCTCCTCTCTTTCTATGCTAAATCGATCCTTTATTAAAACTCTTCGGAAGCGGAGTTATTCCGACTTCCGATTCTAATTTCATTAAAAACCCAACTTTTCTTAACAACAAATCAACCTTTTCTTTATATCTTGTTTAACAATCATAAAACAACATCTAGAATAAGTTTCAATTCAAAATAAAATGCTATGCAACTTGTATTACACTTTTTCGTTTAAATACCACAAAATTTACCTACGAAGTTACTTCATCATATTGCTCATATTACCTTTAGAAAACTCATGAGATAATGACCTATCTCATCACAACACTCATTATGACATAGCACGATGGTTTGAAAAAAATATTTTTTTGGCTAAGACGAATTTACAGTTAAATACCATAAACAATCAAAACCGTATTTCTTTTAATTGTTTTAATCAAATTCCATACGATTATGTCCTTACAACCCATTTTGGGGAATCCGATTTGGTTATTGCGGGTTATCGCACATCCATCAGATTAGTAGGGCGAGATGCAGACCTCCTCACAGAGCATACGATCTCGATAGAATTTTTATTATTACAATTTTTAAGAAAACGTGATTTCTATTAATAAATAAATTCTATTTTTAATAATATATATATATATAAATATTATCAAAATATCTATTTTAAATATATAATATATTCCATATTTTCTAAATCTAAAGAAAAGAACCACAAAAGTTCATGAAAATACCATCAAGAAATCAATACAAGTCAATTTACATGAAAATAACATATACTATTCAATTTTGGTTTATATCCACTAGAATATCTTATCTTATAAAAATTACATTTATGAAAACCCTAAACACGATAAATAAATACTTGAGATTTATTTTTAAAATATATCAAAACTATTTTTCATAAAAATCCCACGAGTTATATTAATTTACAATAAGGACCCTAGTAAATATAGGTTTAAGCGGGACCAATTATCTTGAGCTTCAGAGAGCCGGAGAAAGTGGGTGTTTGCTTATTTAAGGTAGACAACTAAAAACGGGGTTATCAATACGACAATTGTCTTGGAAAAAGACACTAATCATGCAGTCCATGTGCAGCAATTACCGATAACTCCAAAACTAATTCAGAACTTCAATTCTGTTTAAGGTGTCTGACTCAATCTGAGTCTCAGTCTAATCTGAAATCAATCCATTCATGGATACAATTCAAATATAGCTCCTGTTCCCATCTGAACACAGAGACGCGACCGCGCAGGTCCGTCTTGCCTGAAATTCGGGGCAGATGCTAATTGGTGCTATCCGTCCACCTCTCTGAAGATGCCAAGTTGATTTATGACACCATATATCGAAGGTTTAAACGGATGCGGCCGATATAACAAACTTCGTCAGATTCCCCTTCGTTTGAGGGGTTTTTGATTGTGGGGACGCTCTTCCCTGCAGACGCAAGCCCCTGTAGTTAATTACGCTACCGCATCGCGGTAACAACTTTCTCCTTCTCCAGATGGTCACTTCGTGTCATGAGTGTTTATTTTGTTTGTGGTTGCCCGTGGATTGTATACGGAGATTAATTTATATTATCGCCCGTAGGGCGTGGATTAGTCCAAATCCGCGTCTTCTTAGATTTGGGTTTGGGGGTTGGGTTTAAGGATACGTTAGTCTCATTTGAGACTAAGATCAACTTAAACGTTTGTTAAGGATACGTTAGTCTAATTTTAGACTAAGATCAACTTAACGGGATCGTTTAGATCCGAAAAGAGAGCAATTGGGCTCTGTTGTTTAGTTTATTGACATTGCGATCAATAATTAGTTTAAGGACATTACGGTCCATCGTCAGTTTAAGGACATCTCGGTCCATTGTTAGTTTAAAGACATCGCGGTCGAGGTTAAGGACATCATAGTCCGTGAGTTTAAGGACCCCACAGTCCAATGTTAGTTTTAAGACATCACGGTCGAGATTAAGGACATCATAGTCCATGGGTTAAGGACCCCACAATCCGATTTTAGTTTAAAGACATCACGGTTGAGGTTAAGGACATCATAGTCCATGGGTTTAAGGACCCCACAGTCCGATATTAGTTTAAAGACATCACGGTCGAGGTTAAGGAGATCATAGTCCGTGAGTTTAAGGACCTCACAGTCCGATGTTAGTTTTAAGACATCACGGTCGAGGTTAAGGACATCATAGTCCATGGGTTTAAGGACCCCACAGTCCGATGTTAGTTTAAAGACATCACGGTCGAGGTTAAGGACATCATAGTCCGATGTTAAGGACATCATAGTCCGTGGGTTTAAGGACTCCACAGTCCGATGTTAGTTTAAAGACATCACGGTCGAGATTAAGGACATCATAGTCCGTGGGTTTAAGGACCCCACAGTCCGATGTTAGTTTAAAGACGTCACGGTCGAGGTTAAGGACATCATAGTCTATGAGTTTAAGGGCCTCACAGTCCGATGTTAGTTTTAAGACATCACGGTCGAGGTTAAGGACATCATAGTCCGTGAGTTTAAGGACCCCACAGTCCGATGTTAGTTTAAAGACATCACGGTCGAGGTTAAGGACATCATAGTCCATGAGTTTAAGGGTCTCACAGTCCGATATTAGTTTTAAGACATCACGGTCCAGGTTAAGGACATCATAGTCCGTGAGTTTAAGGACCCCACAATCCGATGTTAGTTTAAAGACATCACGGTCGAGGTTAAGGACATCATAGTCCGTGGGTTTAAGGACCCCACAGTCCGATGTTAGTTTAAAGACATCACGGTCGAGGTTAAGGACATCATAGTCCGTGACCTCACAGTCCGATGTTAGTTTTAAGACATCACGGTCGAGGTTAAGGACATCATAGTCCGTGAGTTTAAGGACCCCACAGTCCGATGTTAGTTTAAAGACATCACGGTCGAGGTTAAGGACATCATAGTCCGTGAGTTTAAGGACCGCACAGTCCGATGTTAGTTTTAAATACATCACGGTCGAGATTAAGGACATCATAGTCCGTGGGTTTAAGGACCCCACAGTCCGATATTAGTTTAAAAACATCACGGTCGAGGTTAAGGACATCATAGTCCATGAGTTTAAGGACCCCACAGTCCGTGAAATGTGTGGTTGTCGGGACCCGTCACCTCTTTGAAAACGTTGAGGAATTACAACGACAAATATCAAAGGAGTGAAGAGATGTACCCTTGAACCAAGGTGAGTTGTTTGAAAGAGCAGATGTGCTCAGTTCAAGATAAGTTGAGGATTTATGGGCAGAATTGGGCTAAGTCCAATTAAAATGTTTTAACATTTTATTTTTGTTCTGGCTATTAAGCCTTCATTTGGGCTCAGCCCTTTTAATAATGCTAAGCATTGGGCTCTGACATCTCTTGTCTTCATCAGAATAAATTGTGTTCTGATAATGCGCCATGTGGCGCGCCAGGCGCTTTGCGCCAGCTAAAGAGCGCATTGTGCTTCTGTCAGGTAGCGCACACGAAGATGACACGTGTCGCACTTAGCGCTAAGCGCTAGTTTGTTAGCGCATTGCGCTTTTAATTCATGAGCGCTCTGCGCTAGTTTGTTGGCGCGCCAGTGAGCGACACGTGGCACGCTTGGCGATGAGCGCTAGTCCATGAGCGCAGTACTCTGTTTTAAAAGCGCAAAGTGCAGATTGTGTCTATGGTTGACACGTGGCATATTTTGGCGCTGAGCGCCGGTCCAAGAAGCGCAAAAGCGCAATTCATGAGTGCAAGGCGCTTTCTGATAGCGCAAAGCGCATCTGATCAATTTTAAGATCAAAGAACAGATTTATGTTCTTCTTTAAAGGAGGCTTTGCCTCAAGATCGAAGAACAAAAGTTCTTGTTTTTATAAAAGGCTCTGCCTTTATAGATCAAAGATTTGTGAATGAAGTAAAAATACTTCTTTTAGTCTTTTTATGATTAGATCTTTTTGATCTTTTCTTTATTAAAGACCTTGGTCTTTTTCTTAGATCTCTGATCTTTTTAGAAGATGGTTCTTCTTTTTACGAGATGGTTTTATCTCTATTATTCAAGAACATGGTTCTTTTTACCTTGAAGATGAAGAAAAAATCTTTTTTTTCTAAGAGCTTGCTCTTTTTTACAGAGGGTTTCTCTCTCTCTTTTCTTCTCTGTATTCTGTATATTTTAGACTTGAAGTCTATGGTCCTTTATATAGGGCCAAATGATTTGTTAAATCGGTTTTAAGAGCTCTTTCTCTGATTGATTTGGGAATATTTCCCACCGTTGGATCTTTGATCCTAAGGCTTCTGTTTTACAGAAAATAATCTTCTTATTTTAATAAGATTGAAACATCTTTGCATAATAGAATTTTAGTTCTGATTAATTAATAATTTATTATTAGTAGATCTTTTGATTTGACGGTGGGAGAATTTTTAATTCCAGCGCTGGCGCACCTTGCGCTAGCGCATCTACGTTCGACACGTGGCGCGCAGCGCAGAGCGCAGCGCAACTGCGCTAGCGCATCCGTGTTTGACACGTGGCGCGCAGCGCAGAGCGCTGGATCTGAAGCGTTGCTTCAATTTTTGAATTTTGAATTTTAAAACAGAGCTTTGCTCTGATTGGGGGTAAGGAAGCGTCGCTTCATTCCAAATCTTGGAATTTGAACAGAGTTTTGCTCTGATTGGGAGAAGCAGAAGCGTTGCTTTATTTTTAAAACAGAGCTTTGCTCTGATTTGGGGAAACAAATGCCCCCCCACCGTTGTGCTTACGTGGCCCAAACGTGAGCGCAGCGGTGGCAACATCTCAGTCGTTGGATCAACTTTTGGAAGTTGAAACGGCTCTCAATGCCTATAAATAGGACCTTTGGTCTCTTAGATGATTTTCATCTCCTCCTTGAGATTTATCTCTTCGTCAGAGCATTGCTCTCATGTTAATAAAAAATCTTTTAAGAGTCAGAACTCTGTTAAAATTTTGGTCAAGTTTAAAACTTTCACTAGATTAGGGTTTTACCCATTAACAGAGCTTTGCTCTTCATAGATTTTTGATCTAAAGAAAACCCTTTTAGGGTTTCATTAATAGAGCTTTGTTCTCTTGAACCCATAAATCTAAAGAGATCTTTTCTTGGGGTTCCTTAACCTATGAATCAGAGCTCTGCTTTTTAGATTTCTTAATCTTCGATGAAGAACTCTTAAGAGTTTTTTCATGGACCTTGAAGATCCCAGAATTTTTAATTTACAATGATTTTAATTAATTCTTGATGGATTTTTTCATCATCATTAAAGAGTCGGGCTCTTAGCATTCTCGGGGAATCTCTTTTAAATTCCTTTCACAATTGACTCTGACGAATGTCATTCCTGTTTGTAGAGCATTGTTCTCAAGGAGTTTAACTCTTCGACTCGAAAGGTCGCTTATCAAATGAGATTCTCTTTCAGGTTTTCTCACAATTTCGAATTTATTAGGTGTCATAATTAAGATTTGTTGCCTGTTTTTCAATAAGAGTTTGCTTAATCGGTCTGTCCGCTAATTCTTGTTGATTTTCTTTTTCAGAAGTTATCGACGCTCATATGTACGACCTCGATGAGATTATCTCTTACGGAGACATCCGCTCACTCGGCCGTTCTCAAAATTGAGAATTCACAAACGCCGAGTGTGCCGAAATCATGTGTTGCTTTGACGCATACAATGGTCGGCTGCTTTCTCGACGTTCCTTTCTCCTGAAGCTTATTGTGGGAGCGATCTGGGAAGCGTTTCTTTTATTCTGTACCGGCGTGCCGCTTAGGGCGTTGGATGCCGCCGAGGATAAGGTGCACTCGGTGTATCTGATGAGCCTAATCTCAAAGAGAAGGCGAGACAATCTTGTCGATCTCCTGCACCAGGCTTTTCAACAGTCGGCCATACTTGCTGCCTATCGGAGGGTGGAGGAAATCCGTGGGGATCCTGACTCTTGTGATCGCGAAAGAAAGCATACTAGGATGGTTTGCTAGGCATGGAAAATTCTGGACAAAGTCACTTTTGAGTTCCTCAATCCATGCCCTGGATCTGAGGTTTCGCCATTGTAATTATTTCGATAATGTTTTTGTTTACTGCTTTCATAATTGTAAGAACTTTTTCGCAGTATGAATGGCAAGTTTCTCATTTCAGCTTGTTTTATTTTTCGTATTAAATCTTTTGCACATGCATGAACGGGTATGCCTCGGACGCTTAAGTAAATGCGAATCAAATGTTCTCCTTGTCGCTTTCTTCTCCTTGCTGTGTTGTTGCCATGTGATTTTAGCAAGTGCGGTCTGTAGATAATATATAAATGTCAATCTTGGGCTCTATGTAGGGTGGTGATGGCTTAGAAAACAGGGTTAGGATTTGTCACCTAGGACTTTTCAACTTTATATGCCGTGAGGGTCTCATATAGAATTTTCTCCCTACCGGTCGAGAGGATCCCGTAGGTGTAATTTCTTCTTAAGAATCGTGAGGATTCCTAAGTGTGTTTTCTCTTGAAAGTCGTAAGGATCTCACAAGAGAATTTGCTCCCTTACGAGTCATGAGGACCCGCAAGTGATGGGTGAAGTTTCCCTTATCCGCATTTCACGGAGTCAGGGGTTGCTCTGGATGCTTCCTACGGGTTCACTGCCGTGTTCTATAAGGACCAGACTCCGCTTTGGACGTTTTCCAGGATACCGTAGTTTAAAGACCTCGCGGTCGAGGTTAAGGACATCATAGTCCGTGGATTTAAGGACTCCACAGTCCGTTGTTAGTTTTAAGACATCACGGTCGAGGTTAAGGACATCATAGTCCATGAGTTTTAAGGACCTCACAGTCCAATGTTAGTTTTAAGACATCACGGTCGAGATTAAGGATATCATAGTCCATGGGTTTAAGGACCCCACAGTCCAATGTTAGTTTAAAGACATTACGGTCGAGGTTAAGGACATCATAGTCCATGAGTTTAAGGACCTCACAGTCCAAAGTTAGTTTTAAGACATCACGGTCGAGGCTAAGGACATCATAGTCCGTGAGTTTAAGGACCTCACAGTCCAATTTTTGCTCTGGATGCTTCCCACGGGTTCACTGCTGTGTTCGGCGAGGATCAGGCTCCGCTCTGGATGCTTCATACGGGGTCATTGCCACGCTCTGCGAGGACCAGGATCCGCTCTGGACGTTTTCCATGGGGTCAGGAGTGACATAATCCGCGTTCCACGTAGCCAGGAATTTTGCTCTGGATGCTTCCCACGGGTTTACTGCCGTGTTCGGCGAGGACCAGGCTCCACTCTGGATGCTTCACACGGGGTCATTGCCGTGCTCTGCGAGGACCAGGATCTGCTCTGGACATTTCCCATGGGGTCAGGATTGACCTAAGCCGCGTTCCATGTAGCCAGGAATTTTTGCTCTGGATGCTTCCCACGGGTTCACTGCCGTGTTCGGCGAGGACCAGGCTCCGCTCTGGACGCTTCACACGGGGTCATTACCATGCTCTGCGAGGACCAGGATCCGCTCTGCACGTTTCCTACGGGGTCAGGATTGACATAAGCCGCGTTCCACGTAGCCAGGAATTTTGCTCTGGATGCTTCCCACGGGTTCACTGCCGTGTTCGGAGAGGACCAGGCTCCGCTCTGGATGCTTCACACGGGGTCATTGCCGTGCTCTGCGAGGACCAGGATCCGCTCTGGACGTTTTCCACGGGGTCAGGAGTGACATAATCCGCGTTCTACGTAGCCAGGAATTTTGCTCTGGATGCTTCCCATGGGTTCACTGCCGTGTTCGGCAAGGACCAGGCTCCGCTCTGGATGCTTCACATGGGGTCATTGTCGTGCTCTGTGAGGACCAGAATCCGCTCTGGACGTTTCCCATAGGGTCAAGAGTGACATAATCTGCGTTTCACGTAGCCAGGAATTTTTTTGCTCTGGATGCTTCCCACGGGTTCATTGCCGTGTTAAGCGAGGACCAGGCTCCGCTCTTGACGTTTCCCACGGGGTCAGGATTGATATTATCCGCGTTCCACGTGACCAGGAAGTGTTGGCTTTATCCACATTTCACGGAGTCGGGGTTTGACTCTCGGTCATCTGTGTACCGCCGAGTCCTGGAACTGGGAGTTGCCTCTGTTCCACTTTGCTTGATGTTGTGTTTGTCGTAATGAAACGGATGTTGAGATGATCTCCAGGTTATCTGTGAACCGTTGAGATTTGACTTTTTCTTCTGATGAAGCCCGGGGAGGAAAGGTATGATTCCATCTTTGTTTGCGCCCCTGGATTGTATACAGGGATCGATGCGATATCACCTGTAGGGCATAAATTTCATTCATTTTTTTATGTCTTTCCGCGATGCTCTATCATTTCAGCTTTTATATCGCGAAGGTCGCGTTGCCCAATCATTTCGGCTATTTTTTTTATTTTTACTCGCTGCTTTTTATTGCGAGTTGCCCAATCATTTCGGCTATTTTGCATGCATATATTTTTACTTGCTGATTTTGTTTGCAAGTTGCCCCATCATTTCGGCTATTTCGTATGCATGTGTTGCTTGCTGGCTTTTTGCTGCAAGCTTGGAATTAGACACTGATTTCAGCATCAGCATCGCTACAACTGGGATATTGCCAAGAGCGAATCATCATTTGCCTCTGTCGATGTCGGACAAAGGTGGCTTAGTAAACAGGGTTAAGATCCTGTGGACTAAGGCTTTTGACTTCATGAGCCGTAAGGGTCTCATAAAGGCGTTTCTCCCCACGAGTCGTGAGGATCTCGTAGGTGTGTTTTCTCCTTAGGAGTCGTGAGGATTCCTAAGTGCATGTTCTCTTGTAAGTCGTAAGGATCTTACAAGAGTGTTTTCTCCTTATAAGTCGAGAGGACTTACAAGGGTTGTTCGCCATATAGACATATCCTTAGTCACGGATGTGATTTCGTTAGGGAAATGTTTATTCGCGCCCGTGGATTGTATACAAGGGTCAGCATTGAGCCCCTTGTAGGGTAGTATTGAAGGTTGTGGGGGCTGCTTAAGAACAGGTTCAGATCCCTGTAGCTTAAGACTTTTGAATCATATGAGCCGTGAGGGTCTTATGAGTCGTGAGGATCTTGCATGTGTAATTTCTCCTTAGGAACCGTGGGGATCCCTAAGTGTGTTTCTCCCTTGTGAATCGTAAGGATCTCACGCAGGTGGTTTCTCCTTACAAAGTCGAGAGGACCTTGCAAGTGTCTTTTAACGAGATTGCGCCCTTTCGGGTTTTCACAAAACTCGCCGGTAGCCCTGCTGTTTTTACTCACGGAGCCCTTTCGGGTTTTCATCCGTGCCCGTTTTGCTTATGGACATACCGTTTTCTTTTTCTTTTCTCTTTTTTTTATTCTTTTTTTTTATTCTAACGAGGTTGCGCTCTTTCGGGTTTTCACAAATCTCGCCGGTAGCCCTGCTGTTTTTACTCACGGAGCCCTTTCGGGTTTTCATCCGTGCCCATTTTGCTTATGGACATACCGTTTTCTTTTTTCTCTCTTTTTTCTTTATTCTCTTTTTTTGTTGTATCAACTTTGGGATGCTGCAATCCACCGTAGTTTATCGACATCTCGGTCAACGGCTAGTTTTAGGACATAGTGGTCCGTTGTTACTTTAAGGACGTTTCGGTCCGTCGTCAGTTTAAGGACGTTTTTGGTCCGTTGTTAGTTTAAGGACATTTCGGTCCGTTGTTAGTTTAAGGACATTTAGTCGGTTACTACTTATAGAGTTTAGGCTTAGGAAGATAGCGAGCGGACATAGTCGTCGTCATCTATTATTGACCTAGGCCGTAACTCGTTAGGAGTAGTATTTCTTCAAGAAGCGACCATTTATTGGCCTGAAGGGCCTTTCGCCATGCATGTCCATGAGTAGATAGGCTCCACCCTGGTAGACCTTGTCTATGATATACGGGCCTTCATAGTTCGGCTCGAATTTTCCCCGCTTGGCACGATTGGGGATCATAGGTCTTTAGACCACTAGCACGAGTTCGCCTTGGCGGAATGTTCCCGGCCTAGTCAATCTCTCGTATGAGCGCATCATCTTTTCTTAATAAGCCTCCAGCTTTTGTTGTGCTATGAGCCGGGTTTCGTCAAGGGCGTCGAGCTCCTCAAGCCGAAGGTGAACATTCTCTTCGTCCGTCAGCTCGTAATGAACTGCCATTCGTAGAGAGGGTAGCTCTATCTCGAGGGGGTACCGCTTCTGTACCGAATACCAATGCGTACGGCGTTGTGTTCATGGCCGTCTTGAACGTAGTCCGGTACGCCCAGAGAGCTTCATGCAGTCTCTCGTGCCAGTCCTTTTTATTCTGGGACACCGTCTTTTTCACGATCTTCATCAAGGTCTTGTTAAAAGCCTCAGCTAGACCGTTAGCTCGGGGATTATAGACCGAGGAGTATCTCCAGTCTATGTTGTGTTGTTGAGCGAAGCAGCTGATCTTACGGCTTCGGTTGGCTGGCCCGTTATCAGAGATGATCCGTCTCGGAGTTCCAAACCGATAAATGACGTGCGTCTTGAAGAAATGGAGGATATTCTCCGTCTTCACTTCCCTCAGCGGTACTGCTTCTGCCCATTTGGAGAAGTAATCAGTTTGTCACGCCCCGCTTCCCAGAGTACGCTAAGATAGGCACGTGATATAGCCAACCATGCTACCTGTGGATAGGAAAAATCCCTCCACAGTCACATTACGGTTGTAGAGATATCAAGAACAGGAAAGTAAACTAACTATCTAGTACATGTCCATGAGCCAGAATAAATGAGTCAAGAAATGATAATATGCGAAAGCAAAAGATCCAATAAATAAAACACCTGGAAAGTAAAACTGCATACCAACAGGATCCTCACCGCTCGGTCTAACAGCGGCAATACTCCTGATCAGTCTGCAACAAAGGTAGAGGATCTGGGCCATGCAAAACCCAGACGTCAGCGCGTCATAACATCAAGCAATAATATATAAACCGGGTAGCAAGACATGCTAGTATGATTATAACTCGTAAAGCAGGTGTAACAACAATATAAATCAGGGCAATGAAAGGTAGTGTGCAGTGAGTAATCTAAACTGGTCTATTGGGTTAATTACTCTCAAGTCTTTGAAATCAATTTAGTGAATCGTCGATGTAACTCAATAGTATCCCGTGCGTGCCCGGGATCACGGTCTATGACTCTCGGGCTGAACCGAGATGTGCCGCAAGGCAGTAAAGGATGGTAGGTAATGACGAGTGATGTCCGTAGCATCACTCCGGGGCTGGCCTAGCCCGTAAGACTAATCAGAACAGGTATAGAACTGTCGAGTTACAAGTCGGGTTTCATCATTGATTTCCCCATACCCCCAAGTCATAAGTGTTCAAGTCAGGTATTAAGTGATCTAGAGCTAATGCCAACACAGGATCAGGCAGGTACAGGTTTGTCTGGATAGACAACAGGAAACGTCCGTAAGGACAACAGGTCAGGTTTGTTGGCATTAGTCACAAGATCAAGTAACAGGTAACGCTATGGTACATCAGGTCAAGCCAGGTAGTAAATAGATATCACGTCATGTCTAGAGGTGCACGGTACCATGTCGTGTCGAGTAGGAAGTGTAACAAGTCGTGTCAGGATGTACAAGATATCATGTGGGTGCTCATAATCAAACTACATAAGCATGGGTATATATAAACAAGCATGGATACTAATGAAACAATAAAAGTGAAACATGGTGATGATATATGCAAGGGTACAGATTAAAGCATGGGGATGCACAGTTATAGATTAGAGTTAGAGTTGTGGTTCCAACATTCACTAGTAAAATAGGGGGTTGCCCCTACGGATGGAAATATCCGCAGGGGCATATTTAACTTGGCCCTACGGATTAATCCGTAGGGCTAAAAGCTTGCCCCTACGGGCACTGACGTCCAAGAATAAAAATATTAATTCTTAATTTGGTGTTTGCCCCTACGGAGGCGCAAACAAAGGACCTACGGGTATATCCGTAGGGGAAAGTAAATATCGTTTTAAAATAAAGCCAGATCGAAAAGCCTACGCTCATTTTCTCTCTCTCCCTCAAACGCGCGCGAAAAACCCCAAATCGCCACCTTCGCGTCGCCACCGTCGTTGGGCAGAGTCGCCACCGTCGTCGCCACCGCCGATTTCGTCGCCACCGTCGTCGCCACCGCCGGTTTCGTCGTCGCCACCGCCGGTTTCTTCGCCAATTCGCCACCGTCGTCGCTCCAGCCCACCAGCGCACCCGTTCAGGTATAAATCTCGAGGTAAATTAAAGCATTTTTGGATTATTCATGGCTAGGTCTGGGTTGCGCGCGCGAGAGTTGGGTTTGGGCAGGGGCGCGGTGGCGGTCGGGGTCGGGGTCGGGGTAGGGTTAGGGTTGGGGTTCGGCTGCTGCTGGGGTGGGGCTGGGGTTAGGGTTACTGTGGGGCTGGGGTTAGGGTTACTGTGGGGCTGGGGTAGGGTTACGGTGGGCTGGGGTTAGGGTTGGGGCTGGGGTTAGGGTTACTGTAGGGCTGGGGTAGGGTTACGGTGGGCTGGGGTTAGGGTTGGGGCTGGGGTTAGGGTTACTGTGGGGCTGGGGTTAGGGTTATGAGAGGCATGTCAGCATATTTATGTGTAATAATTGAGAGGATCAAGTTAAGTTCTATGCAAGCAGTCCCTCAGAATACATAGATAGCTAGCCTTACATTTTAAATTAACATATTCCATAGTTGTCTTAATGGTAAGGCAGATACCCATATTGTGTAAGAGCTGACATTAATACAACCATAGGGAGCTGACAGATTATACATCTCATGTGGCATTAAAATCTATAAATGGACATACGAGATAATGCAAAGAAAGAGCAATAGATCAAGACTCAATCAACTTTCCTATGCTTTATGATTTCAGCGGATAGCTCAAGTTTAGTTTCAACTTTATATTCTTATTTTTCTCTCTTTTTTCTTTAGTGCTTCTTCCTCCATTTCTTTGAAGAGTCTCTCACAGCGAAATACACTCCAATTGCTGTTGAAGATTTTAGAATGTATCCAGAATTTAAGAAAAAAATGTTGTGCCCCTTATGCTTCTGTTATTCAACTCCTTCCATACACTCTGGACTTCTCAAATTTAAAAACTATTAGAAGTGTACTTGTTTATCATACATTGAACACACCATGCATGCTATTTCCATGACACATGACAGATGAGGTGTCTCATAACTCAATATTAGCGATTTCCATGATCACGACACGTGGCAGATGAGGTGTCTCATAACGCTTTATGATATCAGTATCCTATATTTATAGTTTTAATTGTTGATTGTTATAGATGTATACCATTGCAATAATAGTTTTTGGTTGATGAATGCTATTGCAATGTAGGATGATCAGTTCTATCAATCTTGATCTCAATGATTTAAAATCATGTTACACATACAACACGAATGCACAACAAACGCATAATTAGAGAGCGACTCGAGATATTCGGGTTAAAACCAATATATGATACTCGATGATGATATGAAACCTTCATATTCCCATCGATACCCGTATATGAAACTAAAAGCGCCACTTAGTCCCCGTCTATCGGTTAACATACGTGCGATGCTCGTCGTGACCTAGAACTATACGAAGGTTGTTAAATATCGGACAGTATAGCTCGATACTAACAACCGTCGTATAGTCTACGCGACGAGAAAATTCAATCGTATGGTAACCCATAGATTTGTCCCGTATGGACAAGTTAAGAATGTATAAAGCAAACGCCTTCATTCACTTGTGTTTTCATCCGTTTCGAGATATTTCGTCGGTACCTTTCCGCTGGTTCTCCGTGTACAAAGATAGATTAGATGTTCATTTCAACGTTGTTTCACAGCTTTGAAATGATTATCTATTCTATTACAGTGTACTCGGAGAACAGCGGGGAGGTGCTGCCGAAATTTACTCGAAACGGTTGAAAGCACAAGTGATGGGCGTTCGCTCTATACATTCTTAATGGGATAGAAGCCTACCCCCGACAGCCGGAACACATACATACAAACGCATAATTAGAGAGCGATTCGAGATGTTCGGGTTAAAACCAATATATGATATTCGATGATAATATGAAACCTTCATATTCCCATCGATACCCATATATGAAACTAAAAGCGCCACTTAGTCCCCGTCTATCGGTTAACATACGTGCAATGCTCGTCGTGACCTAGAACTATACGAAGGTTGTTAAATATCGGACAGTATAGCTCGATACTAACAACCGTCGTATAGTCTACGCGACGAGAAAATTCAATCGTATGGTAACCCATAGATTTGTCCCGTGTGGACAAGTTAAGAATGTATAAAGCAAACGCCTTCATTCACTTGTGTTTTCATCCGTTTCGAGATATTTCGTCGGTATCTTTCCGCTGGTTCTCCGTGTACAAAGATAGATTAGATGTTCATTTCAACGTTGTTTCACAGCTTTGAAATGATTATCTATTCTATTACAGTGTACTCAGAGAACAGCGGGGAGGTGCTGCCGAAATTTACTCGAAACGGTTGAAAGCACAAGTGATGGGCGTTCGCTCTATACATTCTTAATGGGATAGAAGCCTACTCCCTGTGGATAGCGACCCCCGAGGCAGAGAGAGCGGCCCTTCTATCTACTCCGGCGTTTGCGAGAGTCGACGTAGAGACATGGCCTCTATTGTGCGCTTATTTCGACTCCGAACGCAAACAAGTATGTATTTTAAATTTAATTCATTATTTATGATATAATTTATTTCTTTGTGTTTCTTAATTAGAAAACTAAATGTTAATGCGTTGTGCAGAAACAGGCCGCTCAGAATATGGAGAACAGGAAGTCGGCGAAGAGGGGTCGCCCCACTTACACAGGTGGCTCGAGGAACATTACTCGAGCCATGGAGTTATCGGTAAATTAAGAGTTATTCTATAATATTCTACAATATTAAGAGTTATTCTTTAATATTTCTAATATTAAGAGTTACTTTCTAATATTGCAGACATCTCGGACCGTGGCGTCAGGTGGTACACCGAGCGTGCTGTCCGCATATCTTGCCGTCCACGGCACCTCGAAAGATCCCGCCACGGGCGAGCTTCGATGTCCCGACGTCGCTACCCAGGAGTACTGCGTAAGTGTTAATATTTTTTCTACCCAAATTTGAAATTTTAGTTTTGGAAGGTTCATGTTTAAATTTTATACTTATACTTTACTGCTTAATGTGGGTGTAGGAGCGGGTGGTTGAGCAGGCCCAGGCCTCGGGGATCGATTTTACCGGACAGAACGATCCGAGGCTGCTGACCCCAGTTCTGGACGCCGCACACGGAGGGCACCACGGAGGTTGGGAGAGAGGCCGGGGATTGGGCCCTAGCAGGGCCCATATGAGGTTGGACTCCACCCCGGCGGTTACTTCCTCCGTCTCCAGTGACCGGCATGTCCATCAGGAACTGGATAGCTTGAGGGCCACCGTTCAGGAGTTGAAGGAGATGCTGGTATGTATACTACTTTATAGTAAAATATCATTTCATATTATATACATATCAACATATCCATAATTAGTACGTAGCTTGAGCTTATTTGGTTTTAGACTTAAGTCTGATTAATCATACATACATATGTAATTAAAATAAACAACGCTTTTCCAAACTAGATATCCAAACAGGGTTTCGAAATAACTTAATAATGAAACGAATTCGAATAATACACAGTTCTTACACGCTTCTTACACACGTTATGTCCAGACGCGACAGGGTAGATCGGCCGAGCCTCCACATGCATCTCCTTCGGCTGCGGCTCCGCAAGCTACTACATCGGCTGCGGTTCCGCAGACAGCTCCTGTAGCTCCACCGCCCACTCAGACTCCCGCAGCCGCGGCTCCGCAAGCGACTACCTCGACGGCGGCTGCGCAGACCACATCGCCAGCTCCACATGCTGCTCAGACTCCCTTATATGTAGCATTGCAGAGTGTATTGACCGAGGAGCAGGCGCGCGTTATTCTAACGTTATTCGGAGGTGGAGCTGGACCGAACTAGGGTAGCTTTTTGGTTCTTATTTTTTGAAACATGTATTTATATCACATTGTACTACATTTTGAAACGATATTGATATTGGTTTGTATTTATATCATATTCAGTTTTTGGGTTTCTTTTGTATATTATATATATGCGTGAGATGTGATTATGAATACTGCAATATATGATTTGATTGATGTATATAGTATTGTGCACAGGGCGGGAAAAAATCTAGCAGCCCATATTTTAAAAAAAAATACAGACAATATGTACCTACGGATTAAGCCGTAGGTATATACTTTGCCCCTACGGAGTTACCCGTAGGGGCAAACTATCAGGAAACCTGATATTTTCCCACCTGATATCAGTGCAGGGTGTTGGGGGTGCCCCTACAGATATGTCCGTAGGGGCCACTGTTTATCCCCTACGAATAAATTCGTAGGGGCAAAATATCAGGTTTCCTGATATTTTTCCCCCCGATCTCAGTGCAGGGTGTTGGGAGTCGCCCCTACGGAGTTATCCGTAGGGGCTACTTTCTATCCCCTACGGATGTATCCGTAGGTATATACAATATATTCAAAAAAAAATTAAATATATGATTTTATTACCCCTACGGGGTACTCCGTAGGGGCTATAACACCTACCGAGTTATCCGTAGGGGCATGAATTTGTCCGTAGGGGCAAGTTCAGGGCCTCAACTTGCACCTGCGGCCTTTGCACCTACGGGGTCTTTTTTCGCCCCTACGTATATATCCGTAGGGGCAGTGGGTTGCCCCTACCGATAAATCCGTAGGGGCAACCCTTATTTGTAGTAGTGATTAAGTATCATACACTTAAATGAATATGGAATTGTTAAATCTCGTTATTATGGGTTAAATGATCTAGGGATGCAATTACATAAAAAAAATATATTCAATGGATGCAACTGGGTATTCGGGGGTGGAAACTATTTACAAGTGCCATGGGTTATGCAGATAATTATTAAGTAATCTAAACACAGATGTGGGTACACGATACTGTACTCTAACATGCAACAAGTTATAATTCAAGATTCGAATCTAACATGATATACCCGGACCTCGAAATGCAAAAATGGAAACTAATAGCCCTAGGCTTAATTTACGGGTTTAATCATGAAATAAATATGTATAAAATAATGTAATAGCATGTAGCAAGTTTCACTTGCCTTGATCAGATCACGATACGAGATGCGCACTCAGTGTCCAATATCGGCAAATGTTGCAACATCCACACGCGCACACGGGAAGGTCCAGGCACATCAAGAAGTTAACCACGCAAGTAGAGAACGTCCACAGAGTTGTCCGGATCAGCGGCGGCGAGCACGGCTCCGGCGATGGTCGGAAACCGAGAACTCAAGAAAGAAAAGAAAAGAAAGAAAGCAGAGAAGGAGATGGAGGGAAAGGGTTATGGTGTTGCTTAGGGTTTCTGGGACAGAGGAGATGAGGGGATGGCGACGACGACGATGGGCAGCCGTCGACGATGGGTAACGGCGAGGATAAAGGGTTTCTTGGGTGCTGTTGTGGTCGTAGGGTTTGTAGAGGGTGGTGGTGGCGGTTTGTGATGTCGAGGAGTGGAGAGGGATGTGAGGAGGTGACGAGGGTGACGACGGCTAGTCACCGGAGAGGTTGGGCTCACGGGAGGTTGCTGCAGGTGGCCTCGTCGGGGTGCAGTTGGGTTCTCGGGGATTGTTGGAAATAAGAGAGGAGAGAAAGGAGGTGTAGAGGGTGGTCACGGGGGCGAGATGATGGTGGCGACGACAAGGTAAGGTCGGTGGAGATGGAGCGGGCGAAGGCTAGGGTTAGGTTTCGTGTATGGGTTCTGGCGAGAAGCAGATAAAGAAGAAGAGAGAGAGAAAGAAAGAGATAGAGAGAGATTCTGTGAAATCTTTTAAAATATTTAAAGAATATATATGAAGAGAGAGAGAGACAGAGAGAGAAACGGAGAGAGAGAGAGAGAGAGTCTGATTGATTTAGTTTTAAAAAAATAATATATATATATATATATATATAATTTTTACTGTTTACATATATATATAAATAAGGATCAAAATAATATATTTTAGTTAAAATATATTAATAATTTATAAATATATAAAGAATATAATAATAGTCCGTTTTGAGATTTTGGAAAATACAAACTTACTCCAAAACGCGCCCGGGTCGGGTCTAAAAATTCAGATTTAAAATATTAAAAATATAAGCGACTTCCAAATTTCAAAATGAATGCTCTGGTAACGAAAATGCATACCCCCAAGAACGGATGCACGTACGTGCGCGTAGCCATTCAAACACGTCCGTTTCACTGAACGGGACGAGAACAAGATGCGTGGATGCTACCACGGGGTTAGGGGTATCATGCAGGATATGAAATGTATTTTTAAAATATTTTACGTGACCCAAAATGTTATATGTAAAAGATGCGATACTAGATAAAATGCCAATATGTACTAATCTTGAGATGCACGTGTCCATGCAACAAGTCACGGTAATCTATAAATAAGAATCAAACAGGTTCAAGCAAGCGGGTCGGGTCGAAAGCAATGTAAAGTGTAAAATACCATTCGCACCCATAATACGTTAAATCAAGAGAATACCACAAATAAGGAAATACGAGAACTGGAATTGGTATAAGTGAACTCGGGTGTTATATTATACCCAACTACAAAAAGAATTTCGTCCTCGAAATTCCAAGAGCAAGAAATGATAAACAATTAAGAAACTACAAAAATAGATGTGGAAACTTCTGCCGGATTTCATCTTCTCGTTCCTAAATTGATTCTCCATGCGAGCGATTTCCCTAAGAAACAAGTACGATAGGGATAACCATGTTCTTAAGAACCTTTTCCCTTCGATCCACAATTGACATCGATCGTTCCTCAAAAGTTAAATCTTCTCGTACAGTCAGCTCCGAATGATCCAGCACGTGTGTTTCATCTCGTTCATACTTACGGAGTTGAGATACATGAAACACGTCATGAACATTCACCAAGGGTTGCGGTAACGCCAATCGATACGCCACTTCTCCAACACGCTCCAAAACCTCAAAAGGTCCAATGAATCGAGAACTAAGCTTTCCTCGACTTTCGAAACGGAGCACCCCTCTAGTCGGTGATATCTTCAAAAATACCAAATCACTAACGTCGAACTCTGAAGATCTTCTCGATGTATTTGCCCAACTCTTCTGTCGGTCTTGTGTTGCTTTCATCTGGTTCCGGATAGTGTTAACCTTCTCAACTGTTTGCACGTTCAAATCCGGTCCCAACAATCTCCGTTCTCCAATATCGTCCCAATAAACAGGTGAGTGACTCTTGCGACCATATAAAGGTTCGAATGGAGTCATCTGAATAGTCGCCTGGAAACTGTTATTATAAGAAAACTCCACCAAGTGTAGATGATCCCATGAACCCTTGAAGTCTAACATGCAAGCTCTCAACATGTCTTCAAGAGTTTGGATCGTTCTCTCCGACTGGCCATCTGTCTGAGGATGATTAGCTGTACTAAACTTCAATCGAGTCCCCAAACTTTCCTGTAAGCTCTTCCAGAAGTGCGATAAGAAACGAGTATCACGGTCGGACACGATGCTCACCGGTACTCCATGCAATCTTACAATCTCCTGTATGTACCGTTCTGCCAAAGCTTCTGTTTATTGACCAACTCGAAAAGGAATTAAATGAGCTGCTTTGGTCAATCGATCAACAATCACCCAAACTGCATTGTTGCCTTTCGGACTGCTCGGTAGAGCCGTCACGAAATCCATGGTTATATGTTCCCACTTCCATTGAGGAATCGGAAGTGGTTGCAATAAACCAGCAACCCGTTTCATGCTTTCCCACCAGAAATGCTGTCGTAGATCTTGATACATCTTTGTGCCTCCTGGATGTACGGAATATGCGGAACTGTGCGCCTCCATCATAACTTCTTCATGGATGTCTCCCTTTGGCACACACAAACGACTACCATATCGCAACGAACCATCTTCATGAACCAATAAGTCCGTTCGAAGTCCGACTTCAACCTGTTCTCGAAACTTCTGCAATCTTGGGTCCTGCAATTGTGCTGCTTTAAAATTCTCGATCAACGACGACTGTACCTGCAGCTACATCAACTGTCTCGAAGATTGTGGTAGCACAACCTCCAAATCGAATCTCCGAAAGTCCTCAATAAGTTTCTTCTGTGCAATCAACATGTGAATTGCTGGCAACCGACTAAGCGCATCCGGCACAACATTAATTTTTCCCCGGATAGTATTCAAGATCAAGATCGTAGTCAGCCATCAGCTCCAACCATCAACGCTGCCTCATATTAAGCTCCTTCTGTGTGAACACATACTCCAGGCTTTTGTGATCGGTGAATACTTCGACCCTTTCGCCCAATCAGTAGTGTCTCCAAATCTTCAAGCGAAAAATCACAGCTGCTAGCTCCAAGTCATGAATTGGGTAACTCTTCTCATGGGTCTTCAAATGTCTCGACGCGTGAGCTACAACCTTCCCATGCTGCATCAAAACACATCCCAATCCTTTTTCCAGATACGTAATTATGAATCACCAATTCTCCGGAACCGTCTGGTACGGTCAAAATAAGAGCGGTTATCCATTCTTGCCTCAACGTCTCAAAAGCTGACGCACACGTATCCATCCACACAAATGGTACTTCCTTGCGCGTAAGCTTGGTCAGAGGCTCGGCCAAACGAGCACAATTCTCCACGAACCTTCTGTAATACTCGGCAAGTCCAAGAAAGCTTCTGATCTCTGCAACGTTCTTCGGAATCGGCCAATCTCAAACTGCTGTAATCTTTTCGGGATCAACGGTGATTCCATCACCTGACATGACATGCCCCAAAACTTCACTTCTTCAAGCCAAAACTCGCACTTGCTCATCTTTGCATATAATCTTTCTTGCCTCAATGTCTGCAGTGCGATCTTCAAGTGTTCTGCATGCTCTTCAATACTCTTTGAGTAGACCAGAATATCTTCAATGAACACCACTATAAACTGGTCTAAGAATGGTGAAAAGATTCGGTTCATCAAGTCCATAAATATTGCTGGTGCATTCGTTACTCTGAAGGACATCACTAAGTACTCGTAATGTCCATACCGAGTTCTGAACGCAGTCATGCAAATATCTTCTGATTTAACCCGGACCTGATGATATCCGGATCGCAAATCCAGTTTCGAGAATACCCTCGCACCACTAAGCTGCTCAAATAATTCGCCAATGCGAGGGATCAGGTACTTATTCTTAATAATCACCCGGTCTAATTCTCGATAATCGATGCACATCCTCCTTGTACCATCTTTCTTCTTTACTAGAAGAACTGGAGCTCCCCAAAGTGAATTTCTGCTGCGAATCCAACCTTTCTCGAGTAATTCAATAACCTGCTTCTTGACTTCTTCCAACTCCACCGGTGCCATCGGATAATACGTCTTTGAGATTGGCGATGCACCAGGAACAAGATTAATCGCAAACTCCACATCTCGTTTTGCGGTAAACCCGAGGTACCTTCGAACACGTCCATGAATTCTCGAACTATAGCCGGCGCTTCTTTCTGATCAACTTCCATCGACGAAAGAACATTGTTTGTCGGCCTAGCCCTAAACTCGATTGGCCCGACAGAACCGCTTCCTCCAGCAAAACAAGCTCCGGATGTCCGGGAATCTGGAGAATCACTTTCCTTTCCTTACAATCAATATGAGCATGGAAAGTGCCGCGAAAATCCATTCCCAAGACAACAACAAACAAAGGGATGCACCAGAATTGAATAATTCTAATGCGGGGAAAACATGAACAAGTAAGATACCGAGATGACTTCATCCGAAGTCAAGATACCGAAGAGGATTAAGCACGGGAAACATGATTCAAGCTGGCGATAAAACAATAACTGGTAAGCAATGAAACCGAGAGAAGCAAGGTAATATAACAACCATGAAACAAGGAAGTGAATCAAGACCAGGACTCTAAGTTACTTAGATAGAGTACCGCATTGTAATCATGCTGCGGTTCATGGGTACAATCACATAACTCCACTCAAGTCGCCCAAATCCTAGTATCAGAATCATGAAACAGGGAGAAACAATAGAGAAATAAAAGGTTTCGAGTCGAGATGCAAAGTGGTTTGCATATCGTCAAGGCAAAGGATAAGAGAAGGATATGATTCAAGAATCACGATTACAAGGTGGTAGGACATGCTCCTAATCACGTGTATTCTGATTCGTGTATTGGGTCCAATACCCAACTACAAAAAGAATCAAACTCGATTAACCTAAATCCTATGGCTCTGATACCAAAAGAACCATGTCACGCCCTGCTTCCCAGAGTATGCTAAGATAGGCACGTGACATAGCCAACCATGCTACCTGTGGATAGGAAAAATCCCTCCACAGTCACATTACGGTTGTAGAGATATCAAGAACAGGAAAGTAAACTAACTATCTAGTACATGTCCATGAGCCAGAATAAATGAGTCAAGAAATGATAATATGCGGAAGCAAAAGATCCAATAAATAAAACACCTGGAAAGTAAAATTGCAAACCAACAGGATCCTCACCGCTCGGTCTAACAGCGGCAATACTCCTGATCAGTCTGCAACAAAGGTAGAGGTTCTGGGCCATGCAAAACCCAGACATCAGCGCGTCATAACATCAAGCAATAATATATAAACCGGGTAGCAAGACATGCAAGTATGATCATAACTGGTAAAGCAGGTGTAACAGCAATATAAATCAGGGCAATGAAAGGTAGTGTGCAGTGAGTAATCTAAAATGGTCTATTGGGTTAACTACTCTCAAGTCTTTGAAATTAATTTAATGAATCGTCGATGTAACTTAATAGTATCCCGTACGTGCCCGGGATCACGGTCTATGACTCTCGGGCTAAACCGAGACGTGCCGCAAGGCAGTAAAGGATGGTAGGTAATGACGAGTGATGTCCGTAGCATCACTCCGGGGCTGGCCTAACCCGTAAAACTGATTAGAATAGGTATAGAACTGTCGAGTTACAAGTCAGGTTTCATCATTGATTTCCCCATACCTCCAAGTCATAAGTGTTCAAGTCAGGTATTAAGTGATCTAGAGCTAATGCCAACACAGGATCAGGCAGGTACAGGTTTGTCTAGATAGACAACAGGAAACGTCCGTAAGGACAACAAGTTAGGTTTGTTGGCATTAGTCACAAGATCAAGTAACAGGTAACGCCATGGTACATCAGGTCAAGTCAGGTAGTAAATAGATATCATGTCATGTCTAGAGGTGCACGGTACCATATCATGTCGAGTAGGAAGTGTAACAAGTTGTGTCAGGATGTACAAGATGTCATGTGGGTGCTCATAATCAAACTACATAAGCATGGGTATATATAAACAAGCATGGATACTAATGAAACAATAAAAGTGAAACATGGTGATGATATATGCAAGAGTACAGATTAAAGCATGGGGATGCACAGTTATAGATTAGAGTTAGGGTTGTGGTTCCAACATTAAGTATCATACACTTAAATGAATATGGAATTGTTAAATCTCGTTATTATGGGTTAAATGATCTAGGGATGCAATTACATAAAAAAAATATGTTCAATGGATGCAACTGGGTATTCGGGGGTAGAAACTATTTACAAGTGCCATGGGTTATGCAGATAATTATTAAGTAATCTAAACACGAATGTGGGTACACGATACTGTACTCTAACACGCAACAAGTTATAATTCAAGATCCGAATCTAACATGATATACACGGACCTCGAAATGCAAAAATGGAAACTAATAGCCCTAGGCTTAATTTACGGGTTTAATCATGAAATAAATATGTATAAAATAATGTAATAGCATGTAGCAAGTTTCACTTGCCTTGATCGGATCACGATACGGGATGCGCACGCAGCGTCCAATGTCGGCAAATGTTGCAACATCCACACGCGCGCACGGGAAGGTCCAGGCATATCAAGAAGTTAACCACGCAAGTAGAGGACATCCACAGAGTCGCCCGGATCAGCGGCGGCGAGCACGGCTCCGGCGACGGTCGGAAACCGAGAACTCAAGAAAGAAAAGAAAAGAAAGAAAGAAGAGAAGGAGATGGAGGGAAAGGGTTATGGTGTTGGCTTAGGGTTTCTGGGACAGAGGAGATGAGGGGATGGCGACGGCGACGATGGGCAGCCGTCGACGATGGGTAACGGCGAGGGTAGAGGGTTTCTTGGGTGCTGTTGTGGTCGTAGGGTTTGTAGAGGGTGGTGGTGGCGGTTTGTGATGTCGGGGAGTGGAGAGGGATGTGAGGAGGTGACGAGGGTGACGACGGCTAGTCACCGGAGAGGTTGGGCTCGCGGGAGGTTGCTGCAGGTGGCCTCGTCGGGGTGCAGTTGGGTTCTCGGGGATTGTCGGAAAGAAGACAGGAGAGAAAGGAGGTGTAGAGGGTGGTCACGAGGGCGAGATGATGGTGGCGACGACAAGGTAAGTTCGGTGGAGATAGAGCGGGCGAAGGCTAGGGTTAGGTTTCGTGTATGGGTTCTGGCGAGAGGCAGAGAAAGAAGAAGAGAGTGAGAGAGAGAAAGAGATAGAGAGAGAGATTCTGCGAAATCTTTTAAGATATTTAAAGAATATATGTGAAGAGAGAGAGACAGAGAGAGAGAGAGAAACGGAGGGGGAGAGAGAGAGAGTCTGATTGATTTAGTTTTTATATATATATATATATATATATATATATATATATATATATATATATAATTTTGACTGTTAACATATATATATAAGGATAAAAATAATATATTTTAGTTAAAATATATTAATTGTTTATAAATATATAAAGAATATAATATTAGTCCGTTTTGAGATTTTGGCAAATACAAACTTACTCCAAAACACGCCCGAGTCGGGTCTAAAATTCAGATTTAAAATATTAAAAATATAAGCGACTTCCAAATTTCAAAATGAATGCTCTGGTAACGAAAATGCATACCCCCAAGAACGGATGCACATACGTGCGCGTAGCCATTCAAACACGTCCGTTTCACTGAACGGGACGAGAACAAGATGCGCGGATGCTACCACGGGGTTAGGGGTATCATGCAGGATATGAAATGTATTTTTAAAATATTTTACGTGACCTAAAATGTTGTATGTAAAAAATGCGATACTAGATAAAATACTAATATGTACTAATCTTGAGATGCACGTGTCCATGCAACAAGTCACGGTAATCTATAAATAAGAATCAAACAGGTTCAAGTAAGCGGGTCGGGTCGAAAGCAATGTAAAGTGTAAAATACCATTCGCACCCATAATACGTTAAATCAAGAGAATACCACAAATAAGGAAATACGAGAACTGGAATTGGTATAAGTGAACTCGGGTGTTACACAGTTGTCGCCAAAATGAACCGATGTCCTCTGGACGATGCTGGTTCGATTGGGCCGATTATGTCAGTCCCCCACATTTCGAACGACCAGCTAGCCACTGTCGGATGTAGCGGATTCGGATGCTGATGGATGAAGTCCGCGTGAATCTAGCGTGAGTGGCACTGCTTCGCGTATTCGAGGCAGTCTTGGATCATCGTGGGCCAATAATAACCCATCTGTTTGATCTTCAGCTTCATCTTCGGCCCGGCTTGGTGATTGAAAACGATTTCGGATTGTGTAGTTGGAAAATTGTATAGAAATCACAACCAAAAATATTTTGACCGCAATCAATAACGGTGTCGAATGTAGCGCGTTAGTAAGTGCGGATCGTCCACAGGGAAAGTGTAATCGTTCGTGTTTCGAATTAGATGAGTCGAAAATTTAAAGAAAAGAAAAGAAACAATTCATGATTTGTAATTGAAGTTCAAGAATTAGAAAATCTAGATCTAATAACAAGAAACGATAAAATCAAGAATTGAGAATTTGTGTAAATTTCCAATCCAAATATCAAGAATCGAAATAAGGCTCGTAGGAATCGATCGGATCTATAGATGTGATGAAATCTATCGATTACGTATTCTTATCTTTCGATGAATTGATACTAGATCGATGATGATCGACGAGAATTAGGGATTTCGTGTGAAATTAGGGTTTCATCATCTATCCCTTGTTCCTTCGTCGATATCATTCACATTCTAGCCTCTAGTAAATTCAAGAATAGATCGTGGATCCCTAATTTCGAGCGATCACAATCAAGAAAGCATCGCAACGAAACTAGGTCGTCGATTCTTCAATTTGCTAGGGTTTACAAAACTTGTAGGACTTAAGAATCGTTTTAAGATTTATTACATCATCATTCTATTGATCGTCTCGACTCCTTTACGAGCGGAGTTTTACTCAAACATCACAACAAGAACCACAATCACAAATTGAGATCGAATCATGATGCAAGAATTTAAAGAAAGCAAGATTAAAGAATTTCACCTTTTATTTATATCAACAATTCCATTACAAATCGCTCAAGAGCTACAAGAGGAAGAACTCGATCGTCGATTTGGCTTCGCTCGTCTCCTTGAGTCGCGGATCGGCTTGGATCACTTGCTCGATTGAAGATCGGCTCCGTTCCTAAAAGGTTGAAGGCTTCTCGCTTGAATGGTACTCGGGATCTTGAATTTGGCTTGGATTTAGAATTAGGGCTACAAGATGTGTCACTCAACTGTTAGATGGAAGAAGAATAGAGAATGAAGAACAAAATTAACCCTAGATCTAGGCTCCTTTTTATAGACTATCAAAACCCTAGATCTAGAATTTAAAATTTGAATTTCCCTCCAAAAGTTTGTTGAAGAGAGCCTTCTAGAAATAGTTTGTTAAGCCGAGCCTTCTAGATGAGCCACGTGGAGAATCGAGAGTTTTCTGGAAGCTTGAGTAGTTACAGGAGACACGTGTAGAAAAACTGAGCCGCTGAAGTCACCATAGCGCCGCGGATCCGCGGCTCAAGCAGGCTCCCTCCGCGGATCCGCGGCGCTATTGAAGCCTTAGAGCTTAGGCTCTTTGGTACTCGTTTGGGCTGATACTTGGCCCTTTTCCTGATATATTGAATTTTATGTTTCCCTCTAGATTGCTACCAGATCTCAAAACTTGGAGTTGGTGTATTTTTTATCAGCTCTTTTCCCAATTTTGGCTTTGTTCCTGCAATTTCCTGCACAATTTTTCGAGACAAGAGTTGCACTATACAAGAATGATGCGATGCCATGATAAACACACAATTTCCCTCGAAATGCTGGTTTTAGAGTATAACACATGCAATCTGGTATTTCAGGACTGTTTTGCTAATATGTGCAATATAAATACCGAACACTTCTAGATGAGTGCAAATGATAGGGAAATTGCCGTGTTAAAAATGCAGTATTTTCGACTGATCACTTGGTGAGAACCACAGAGTCCGTCGTGAGTTTCTTGGATGACTCTCTTTACTTCTTCAGGTCCCAGGCATCTTAGCCATAAAGATTCAAATGATCTCTTATACAGGGTATCATTGACGATGGTGAAAGATAGGGCCCGCTTCATGAGCTGATATTTTGAGGACGCGTCTTCAGGCGTTCGGCGGGATTTGAAGTAGTCTATAAAGACTTCTCTCCAATTCTCAAACTTTTCTTGGTCTTTTATTTATAGAGCCGCTGACTTGGTCATTCCCTTTTCCTCGGACGTCTCTGGAAATATTTCAGCCGGTGCGAGGACTCGACGGCTTTGAACAGCGATCCTCACGTCATCGAGGTTTTCGTCAGCCAGTTCTTTAACGAGCTTGGTTAATGCATCCGTCTTGCTATTTTCCGCACGTGGTTTGCTTTCCAAGGTGTAGGAAGGTATTTAGGTCAGCAGTTGCTGTACCTTTTCGCCGACTTCACCAGTTCTGGTTTGCACGTTTGATAGTCACTGTTTACTTGACTAACGACCAATTGGGAATCTCCGTATATAAAGAGGTTTTCAATTCCCATATCAATGGTGATCTCAAGACCTGCTATCAAAGTTTCGTATTCAGCTTCATTGTTTATTCTCGGCTCTGTTAAGGAGAAGGCAAAGTGCATTATCCCTCCTTGTGGAGTTACGAAGATGAGGCCTACCTCTGATTTGATTATGGAGGTGCTTTGCTTGCGTTTCTTCATGGAAGACGCTCCATCGAAGTAAAGTTCCCATCGGGCATCACTTCCGTCGATCGTGTCAAACGCATGTTCGTCTGGCGATTCGCAGTTTAAGGGAGAATCGACAGGTATCGGATGCTCAGCGAGGAAGTCGGTGATGGCTTGTCCCTTCACTGCCTTAAGAGGCTGATACGTTATTGAGAATTCCATCAAGAGCAAGGCCCATTTAGCGAGCCGACCCGTCGATATGGCCTTTGACATCAAATGTTTGAGAGGATCCACCTTTGATATGAGACGAACGTCATGCGCCAATGCATAGTGTCTGAGCTTCGTTATCGCGAAG
The DNA here is from genome assembly GCA_030015575.1 of Agapanthus africanus. Taxonomy (NCBI): domain Eukaryota; kingdom Viridiplantae; phylum Streptophyta; class Magnoliopsida; order Asparagales; family Amaryllidaceae; genus Agapanthus; species Agapanthus africanus. The sequence continues at coordinate 141,887,779 of CM057338.1, forward strand.
ATTAATGCCAGGTAGTGTTTTTCGATGGGATAATAATTGCTTTCTGCCCCCAGCAGAACTCGACTCAAATAGTAGAGCGCTCTCTCCTTCTCTTGGTCGTTCTCCTGTGCCCATAATACGCCTAAGGAACCTTCAAGGACGGTTGTATGCAGAATGAGAGGCTTTCCCTTGACCGGAGCGGCCAGTACTGGCGGATTCTGTAGGTACTGCTTGATTTCGTCCAGCGCGCTTTGGCATTTGTGATCCCAGACGAAAGGGGTTCCTTTCTTCATCAGGTGGCTGTAAGGACGGCATTTGCCCGAAAGATTGGCTATAAATCGTCGAATGTACGCGAGCTTTCCTTGGAGAGACCGCAATTGCTTGAGAGTCCTTGGCGGAGGCATTTCCATGATCGCCTTGATCTTCGACGGGTCTATCTCGATGCCTTGGTGTCTGACGACGAATCCCAGGAATTTGCCCGAGGAAACTCTGAACGCGCATTTGAGAGGGTTCATCTTCAAGTTGTATTGCCAGAGGCGCTGAAATACAATCCACAGGTGTTCTAGATGTTTCTCATATGATTTGCTTTTCACCACGAGGTCATCGATATAGCATTCGACGATTTCATGTATGAGGTCATCGAAGATCTTTGTCATGGCCCTTTGATAGGTGGCGCCGGCGTTCTTAGACCGAAGGGCATCACCTTGTAGCAGATTATACCTAAAGGGGTCCGGAAAGCGGTGTGCTTCTGGTCCTCGGGATGCATTTTTATCTGATTGTATCCTGACGAGCCATCCATGAAGGAGAAGACATCGTGAGTGGATGTATTATCTATCATCAGCTCGGTGACCGGTACTGGGAAGTCGTCTTTCGGGCAGGCTTTATTGAGATCCCGAAAGTCCACGCATATGCGTACTGTCCCATTTTTCTTCATCACCGGGACTTTGGCGATCCAGTCAGGATACTGAACTTCTTGGATGAAGCCAGAGTCGATCAGCTTCTTGACCTCGGCGTTGATGCTCATCTCAAGCTCGAGCCACATTCTTCTCGATGCTTGCTTGATTGGCTTGACGTCCGGGGACATAGCCAGTTTGTGGACAGCAATCTCTGGATCTAGTCCTGGTATCTCGGAATAATTTCATGCGAAGCAATCTTTATGCTGCATGAGCATGTCCTTTAGTGTAGCCACCCTTTCTTCAGACAGCAATTCGCTGATGAACGTCGGCCGCGGGTCACTTGCCGTCCCCAAATCAATTTTCTTGAGCTCATCTGCAGTGGTATGTATTCCATTTTCCAGCTCTTTCGGCGCCGGTGGAAACTCTGAGATCACCTCGTCATCATTGTTTTCGAAACACCAGGGGAGATTATCCATACCGTCGGGGTCTTCTTCTGATAACGTTATTACGTGACAGGTACGAGCTCGCTTCCAAAACCGACGTTGATCTGGTTCTGCCCTCGTGGATTTGGGTTCATGCTTCTGTGGCGGGGTTACCCTCCAGCTGTTGGATAGAGCGAATCTGCCCTGTCGATATTGATCTTCGACCCAGTTCTTGAAGGTGAAGCAGTCTTCAATAGGATGTCCTATTGCTCGGTGATAAGAGCAATAGTCTGGGTGAGAGGCCTCGTTGGCTTGCTCGGGGTGCTTGGACTCCGGGAGTATGATTAGTTGATGTTTTATAGCAAGATCAAGTATCTTCTGTGTTTTATTCTGAGGAAAAGAGTATGCTCAATTCATCTTCTTTATAAGGGATGAATCCGATTGCTCACTTCCCGATCGCGTGGCTTCTTAGACCCGCTTTGTCGCTGTCGAACGCCTTTCCCGTTCTTTGGTTTGTTTCTGCCTCTGCGTCGTGCCTTTTGTACAACGGGTTGACAGGGAGGAGCATTTTTATTTTTCGCAGCCTGTTGAAGAAGGCGTTGCGTCCTGGCTTTCTCGTAGATGGCCATTTCGCGATTGTGGTCGTCTCGGACCTTTTGACCGGCTTCCCTTATAAGCTTGTCCATTTGTTCTTCGAACGACGGACTGGGCATTTTCACGTCGCGAGCCCTTTCTGGTTCAGGGTTAGCATCTTCCCACTGAGCATCCCCTTCTTTATCAAAGTCATGTACAACGTAGCAGTCGCGGAGTAGCTCCCGTTTCTTGGATTGAAAATACCCAAGTCCGGTCATTTCCATTCTCCCGTTGGGCAATTTCCGCTGAGTTCCAGGAACGTTCCAGATCCTGTTATAGAACCGTGCTTGTCGAGCAGTTTGCTTGAAGGGTATGCCTTGGCGCTTCAAGAGTCTCCTTAGTCCGTCTGTGTAATATCTGGGCAAACGGATGGGCTGGATCCTGTCGAGTGTGGAATCCATGCCGTGCCAGATTTCCTTCTCCACTTTAGTTTCCCCGGATCGGTAAAATAGGATCGATTTTTCACCTTCTCGCCTGGGAGGGACATAGAACGTCTGGAGCTCTTCTACACTGTAGGTATCAAGCGCGTCTAGTTCTTTATGATGTTTAGGCAGAACCATGGCAACTTGCAAACTTCGCTCTTCATCAGCGAATGTTTGAATTGAAGGCCGAGCAGAGAATATGGCGTTGACCTCATCTTCTGAGTCGCTGCCGAAGATAAGCATAGGAGCGGACGGTCCCGGCTTGTTGTACTGGGGTAGCCCTGAATAAACTATATCTTCCTCTTCCTCGGTATCACTCCCGAAGACCGGAATGGTGGTGATAGCTTTATTCTCCGGTTTGTGACATCTCTTTGTGTCTTCAAAGTCTGGCAAGAAGTATTTTGCATCTTCGTACTTGCGGACTTCGTTCACGGAGAATGGGTTTAACTCTCCTGTCACGGTATACTCGAGACCATCCTTGAAGTATTTCATACACTGATGTTGTGTAGAAGAGATGATGTTGTACTCGTGTAACCAAGGCCGGCCGAGCAAAGCGTTATAGCAAGTCTTGGCGTCGATGACATGAAATTTTATATCTGTGACAAGTAACCCGAAACGCAGTGTCAGTATCACAGACCCGAAAGTTCGTGATGACTGAGAGTCGAACCCGGAGATGGTGATTTTATCACGAGCGAGGTGCTGAACGCTCATGCAGATTTCTTTTAACACTCGCACGTTGAGGAGATTGACGGAAGACCCATTGTCGACCAGGATTTTGCCTATCTTGATATCATAACAATATCCGGAGACATATAGGGGACGGTTGTGCTCGCACGTCCCAAGAAGGAGATCTTCATCGCCGAAGGTAATATCGACTGTGTGTACTTCTTCCAGCTCGTCCTTCATCTTTTCTTCGGCGAGGAAAGCTTGGAATTGTTGTGGCTCTTGCAGCGCCTTGATCAATGAATCTCTTGCTTCTTTTGATAGTAAAAGGGCGTCAAGAATGCTGAGCTGCGAAGGTAACTTCCTTAGGTGCGCCAGGACGTTGTAGTCCGCCTTACTTTTCTTTGGCGGGTCCTTGGAGGTCAGCTCTTTCATGACTTGGTCATCTAGGAAGATATCTTCATAGACCTTTTCTTTTTCCTTATCTTTTCTATTTATGGGTCCGAGGTTCCTTTCTGGAAGTGTACGATTGCGCAGCTGGATATTTTCGCAAGCCTTCGGTTCTTCCTCTTTTCCCAAAGTGGACTCTTTAAAAAGAGGGCCAAGAGCCATTTCCTCGTCAGAGTCGCTCCCGAATGTGAGAACTTGTGATCTCCTGGCGTTAATCATGCGACAATTGTCGGTGGTTCTTTTATGCTCCTCGGTCGTATTTCTTTGCTCTCGGCGAGTTTTGCGTTTCATTCGCTTGAAATGCTGCCGGTGAGCGACACACCCTTGCCACCATCTTTTAAAAGCGTTGCACTCTTCGATGGGGTGCGCAATCTTCCGATGATATAAACAGTAGCTAGGATGTGTTTCTGCTTCACCAGGGATGTTTCCTTCGGAGGGTGGTAGCTTCATTCCCATTGATATGGCTTTAGCAAACTTTTTCCTCGTCTTGAACTTGTTTTTATCCATGACGGATGTCCCTTGATTCGGCGGGAGTGTCTCAACTCTTTCGGCCAGTCGCCGGCGTTTGGCCTTTTTAAAGATGGCCATCTCACGCTCCCGATCAGCTTTACTTTTTAGAAGAGCTTCGTTTAGGAATGCGTCGATCATTTCATCTGATGGCCCTGGAAGCTCCGGTTCGGGATTTGTCCCCAGTTTCTCTGTGTAAGGAGCTTCTTCATCGTGTGTAGACGAGTGAGAGATCATATGGCAACTTGCTATGTAATCCTCAGATTCATCTGATGAGTCTTCTCCATCATTTCCGTCTTCAAGGACGTGGCCGAGAAATTCCTGGAGCGTGATTGGAGTTCGCGCCTTCTGGTTATACTCTTCCAACTCGTCGATCTGTTTCTGCAGGTCCGTGCGCTTGTCACCAGGATTCACTGGCTTTTTGGATTTCTTCTTCTTTTTCGAAGATTTCGACGGCTGGATATGAAACCTTGGTTATCACCACCAACCTTTGGAGTTGGGTGCTGCTTCAGCATTCCTTCGATGATTTCAGGTTCCAACGGACTCTTCCACCTGATCGCCGGGCATGTCTGGAGATCATTCAGCATCCTTTTGGTTTTGGCCGCAAGAACGACCTCCCATGGAGCTTCTTCAACAAAAGAGCACGTTGCCCCCGGTGTGTCCATCTTCTTAGGAGTATGCGGTTGTGATGGGCTCACTTTCCACTTCTCAGACAGCGCAAACTTGCCTTGTAGGTACTGATCCTCAATCCACCCCTTAAAGACGAAGCAATCTTCGATTGGATGGCTTACCGTTTGGTGGTAAGGGCAATAATTGGGATTATTCACTTCGCCGGGTTGCGATGGTCGCCTTGGATTCGGCAAATTGATAAGCCTGTTGTGCATCGCCAGCTCAAATAGTCTCTTCATTTTATCCCGTGGGAACAAGTAAGGACGCTTCATCTTCTCATTATAATAGCGTCGTCTCTCTTCCAGTTGATCCGCTAGCTTTGGGGCACTGGGCTGCTGTTGGGTGTTTGCAACGAAGATCGCCTTCCCTTTACTCTTTTCGTTCCGCGGTTCCGGCTTCGGGGGAGATGGTCTATGACCCGTCTGGTCCATCTAGGCCAGCTTGTCAATTAGAGCCTGGAATGTGGTCGGTTTGAAGAACATCATGAACTGTGAAATAGTTGCGTGAGGATCTAGTGTACCCACGAACATGCCCACCGCTGGTGCTTCTTCGATGCACTGTTCGCACTTCGACCACAGATTCCGCCATCGGATTGCGTACTGAACCGACGTCTCGCCTGGCTTCACCCTGGCATTGATCAATGCCGTTATCGGGGTGCTTTCACTAGCACTTGCGAATCGCTGGGTGAACAACAACTCCATTTCTGCGAAAGTTTTGACGGAGTCGTTTGGAAGTTCGGAGTACCGTTCAAACGCCGTCTCCGATAAACTGCCGACGAATTGGCGGAGCAAAAGCTTATCATCGCCACCAGTATTGCCACAGAGAGCCCTGAACTGAGCGACATGTTGATGGGGATTTCCTGTCCCCTTGTACACATGGAATTTAGAGATCGTGTAGCCCGGCGGGTAATTTATTTGATCATACCAGCCTGGATACGGTCGCCCAGTTCTAACAATTTGCCCAGCCGCTTCATTTGCCTGGTGAACTCGTATCTGCTGAGCGATGTAGTCATTCAGGGCAGCTTTGGAGATTGTCTCTTCCTTGGCTGTTGACAGAGCCGGCAGAGGATTCTATGTTTCTCCTCTGTCATCTTCAATTATTACTGGAGAGTCCGGCTGGATCATCATGCCCACCATATCCTGAAATAGAAGGGCCATTTGCTTTATATTGGCTGCTTGTTCCGCGGCCTCTTTGTCCTTCATTTCAAGCATTCTCCGAAGGAACTCGGCATCAATTTCCTGTTCGTGACATTGTTCTGAGGATGCCTCTGGGCTTGCTTTCGGTCCTGTGAGTGCGGCCATAGCAGTCATCATCTCCTGAAGCTTCTACTGCTGCTCTTGGGCTTTTGTCACGGATCGCGTAAGCGGTCGATGACCTGTGGAGATACGGCTATCCTCTTTTCCGGATGCCATATAAACGGTATGCACCACCATGCCCCCAGACTTAGGGCGTTTGGGCTCAGTGCCTTTGACATTTGTCGCAGGCATGGGAATTTTCTCCGGCCTTCCCCTCTTATGAGCGGTCGAAGTTGAGGGGGCCGTTGCAGTGGGCACCCAAGTAGCCGTTGTCTTTTGTGGCTTAACAGGACGGTTTTCTTCCTGTCGGACCTTCAACTTCTTCTGCCGGCGGGGATAGTCTTGATCAACCACCGACTCCCGGACTTGTCGCCAGATTTTGTAAACTTTAGAAGACAGTCGTTGAGGGGACTGTTCCGGCTTCATTTCTGTGACAGTCTCCACCGGCGGCGGAGACCTTTTTAGTACAGCGGTAGGCGAATTCCTGCGCACCTTGTTCAGCAGCTCAAAACTGTTCCCGGTTGGAACAGCAGCATTAACTTCCACCGTTGGAGCTGGTGGAGTTAGCCCAGAGGGGGAGTTGCCCCCTGCCTTCCTTACTCGGCGCCAGTGGCGATGTCGAGCGTGTCGAGCCATTGGTGTTGGTTCAGCGATGGGAATGACTTTGTCTTGCCCCTACCGAGGTGGGGGGTTGTTGCTGGCGTCAGCCTCTTGAAGACTGATGTCTGTTGAGAAGCAGTATCCAGCCGGTCAAAAACAGATTTCTGAGCAGGGACAGGAACCGTTGTGGGAACCGGAACAGTCAGTCTTGTAAAAACTGACCCTTTGGTAGGAGAAGCCGCCTTGACGACTTCAGGCGCAGGGATGGCTATCCTCTTCGGAACAACCTTTTCTGGGATTGCAAGCTTCATCATGGGCTTACAGGAATTTTGGCCCAGTCTGGTGAAAACCAAGGAGCTGGAGCTGGACGACCCGTTGAGAGGGGCAGCAGTAGTAGCAAGCCGATCAAAGACCGACTTCTTGGGAGCTTTTGGTGTTGGTACAGGAGCGGTGAAGCTCGTTGGCAGGAGCATGATCTCGAAAAACAATCCAGTAGTAGCTGGGTGACTTGTTCCACCGGCATCGTGAACAGGGACGCCGCTTGAGGCACGTAAGCTTGTTCCCCTCCGAAAGACGGCGACGACGTGAGGACTCCTTGCCTGAGATTCGGGGCAGATGCTATATGGTTTTATCCGTCTACCTCTCCGAAGATGCCAAGTTGATTTATGGCACCGTGTATCGGAGGTTTAGACGGATGCGGCCGATGTAGCAGACTTCGTCAGATTCCCCCTCGTTTGAGGGGTTTTTTTTTATTGTGGGGACGCTCTTCCCTGCTGGCGCAAGCCCCTACAGTTAATTACACTACCGCGTCGCGGTAACAACTTTCTCCTTCTCCAGAATTTCACTTCGTGTCGTGTGTGTTTGTTTTGTTTGTGGTTGCCCGTGGATTGTATACGGAGACTAAGTTATGCCGTCGCCCGTAGGACGTGGAGGAGTCCAAATCCGTATTTAATTAGATTTGGGTTTGGTGTTTTAGTTTAAGAATACATAAGCCATATTTAGGCTAAGATCAACTTAAACGTTCGTTAAGATACGTTAGTCTGATTTGAGACTAAGATCAACTTAACGGGATCGTTTGGATCCGACAAAAGAGCATTTGGGGGCTCTATTGTTCCAGTTTAGGGACGTAGTGGTCCATAGGTAGTTTAAGGACATTGTGGTCCATATGCCAGTTTAGGGACATGGGGGTCCATATTCCAGTTTAGGGACATGGTGATCCATTGCCAGTTTAGGGACATGGTGGTCCATAGGTAGTTTAAGGACACTTAAGTCCGTGGGTTTAAGGACCCCACAGTCCGTATCTTAGTTTAAGGACGCATAAGTCCGCGGGTTTAAGGACCCCACAGTCCGTGTTTTGGTTTAAGGACGCATAAATCCATGAATTTAAGGACCCCACAGTCCGTGTTGATGTGTGATTGTCGGGACCCGTCACCTCTCTGACGTCGTTGAAGGATTACAACGATAGGAGTCAGAGGAGTTCGAAGATGTTCCCTCGAACCGGATGTAAATTGATTTAAGAGAGCAGTTGTGCTCAGTCAATTTAATTTGAAGACTTACGGCCATGATTGGGCTAAGTCCAGTTGAAAAATGTTCAACGCTTTTATTTGTTTTTGGCCTATTAGGCCTGTGCTAGGGCTTTGCCCATATTTAAGTAATGCATAGTATTTTTTTATTTTGTTTGGGCTTTGCCCATTTATAAATGATGCAGAGCATCAATTTTGTTTTGGCTCTGCCCTTTCATTGCATTTTTATTTTGTTTGGGCTCTGCCCTTTTATAAAAGATGCAGAGCATCAATTTTACTTAGGCTCTGCCCTTTTATTGCATTGCAATTTATTTTGGCCTACTAGGCCTTTTTGATTTGGGCCTGGCCCTTTAATAAACAATGCATTGCATTTGTCAGGCGCTTTGCGCCAATCAATGAGCGCAAGCGCTTGTGGTGATGACACGTGTCACGCAAGCGCAGTGCGCTGCGCATGCGCTGCTGACACGTGGCGCGCTCTGGTGAGTTGCGCCAATTTCAGAGAGCAAGGCTCTATCTCAAAAGCGCATAGCGCAAGTGGTTCAGGTGCTGACACGTGGCGCTCTCTGGTGGCTTGCGCCAATCCAGGAGCGCAACAGTGCAGTTTTGCAAGTGCAAGGCACTATTTGATTTCTTGATCCAATTTAGATCAAAGAAAACAAGTTTTTCTTGTTTTTCTTGTTTTCAGAGAACCAGTGGTTCATAAAAAGTGCAAGGCACTATTATTATTTGAAGATCGTTGATCTTGTTCTTAGATCAATGATCTATTAGAAGAAATTCTTCTTTTTTATGAAGGTTTTTACCTTTTTCTTGAAATTTCTTCAGAGTTCTCTCTGTTTTGAGGTTCTTAATCTCTCACAATGTTTATGATCTTTGAATTGGGGTCTAGGGATCTTTATATAGTGCCCATAAATTTGTTAAATTTGTTAAAGAGATCTTTCTCTGAGTGATTTGGGAAATTTTCCCCACCGTTGGATCTTTGATCCAAGAGCTTCTGTTTTACAGAAGGCAATCTTCTTGTTTTAACAAGATCAGAAAGATCTTACTAGAATTTAATTATGTTTGGCACAAACGCCCCAGCGCGTGACACGTGTCACGCAGCGCAGAGCACAGCGCAACTGCGCTCGCACAACTGCGCTGACACGTGTCGCGCTGCGCAACTGCGCTGACACGTGTCGCGCAGCGCAACTGCGCTTGCGCTGACACGTGTCGTGCAGCGCAGCGCTTGCGCCACTGCGCTGACACGTGTCGCGCAGCGCAGCGCTTGCGCAACTGAAGCGTTGCTTCCTTTAATTTTTGTTTTAAATAGAGCCTTGCTCTGATTGGGCGCGCTGCCTTGGGCGCTGCGCTGACGTATCAGCTTTTGACACGTGGCGCGTTGCGCGCAGCGCAAGGAATTCGAAGCGTTGCTTCGAATTTTGAATTTTTGAAATTCAAATAGAGCTTTGCTCTGATTGGGGGAAACAAATGCCCCCCACCGTTGCGCTCACGTGGCGTGCACGTGAGTGCAGCGGTGGCAAGATCCTGACCTTTGGATTAACTCAGGAGCTGAAGGGGCGCAAGCGTCTATATATAGGACCCCTGGCCCTTAGAAAATCTTTACTATTTCCAAGATTTTGATTCAGAGCTTTGCTCTTGCTTAAGAACTTCATAGTTTTGCTCTTGTTTCTAGACTCTAGAGCTTTGCTCTCATTTCCAAAGTTAGAAAAACTTTAGGTAAAATTAATTTAAATTAATTTAAATCAATCTTAACCAACAGAGCCTTGCTCTCATAGATCTTTTGATCTAAAGAAATCCCCTTTGTGGTTTCATAAACAGAGCTTTGCTCTCAAGAATTTGTTTCGGGGTTTCTTAACCCATGAACAGAGCTTTGCTCATTGACAGAATGTAGATCTTTTGATCTTCTGATGATGAACTCTTAAGAGTTTTTTATATGGATCTTTAAGATCCTAGAACTTCAAATTTTTTTAGGAATTAATTAATTTTCTTTCTTTGATGAATTTTTTTTTACCATCATTACAGAGCTAGGCTATTTTAAAGAATCTTATTCCCCTGAGACCAAAGTTTGACAAGTGTCACTCTGTGACAGAGCTTTGCTCTGAAAGAGGAGATTTTCTCCTTGTCTCTAGGGATTTTTTTTATTATTATTAATGGGAATATTCTCTTGGGGATTAACTGACAATCTCATCCAATGATGGGGTTGTCTTATTGACTGACGTATTGTCATCCAGATTTTGTGGGTCCCCCTTTGGTCTCCTACCCACTGCACTGCTGTGTGGTGTAATTAATTTTAATTAATCTTTTAATTTAATTAATTAATTAATTAAATTTTTTTTTGAACGCTAAGCATTGGAATTACAATACTAACGGCTAATTTTGTTCTCTTGCAGTGACTATGTCTTTCAATACTTCATTCCCGTTCGCTCGTTCGGAGGAGGGGTTTCCTGAAGCGCCCTTGGACCGCGAAGTCCTAGCTATGATCAGGGACCACGACCCGGAATATAAGAGTCTCCACATTTAGGGGTCGTGATACAATCAAATTATCATGGGTCGACAGAGCTTCACGTGCGCAGTACCATCAGAACCCATTACGGCGATTCATTATGCCAGCCCACCCCCGGTGCAGTATGCCGTGGAGATAGTTGATTGGACCTCGAAGGGCTTTCTTCATCTTGCCATAGATGCAATTCCGGTCCAGCGTCCTATGGTTTTGGATATCCTGGGACGCCGTATCTATCAAGGTGAGGCACGACCTTGGGGCAATCATATAACATAGGTCTGATCCCCCGCCACCCGATCGGCTATCTGCCGTGGGCTCGCTATATCCTGTCGGCGAAGAATTCGCAGTTGATAAGGTTAGGGTTGTACACTGCGGTTTACGTCTCCCTCTTCCAGTATCCCACGCTTCCCACCTGGTGGTTCAAGGCCTTCTTGGAGCAGTGGAACATTCCTATTCACACTTTCCTCGCAATGGATCGGGAAGTGTCAATTTCTCTGGTGGAATTCACAGAGGTCTCCGGTTTACCGGTTATAGGGGAGCACTATAAGGAGTTGCTTCCTACAGACGAGTATGTCTTCGGTGCTAAGCCGGCAGTAAGGGGCCTCACTCCGGAGAATGTTGTTCAACATCAATTCCCAAGTCTGATCAAGGTGTTGAATATCTATGAGGCCCTTTTCATCGAACGTGGGAGTCGCAGAGTTAGTTTCGAGGATTTCATCGCTCAGTTCCTTCACCCAAGCGTCCTCTCGGCAGAAGCTGCCAAGTTTTCCACCCTTGATGACCCTTTCGGTCTAGGTTTGGATAACCTGCCGGCGAAGGAAATAGACCAGAAGGGTTTTTTCCTTCCTAATTCCCCGACTATGTCTTTTGCGGAAGTTGCAGCCCCCGGGATGGACGAGGAGGCCTTCTTCTTAGGATTTCTTGGGCTATGGCTGAGTTGGTTTGTGCTCCCGATGCATTCTCGCCATATGCGGCCCTCTGTCTTTTACCCGGCTCACCGAATGACCATCGGGGTAAAAGTGGCCGTTGGGATCGCCGGCTTGGCACACTTGTATCACGGCCTCAGTCGAGCGGCGAATGCTAATGAGCCTGGGGTGCTGCACGTGATCTTCCCGATGCACTACTTCGCATCATGGCTCGAGCTACACACATCAGGTGTCTTCAGTATGCACAAAAAGCCCTCGTTCTATGACAGGTGCAGCTTCCCTCGCATCATACAGTTGATTGGCGCATCAATTGTGACTCCATCGTCACAGAATTCCAGGGGTTTACTCCTTCGCCCCACACCATTAGAGACGGGGTGTCTTTCATCGATAAGGTGTTGACTATTGGAAAGGCATCTACCACTGTAGTGCGGCCATTGCAAGACACTTTCAAAGATGGAGCCTCAGTTTTGACGGTCCGGGAGACCCTCCACTTATATTCTATCAGACCGGGCTTCCTGGTGTTCAGGCAGAACGGTGCGGCGATTTTCATGAGATATAACCCGCATCGTTTCGCCCAACAACTGAGCTACAATCAAGGGTACCACTGGAGGCTTTCCTATCGGAACCTGCTGCTACCGAAGAAGGGATGGAGAGCGCGCTGTATCACTTCATGCATCTGAATACGGGTTCCCACTTTTTTATCAGTGAGCTGGCTTGCGCCCCACGACTCTTCAAGGTATATACAGAATGGTACAGTCATTCGACGGGAGCCGTCATAAAGGAGGAAAAGCGATTGCTGGTCGACCGTAAGGGTGTGCTTCCAGGTAGCAACCGCAACGCTCCTTTAGTGCCAATGACCCCGGTAGTTCCCCCTCTAAAAGATGCTAGAGCCGGACCACCGCGTGCGCAGAGTCCTCCACGTGGATTGCCGCTTCCCGATATTGCGGATGCACCACCAGCGCCCTGTGCTCCAGTGGAGACAGTGGTTGTAGCCTCGCCGGAGTCTGGTGTGGGTGCGGACATCGGGACCCGCCGCCCCAAGGTGTCTGCAAAGCGCAAGTCGATCCCAGGTGCACCTAGGGTTGGTGGGCAGAAGAAGGAAAAGAAGTCGCTCTTCGCCGCGGACGTCGCGTTCGGTCAGGAACCCCACGCTCCCTATGGTGAGGGCCTGAGTGAATATGGGACCAACAGAGGATTAGTCATGCCGCCGGATGACACGGACTTGGAGGCCGCCATCGTAGCTTCAGAGCGGTTGGCGAGGCGTGACGCGTGGCTAGCTAAGCTTGCGCAATCAGGTAATCACTAGTCGCATTTTTTATTGCATCATATCTTTATTATTGCCTTTGACTAACGTTTTTCCTTCTTTTCTTCCAACAGGAATCACCACTGAAGAAGCCATTGCTGCTTCCCTTAAGACTTTCCAAGAGGAGGAACGCCTTAGAGCGTCCTTAGGCCTTGGTAAATTTCGATTCATCAAGTCTTCATTTTCCTTGTGTTATGGTTGATCTAATCTCCCCCTTTTTTATTGCAGGAACCACAATGCCGATCCCGCCAGGTGACACGGAGACTCTCCCCGTGCCAGCCGTCGATGTTTCTGCCTCCTCGGGGCTACCACGAGAGGCCCGTCTTGAAGAGCCGATGAGAGATGCCTTAAAGGCTCTAGAGGCATCTCTGAACGAGGACGACGACACCTTGATGAAGGAAGCATCGAAGAGGTTCATCGCGAAAGCTCGGGAGGAGAGGAAGCGGTTGAGGCGCGAAGCAAAGGCACGCAGGGCTGCCTTGGCCATTGGAGCGGGCCCAAGCACCGTCTCTCGTGCCGATACTCCGTCAGAAGAGCCCCCGGTCACCTTATCTACAGCTCATAGACAGGCGGTAAACGCCAATAGGGAGGCTAACGAAAAGTCCACCTCAGGTAATATTTCTTTCAGAATTTTGTTGTAAGAATTATGAAGCTGTCGGTTCTTATATATTCTATCCTGCAGGGCCAAGTCCAACCGAGGGGGAGGCGGAGACCGTCAATCCCAATGAGACAGAGGAAGAAGCGCCGGCCGAACCCGAGCAGATGGTGGGCAACGTCGCCGGGGTTGCTGAGCCTGAGTTGGGGGCTGAGGGAGCCGCACCCGAGAAGGTCGTTGATGCCGAGCCTGATATGGCGGCAAATGAGACGACCGCTACAACTGAGCCCGAGGTAGCGACGGATGAAGTACTTGAGGCCAGTGACCCCCTGGTGATGGCGGATGAGACAATGGAGACCGCTGAGCCTGAAGAAGTAGCGGGTGAGATGGGCACGACTCTTGGGGAAGAGCCAGCCGCTCCTTCTCAAGGGTCCGGCAATGCTCCGACTATTGCCATCCCCGCCTACGGTCTTCCGCCGTCTCCCGGCCGCGCAAGCACGACGACAGCCCCCATTGAGTCGGGTGATGAGGCCACGGGCGGTGGCCTCATGTCGATGGAGGAGGGAGACGCCTCTGCTTCGGCCGGCGGCTCATCAGGTAAATCTCTAGTTACAGTCCCCCTTTTTTATCTTGCAACCGCTTCTGACAGGTTTATCCTTGTTTTTAACGCAGGTGCAGCCAGTGTCGATGCTCCATTGCTCGAGGGAGCGCCGTCAACTACTGCCTTGGCGGTGGTCACTTCTCAGCCCTCTCTTGTACCATCGAAGATGTTGGAAGGTATGTATTTGCAACCTATTAGTTTCATCTTTCAGCAGCATAATTTATGTACTAAAGTCGTACTGTTGTGTCTTTTCAGGAGTGCTTTTTAATCATCTTTATCAAGTGTTGCTCCCACACTTCTCCTTCCCATCTGAACTCGCTTCTTCCTCGAGTGGCGCTGGTGAGTATAGTTTCCAACTGATGTCTTTCTTTTTTAGTGAAGGAATTATTTCTAACTTCTTCTCGTTCTGGTTACAGTGCTATAGATCGAAGGAAGGGATGAACGATCGGCCGTGCCACCGGCCCTTCCGGCCTTGCCACCTGCTGCAGCTGGTATAGTAAACTATTGCATTGATGACCCCTTCTTTTTTTGTCTTTCTTAAAGTGTCATCTAATCACATCTCTTTTTTTTTAGCTGTTGTTCCGATCTCGGTGCCCTTCGAGCCTCGCATCACAATGCCCGCAGGCCCTTTCCTGAGACGCCCGTCCTCGAAAGGCGCCGCGAACAGTCTGCGTATGTTGAGCGACTACATCGAGGAACTCGACATCGAGACTCCTACGTCTGCTGCAGACTTCGCTACGGCGGTTAACCCGATACTGGTGATACTCGTAAATTTCCATGATGAGGGCATCGTTGCGTCTTGGGTTAATCACTGCAGGGAGATCGATGCTCGCCTGCATCAGCTGGAGTCGATGCGTCCTGCTCCTGAGGTTCTGGCCGTGAGCACTCAAAGAGCAGCGTGGATTGAGCAAAGCGCTTCCTACGTCCACCACTTGGAACAAGAAGCGGCTTTAAGGCTGAGGGAATACCGAGAGACATCGAGCGAGACGGCTCGTCTGCGTGCTGAGGTTGAGGTGAATGCTGCCCAAGTGAAGGCTATCTTTGAGGGCCTCCTGGAACGCATCTCTCATGGGCTAAACTTGAAGCGAAAGCTTGATTTCGCCGAGCGTAGCACCCCCGGCCGCGAAGCTGCTCATCAGGCCGTTGTGGAGCAGCTTGCATCTTTCTTGCAGCAGCGGGCTCAAGTGGAGGCAGAACTGGCGGTGGTGGCCGATCAGGAGAAAGCGTGGAAGGAGGTGCGCGAACAATTGCTAGAGCTATGCAAGACGCTTCCTTCCCAGTAGTTCCCCTTGTATCAATACAATTGTAAATTTTTTTTTTTTAAATAATATGTATCCATTCTTTATTCTTTTGTACGATCCACCTTGTATTTAATTGAAGTTAATAAATAAAGATACACATTTTTCTTTGCAATGTCTTGTACTATTTCTTTGCTTTCTCTCTTCTCTTATTATCAACATGCTGTCTTGATAAACACAATTGACAGATAATAGAGTAAGCATCTAGATTTCTCCAAGAGATAGCGATGGCTTAGGCCGCAGGTTCAGATCTGCTGCCTAAGACTTTTCAACTCTATGAACCGTGAGGATCTCATAGAGATTTTTCTCCCTACGGATCGAGAGGATCTCGTAGGTGGATTTTCTCCTTAGGAATCGCGAGGATTCCTAAGTGTGCTTATAAGAGAATTTTCTCCTATAAGTCGTAAGGATCTTATAAGAGAATTTTCTCCTTTACAAGTCGAGAGGACTCGTAAGTGGTTGGTGAGTTGATTTGTTTCTGAGTCGAAGTATTGCTCCGATGGGGAGGTCGTTGGTTGACTTGTTTCCGAGACGGAGGTCATTGGCTGACTTGTTTCCGAGACAGGGGTCGTTGGTTGACTTGTTTCCGAGACGGAGGTCATTTGCTGACTTGTTTCCGAGGCGTAGGTCATTTGCTGACTTGTTTCCGCGACGGAGGTCGTTGGTTGACTTGTTTCCGCGACGGAGGTCGTTGGTTGACTTGTTTCCGCGACGGAGGTCATTTGCTGACTTGTTTCCGCGACGGAGGTTGTTGGCTGACTTGTTTCCGAGACGGAGGTCGTTGGCTGACTTGTTTCCGAGACGGAGGTCATTGGCTGACTTGTTTCCGAGATGGGGGTCGTTGGTTGACTTGTTTCCGAGACGGGGGTCATTTGCTGACTTGTTTCCGAGGCGGAGGTCATTGGCTGACTTATTTCCGAGACGGAGGTCGCTGGTTGACTTGTTTCCGCGATGGAGGTCGCTGGCTGACTTGTTTCCGAGATGGAGGTCATTTGCTGACTTGTTTCCGAGACGGAGGTCATTGGCTGACTTGTTTCCGAGACGGAGGTTATTGGCTGACTTGTTTCCGTAACGGTTTGCTGACTTGTTTCCGAGACGGAGGTCGTTGGTTGACGTGTTTCCGCGACGGAGGTCATTGGCTGACTTGTTTCCGAGACGGAGGTCATTGGCTGACTTGTTTCCGAGACGGAGGTCATTGGCGACTTGTTTCCGAGACGGAGGTCATTGGCTGACTTGTTTCCGCGACGGAGGTCATTAGTTGACTTGTTTCCGTGACGGAGGTCATTTGCTGACTTGTTTCCGCGACGGAGGTCATTTGCCGACTTGTTTCCGAGACGGAGGTCATTGGCTGACTTGTTTCCGTGACAGAGGTTATTTGCTGACTCTAGGTTGTCTGTGAACCGTAGAGTCTTGGAACTGGGGACTTTGCCGTAACTCCGACTGGTGATGTCACGTCCGTGTCCTGCTGGAATGAGGACGAACGCCGCTGTTGGTCTCCAGGCTGTAGATGTGGTCGTCGAGATCTGACTTCCCTTTGACGCAGCCTGGTGGGGAAATGTAGTCCCCTTTTTGTTTGTGCCCTTGGATTGTATACAGGGATTGATGTGATCTCAACTGTAGGGCAAAAGTTTCATTCATTTTTATTATTTTATTTCCGCGATGCTCTATCATTTCAGCTTTTGATCGCAAAAGTCGCGACTGCCCAATCATTTCGGCTATTTTTCGCGGTGCCCAATCATTTCGGCTATTTATTTTATTTTTACTCACTGCTTTTTATTGCAAGTTGCCCAATCATTTCGGCTGTTTTGTATGCATACGTTTTTACTTGCTGCTTTTTATTGCAAGTTGCCCCATCATTTCGGCTATTTCGTATGCATGTGCGGCCTACCGGCTTTTCACCGTAAACTTGAAATTAGACATCGATTTCGGCATCAGCACCGCTACAACTGGGATGTTGCCAGGAGCGAATCATCATTTGCTTCTGTCGATGTCGAACAAAGGTGGCTTGGTGAACAGGGTTAAGGTCCTGTCGGCTAAGGCTTTTGACTTCATGAACCGTAAGGGTCTCACAAAGGTATTTCTCCCTACAAGTCATGAGGATCTCGTAGGTGTATTTTCTCCTTAGGAATCGTGAGGATTCCTAGGTGTATGTTCCTCTGTAAGTCGTAAGGATCCTACAAGAGGGTTTTCTCCTTTTAAATCGAGAGGACCTACAAGGGTTGTTCATCATACGTATATATCCCCAGTCACGGATGGGACTTGGCTAGGGAAATGTTTATTCACGCCCGTGGATTGTATACAATGGTCAGTATTGAGCCACTTGTAGGGCAATATCGAAAGTTGTGGGGGGGTTTGTTTAAGCACAGGTTCAGGTCTCTGTAACTTAAGACTTTCAAATCTTATGAGCCGTGAGGGTCCCATAAGAGAGTTTTCCTTACGAGTCGTGAGGATCTCGCAAGCGTATTTTCTCCTTAGGAATCGTGGGGATCCCTAAGTGTGTTGCTCCCTTGTGAGTCGTAAGGATCTCACGCGGGTGGTATCTCCTTACAAGGTCGAGAGGACCCTGTAAGTGTCCTTTAACGAGGTTGCGCCCTTTCAGGTTTTCACAAACACTCGCCGGTAGTCCTGCTGTTTTTACTCACGGAGCCCTCTCGGGTTTTCATCCGTGCCCATTTTTCTTATGGACATACCGTTTTTTTATATTCTTTTTATTTTCTCTCTTTTTTTTATGAGGTCGCGCCCTTTCGGGTTTTCACGAACACTCGCCGGTAGCCCTGCTGTTTTTACTCACGGAGCCCTTTCGGGTTTTCATCCGTGCCCATTTTGCTTATGGACATATCGTTTATTATATTTTTTATTTATTTTTTTATACATATATTTTTTTTCTTTTACTCATCTCGTCAGCCTGAAGATGCTGCGGTAATAGTTTAAGGATGTTTCGGTCCTTCGTTAGTTTAAGGACGTTTCGGTCCGCCATTAATTTAAGGACGTTTCGGTCCGTCCAGGAGAAGGCTGGCTACTGCTTATAAAGTTTGAGCTTAGGAAGATAGCGAGCGGACATAGTCGTCGTCATCTATCATTGACCTAGGCAGTAACTCGCTAAGCGTAGTATTTCTTTAGGATTCGGCCATTTATTGGCCTGTAAGGCCTTTCACCGTGCATATCCATGAGTAGATAGGCTCCACCTTGGTAGACCTTGTCTATGATGTACGGGCCTTCATAGTTTGGCTCGAATTTTCCCCGCTTGGAGCGATTGGGAATCATAGGCCTTTTGACCACTAGCACGAGTTCGCCTTGGCGGAATGTCCTCGGCCGGGTCAATCTTTCATATGAGCGCGTCGTCTTTGCTTTATAAGCCTCCAGGTTTTGTTGCGCTATGAGCCGGGTCTCATCAAGGGCATCAAGCTCCTCAAGCCGAAGGTGAGCATTTTCTTCGTCCGTCAGCTCGTAGTGGACTGGCACTCGTAGAGAGGGTAACTCTATCTCAAGGGGGAGTACTGCTTCTGTGCCGAATACCAGCGCATATGGCGTTGTGTTCGTGGCTGTCTTGAACGTAGTTCGATACGCCCAAAGAGCTTCTTGCAGCCTCTCATGCCAATCCTTCTTATTTCGGGACACCGTTTTCTTCATGATCTTTGTCAAGGTCTTGTTGAAGGCCTCAGCTAGACCATTAGCTCGCTGATTATAAACCGAGGAATATCTCCAGTTTATATTATGTTGTTGCGCGAAGCGACTGATCTTGTGGCTTCTATAAGCTGGCCCGTTATCGGAGATGATCCGTCACGGAGTTCCAAACCGACAAATGACGTGCGTCTTGAAAAAGTGGAGGATATTCTCCGTCTTCACTTCCCTCAACGGTACTGCTTCTGCCCATTTGGAGAACTAGTCAGTTGTCACCAGGATGAAACGATGTCCTCTAGACGATGCCGGTTCGATGGGGCCGACTATGTCAGTCCCCCACATTTCGAATGGCCAGCTAGCCACCGTTGGATGGAGTGGATTTGGATGCTGGTGGATGAAGTCCCCATGGATTTGGCATGAGTGGCATTGCTTCGCATATTCGAGGCAGTCCTGGATCATCGTGGGCCAGTAGTAACCCATCCGTTTAATCTTCAACTTCATCTTCGGGCCTGCTTGGTGAGAACCGCAGAGTTCGTCATGAACTTCCTGAATGACTCTTTTCGCTTCGTCAGGTCCCAGGCATCTCAACCACAAAGAATCGAACGACCTCTTGTACAGAGTATCATTGACGAAGATGAAAAACAGAGCTCGTTTCATAAGCTGATGTCTTGAGGATGCATCTTCGGGCGTTCGACGGTATTTGAAGTAGTCTATAAAGACTTCCCTCCAATCCTCGACCTTTTCCCGGTCTTTTATTTGCAGAGCCATTTGCTCAGTCGCTACCTTTTCCTCAGGTGATTTCGGAGATATTTCCGCTGGGGCGAGCACCCGACGGCTTTGTACCACGATTCTTACGTCATCGAGATTCTCATCAGCTAATTCTTTAGCGAGTTTGGCCAACGCGTCCGCTTTGCTGTTTTCCGCGCGCGGTATGTTCTCCAAAGTATAGGAGGGAATTTGGGTCAACAGTTGCTGCACCTTTTCGCCATACTTCACAAACTCTGGCTTGCACGTCTGGTAGTCGCCGTTTACTTGACTAATGACCAGTTGAGAATCTCCATATATGAGGAGGTTTTCAATTCCCATGTCGATGGCGATCTCGAGGCCTGCTATCAAAGTATCGTATCCGGCTTCATTGTTTGTCCTCGGCTCTGTTAGGGAGAAAGCAAAGCGCATTATCCCTCCTTGTGGAGTTACAAAGATGAGTCCTACCCCCGATTTGATTATAGGGGTATTTTGTTTGCGCTTCTTCATGGAAAATGCTCCATCGAAATAAAGCTCCCATCGGGTATCACCACCGTCGACCGCATCAAACGCATGTTCTTCTGGAAGATCGCAATTCAGAGGAGAATCGGCGGGTATCGGATGCTCAGCGAGGAAATCGGCGATGGCCTGACCTTTCACTGCCTTGAGAGGTTGATACGTTATCGAGAACTCCATCAAGAGCAGGGCCCATTTAGCGAGTCGTCCCGTCAATATGGCCTTTGACATTAAATATTTAAGAAGGTCCACCTTCGAAATGAGACGGACCTCATGCGCCAACGCATAGTGTCTGAGCTTTGTTATCGCAAAGATCAATGCCAGGCGGTGTTTTTCAATGGGGGAGTAGTTGCTTTCTGCCCCCAGTAGAACTCGACTTAAGTAGTAGAGTGCTCTTTCCTTCCCTTGGTCGTTCTCTTGCGCCCATAATGCGCTTAAGGAACCTTCGGCGGTTGTATAAAGAATGAGGGGCTTTCCCTTGACCGGAGCAGCCAACACTGGCGGGTTCTGCAGGTTTTGCTTGATCTCGTCTAGCGCGCTTTGGCATTTTTGGTCCCAGACGAACGGGGTTCCCTTCTTCATCAGGTGGCTGTAAGGACGGCACTTGCCTGAAAGGTTGGCTATAAATCGCCGTATATACGCGAGTTTCCCTTGGAGAGACCGCAGCTGTTTGAGAGTTCTTGGCGGAGGCATTTCCATGATCGCCTTGATCTTCGACGGATCTATCTCAATACCTCGGTGTCGGACGATGAATCCCAGGAATTTGCCCGAGAAAACTCCGAATGCACACTTGAGAGGGTTCATCTTCAAGTTGTATTGTCGAAGGCGTTGAAATACGGTCTTCAGATGCTCGAGATGTTCCTCGTATGATTTGCTTTTAACCACGAGATCGTCAATATAGCATTCGACGATTTCGTGTATAAGGTCATCAAAGATCTGTGTCATGGCTCTCTGATAAGTGGCACCGACATTCTTTAAACCGAAGGGCATCACCTTATAGCAGAATATACCCAAGGGAGTCCTGAAGGCGGTGTGCTTCTGATCTTCGGGATGCATCTTTATCTGATTATACCCTGATGAGCCGTTCATGAAGGAGAAAACCTCATGAGTGGACGTATTGTCTATCATCAGTTCGGTGATTGGCACTGGGAAATCGTCCTTCGGGCAGGCTTTATTGAAATCCCGAAAGTCTACGCATATGCGCACCGGCCTATTTTTCTTCATCACCGGGACGATATTGGCGATCCATTCAGGGTATTGAACCTGCTGGATAAAGCCAGAGTCGATTAACTTCTTGACCTCGGCATTGATACTCATCTCAAGCTCGAGCCGCATTCTCCTCGGTGCCTGTTTGATCGGCTTGACGTCCGAGAATATTGCCAATTTGTGCACAGCAATTTCTGGATCTAGTCCCGGCATTTCGGAATAGTTCCATGTGAAGCAATCTTTATGCTGCATAAGCAGGGTTTTTAATGAAGCCACCCTCTCTTCAGACAGCAGTTCACTAACGAATGTCGGTCGCGTGTCATTCGCCGTCCCCAACTCAATTTTCTTGAGGTTATCTGCGGTGGTATGGATTCCATCTTCCAGCTCTTCTGGCGCTGGTGGAAATTCTGAGATCACCTCATCATTGCTGTTTTCGAAGCACCAGGGAAGGTCATCCATGTTCTCGGGCTCTTCTTTTGATATTATTATCATGTGACAAGTACGAATTCGCTTCCAATCCCAATGTGGAACTGGTTCTTCTTTCGTGGCCTTGGGTTCGTGCTTCTGTGGCGGCGCTACCCTCCAGTTGTCAGACAGAGCGAACTTGCCAAGCTGATACTGATCTTCAACCCAATTCTTGAAGGTGAAGCAGTCCTCGAGAGGGTGCCCTATCACTCGGTGATAAGGGCAATAGTCCGGGTGAGAGACTTCGCTTGCTTGTTCGGGGTATTTAGACTCTGGCAGTGTAAGCATCTGATGTTTTAGAGCGAAGTCAAGTATTTTCTTTGTCTTGTCCCGAGGAAAAGAGTACGCCCGTCCCATTTTCCTTATGAGGGATAGATTGGAACCGTTCAATTCCCGCTTGCATGGCTTCTTATCCCCGCTTCGTTGCTGTTGAGCGCCTTTTTCGAGTTTCGACTTGTTTTTGCCTCTGTGTCGAGCCTTCTTTATGACAGGTTGACAAGGAGCGGCATCTTCATCTTTCACAGCCTATTGGAGGAGGCGTTGCGTTTTGGCTTTCTCGTAGATAGCCATTTCACGGTTATGGTCGTCTCGGACTTTTTGACCAGCTTCCCTTATATGCTTCTCCATTTGTTCTTCGAACGACGGACTGGGCACTTTTGCATCAGGGACTTTTACCGGTTCAGGATTAGCATCTTCCTATTGAGCATCCGCTTCTTCATCGAAGTCATGCACGACGTAGCAACCATGGAGTAGCCCTCTTTTCTTGGACCGAATGTATCCAAGCCCGATTGTTTCCATTGTCCCATTAGGCAGTTTGTGTTGAGTCCCGGGAACGTTCCAGACCCTGTCATAGAATTTGGCTTTCCGAGTGGTCTGTTTACAGGATATCCCCTGGTGCTTCAGCAATCTCTTTAAGCCTTCCGTATAATATCTGGGCAGACGGATGGGCTAAAACCTGTCAAGCGTAGGATCCGCGCCGTGCCAGATTTCTTTTTCCACTTTGGTTTCCCCAGAGCGATAGAATAGAATTGCCTTTTCACCTCTTCACCTGGGAGGGACATAGAATGTCCGCAGCTCCTCTACGCTGTAGGTATCGAGCGCATCCAGTTCTTTATGATTTCCAAGTGGAACCATGGCGACTTGCAGACTTTGCTCTTCGTCAGCGGACGTTTGTATTGAAGGTCGAGCAGAGAATACAACATGGACCTCATCTTCCGAGTCGCTACCAAAGATCAACGTAGGAGCGGATGGTCCCGGCTTGTTGTGTTGGGGTGGACCCAAATAGACTATCTCCTCCTCTTCCTCGGTATCACTGCCGAATACAGGGATGGTGGCGTTGGCTTTGTTCTCCGGCTTGTGACACCTCTCCGTGTCCTCGAAATCCGGTAAGAAGTATTTGGCATCTTCATATTTGCGGACCTCGTTCACAGAGAACGGGTTCAGTTCTCCCGTCACGGTATACTCGAAACCATCCTTAAAATACTTCATACACTGATGTTGTGTAGAAGGGATGATGTTGTACTCGTGTAACCATGGTCGGCCGAGCAGAGCATTGTAGCAAGTCTTGGCGTCTATGACGTGGAACTTAATGTCTGTGACGAGTAGCCCGAAGCGTAGCGTCAATATCACAGACCCAAGAGTTCTTGATGACTGGGAGTCAAACCCGGAGATGGTGATCTTGTCCCGAGCAAGATGCTGGACGCTCATGCAGATTTCTTTTAACACCCGCACATTGAGGAGATTAACGGAGGATCCATTGTCAATCAGGATTTTGCCGATCTTTATATCGTGGCAGTATCCCGAGACATAGAGGGGGCGATTGTGTTCGCACGTCCCAAGGAGAAGGTCCTCATCACCAAAAGTGACATCGGCCGTGTGCACTTCCTCCAATTCATCTTTCATCTTCTCTCCGGCCAGGAAAGCTTGGAATTGTTCCGGTTCCTGCAGTGCCTTGATTAATGAATCTCTCGCCTCTTTTGATAGTAAAAGGGGGTCAAGAATGCTGAGCTACGAAGGTAGCTTCCTCAGATGCGCTAAGACGTCGTAATTCACCTTATTTCTCTTCGGCGGGTCCTTGGCACTTAGCTCCTCCACAACTTGGTTATCCAGGGCGATCTCCTCAGGGACCTTCTCTTTCCCTTTATCTTTTTTATTTGAGGGTCCGAGATTCTTTTCGGGAAGCGTGCGATTACGCAGCCGGATATTTTCGCAGACCTTCGGCTCTTCTTCTTTTCTCGAGGTGGACTCTTTAAAGAGAGGGCCAAGCTCTAGCTCTTCATCAGAATCGCTCCCGAATGTAAGCACTTGTGATCCCCCGGCGTTAACCATGCGACAATCACCGGTAGTTCTATTAAGCCCTTCGATCGTATTTTTCCGCTCTCGACGAGTTTTGCGCTTCTCCCTCTTAAACTGTTGTTGGTGAGCAACATACCCTTGCCACCATCTATCGAAAGCTTTGCACTCTTCAGTGGGGTGCGAAATCTTCCGATGATATAAGCAATAGGAGGGGTGCATTTCCACTTCACCAGTAATGTTTCCTTCGGAGGACGGTAGCTTCATGCCCATTGATATGGCATTATCAAACCTTTTTCTCGTCTTGAATTTGCTTTTGTCCGTAGTGGATGTATTTTGCTCCAGCGGAAGTGTCTCAGCTCTTTCGTCAAGTCGCCGGCGCTTGGCCCTTTCAAATATAGCCGTTTCGCGTTCCCGATCAGCTTTACTTTTCAACAGAGCTTCGTTGAGGAAAGCGTCAATTACTTCATCCGATGGCCCCAGAATTTTTGGTTCAGGATTTGCCCCCAGCTTCTCAGTGCAAGGAGTTTCCTCATCGTCCGTGAACGAATGGGAAATCACATGACAGCTCACCACGAATTCCTCAAACTCGTCCGACGAACTTTCTCCCTCATCTTCCTCTTGAAAGACGTGGTTGAGAAACTCTTGGAGTGTAATGGGAGTCCGTGCTTTCTGGTTGTATTACTCCAGCGCGTCAATTTGTTTTTGTAAGTCTGTGCGCTTGTCGCCAGACTTCACAGGCTTCTTGGATTTCTTCTTTTTCTTCCTCAAAGATTTTGACGGCTGGTTATGAGTGCTTGGGCTACCACCATCGGTCTTTGGAGTTGGACGCGGCTTCAACATCCCCTCAATGACCTGCGGTTCCAATGAGTTCTTCCATTTGATCGCTGGGCATGCCCGAAGATCGTTCAGCATTCTCTTTGTCTTAGCTGACAGCACAACCTCCCATGGGGCTTCTTCGACTAGAGAGCACGTTGCCCCCGGCATATTCATCCTTTTAGAGGCGTGAGGTTGCGGCGGATTCACCTTCCATCTATCGGATAGTGCGAATTTGCCTTGTTGGTATTGGTCTTCAAGCCAATTTTTGAAGACATAGCAATCTTCGATCGGATGACCCAGT
Organism: Agapanthus africanus; assembly: GCA_030015575.1. Lineage (NCBI taxonomy): Eukaryota > Viridiplantae > Streptophyta > Magnoliopsida > Asparagales > Amaryllidaceae > Agapanthus > Agapanthus africanus. Next base: position 141,913,022 of record CM057338.1, read on the forward strand.
ACTCGGTGATAGGGGCAATAGTTGGGCTCGTTGACATCATTTGGTTGAAACGGACGTTTTGGCTCCGGCAAATTTATGAGTCGGTTGCGCAACGCCAGCTCGAATAATCTTCTCGTTTTATCTCTGGGAAACGAGTAAGGACGTCCTAATCTCTCCTCAAGGGGTACCTGCGGACGTATATTATTTTGACGAACAACCGGCTTCGAGTTACTCGGCTGTTGTTGAGCATTAGCGACAACAATCACTTTTCCCTTCCCCTTTTCATTTCAGGAGTCCGTCTTTGGAAGAGGAGGTATATGGCCCATCTGATCCATTTGCGCTAGCTTGTCAATCAGGGCCTGGAAGGTAGTCGGCTTGAAGAACATCATAAATTGCGAGATGGTTGCTTGCGGATTAACGGTTCCCACAAACATACCCACTGCAGGAGCTTCCTCAATGCGCTGCTCGCACTTTGACCATAAATTCCGCCACCGTATAGCATATTGGACCCATGTCTCGCCTGGCTTCACCCTGGCGTTAATCAGTGTCGTCATCGGGGTGCGTTCACTGGCACTCGTAAAACGCTGGGTAAACAACAGCTCCATATCCGCGAAGGTCTTGATAGAGTCGTTCGGGAGCTCAGAGTACCACTCGAATGCTGTATCTGACAAACTGCCAATGAACTGACGAAGCAGCAATTTGTCATCACCGCCGGTGTTACCGCAGAGTGCCCTGAACTGGGCAACATGCTGGTAGGGATTGCCCGTCCCCTTATAGACATGGAACTTGGGAATTGTGTAGCCCGGCGGGTACTTAATCTGGTCATACCAGCTCGGATATGGTCGTCCTGTTTTTACGACCTGGCCGGCTGCTTCAGTCGCATGATGAACCCGTATTTGTTGGGCTATGTACTCGTCCAAGTCAGCTTTGGAGATTGTCTCCTCCTTAGTTGTTGACAGAGCTGGTGGAGGATTCGACGTTTCTCCCCTATCGTCTTCAAGGATGATCGGGGGATCTTCGGCCGGAGGATCTTATTGGATCATCATCCCCACCATGTCTTGGAACAGGAGGCCTATACGCTTTATGTTGGCTGCTTGTTCAGCAGCCTCTTTATCCTTCTTCTCCAATATCCGACGAAGGAATTCGGTGTCAGTTTCTTGCTCCTGGCGTTCATCCGAGAACGCTTCAGGGCTTTCTTTTGGCCCAGTGAGTGCGGCCATCGCATTCATCATCTCCTGGAGCTTTTGCTGCTGCTTCTGCGCTTTGGTCACCGATCGCGTAAGCGGTCTATGACCTGTGGATATGCGGCTGTCCTCCTTACCGGACGCCATGTAGACGGTATGAACTACGATGCCCCCGGACTTAGGGCGTTTGGGTTCACCACCTTTGATATTCACCGTCGGCGTGAGGACTTTCTCCGGCCTCCTTCTCTTATGGGCCGTTGAAGTTGAGGGGGCCGTTGCTTTGGGCACCCAAGTGGTCGTCGCCTTTCGTTGCTTGACAGGGGGATTTTCTTCCTGCCGACCTTTTGACTTCTTGTGTTGGCGAGAGAAATTAGGATCAATCACAGATTCTCGGACTCGTCGCCATGTCTTGTAGATCCTGGAGGACAACGATTGAGGAGAATGCTCCAGCTTTTCTGCTTCCACGGCGGTCTCTACCGGTGGAGGAGATCTTTTGAGCACCGCAGTTGGCGAATTTCTGCGTACCCTGTTCAGCAGCTCAAAACTGTTCCCAGTTGAAACAGCGGCATTAACTTCCACCGTTGAAGCTGGCGGAGTTATCCCAGAGGGGGAGTTGCCCCCAGTCTTCCTTATCCGGTGCCAGTGGCGTCGTCGGGCGTGACGAGCTGTCGGTATTGGTTCAGCGATAGAGACAGCTTCTTCTTGCCCCTATTCAGGCGAGGAACTGTTGCTGGTGTCAGCCTCTTGAAGACTGACGTCCGCTGAGGAGTTATGTCCAAGCGGTCAAAAACAGATTTCTGACCGGGAGTGGGAATAGTCAGCCTTGCAAAGACTGACTCTTTGACAGGAGAAGCTGCCTTGGCGACTTTAGGAGCAGCCGTCTTCTTTGGGATGACCGCTTCAGGTGTTATGGGCTTCTTGATAGGCCTTTTGGTGCTCAAGCTCAGCCTGGTGAAGACTGACGAATTGGACGACCCGTTGAGAGGGGTCGTGGTTGTAGCAAGTCGATCGAAGACCGACTTTCTCGAAGCTTCCGGTGCGGGCACAGGGATGGTGAAGCTTGCTGGAAAAATCATGGTTCCGAAGAACAGGCCAGTGGTAGCCTGAGTCACTTGCTCCACGGGCATAGTAAGGACGGAGGCCGCTTGAGGCCCATATGCTACACCTCCAGGTGAGGCAGAGCGTCGGTTGCACTTGCACTTCGAGCAGTTCAAGCAGTTAGAGGCCATCGATACTTGATTTCTGCGCTAGGCAAAAGACCAAATCTTAGTAACTTGAAATCCAAAGGCAACCATTAATAAACCGCGATTCGTTCACGAAGACGACACACGAAGTGTGGAGTGAAAAGAGGAAAAGGTCCCACCGGGCGTGCCAGAATCTGTTCCCCTCCGAAAGACGGCGACGACGTGAAGACGCCTTGCCTGAGATTCAGGGCAGATGCTATATGGTTTTATCCGTCTACCTCTCCGAAGATGCCAAGTTGATTTATGGCACCGTGTATCGGAGGTTTAGACGGATGCGGCCGATGTAGCAGACTTCGTCAGATTCCCCCTCATTTGAGGGGTTTTTTTTATTGTGGGGACGCTCTTCCCTGCAGGCGCAAGCCCCTACAGTTAATTACGCTACCGCGTCGCGGTAACAACTTTCTCCTTCTCCAGAATTTCACTTCATGTCGTGTGTGTTTGTTTTGTTTGTGGTTGCCCGTGGATTGTATACGGAGACTAAGTTATGCCGTCGCCCGTAGGACGTGGAGTAGTCCAAATCCGTATTTAATTAGATTTGGGTTTGGTGTTTTAGTTTAAGGATACGTTAGCCATATTTAGGCTAAGATCAACTTAAACATTCGTTAAAGATACGTTAGTCTGATTTGAGACTAAGATCAACTTAACGGGATCGTTTGGATCCGACAAAAGAGCATTTGGGGGCTCTATTGTTCCAGTTTAGGGACGTAGTGGTCCATAGGTAGTTTAAGGACATTGCGGTCCATATGCCAGTTTAGGGACATAGGGGTCCATATTCCAGTTTAGGGACATGGTGGTCCATTTCCAGTTTAGGGACATGGTGGTCCATAGGTAGTTTAAGGACGCTTAAGTCCGTGGGTTTAAGGAACCCACAGTCCGTATCTTAGTTTAAGGATGCATAAGTCCGCGGGTTTAAGGACCCCACAGTCCGTGTTTTGGTTTAAGGACGCATAAGTCCATGAATTTAAGGACCCCACAGTCCGTGTTGATGTGTGGTTGTCGGGACCCGTCACCTCTCTGACGTCGTTGAACGATTACAACGATAGGAGTCAGAGGAGTTCGGAGATGTACCCTCGAACCGGATGTAAATTGATTTAAGAGAGCAGTTATGCTCAGTCAATTTAATTTGAGGACTTACGGCCATGATCGGGCTAAGTCCAGTTGAAAAATGTTCAACGCTTTTATTTGTTTTTGGCCTATTAGGCCTGTGCTAGGGCTTTGCCCATGTTTAAGTAATGCATTGCATTTTTTTATATTGTTTGGGCTCTGCCCATTTATAAATGATGCAGAGCATCAATTTTGTTTGGGCTCTGCCCTTTCATTGCATTTTTATTTTGTTTAGGCTCTGCCCTTTTATAAAAGATGCAGAGCATCAATTTTACTTGGGCTCTGCCCTTTTATTGCATTGCAATTTATTTTGGCCTACTAGGCCTTTTTGATTTGGGCATGGCCCTTTAATAAACAATGCATTGCATTTGTCAGGCGTTTTGCGCCAATCAATGAGCGCAAGCGCTTGTAGTGATGACACGTGTCACGCAAGTGCAGTGCGCTGCGCCAGTGCGCTGCGCTTGCGCTGCTGACACGTGGCGCGCTCTGGTGAGTTGCGCCAATTTCAGAGAGCAAGGCCTTATCTCAAAAGCGCATAGCGCAAGTGGTTCAGGTGCTGACACGTGGTGCTCTCTGGTGGCTTGCGCCAATCCAGGAGCGCAACAGTGCAGTTTTGCAAGTGCAGGACGCTATTTGATTTCTTGATCCAATTTAGATCAAAGAAAACAAGTTTTTCTTGTTTTTCTTGTTTTCAGAGAACCAGTGGTTCATAAAAAGTGCAAGGCACTATTATTATTTGAAGATCGTTGATCTTGTTCTTAGATCAATGATCTATTAGAAGAAATTCTTCTTTTTTATGAAGGTTTTACCTTTTTCTTGAAATTTCTTCAGAGTTCTCTCTGTTTTGAGATTCTTAATCTCTCACAATGTTCATGATCTTTGAATTGGGGTTTAGGGGTCTTTATATAGTGCCCATAAATTTGTTAAATTTGTTAAAGAGATGTTTCTCTGAGTGATTTGGGGAATTTTCCCCACCGTTGGATTTTTGATCCAAGGGCTTCTGTTTTACAGAAGGCAATTTTCATGTTTTAACAAGAACATAAAAATCTTACTAGAATTTAATTCTGTTTGGCGCAAACGCCCCAGCGCGTGACACGTGTCACGCAGTGCAACTGCGCTGACACGTGTCGCGCAGCGCAACTGCGCTTGCGCTGACACGTGTCGCGCAGCGCAGCGCAGCGCTTGCGCAACTGCGCTGACACGTGTCGCGCAGCGCAGCACTTGCGCAACTGAAGCGTTGCTTCGTTTAATTTTTGTTTTAAATAGAGCCTTGCTCTGATTGGGCGCGCTGCTTTGGGCGCTGCGCAGACGTATCATCTTTTGACACGTGGCGCGTTGCGCGCAGCGCAAGAAATTTGAAGCGTTGCTTCGAATTTTGAATTTTTGAAATTCAAATAAAGCTTTGCTCTGATTGGGGGAAACAAAGCTATGCCTCCAGATGAGGTGGAGCACGAGTTGCAGCTGCAGTTGGAACATTTTGCACAAGTGGACGCCATTGATCCTTCGCTTTCTGCACCATGCAAAACGCCAAATCTTAGCACCTCGAAACCCAAGGGCAACCATCAGCAAACCGTGATTGGTTCGCGAACACAACACACAAAGTGTAGAGTGGAAAGAGGAAAAGGTCCCACCGGGCGTGCAAGAATCTGTTCCCCTCCGAACACAGAGAAGCAACCGCGCAGGTCCATCTTGCCTGAAATTCGAGGCAGATGCTAATTGGTGCTATCCGTCCGCCTCTCTGAAGATGCCAAGTTTATTTATGGCACCATGTATCGAATGTTTAAACGGATGTGGCCGATGTAGCAGACTTCGTCATATTTCCCTTCGTTTGAGGGGTTTTTGATTGTGGGGACGCTCTTCCCTGCAGGCGCAAGCCCCTGCAGTTAATTACGCTACCCCATCGCGGTAACAACTTTCTCCTTCTCCAGATGGTCACTTCGTGTCGTGAGTGTTTGTTTTATTTGTGGTTGCCCGTGGATTGTATACGTAGACTAATTTATGTTGTCGCACGTAGGGCGTGGATTATTCCAAATCCGTATCTTCTTAGATTTGGGTTTGGGTTGGGTTTAAGGATACGTTAGTCTCATTTGAGACTAAGATCAACTTAAACGTTTGTTAAAAATACGTCAGTCTAATTTTAGACTAAGATCAACTTAATGGGATCGTTTAGATCCGACAAGAGAGCAATTAGGCTCTGTTGTTTAGTTTAGTGACATTGCGGTCGATAATTAGTTTAAGAACATTACGGTTCGTTAGTTTAAGAACATCTCGGTCCATTGTTAGTTTAAAGACATCACGGTCGAGGTTAAGGACATCATAGTTCGTGAGTTTAAGGATCCCACAGTCCAGTTTTAAGACATCACGGTCTAGGTTAAGGACATCATAGTCCATGGGTTAAGGACCCCACAGTCCAATTTTAGTTTAAAGATATCACGGTCGAGGTTAAGGACATCATAGTCCATGGGTTTAAGGACCTCACGGTCCGATGTTAGTTTAAAGACATCACGGTCGAGGTTAAGGACATCATAGTCCGTGAGTTTAAGGACCTCATAGTCCGATGTTAGTTTTAAGACATCGCGGTCGAGGTTAAGGACATCATAGTCCGTGGGTTTAAGGACCCCACAGTCCGATATTAGTTTAAAGACATCACGGTCGAGGTTAAGGACATCATAGTCCGTGGGTTTAAGGACCCCACAGTCCGATGTTAGTTTAAAGACATCACGGTCGAGGATAAGGACATCATAGTCCGTGAGTTTAAGGACCCCACAGTCCGATGTTAGTTTTAAGACATCACGGTCGAGGTTAAGGATATCATAGTCCGTGGGTTTAAGAACCCCACAGTCCGATATTAGTTTAAAGACATCACGGTCGAGGTTAAGGACATCATAGTCCGTGGGTTTAAGGACACCACAGTCCGATGTTAGTTTAAAGACATCACGGTCGAGGTTAAGGACATCATAGTCCGTGGGTTTAAGGACCTCACAGTCCGATGTTAGTTTAAAGACATCACGGTCGAGGTTATAGCCTGTGAGTTTAAGGACCTCACAGTCCGATGTTAGTTTTAAGACATCACGGTCGAGGTTAAGGACATCATAGTCCGTGGGTTTAAGGACCCCACAGTCCGATGTTAGTTTAAAGATATCACGGTCGAGGTTAAGGACATCATAGTCCGTGGGTTTAAGGACCCCACAGTCCGATATTAGTTTAAAGACATCACGGTCGAGGTTAAGGACATCATAGTCCGTGAGTTTAAGGACCTCACAGTCCGATGTTAGTTTAAAGACATCACGGTCGAGGTTAAGGACATCATAGTCCGTGGGTTTAAGGACCCCACAGTCCGATGTTAGTTTAAAGACATCACGGTCGAGGTTAAGGACATCATAGTCCGTGGGTTTAAGGACCTCACAGTCCGATGTTAGTTTAAAGACATCACGGTCGAGGTTATAGTCTGTGAGTTTAAGGACCTCACAGTCCGATGTTAGTTTTAAGACATCACGGTCGAGGTTAAGGACATCATAGTCCATGGGTTTAAGGACCCCACAGTCCGATGTTAGTTTAAAGACATCACGGTTGAGGTTAAGGACATCATAGTCCATGAGTTTAAGAAACCCACAGTCCGTGAAATGTGTGGTTGTCGGGACCCGTCACCTCTTTGAAGACGTTGAGGAATTACAACGACAAATATCAAAAGAGTGAAGAGATGTACCCTTGAACCAATGTGAGTTGTTTGAAAGAGAAGATGTGCTCAGTTCAAGATAAGTTGAGGACTTATGGCCAGAATTGGGCTAAGTCCAATTAAAATGTTTTAACATTTTATTTTTATTCTGGCTATTAAGCCTTCATTTGGGCTCAGCCCTTTTAATAATGCTAAGTATTGGGCTCTGACATCTTTTGTCTTCATCAGAACAAATTGTGTTATGATAGTGCGCCACGTGGCGCGCCAGGCGCTTTGTGCCAGCTAAAGAGCGCATTGCACTTCTGTCAGGTAGCGCACACGAAGATGACACGTGTCGCGCTTAGCGCTAAACGCTAGTTTGTTAGCGCATTGCGCTTTTAATTCATGAGCGCTCTGCACTAGTTTGTTGGTGCGCCAGTGAGCGACACGTGGCGCACTTGGTGCTGAGCGCTGGCCCATGAGCGCAGTGCTCTGTTTTAAAAGCGCAAAGCGCAGATTGTGTTTATGGTTGACACGTGGCACGTTTTGGCACTAAGCGCCGGTCCAAGAAGCGCAAAAGCGCAATTCATGAATGCAAGGCACTTTCTGATAGCTCAAAGCGCATCTGATCAATTTTAAAATCAAAGAACAGATTTATGTTCTTCTTTAAAGGAGGCTTTGTCTCAAGATCCAAGAACAAAAGTTCTTGTTTTTATAAAAGGCTCGGTCTTTATAGATCAAAGATCTGTGAATGAAGTAAAAATACTTCTTTTAGTCTTTCTATGATTTGATCTTTTTGATCTTTTCTTTATTAAAGACCTTGGTCTTTTTCTTAGATCTCTGATCTTTTTAGAAGATGGTTCTTCTTTTTACGAGATGGTTTTATCTCTATTATTCAAGAACATAGCTCTTTTTACCTTGAAGATGAAGAAAAAATCTTCTTTTTTTCTAAGAGCTTGCTCTTTTTCTGTAGAGGGTTTTTCTCTCTCTTTTCTTCTCTGTATTCTGTATATTTTAGACTTGAAGTCTTGGGTCTTTTATATATGGCCAAATGATTTGTTAAATCGGTTTTAAGAGATCTCTCTCAGATTGATTTGGAAATATTTCCCACCGTTGGATCTTTGATCCTAAGGCTTCTGTTTTACAGAAGATAATTTTCTTATTTTAATAAGATTGAAAAATCTTTTAATAACAGAATTTTAGTTCTGATTAATTAATAATTTATTATTAGTAGATCTTTTGATCTGACGGTGGGGGAATTTTTAATTCCAGCGCTGGCGCACCCTGCGCTACCGCACCTACGTTCGACACGTGGCACACAGCGCAGCGCAACTGCGCTAGCGCACCTGTGTTTGACACGTGGCGCGCAGCGTAGAGCGTTGGATCTGAAGCGTTGCTTCAATTTTTGAATTTTGAATTTTAAAACTGAGCTTTTCTCTGATTGGGGGTAAGGAAGCGTCGCTTCATTCCAAATCATGGAATTTGAACAGAGCTTTGCTCTGATTGAGAGAAGCAGAAACGTCGCTTCATTTTTAAAACAGAGCTTTGCTCTGATTGGGGGAAACAGCTCCAATAAAACATGAATCCATTTATACCAGAATACAATCAATATCAACATGAATTGATTTGACCGAACCATGGATATGCATGGACTTGATCACATGAGTATCCGTTTCCATTCTTTCCGTTTACAAGAACAACTGATATTATGGTTTTAGCAAATCTTACATCTACAAATTACTGCAAAAAAACACAATAAAATATGACGGGGTTTTGTCACGCCCCGCTTCCTGGTGTACGGCAAAGGGGACGCGACGAGACCGCTACATATTTACTCTGAAGCAAATACGCTAAGCATATCTAAGCAATATAAATAAAATGCATAAGGGACAAATGTAATTATTGAACAACAACTTTATTTATACACATTCTTTTTACAATACATGGAAAAGTAAATACATGGGATAAAGCGATTCCTAAACAGTGGCATAACAGAAATGAAAAGTACTGAAAGTAAATGTGTACAATGAATCTAAAGCTCAGGATCGTAGGCTAGCTGATCTAAGTCCTCGCTGGTAGGCTCGATCTCCTGAAGGTCCGAAACACCTGACAACATTCCAAAGAAGAAAGAGAAGGAATGTCGTCAGTGAACAATCGCTTGGTAAGTCCTAAAGATAAGGGAGAAATAGAATAGACAGAGAGAGAGAGTGTGTGTGTAACTTTTAAAGTTATATTATATTATTACAGTATCAACGATGTTATTTGTAGCTTGGTACAGAAGATGCCAGTATATACGAGAGGAGTCTCTATATGCCAGAGACTAAAGACAAATGGAGTACAAGGAACCGTTTATGCCACGGTACGACAACAAATGAATTCAGGTTAGATGTCTTAAATCTTGCAGTCTCGTACCACTTCTAACACCTTCTGTATCAATCTACCCCTTAAACCCCGCGATATATTGATTGTATTGTTTATATTGTATTGTAAATTGTATTGTCTTGTATTATAGATTGTATAGATGGATGACTTGCCGAAACCATGATATCAATAAATGGATATAACTGGAGAATCATGTAGATTGGAATATATCCATGGTTCGGTTCGGTCAATACAGATTGAATAGTTTGAACAAATTGATTATATAGATTCATGAATTCATATTGAATTGTAGTTTGTACTTGAATCATATTCAAGTCAGATTATTTATAATGAGACTCGGTCTGAGTCAGAACAATTAGAAAAGAAATTGAAGTCCTGAATTAGATTTTGGTGTTATCGGTAACCGCTGCACATGGGCGGCGGGATTTGTGTCTTTTTCAAAGACGATTACCGTGTTGATAACACCGTTTGTTAAGTTATCTACCTTAAATAGGCAAGCACCCATATCTCCGACTCCCTGAGGCTCAAGAGACCGGTCCCGCTTAAACCTATATTTACTAGAGTCCTTAGCATAATTTATAGAACTTGAGGGGGTTTTATGTAAAAAATAATTTTGTATAGTTTTCAAAATACACCCCAAGTATTTAATTATCATTTTTAGAGTTTTCATAGATATAGATTTTATATATGTGATATTTCTAGTGAATAAAACCTAATTTCATAATATATGGTATTTATCTGTAATATTGAACATGCATGGAATTGCATGGTATTTTCATGTAAAATGATTCTTTTGATTTAGAAAAGTTGGAATATTTATATTATATCAAAATTAAATATTTTGATGATACATATATATATATATATATATAAAATAATTTTTAATTTATCATTTTTCTAGAAATCTCATTTTCTTAAGATATTTGTATTTTTAAATTTTTTGAGACCAAATGCTCCTTGCGGAGGTCTGCATCTCGCACTACTAAGCCCAAGGATGTGCGGTAATTCGCACCATCCCAAACAGGTTCCCCAAAATGGGTTGTAGCGGCGCTTTACAAAGATTTGTTTAAAATACATAATCTTATAAAAAATGTTTTTATAATATAATGGTATTTAAGTGTAAATTCGTAATCCCGTATTCTATGTTCCCGAAAAATATCGTGCTATATTGCATATGAGTGTTGTGAAGAGGTAGGTCATTATCTCGTGATCTATTTAAAGATATAGCAAGAAATATGATGTTTAATGTTAAAACTAAACTATATGGTATTTTACTGAAAAAGTACGATAAAAATGACAATATGAAATATTTTGCTATGAAACTTGTTCATGATATTTTGTTAATGATTAATAGTCATGATGTGGGAGTTTGGAATGGTTGTGTTTAATGAAAATTGCACTTTTTTAAAGAAAACCGAAAGTCGGATTAACTCTGCTTCCGTCGGGTTTTAGGAATACGGGTTTTAAGAATAGAATAGAGAAGGGGAAGGTGGGACTTACTAGAATTTATCTTAAAAAAGAGGAAGAGGGAGTGGAAGTAGGTTCCAGTGCATCGTTTCGTTGCTGGGGGCTCCTAGGGTCATTGCCGGAAATTCGCCGAAGTTTCGCCCTTCGCTGACTCCACTTGTACACAAAAGTTCTAGAGGATTTTCTTGAGAATTTGGGTAGAGTTTGGGAGTGAGAAGGGTGTGTTTAGGTGTGGTATTTATAGTAAAAGATTAGAGTTAGGGTTTAATAGAAAAATGAATTAAAATAAATTGTTTAATATGGTTTAAATTGATTTTATTAGGCTCTGTTATTATGCAGAATATTTAAAGTGTACTGGGGTTTTAAGAAGGCCAAAAGACACAATTTTCATGAAGGAAGAATCGGAGTCAGGCCGAGTCAACCCGGCCTCGCCGGCCGAGTCGGGCCGGGGCTCGCCGCCACGTGTCCACCGTCGGTTGGTCTTACTCCTGGGTCAGTTTGTTTTATATGTGACTTTTGGTTTTTACGAGTTATGCACGTGTAGGCTTTTGGACTTTTAAAAATTTAAAAGAAAACAAAATAAAAATTAATGTGGCTGATGTGGTTTGAACTCTGGTGCTTTGGTTCAGCAGTGCAAGATCTTACCAATGAGCTCCAAGCTCTTTCTTGCTATTAAAAAGCAAAAAGAATTTATAACATGTGCTCAGGCTCAAGTACCCCTTTCTGTATTTTTGAAAAAATTGTACAGAAAGTTTAAGGATGTTACATTCTACCCTCTTTATAAAAATTTCGTCCTCGAAATTTGTAAAAGGAAAGTGTTACAGATTCAAGGAAAGTTTGGTGATAGAACTATTGGTAGTGTATGAAGAATAACAAAGCGATACAAGGGTTTTAAAAATATGAAAGAGACTTACTAGTGTTACCTTGGTCAACTGTCTCGGTTTCTACGGCTGCTAAGGGGTAAGCCTGTCGCCGGGGCACGTTTCTCCTAGCTGGGGACACATTCCACTGTCCTCGAGGCATGTCCCTCATTGCCTGTTGGAATTGGCGAGTAGGCTGTGCAGGTGGTGGAGTAGGGAATGCTAGACGAGGTGCGGGAGCCTGGATAGCTGGCCGCTGCGGGTAGTTGATGGGTGTGTGAGTTGGGTTGCGTCTATAAAGACAGTTTCCAATTCCGTGATTGAACGCACCACAAACTAAACATAGGTCTTTTGCATGCCTACAGTCCTTCCACAAGTGTCCTTCCCTCTTGCAATAGAAGCAAAAGTTGGGACTTTGATGATTATTGGCTTCATCCAGTCTTCTGGGTTCAACAGTTGGCCTTAAAGAGGCTCCTCCTGCCATCTGATTGGCAGGGCGCTTCACTCCGGCAGATTGGGGTCTGCTCTTTCTCTTCACTACTGCCTCGTATCTTCGGGCAGCCTTTAAAGCCAAATCATGGGTTGGGAAATCCCATGTAGCAAACGCAGCTTGGATTTTCGGGTCCAAACCTTGTTGAAATCGACAGGCTCTGATCTCATCCGTCGGTATCAGGTGTGTCGCAAATCGACTGAGCATGGTAAACTCAGCGTCATATTCATCTACTGACTTGGTCCACATTGAACCTTGTTGCAGATGGATGAACTGATGTTCCATATCAAAGTGGGCAGTCTCAGGGAAGTACTTTGCATCGAACATGTCTCGGAAAGTTTTCCATTCGATGGGTTGATCAAGACGGCTTTCTTCCGCCTTCCACCAGACCCGTGCATTGTCCGTGAGCTGTAATTTCGCAACACGAACCCAAGCTACCTCTGGCACTTGTGCCGCTGCTAAATCATCTTCGATACTCTGAGCCCATTCCTCACCTTCTAGATGGCTCTCTTTTCCTGCAAACTGTTTGGGGTGCAAGGCTTCGAATTGCTTCACTCCGGATGCTTCCGCTTTGGGATGATTCAAGAGAATAGCAGTCTGCTGTTGCTGTCCTTCCAGGAGGCTGTGGATTGCCTCAAGCAATACCGTCTGCCGGAGCAGCGACAGCAGGTGTAATTGGTAGGGGTGGTGGAGTGTTGTTGAAGTTGGTGCTGGTGTTGTTTGGGGAATCCATAACCTTGAAAGAAAATTTGGGTTAGGACAGATTCAAAGTATATGAGATTGTAAGATTCAAGGAATATGAATTGTAAAGAATGTTTTCAGTTGCTGGTTCTTGTGTTATATTGCTTAGGTTGTCCACGCAGAACTGAACTGCATGGTAGAGTTCCATACAGCTCTGACCTGCATGGGCCACCAACAAAACCTGTCACGCCCCGCTTCCCGGTGTACGGCGAAGGGGACGCGACGATGCCGCTACGTATTTACTCTGAAGCAAATACGCAAAGCGTATCTAAGCAATATAAATAAAATGCACAAGAGACAAATGTAATTATTGAACAACAACTTTATTTATTCACATTCTTTTTACAATACATAGAAAAGTAAATACATGGGATAAAGTGATGCCTAAACAGTGGCATAACAGAAATAAAAAGTACTGAAAGTAAATGTGTACAATGAATCTAAAGCTCAGGGTCGTAGGCTAGCTGATCCAAGTCCTCGCTGGTAGGCTCGATCTCATGAAGGTCCGAAACACCTGACAACATTCCAAAGAAGAAAGATAAAGAATGTCATCAGCGAACAATCGCTTGGTAAGTCCCAAAAATAAGGGAGAAATAGAATAGACAGAGAGAGAGAATGTGTGTAACCTTTAAAGTTATATTATATTATTATAGTGTTAATGCTGTTGTTTGTAGCTTGGTACAAAAGATGCCAGTGTATACGAGAGGAGTCTCTATATGCCAGAGACTAAAGGCAAATAGAGTATAAGGAACCGTTTATGCCACAGTACAACAGCAAATGAATTCAGATTAGGTGTCTTAAATCTTGCAGTCTCGTATCACTTCTAACACCTTCCGTACTAATCTACCCCTTAAACCCCGCGATGTATTGATTGTATTGTTTGTATTGTATTGTAAATTGTATTGTCTTGTATTATAGATTGTATAGATGGATGACTTGCTGAAACTATGATATCAGTAAATGGATATAACTGTAGAATCATGTAGATGGAATATATCCATGGTTCGGTTCGGTCAATACAGATTGAATAGTTTGAACAAATTGATTATATGGATTCATGGATTCATATTGAATTGTGGTTTGTACTTGAATCATATTCAAGTCAGATTATTTATAATGATACTCGGTCTGAGTCAGAACAATTAGAAAAGAAATTGATGTCCTGAATTAGATTTTGGTGTTATCGGTAACCACTGCACATGGGCGGCAGGATTTGTGTCTTTTTCAAAGACGATTACCATGTTGATAACACCATTTATTAAGTTGTCTACCTTAAATAGGCAAGCACCCATATCTCCGGCTCCCTGAGGCTCAAGAGACTGGACCCGCTTAAACCTATATTTACTAGGATTCTTAGGGTAATTTATAGAACTTGAGAGGGTTTTATGTAAAAAATAATTTTGTATAGTTTTCAAAATACACCCTAAGTATTTAATTGTCGTCTTTAGAGTTTTCATAAATATAGATTTTATATATGTGACATTTCTAGTGAATAAAACCTAATTTCATAATATATGGTATTTATTTGTAATATTGAACTTGTATGTAATTGTATGGTATTTTCATGTAAAGTGATTCTTTTGATTTAGAAAAGTTGGAATATTTATATTATATCAAAATTAGATATTTTGATGATGATATATATATATATATAATAATTTTTAATTTATCATTTTTCTAGAAATCTCATTTTCTTAAGATATTTGTATTTTTAAATCTTTCGAGACCGAATGCTCCTTGCGGAGGTTTGCATCTCGCACTACTAAGCCCAAGGATGTGCAGTAATCCGTACCATCCCGAACAGGTTCCCCAAAGTGTGTTGTAGCGGCGCTTTACAAAGATTTGTTTAAAATACATAATCTTATAGAAAAAGGTTTTTATAATATAAAGATATTTAAGTGTAAATTCGTATTTCCGTATTCTATATTCCCGAAAGACATCTTGCTATATTGCATATGAGCGTTGTGAAGAGGTAGGTCATTACCTCGTGATCTATTTAAAGATATAGCAAGAAATATGATGTTCCAGTGCGTCGTTTCGTCGCAAGGAGCTCCGAGGGTCGTTGTTGGAAATTCGCCGAAGTTTTGTCCTTCGCTAACTCCACTTGTACGCAAAAGTTCTAGAGGATTTTCTTGAGAATTTGGGCAGAGTTTGTAAGTGAGAAGGGTGTGTTTAAGTGTGGGATTTATAGGAAAAGATTAGGGTTAGGGTTTAATAGAAAAATGAATTAAAATAAATTGAACTAATATGGTTTAAATTGATTTTATTAGGCTTTGTTATTGTGCAGAATATTTAAAGTGTACAGGGGTTTTAAGAAGGCCAAAAGACACAACTTTCGTGAAGGAAGAATCGGAGTCAGGCCGAGTCGGCCGAGTCGGGCTCGCCGCTACGTGTCCACTGTCGGTTGGTCTTTCTCCTGAGTCAGTTTGTTTTATATGTGACTTTTTGTTTTTACGAGTTATGCACGTGTAGGCTCTTAGGCTTCTAAAAATTTAAAAGAAAACAAAATAAAAATTACTGTGGTTGATGTGATTTGAACTCTGGTGCTTTGGTTCAGCAGTGCAAGGTCTTACCAATAAGTTACAAGCTCCTTATTGCTATTAAAAAGCAAAACAAATTTATAACTTGTGCTTATTCTCAAGTACCCCTTTCTGTATTTTTTTTAAAATTGTACAGAAAGTTGTACAGAAAATTTAGGGATGTTACAGTTTTAAGGGGGTAGACTTGAACGAAATGTGTTAAAAGTGGCATGAGATGGTCATTAAAAGACGTAACTAAATATCCATTGCCGTTGTTCCGTAGGGTATGACGGAGCCTTATACCACGGGTTACCTTAGTCCACGGGATAGTTAGACTCCTCTCGTAAACACTAATACCTTCTGTACCAAGTTACGAACAACTGCGTTAACATAACTATCAAATATTATACCAGTTATATTCTCTCTTATCTGTCGATTCTAGTTCTAACTCTCTTTGGGACTTATCGAGTGATTGTTCGCTGACGACATTCTTTTTTTATTCTTTCTTTGGAATGTTGTCAGGAGGACCCGACTCTCTGGAAATCGAGCCCGACTCAGACGACTTGGAGCAGTTCGGAGAAGACCCCGAGCTTTAGTCACTTGTATATACTTTTACTTTCAGTTCATGTCATTGTTTAGGCATTGCTTTCATATTGCATTTACTTTTCAGTTGCATTGTAAAGAATGTTTAATAAATAAAAAGTTGTTGTTCATTTACATCTCATGTCTTTCTTGTGCACATTTACATTATATTGCTTATTTACGCTTAGCGAGTTTACTTCTGAGTAAATACGCCGCGGGCCTCATCGCGTCTCCTTATCCGTACACCAGGAAACGAGGCGTGACAGGTTTTTTTGGTGGCCCATGCAGGTCTGTCACGTCCCGCTTCCCAGAGTGCGCTAAGACCGGCACGTGACAGAGCCAACCATACTACCTGTGGTTAGGAAACATCCCTCCACAGTCACATTACGGCTGTCTATAGATATCAAGAACGGGAAAATAAAAGAAACTATCTAGTACATGTCCATGAGCCAGAAATAACGAGTCAAGAAATAATATGCGGAAGCAATTAATTCAAGTAACAATAACAATCTGGAAAGCACGTCCCAAAATACGGGCTCACAACAGGAAATAAAAAGAAACGCTGAAAGGAAACTAAACTAAAATACTAACAGGGTCCTCACTGCTCGGCCTGTCGGCTGAAGAACTCCTGCTCAGCCTGCGGGAGAAATAAAGGATCCGGGCCATGCAAAACCCAGACGTCAGGGCGTCATACTATCAATAATAATAAGCAACCAGGATGTAGCAAGATATGCAGGCATGAATCATAAATAGTAACAAGTCAACAGGAATGTATAACAGTGAAGTATATCAGTATGTGTGACGTGCAGTGCTCAATCTAAGCTGTGCTACTGGGTTATCTATTCTAAAGTTTGTTTGAAATCAATTAGTGTACTCCTCCATGTAACTCAAAGAATATGTCCCGTTACCCCCCGGGACCACGGATCAGGAATATGTGAACCAAGAGTGATTCTGTCCCGTTACCCCCCGGGACCACGGATCAAGATGTAAGAGTCACGAATGGCTCTATCACGTTATCCCCCGGGACCGCGGATCAAGTAAGAATCACGAATGATTCTGTCCCGTTATCCCTGGGACCACGGATCAAGTAATACCCCTGTAAGCTACACTTTAGTTTACACTTTTGATTTCCTCATACCCCCAAGGTTATGTGTTCCAGTCAGGTATTGATAATCTGGAGCTAATGCCAACACAGGATCAAGCAGGTACATGTTTGTCTATACAGACAACAGGATATGTCCGTCGGGACAACAGGTCAGGATTGTCGGCATTAGTAACAGGATCAGGTATTAAGTCAAGTAGTGGTATATCAGGTCATGACAGGTAGTGCACATGTATCAAGCGGATGCTCATAATAAAACTGTAGCAAATATGGATGCACGCTAAAAGCATGGATGCACAAATATTTATCAGGGGTTACATCATGACTATGTAAGGTGCACATTATCAAGTATGGGGTGCTAATAAAACAATAATACGGATTAATACGACATGGCATGCAACTAGATATAAAGAATTAATGGTATGGGTACAATAAGACATGGATGCTCAATTAACAATCAGGGGTTACAAGATGCACAATTATCTAGCAGGGGTTACAACTACAGCTCTAGGACTATGTAAGATGCACATTATCACGCATGGGGTGTCAATATAACAATAACATGAATTAATATGATCTATAGATGCAGCTATATATATTTTTAAATGATATGGATGCATACGGGTATCCGAAAACAGTAAAACTTTAATATGGATGTATAATTCAATCAACATGTAATATTTTATTCATATGGATGCAGGATAAGTATTATAGCATGTAGCAAGATAAACTTGCATGCGACTAGATATGTAAATAACGGTATGGATGCATACGAGTATCGGAAAACTGTAAAATTGTAATATGGATGCACAATGAAATAAACATGTAATATTTTTATTAATTTAAATAAAAATATATAGACATAGCATGTAGAAAGATAAACTTGCCTCGATCGGATCACACGACGGATACGCACGGCACGTCCGACGTCGGTAAATCGTCGCAACGCACACACGGCACGCGGGACGGGTCCAGACAAGGCAAGAGGGTGATCATGAAGGCAAGGTACGTTCACTGGATCGTCTGGATCGGCAGCGTCGACGTGACTCCGGCGATGGCTGGAAAACAAGATTTCAAGAAAAGAAAAGAAAAGGAAGAAGAGGAAGAAGAAGAGAGAGGAGATTGGTGCCTACTGGATTTCGGTGCATAGAGGTCAGGGAGACGAGGTGGCGGTGTCGGGGTCACCGGCGGTGAGGTGCAGGCGATGGAGTTTGGCACAAGGCAAGGAATGCTAGGGTTTGGTGTGCAGGTTTGGGTTCTGGGTGCAGGGATCTTAGGTGTGCAGGCTCGAGGTTGGAGAAGATGGAGATGGAGGTGAGAAGAAGGCGATGGCGACGACGAGGTGGTCGGCGATGAGATGGGTTGAGGAGCTAAGGTTTGGGTGTGCAGGGTTCTTGATGTGCAGGCTCGGGAAAGGAGGAGAAGAAGAAGATGATGACGACGAGGAGGAGGAGGAGAAGAGGATGGAGATGAGGGTTGAGTTTTGAGGAGGCAGAGGAGGCTGAGCTTAAGGTTAGGGTTCAGTTTGTATGGGTTCTTGTGGGGGCGCTCGGGGGTTCTTAAAGAGGAAGAAGAAGAAAAGAAAAGAGAATAAAGAAGGGAGGGAAAGAGGTTGTTAAGATTTAAATTTAAAAATCTTTTAGTTAACAGAAAACTTAAACTGTTAATAATATTTTAAATGTCGTATTAATAAAATTTTATAATCTGGTAAATCCAAACTTACCCCAAAATATGCCCAGGTCGGATCTAAAAATCCAGTTTTAAAATATGAAAAATATACATATCAACCAAAATTAAAATTGGATATCCGGATAACGAAAATGTATACCCCCAAGAACGGATGCACGTACGTGCGCGTAGCCATCCAACAAGTCCGTTTCACTGAACAGGACGAGAACAGGGTGCGCGGATGCTACGACAGGGTCAGGGGTATCAGGCAGGCTATGCAATGTATTTTTAAAATATTTTATATGATTTTAAATGTTTTATAAAATGCAGATGCTTGATGTAATGCGAGTATGCAAAATAAACAACATGAAAGTGCACGGATCCATGTAACAAGCCAGGATAAATCATAAACAGGAATCAAGACTGGTTTCTAGCAAGCGGGTCGAGTCAGATGCTAATATAGATGTCAGATACACTATTCGCACCATAAAACACAGTAAATCGGAAAAATACCATAAATAAAGAAATACTTGAACTAGAATGGTATAAATGAACTAGGATGTTATATTATACCCAACTATAAAAAGAATTTCGTCCTCGAAATTCCAGGAACAAGAAAAGATAAACAAACATGAATCTACAAGAAAAGATCTGGAAACTTCTGTCGAATCTCATCTTCTCGTTCCCAAGTCGATTCTCCATGCAAGTGGTTTCCTCAAGGAACAAGTACGAGAGGGATAACCTTGTTCTTAAGGACCTTTTCTCTTCGATCGACAATCGACATCGGTCGTTCCTCAAAAATCAAATCCTCTCTTACAGTTAGCTTTGAAAGATCTAGCACGTGTGTTTCATCTAGAACATACTTATGGAGTTGAGATACATGAAACGCGTCATGAACATTTACTAAGGATTGTGGTAATGCCAATCGATAAGCCACTTCTCCAACACGTTCCAAAATCTCGAAAGGCCCCACGAATCGAGGACTAAGCTTGCCTCGACTCCCAAAACGAATCACTCCTCTAGTCGGTGATATCTTCAAAAACACAAGATCACCAACAACGAACTCTAGAGGTCTTCTCGATGTGTCGGCCCAACTCTTCTGCCGATCTTGTGCTGCCTTCATGTGATTCCAGATAGTATTAACTTTTTCTACTGTTTGCACGATCAAATCCGGTCCCAACAATCTTCTCTCTCCAACATCGTCCCAACAAACAGGTGAGCGACATTTGCGATCATACAACGCTTCGAATGGAGCCATCTGAATAATCGCCTGGAAGCTGTTATTGTATGAAAACTCCACCAAGTGTAGATGATCCTCCCATGAACCCCTGAAGTCCAACATGCAAGCTCTCAACATATCTTCAAGAGTTTGGATTGTTCTCTCCGACTGGCCATCTGTCTGGGGATGATAAGCAGTGCTAAACTTCAATCGCATTCCCAAACTTTCCTGTAAACTCCTCCAGAAATGCGATAAGAATCGGGTATCACGATCGGAAACGATGCTCACAGGTACTCCATGCAATCTCACAATCTCCTGCATGTACCGTTCTGCTAACGCTTCCGTCGACTGACCATTTCAAAACGGAATGAAATGAGCTTCCTTGGTCAATCGATCAATAATCACCCAAACTGCATTGTTGCCTTTTGGACTCCGCGGTAAAGCTGTCACGAAATCCATGGTTATATGTTCCCACTTCCATTGAGGAATCGGAAGTGGTTGCAATAAACCAGTTACCCTTTGATGTTCAGCCTTAACTTGCTGACACACCAAGCACTTCGCTATAAAGCGAGCAATCTCCCTTTTCGTACCTTCCCACCAGAAATGTTGTCGTAGATCACGGTACATCTTCGTGCCTCCTTGATGTACTGAATATGCGGAACTGTGCGCCTCCTTCATAACTTCTTCGCGAATATCTCCTTTCGGCACACACAAACGGCTACCATAACGCAACGAACCATCTTCATGAATTAACAAGTCCGTTCGAAGTCCCGCTTCGACCTGTTCTCGAAACTCCTGCAATATTGGGTCCTACGACTGCGCTGCTTTAATATTATCAATCAACGACGACTGTACTTGCAGCTGCATCAACTGTCCTGAAGAATGCAGTAGCACGATCTCCAACTCGAATCTCCGAAAATCTTCAATAAGCTCCTTCTGTGCAGTCAACATCCGAATTGCTGGCAACCGACTAAGCGCATCCGGCATAACATTAACTTTCCCCGGATGGTACTTAAAATCAAGATCGTAGTCAGCCATCAGCTCCAACCATCTACGCTGCCTCATGTTTAGCTCTTTCTGCGTGAACACATATTTTAGGCTTTTGGGATCGATGAATACTTCAACCCTTTCGCCCAATAAGTAGTGTCTCCAAATTTTCAAAGCGAAAATTACTGTTGCAAGCTCCAAATCATGAGTTGGGTAATTCTTCTCATGGGTCTTCAATTGTCTCGATGCGTAAGCTATAACCTTTCTATGCTGCATCAAAACACATCCCAAATCTTTCCTAGACGCGTCGCTGTGAATAACCAATCCTCCGGAACCATCTGCAACGGTCAAAATAGGAGTGGTTATCAACCTTTGCTTCAACGCCTCAAAAGCTGACGCACAACTATCCGTCCATACGAACGGTACCTCCTTTCGCGTAAGCTTGGTCAAAGGCTCAGCCAACGAGCAAAATTCTCCACGAATCTTCTATAATATCCAGCAAGTCCAAGAAAACTTCTGATCTCTGCTACGTTCTTCGGAATCGGCCAATCTTGAACTGCTACAATCTTCTCAGGATCAACGGCGATTCCATCTCCGGATACGACATGCCCCAAAAACTTCACTTCTCCAAGCCAAAACTCGCACTTGCTTATCTTTGCATATAATCTTTCTTACCTCAATGTTTGCAGTGCGATCTTCAAGTGTTCCGCATGCTCTTCAAGGCTCCTCGAGTAGACCAGAATATCATCGGTGAACACCACTATAAACTGGTCTAAGAACAGTGAAAAGATTCGGTTTATCAAGTCCATAAATATCATCGGTGCATTCATGACTCCGAATGGCATCACTAAATACTCGTAATGTCCATATCGAGTTTGGAATGCAGTCTTGCAAATATCTTTTGATTTAACTCAAACTTGATAATATCCGGATCGCAAATCCAGCTTCGAGAATACCCTCGCGCCACTAAGTTGCTTGAATAATTCGCCAATGCGAGGGATCGGGTACTTGTTCTTAATAATCACCCGGTTCAATTCTCGATAATTGATGCGCATCCTCCTTGTGCCATCTTTCTTTTTTACTAGAAGAACTGGAGCTCCCCAAGGTGAATTGCTGCTGCGAATCCAACCCTTCTCAAGCAATTCGGTAACCTGCTTCTTGACTTCTTCCAACTCCACTGGTGCCATTGGATAGTACGCCTTTGATATTGGCGCTGCACCAGGAACAAGATCGATCGCGAACTCCAAATCTCATTTTGGTGGTAAACCCGAGATGTCCTCGAACACGTCCATGAACTCTCGAATTACAGCTGGCGCTTCCTCCTTATCAACTTCCATCGACGAAAGAATAATGTTTGTCGGCCTAGCCCTAAACTCAACTGGCCCGACAGAACAGCTACCTCTAGCAAAAACAAACTCCGGATGTCCGGGAATCTGGAAAATCACTTTCTTTGCCCTACAATCAATGTGAGCGTGGAAAGTGCCAAGAAAATCCATTCCCAAGACAACATCAAACTGTCGGTATCGATCACCAAGAAAACTGCAACTAACTCTCGTCTGAAAAACAACCGAACAATCCTTAAACTCACTACTAGCTATGATCTTCCCATTCCCAGTGTGTATGTCCCAACAATTAGACAGGGTCATGCAATAAATTGAATGTGCAGCAATAAACTTGGACGACATAAAACAATAGGATGCACCAGAATCGAATAATGCTAATGCGGGAAAAACATGAACAAGTAGGATACCTGAAACAATTTCATCTGAAGCCAAGATACTGAAGAAGATAAGCACGGTAAACAGGATTCCAGCTGACGATAAAATATAAACTGGTAAGCAATGAAACCGAGAGAAGCAAGATAATATCACGCCATAAATCAAGGAAGTGAATCAAGACTAGGACTCCAAGTTACTTAAATAGAGTACCGCATTGTAACCATATTGCAGTTCATAGTTACAATCACATAACTCCGTTCAAGTCGTCCAAATCCTAGTATCAGAATCAAAAGAATAGGAAAGGAGAAACAAAAGAACCAAAATATTTCAAGCCGAGATGCAAAGTTGTTTGCATATCGTCAAAACAAGGGTCAAAAGAAAGATAAGATTCAAGGATCACAACAACAATGTGGCAGGACATGTTCCTAATTACGGGTTTTCTGATTCGTGTATTAGGTTCAATACCCAACTACAAAAGAATCAAACCCGATTAACTTAAATCCTATGGCTCTGATACCAAACAAACTCTGTCACGTCCCGCTTCCCAGAGTGCGCTAAGATCGGCACGTAACAGAGCCAACCATGTTACCTATGGCTAGGAAACATCCCTCCACGGTCATATTACGGCTGTCTATAGATATCAAGAACAAGAAAATAAAAGAAACTATCCAGTACATGTCCATGAGCCAGAAATAACGAGTCAAGAAATAATATGCGGAAGCAATAAATTCAAGTAACAATAACAATTTGGAAAGTACGTCCCAAAATACGGGCTCACAACAGGAAATAAAAAGAAATGCTGAAAGGAAACTAAACTAAAATACTAACAGGGTCCTCACTGCTCGGCCTGTCGGCTGAAGTACTCATGCTCAGCCTGCGGGAGAAATAAAGGATCTGGGCCATGCAAAACCCAGACGTCAGTGCATCATACTATCAATAATAATAAGCAACCAGGATGTAGCAAGATAGGCAGGCAGGAATCATAAATAGTAATAAGTCAACAGGAACGTATAACAGTGAAGTATATCAGTATATGTGACGTGCAGTGCTCAATCTAAGCTGTGCTACTGGGTTATCTATTCTAAAGTTTGTTTGAAATCAATTAGTGTACTCCTCCATGTAACTCAAAGAATATGTCTCGTTATCCCCCGGGACCACGGATCAGGAATATGTGAACCAAGAGTGGTTCTGTCCCGTTACCCTCCGGGACCACGGATCAAGATGTAAGAGTCACGAATGGCTCTGTCCCGTTACCCCCCGGGACCACGGATCAAGTAAGAATCATGAATGATTCTGTCCCGTTATCCCCCGGGACCACGGATCAAGTAATACCCTTGTAATCTACACTTTAGTTTACACTTTTGATTTTCCCATACCCCCAAGGTTATGTGTTCCAGTCAGGTATTGATAATCTGGAGCTAATGTCAACACAGGATCAAGCAGGTACATGTTTGTCTACACAGACAACAGGATATGTCCGTCGGGACAACAGGTCAGGATTGTCGGCATTAGTAACAGGATCAGGTATCAAGTCAAGTAGTGGTATATCAGGTCATGACAGGTAGTGCACATGTATCAAGCGGATGCTCATAATAAAACTGTAGCAAGTACGGATGCACGCTAAAAGCATGGATGCATAAATATTTATCAGGGGTTACATCATGACTATGTAAGGTGCACATTATCAAGTATGGGGTGTTAATAAAACAATAATATGGATTAATACGACATGGAATGCAACTAGATATAAAGAATTAATGGTATGGGTACAATAAGACATGGATGCTCAATTAACAATCAGAGGTTACAAGATGCACAATTATCTAGCAGGGTTACAACTACGGCTCTAGGACTATGTAAGATGCACATTATCACGCATGGGGTGTCAATATAACAATAACATGAATTAATATGATCTATAGATGCAGCTATATATATTTTTAAATGATATGGATGCATACGGGTATCCGAAAACAGTAAAACTTTAATATGGATGTATAATTCAATCAACATGTAATATTTTATTCATATGGATGCAGGATAAGTATTATAGCATGTAGCAAGATAAACTTGCATGCGACTAGATATGTAAATAACGGTATGGATGCATATGAGTATCGAAAAACTGCAAAATTGTAATATGGATGCACAATGAAATAAACATGTAATATTTTTATTAATTTAAATAAAAATATATAGACATAGCATGTAGTAAGATAAACTTGCCTCGATCGGATCACACGACGGATACGCATGGCACGTCCGACCTTGGTAAATCGTCGTAACGCACGCACGGCACGCGGGACGGGTCCAGGCAAAGCAAGAAGGTGATCACGCAGGCAAGGTACGTTCACTGGATCATCTGGATCGGCAGCGTCGACGCGACTCCGGCGATGGCTGGAAAACAAGATTTCAAGAAAAGAAAAAGAAGAGGAGGAGGAAGAAGAGAGAGGAGATTGATGCCTTCTGGAGTTCGGTGCACAGGGGTCAGGGAGACGAGGTGGTGGTGTCGGGGTCACCGGCGGTGAGGTGCAGACGATGGAGTTTGGCAAAAGGCAGGGAATGCTAGGGTTTGGTGTGCAGGTTTGGGTTCTGGGTGCAGGGATCTTGGGTGTGCAGGCTCGGGGTTGGAGAAGATGGAGATGAAGACGAGAAGAAGATGATGGCGACAACGAGGTGGTCGGCGACGAGATAGGTTGAGGAGCTAGGGTTTGGGTGTGCAGGGTTCTTGGTGTGCAGGCTCGAGAAAGGAGGAAGAAGAAGAAGATGATGATGAAGAGGAGGAGGAGGAGAAGAGGATGGAGATGAGGGTTGAGTTTTGAGGAGGCAGAGGAGGCTGGGCTTAGGGTTAGGGCTAAGTTTGTATGGGTTCTCGTGAGGGCGCTCGGGAGTTTTTAAAGAGGAAGAAGAAGAAAAGAAGAGAGAATGAAGGAGGGAGGGAAAGAGGTTGTTAGGATTTAAATTTAAAAATCTTTTAGTTAACAGAAAACTTAAACTGTTAATAATATTTTAAATGTCGTATTAATAAAATTTTATAATCTAGTAAATCCAAACTTACCCCAAAATATGCCCAGGTCGGATCTAAAAATCCAGTTTTAAAATATAAAAAATATACATGTCAACCAAAATTAAAATTGGATATCCGGGTAACGAAAATGTATATCCCCAAGAACGGATGCACGTACGTGCGCGTAGCCATCCAACAAGTCCGGTTCACTGAATGGGACGAGAACAGGATGCGCGGATGCTACGACAGGGTCAGGGGTATCAGGTAGGCCATGAATGTATTTTAAAAATATTTTACATGATTTTAAATGTTTTATAAAATGCAGATGCTTGATGTAATGCGAGTATGCAAAATAAACAACATGAAAGTGCACGGATCCATGTAACAAGCCAGGATAAATCATAAACAGGAATCAAGACTGGTTTCTAGCAAGCGGGTCGGGTCAGATGCTAATATAGATGTCAAATACACTATTCGCACCCTAAAACACAGTAAATCAGAAAAATACCATAAATAAAGAAATACTTGAACTAGAATGGTATAAATGAACTAGGGTGTTACAAGGTCAGTTCTGCAAGGAACCGTACCATGCAAGGTCAGTTATGCATGAAGTCCTAAGCAATATAACACAAGAATTATAAGACTCAGCAACTAAACATTCTTTACATTTCATATTCTTTGAATCTATCCTAACCCTATTTTTCTTTCAAGATTATGGATTCTCCCAACAACACGAGTACAAACGTCAACAACACACCACCACCTCTTCCACTTACACCTATCGTTATAGCTCCGATCAACGAGAAGACGGTACTGCTCGAGGCAATTAAGAGTCTTCTGGAGGGACACCAGCAATAGACTGCCATACTAATGAAACGCCCAGAAGCAGAAGCACCTAGAGTGAAGCAATTCCGGGCACTGCATCCGAAGCAATTTTCTGGAAAGGAGAGCCCTTTGGAAGCTGAACAATGGGCTCAATCCATTAAGGACGATCTGGCAGCAGCACAAGTGCCAGATATTGCTTAGGTAAGGGTTGCGAAGCTGCAACTGTTCCCGCCAAAATTTTGGCTCCCAACCTGCTCCCTTAAAAATTAAAAAAAATAATAATAATAACAATAAAGAATAAAATAAAAAAATAAAAAAATGAAGGGAAAAACTCCACATGCAAAGAATGTACAAAATACCTCAAAACCAAAAGTTAAAACATTGTGAAGTAACACTTCAGATGCAGCGCCAAGTGCGCTGCGCCCTAAACAGCGCACCACGTGCAAAGCACGTGTGCGCTAGCGCTAGGTGCGCTGCGCTCCAAGCAGCGCACCACATGTCATACACGTGTGCGCTAGCGTAATGTGCGCTGCCTTTTAAGCAGCGCACCACGTATAAAGCACGGGTGCGCCAGCGCTGGAACCTATAAGCTCCCCAACCGTCAGATCAAAGATCTAATAATAATGATAAATCATTAATTAATCAGAATTAAATTTCTGTTATGGAAAGATTTTTCCAATCTTATTAAAACAAGAAGATTATTTTCTGCAAAGCAGAAGCCCTACGATCAAAGATCCAACGGTGGGAAATATTCCCAAATCAATCAGAGAAAGATCTATTAAAACTGATTTAACAAATCAATTGGCCCTATATAAAGGCCCCTAGAATTCAGGTCTCAGATATACAGAAATATAGGGGGGAAAACCCTGCAAACTTTGAGAAAAACTCAAAGAGAAAGAAGAGTAAGCTCTTAGAAAAAAGAAGATCATTTCTTCATCTTCAAGGTAAAGAACTAGTTCTTGAACAACAGAGATGAAACCATCTCGTAAAAAGAAGAACCATCTTCTAAAAAGATCATAGATCTACAAAAGACCAAGGTCTTTGATAAAAAGAAAAAAATCAAAAGATCTAATTAAAAAGAAAATAAAAGAAGTATTTACTTCATTCACAGATCCTTGATCTACAAAGGAAGAGCCCTTTCTATAAAACAAGAACTTTTGTTCTTGAACCTTGAGGCAAAGCCTCCTTTAAGAAGAACATAGACTTGTTCTCTGATCATAAATTTGATCAAATGCTCTTTGCGCTATTAGAAAGTGTCTTGCACTCATGAATTTCGCTTTTGCGCTTCTTGGACCGGCGCTCAGCGCCAAAACATGTCACGTGTCAACCAGAGACACAATCTGCGCTTTGCGCTTCTGAAACAGCGCACTGCGCTCATGGACTGACGCTCAGCGCCAAGCGCGCCACGTGTCACTCACTGGCGCGCCAACAAACTAGCGCAACGCGTTCATAAATTAAAAGCGCAATGCGCTAATAAACTAGCGCTTAGCGCTAAACGCGACACGTGTCCTTTTCGTGTATGCTACTTGGCAGAAGCGCAATGCGCTCTTTAATTGGCGCAAAGCACCGGCGCGCCACGTGACGCACTATCAGAACACACATTGTTCTGATGAATGCTATGCATTCGATACAAGAAAAAAGATGTCAGAACCCAATGCTCAGCATTATTAAAAGGGCCAAGCCCAAATAAAGGCTCAATAGCCAAAACAATAAAATGTTAAACATTTACTGGATTTAGCCCAACATTGGCCGTAAGTCCTCAACTCATATCAACTGAGCCCATATGCTCATAAACCTTTCAACAGACTTTAGTCCCAAATTGTACTATAGATCTCCCAACCAAAATTGGTTCAAGGGTACATCTCTGAACTCCTCTGATATTTGTCGTTGTAATCTTTCAACGTTTTCAGAGAGGTGACGGGTCCCGGCAGCCATACATTCCATGGACTACGATGTCCTTAACCTGGACTGTGGGGTCCTTAAACCCATGGACTACGATGTCCTTAACCTGGACTGTGGGGTCCTTAAACCCATGGACTACGATGTCCTTAACCCGGACTGTGGGGTCCTTAAACTCATAGACTACGATGTCCTTAAACCTTATAGACTATGATGTCTTTAAACCGGACTGTGGGGTCCTTAAGCCCATGGACTACGATGTCCTTAACCTGGACTGTGGGGTCCCTTTAAACCCACGGACTACGATGTCCTTAACCTGGATTGTGGGGTCCCTTTAAACCCACGGACTACGATGTCCTTAACCTGGACCGAAATGTCCTTAAACTACCAATGGACCGAGATGTCCTTAAACTACCGATGGACCGTAATGTCCTTAAACACCGCAATGTCCCTAAACTAAACAACAGAGGACAAACATTCTCTTATTGGATTTAAACGATCCTGTTAAGTTGATCTTAGTCTAAAAATTAGACTAACGTATCCTTAACAAACGTTTAAATTGATCTTAGCCTCAAATGAGACTAACGTATCCTTAAACCCAAACCAAAACCCAAATCTAAGAAGATACAGATTTGGACTAATCCACGCCATACGGGCGACAACATACATTAGTCCCCATATACAATCCACGGGCAACCAAAAACAAAACAAACACCCACGACACGAAGTGACCATCTGGAGAAGGAGAAAGTTGTTACCGCGATGCGGTAGCGTAATTAACTGTAGGGGCTTGCGCCTGCAGGGAAGAGCGTCCCCACAATCAAAAACCCCTCAAATGAGGGGGAATCTGACGAAGTCTGCTACATCGGTCGCATCCGTTTAAACCTTCGATACATGGTGCCGTAAATCAAATTGGCATCTTCGGAGAGGTAGACGGATAGCACCAATTAGCATCTGCCTCCAGATTCAGGCAAGACGTTTGTCTTCCCGGTTTCCAGCAGAAAACAGATTCTGGCATGCCCGATAGGACTCTTTTCCTCTTTCCACTCCACACTTCGTGTGTCGTGTTCGCGAACGAATCGCTATTTGCTATGGTTGCCTGTGGATTCGAGGTACTAAGATTTGGTGTCTTGCTCCGTGCAGAAAACAGAAGATCAATTGCTTCAAACTGCACTCATTGCAACAACTCCCACTCCATCCTCGCCGGAGGAGTGACCTACGGGCCTCAAGCGGCCTCCCTTTTCAAGATGCCAGTGGAACAGGTAACTCAGGCCACCACTGGGCTGTTCTTTAGGACCATGCTCCCACCGACGAGCTTCAATGCCCCAATGTCGTCGCAAGAAGCTCCAAAGAAGTCGGTCTTTGATCGGCTTACAACTACCGCGGCCCCTCTCAACGGGTCGCCCAAGTCCAATGCCTCAGCTTTCAGCAAACTGGGATAAAACTCATGTGGGCCGATGAAGAAGCTTGCAATACCAGAAAAGGTTGTTCCGAAGAGGATAGCCATCCCTGCTCCTGAAGTCGTCAAGGCGGCTTCTCCTGCCAAAGGGTCGGTCTTCACAAGACTGACTGTTCCGGCCCCCGTACCTGCTCAAAGGTCTG
This sequence comes from Agapanthus africanus, assembly GCA_030015575.1. NCBI lineage: Eukaryota > Viridiplantae > Streptophyta > Magnoliopsida > Asparagales > Amaryllidaceae > Agapanthus > Agapanthus africanus. Next base: position 141,943,256 of record CM057338.1, read on the forward strand.
TCTTTGACAGATGGGATACTGCTGCTCAACCAACGTCAGTCTTCAAGAGGCTGGTACCAACGGCCCTTCTCCAAAACAGGGGGCACGATGAAGCCATCCCCATCGCTGAATCAATCCCAGCAGCTCGGCACGCTCGACGTCGCCACTGGCACCGAGTAAGGAAAGCTGGAGGCAACTCCCCCTCTGGGCTAACTCTACCAGCTCCGATGGTGGAAGTCAATGCTGCTGTTCCAACCGGAAACAACTTTGAATTGCTGAACAAGGTGCGCAGGAACTCTCCTACCGCCGTATTGAAAAGATCTCCTCCACCCGTGAAGAATGTTACAGAAGCAAAGCTGGAACAGCCTCCTCAACGCCTTTCTTCCAAAATTTACGAAGTCTGGCGACAGGTCCAGGAATCGGTGATTGGCCAGGACTACTCTCAGAAGCTTAAAGCTCGACAAGGAGAAAATCATCCTGTCAAGCCACCAAAGGCGACAGCCATCTGGGTGCCCACTGCAACGGCTCCCTCCACTTCAACCGCTCACAAGAGAAAGAGGCTAGAGAAAGCCCCCGTGAATGCGGCAAGCCGCAAGGATGTCGAATCTAAACGCCCCAGGTATGGGGGCATGATGGTGCATACTGTTTATATGGCTTCCGGAAAAGAAGAAGCCGTACTTCGACGGGCCACCGACCGCTCACCCGATCAATAACAAGGGCTCAGGAACAACAACAGCAGAAGCTTCAGGAGATGCTCACTGCAATGGCCTCACTCACCGGGCCAAAAGAAAGCCCGGAGGCATCATCAGAACAGTGTCACAAACAAGAAACCGATGCTGACTTCCTACGCAGAGTCCTCAAAAAGAAGGACAGAGAAGCAGCAGAACAAGCTGCCAACATAAAACAAATGGTGCTTCTCTTCCAAGACATGGTATGGATGATGTTACAGCCGAATCCTCCAGCTGAAGACCCTTCGATCATTGTTGAAGACGATAGAGGGGAAACATCTAATCCTCCTCCGGCTCTTTCAGCAGCCAAGGAGGAAACCATTTCCAAGGCCGCACTGGATGACTATATAGCTCAGCAAATAAGAGCTCACCAGGCGAATGAAGCGGCTGGCCAAATTGTCAAGACCGGACGACCCTATCCAGACTGGTATGACTGAATAAGTTACCCGCCGGGATATACGATCTCCAAATTCCATGTGTACAAAGGGATGGGCAATCCTCACCAGCATGTCGCCCAGTTCAGGGCTCTATGTGGCAATACTGGGGGTGATGATAAACTTCTACTCCGCCAATTCGTCGGCAGCTTGTCGGAGACGGCATTTGAGTGGTGCTCCGAACTTCCAAACGACTCCGTCAAGACTTTCACAGAAATGGAGTTGTTATTCACCCAGCGATTTGCAAGCACTAGTGAATCACCCTGATAACGGCATTGATCAATGCCAGGGTGAAGCCTAGAGAAACATGGGTCCAATATGCAATAAGGTGGCGGAACTTATGGTCGAAATACGAACAACGCATCGAAGAGGCTCCTGCGGTAGGCATGTTTGTGGGTACTCTCGACCCTCAAGTGACCATCTCGCAATTCATGATGTTCTTTAAGCCAACTACTTTCCAGGCCTTGATCGACAAGCTGGCCCAAATGGACCAGATGGGTCATAGACCATCTCCTTCAAAGGCGGGTCCTCGGAATGAAAAGGGGAAAGGAAAAGCGACTTTCGTCGCCAACACTCAACAACAGCCGAGCAACTTAAAACCGATTGTTCGCCAAAACAATATGCGTCCATGCCCATCCCTCGAGGAGAGACTGGGATGTCCTTACTCATTTCCCCAAGATAAAACGAGGAGACTGTTCGAGCTGGCAGTGCGCAACAGACTCATCAATCTGCCAGATCCAAAACGTCCATTGCAGCCAAACGACGTCAACGATCCCAATTACTGTCCCTACCACCGAGTATTGGGCCATCCGATCGAAAACTGCTACGTCTTCAAAAACTGGGTTGAAGACCAATACCAACAAGGCAAGTTCACATTATCGGAAAACTGGAAGGTGAGCCCGCCACAACCTCATGCCCCTAAAAAGGTGGACATGCCGGGGGCATCGTGCTCATTCATAGGGAAAGCCCCATAGACCGAAAAGTCAGTAAACTAGAGATTCGCCTCAAATACGGCGACGGCGGACCACTATGTCCTAAAACTGGCGTCGGACTGGAATGTCCTTAAACTAACAATGGACCACTATGTCCTAAAACTGGCTGTTGACCGAAACGTCGATAAACTACTGTGGGCTACAGCATCCCGAAGCTGATACAAAAAAGGAATAAAAAAAAAGAAAAAAACGGTATGTCCATAGGCAAAATGGGCATGGATGAAAACCCGAAAGGGCTCCGTGAGTAAAAACAGCAGGACTACCGGTGAGTTTTGTGAAAACCCGAAAGGGCGCAACCTCGTTAGAATAAAAAAAGAGAGAAAAAAGAAAACGGTATGTCCATAAACAAAACGGGTACAGATGAAAACCCGAAAGGGCTCCGTGAGTAAAAACAGCAAGGCTACCGGCGAGTTTTGTGAAAACCCGAAAAGGCGCAATCTTGTTAAAAGACACTTGCAAGATCCTCTCGACCTTGTGAGGAGAAACCACCTGCGTGAGATCCTTACGACTCACAAGGGAGCAACACACTTAGGAGTCCTCACGATTCCTAAGGAGAAATTACACTTGTGAGATCCTCACGACTCGTAAGGAGAACCCTCTTGTGGGACCCTCATGGCTCATAAGATTCAAAAGTCTTAAGCTACAGGGATCTGAACCTGTCCTTAAGCGGCCACTACAACCTCCAACACTGCCCTACAAGCGGCTCAATGCTGACCCTTGTATACAATCCACGGGCGTGAATAAACATTTCCTTAACAAAGGCACATCCGTGACTAGAGATATGTCTACACGGTGAACAGCCCTTGCAAGTCCTCTCGACTTATAAGGAGAAAGCACTCTTGTAAGATCCTTACGACTTATAAGAGAACATGCACTTAGGGATCCTCACGATTCTTAAGGAGAAAACGCACCTGCGAGATCCTCACGACTCCTAGGGAGAAATACCTTTATGAGACCCTTACGGCTCATGAAGTCAAAAGCCTTAGTCGACAGGATCCTAACCCTGTTTGCTAAGCCACCTTTGTTCGATATCGACAGAGGCAAATGATGATTCGCTCCTGGCAATATCCCAGTTGTAGTGGTGCTGATGCCGAAATCGGTGTCTAATTCCAAGCCTGCAGCACAGAAACTAGCGAGCCATACATGCATACGAAATAGCCGAAACGATGGGGCAACTTGCAACAAAATCAGTAAGTAAAAATGTATGCATGCAAAATAGCCGAAATGATTAGGCAACTCGCAATAAAAAGCAGCGAGTAAAAATAAAATAAATAGCCGAAATGATTGGGCAATCGCGACCTTCGCGATATAAAAGCTAAAATGATAGAGCATCGCGGAAAGAAATAAAATAAAATGAAATTTATGCCCTACAGGTGATATCACATCAATCCCTGTAAACAATCCATGGGCACAAACAAGAAGGGAACCATATCGTCCCACCAGGCTTCGTCGAAGCGAAGCCAAGTCTCAACGGTTCAAAAAACAACCTAGAGACAATCTCGACATTCGTCGCAATATTGCAGACACAGTGTCAACAAACGAAGCGAAGGCCAAATTCCTAACTTCAGGGTCTTGACGGTAACTCATATAAAACCCGAAAGACTATCGGAGATCATCCCACGCTAGCACGGAGTGATCACCACCTCGACGTACGTCTCAATACAGCAGACAAAATGTCACTACAGCGTCCTTCCTCCAACAGGATTCGGACACGCCAAAACAAACAAAGCGAAGGAAGATCCCTAGCTTCAGGGTCTCGACGTCAACATCGACAACTTAGAGATCAACAACGGCATTTCTCCTTACTCCAATAGGATGCAGATGCAACATCAACGAAAGACCTCACGGTCGAAACAAAGCGGAGTGATGGCAAAATACCAACTCCACCTCAGCATTCGTCTCGTTACAGCAGATGCAATGTCAACAACGGCATTCCTTCGTAGTCCAGCAGGATGTAGATGCAACGTCAACAAAAGACCTCATGGTCGAAGCAAAGTGGAGTGATAGCGAAATCCCAGCTCCACCTCAGCATTCGTCTCGTTACAGCAGACGCAATGTCAATAACGGCGTTCATTTGTAGTCCAACAGGATGCAGATGCAACGTCAACGAAAGACCTCATGGTCGAAACAAAGCAGAGTGATGGCAAAATCCCAGCTCTACCTCAGTATTCGTCTCGTTACAGCAGACGCAATGTCACCCTGGGGTCAAAACAACGGAGTCACGGCATAGTCCCTAGTTCCAAATCTCGACGGTTCACAGAAGACCTAGAGACCATCTCGACATTCGTCTCGTTACAGCAGACGCAACGTCAACAAAGCGGAGTGATGGCAAAATCCCAACTCCACCCCAGCATTCGTCTTGTTACAGCAGACGCAATATCAACAACTGCGTTCCTTCGCAGTCCAGCAGGATGCAGATGCAACGTCAACAAAAGACCTCATGGTCGAAACAAAGCGAAGTGATAGAAAAATCCCGGCTCCACCTCGACGTTCGTCTCGATACAGCAGACGAAATGTCACTACAGCGTCCTTCCTCCAACAGGATTCGGACACACCAAAACAAACGAAGCGAAGGCCAAATCCCTAGCTTCAGGGTCTTGATGGCAACCCATATAAAGCCTGAAAGACAATCGGAGATCATCCCACATCAGCGCAGAGTGGTCACCACCTCGACGTTCGTCTCGATACAGCAGACGAAATGTCACTACAGCGTCCTTTCTCCAACAGGATTCGGACACACCAAAACAAACGAAGCGAAGGCCAAATTCCTAGCTTCAGGGCCTTGATGGCAACCCATATAAAACCTAAAAGACTATCGGAGATCATCCCACACCAGCGCGGAGTGGTCACCACCTCGACGTTCGTCTCGATACAGCAGACGAAATGTCACTACAGCGTCCTTCCTCCAACAGGATTCGGACACACCAAAAAAAATGAAGCGAAGGCCAAATTCCTAGCTTCAGGGTCTTGACGGTAACTCATATAAAACTTGAAAGACTATCGGAGATCATCCCACACCAGTGCGGAGTGGTCACCACCTCAACGTTCGTCTCGATACAGCAGCCGAGATGTCACCACAGCGTCCTTCCTCCAACAGGATTCGAACACGCCAAAGCAAATTAAGCGAAGGCCATACTCCTAACTTCAGGGTCTTGACGGTGACTCAAATAAAACCTGAAGGGCTATCGAAGATCATCCCATATCGGCACGGAGTGGTCACCACCTCAACGTTCGTCTCGATACAATAGACGAAATGTCACCACAGCGTTCTTCCTCCAGCAGGATTCAGACGCGACAATCAAACAAACGGAGCCACGGCAAAATCCCTAGTTCCAAACCTCAATGGTTCACCAGCAACCTAGAGACAACTACGACATTCATCTCGATACAGCAGACACGATACCAGCAAACGAAGCGAAGGCCAAATTCCTAGCTTCAGGGTCTTGACGGAAACTCATATAAAACCTGAAAGACTATAGGAGATCATCCCACACCAGCGCGGAGTGGTTATGACTCATCGGGGCTCTCCAAAATGGACCTAACCTCAAGTAAAAAGCGACATGGCAAAATTCCTAATGCTTACTCTTCCAACGCTCAAACTGCCTAGGAGGATTGCTTGAAGACGTCTTGTCCATCCCCCGAAGGGATCAGAGACACGACAGTCACAAGGCTACTCAAACAAGCAAGATTGCCTATCGAGGAATACATCAGCCAACGCGACGGTGTGACGGGTAAAAAACCCTAGTACCACAGGCCCTAACGAACTTCTATTAGCAGGAGTTAACTGTGACGTTAGGAAATTCCTGCGAGAACTGCTCGATTCACCTCGACTTGTAAGGAAATTAGTGTTTTTGCGAAAACTTCTCGATTCGTCTCGACTCGTAGGGAAAAGCCTTAGGCAATGGGTATAAGAACCGGTTTCCTAAGCACTGGGGCCCTGCAAGTCGGTCCAAAATGGACTCTTGCATACTATTCACGGGCCACACTCTCCAAAGTCGAACCTCGACAAGGAGGGAAACAACCGCTTACGAGACCTCTCGACTCGTAGGAGGGAAAATTCTCTTGTGAGATCCTTACGACTCTCAAGAGAAAACGCGCTTAGGAATCCTCACGATTCTTAAGGAGAAAATACACCTGCGGGGCCCTCTCGACTCGTAGGGACAAAAGTCTTTATGAGACCCTCACGGCTCATGAAGTTGAAAAGTCCTAGGTAGCAGATCTGAACCTGCTTCCTAAGCTATCACTACCTCTCGGAGAGTTCAGGTTGAAATGTCATCTACCATCTATGGGCCACATTTGCCAAAGCCACAATCGCCGCTGAAGTGAAGAAGCTATTTACGGGTCCTCACGATTCATAAGGAAAAATACCCGAGTGAGATCCTTACGACTCACGGAGGCAATGAACACTTAGAAATCCTCATAATTTCTAGAGAGAATTTGCACCTACGAGATTCTCTCGACTCGTAGGGAGAAAAACCTTCTTGAGACCCTTACGGCTCATGAAGACGAAGAAAGTCTTAGGCTACAAGGACTCTAAACTTGCCTCCTAAGCCCTCAATTCTGTGGCCATGCATAACTCTGCACTACTTCACCCACGTACGTACTTACGTGGGCAAAGTAGTGGGGGGCATTTGTTCCCGCCAAAATTTTGGCTCACAACCTGCTCCCTTAAAAATAATAAAATAATAATAAAATAATAATAATAATAAATAATAAAATAAAAAACAATAAAAAAATAAAAAATGAAGGGAAAAACTCCACATGCAAAGAATGTAACAAATGCATCAAAACCAAGAGTTAAAATATTGTGAAGCAGCGCTTCAGATGCAGCGCCAAGTGCGTTGCGCCCTAAACAGCGCACCACGTGCAAAGCACGTGTGCGCTAGAGCTAGGTGCGCTGTGCTCCAAGCAGTGCACCACATGTCATACACGTGTGCGCTAGCGCAATGTGCGCTGCCTTTTAAGCAGCGCACCACGTGCAAAGCACGGGTGCGCCAGCGCTGGAACCTATAAGCTCCCCAACCGTCAGATCAAAGATCTAATAATAATGATAAATCATTAATTAATAAGAATTAAATTTCTGTTATGGAAAGAGCTTTCCAATCTTATTAAAACAAGAAAATTATGTTCTACAAAGCAGAAACCCTAGGATCAAAGATCCAACGGTAGGAAATATTCCCAAATCAATCAGAGAAAGATCTCTTAAAACTGATTTAACAAATCAATTGGCCCTATATAAAGGCCCCTAGACTTCAGGTCTTAGATATACAGAAATATAGAGAGAGAAAATCTCTGCAAACTTTGAGAAAAACTCAAAGAGAAAGAAGAGTAAGCTCTTAGAAAAAAGAAGATCATTTCTTCATCTTCAAGGTAAAGAACTAGTTCTTGAACAACAGAGATGAAACCATCTCGTAAAAGGAAGAACCATCTTCTAAAAAGATCATAGATCTACAAAAGACCAAGGTCTTTGATAAAAAGAAAAAGATCAAAAGATCTAATTAAAAAGAAAATAAAAGAAGTATTTACTTCATTCACAGATCCTTGATCTACAAAGGCAGAGCCCTTTCTATAAAACAAGAACTTTTGTTCTTGAACCTTGAGGCAAAGCCTCCTTTAAGAAGAACATAGACTTGTTCTCTGATCATAAATTTGATCAAATATTCTTTGCGCTATTAGAAAGTGCCTTGCACTCATGAATTTCGCTTTTGCGCTTCTTGGACCGGCGCTCAGCGCCAAAACATGCCACGTGTCAATTAGAGACACAATCTGCGCTTTGCGCTTCTGAAACAGGGCACTGCGCTCATGGACTGGCGCTCAGCGCCAAGCGCGCCACGTGTCACTCACTGGCGCGCCAACAAACTAGCGCAACGTGCTCATAAATTAAAAGCGCAATGCGCTAATTAACTAGCGCTTAGCGCTAAGCGCGACACGTGTCCTTTTCGTGTGCGCTACTTGGCAGAAGCCCAATACGCTCTTTAATTGGCGCAAAGCACCTGGCGCGCCACGTGGCGCACTGTCAGAACACACATTGTTCTGATGAATACTATGCATTCGATACAAGACAAAAGATGTCAGAACCCAATGCTCAGCATTATTAAAAGGGCCAAGCCCAAATAAAGGCTCAATAGCCAAAACAATAAAATGTTAAACATTTACTGGATTTAGCCCAACATTGGCCGTAAGTCCTCAACTCATATCAACTGAGCTCATATGGTCATAAACCTTTCAACAGACTTTAGTCTCAAATTGGACTATAGATCTCCCAACCAAAATTGGTTTAAGAGTACATCTCTGAACTCCTCTGATATTTGTTGTTGTAATCCTTCAACGTTTTCAGAGAGGTGACGGGTCCCGGCAGCCATACATTCCATGGACTACGATGTCCTTAACCTGGACTGTGGGGTCCTTAAACCCATGGACTACGATGTCCTTAATCTGGACTGTGGGGTCCTTAAACTCATGGAATACGATGTCCTTAACCCGGACTGTGGGGTCCTTAAACTCATTGACTACGATGTCCTTAAACCTTATAGACTACGATGTCTTTAAACCGGACTGTGGGGTCCTTAAGCCCATGGACTACGATGTCCTTAACCTGGACTGTGGGGTCCCTTTAAACCCACGGACTACGATGTCCTTAACCTGGATTGTGGGGTCCCTTTAAACCCACAGACTACGATGTCCTTAACCTGGACCGAAATGTCCTTAAACTACCAATGGACCGAGATGTCCTTAAACTACCGATGGACCGTAATGTCCTTAAACTAATCGACCGCAATGTCCCTAAACTAAACAACAGAGGCCAAACATTCTCTTATTGGATCTAAATGATCCTGTTAAGTTGATCTTAGTCTAAAAATTAGAGTAACGTATCATTAACAAACGTTTAAGTTGATCTTAGCCTCAAATGAGACTAACGTATTCTTAAACCCAAACCAAAACCCAAATCTAAGAAGATACAGATTTGGACTAATCCACGCCACATGGGCGACAACATACATTAGTCCCCGTATACAATCCACAGGCAACCAAAAACAAAACAAACACCCACGACACGAAGTGACCATCTGGAGAAGGAGAAAGTTGTTACCGCGATGCGGTACCGTAATTAACTGCAGGGGCTTGCGCCTGCAGGGAAGAGCGTCCCCACAATCAAAAACCCCTCAAACGAGGGGGAATCTGACGAAGTTTGCTATATCGGTCGCATCCGTTTAAACCTTCGATACACGGTGCCATAAATCAACTTGGCATCTTCGGAGAGGTGGACAGATAGTACCAATTAGCATCTGCCCCAGATTCAGGCAAGACGTTTGTCTTCCCAGTTTCTGGCGGAAAACAACAACTTACTGATAACGTCCGAGTATGGTGGAAGGCAGAAGAAAGCCATCTTGCTCACCCGATCGAAATGGAAGACTTTTCGCGACATGTTCGACATGAAGTATTTTCCCGAGACTTCCCGATTCGACATGGAGCAGCAATTCCTCCACCTACAACAAGGCTCTATGTGGAGCAAATCAATAGATGAGTATAATGCTGAGTTCACTATGTTGAGCAGGTTCGCGGCACATCTCATACCGACTGCTGAGATCATGGCTAGAAAATTTCAGAAAGTGTTGGACTCGGAGATCCAAGCTGCATTAGCTACAGGGGATTTCCCAACCCATGATTTGGATTTGAAGGCTGCCCGTCGATATGAGGCAGTGGTCAAGAAGAAGGGCATATATCAATCTGCCGGTGTAAAGCATCCTGCCTCCCAAATGGCAGGAGGAGACCCTCCTATGCAAACTTTTGCACCCAGGAGACCAGAAGTAACATCTAACCGGCTCAGTCCAGACTTTTGCTACTACTGCAAGAGAGATGGACATCTGTTGAAGGACTGCAGGTGCGCAAAAGGCCTGTGCTTAGTTTGTGTCACATCCACTTATGGTATTGGAACATGTTCTCATAAACGAAACCCAGTTCCAACACACAACAACTATCCACAGCGGCCAACTATTCAGGCACTTGCACCTCGTCTTGCTCTCCCAGCTTCACCTCCACGTGGACCTCCCGCACAGCCTAATCGCCAATTTCATCAGACACTGAGGAACATGCATCGAGGGCAGAGGAACATGCCCCAAGGACGGACGAATGTGCATCCAGCTAGGAGGAACGTACCCCGGCGTCAGACTTACACATTAGCGGCAGTAGAAGCTGAGGCTATACACCAAGGTAATACTAGTAATTCCCTTCAATCTTTTCAAACTCTTGCATCATCTCGTTACTTTTCATGGACTACCAGTATTTCCTTCACCACCACTATCACAAAATTTTTGTTGAATCTGTTACAACTTCTTTCTATAAATTTTGAGAATAAAATTTTTATAAAGAGGGTAGAATGTAACAATTCTAAACTTTCTGTACAAAATTTTTTTAAAGTACAGAAAGCAGTACCTTAGCTTGAGCATAACTTAAAAGTATTTCTTGTTTTAGAACATCAAGAAAGCACTTATAGCATATTGGTAAAGCTTTACACTGCTGTGACATAACTCCGGTGTTTAAATCCTTTCAGCCACATATTATTTTTAAATGATTTTTCTTTTAAAATTTTTGGAGGCCCAAAAGTTTGCACGTGCAATACACGTAAAAAAGAAAAGTTACTAAAATCAAACATGTGGAAAATTCTATTTGAACAGACCATGACACGTGGCATCAATCCCACACCCCGACCCCACACTATGGCCTGCGAGATGGGGCTCTGGGCTGGCGTCGCCGGGCCCCCCGTAGGAAATGCCTCCAAAAATTTTCCCAACACCCCTTGGCCTCCCCCCACGACCCTAATTCTGTTTGTTTTTCCTGCACATTGACAAAGAATTAAAATAAGCTTTAAAACCAAATTTTAATGCATTTTAATTCCCATTTTTAATACCCTAAACCCTAATTCTATCCTATAAATAGTATCCTACACACTATCCCTCTCTATTCTCAAATCCATTGTCAAAACTCTCAAATTTTTCCAAGTCCAAAAAGTTTTACAAGTGGAGTTAGCCCAAGGTCAAGTTCCGGCGACAATTCGGGACAAATCCGGCGATATCTCGACTCTACGACGCCTTCAAAACCTTCCTCCACCTCTTTTATCTCTTCTCAATCAGTAAGTTCCTTCTCCTCTCCTCTCTTTCTATGCTAAAACAATCATTTATTAAAATTCTTCGGAAGCGGAGTTATTCTGACTTCCGATTCTAATTTCATTAAAAATCCAATTTTTCTTAACAACAAATCAACCATTTCTTTATATCTTATTTAGTAACCATAAAACAACATCTAGAACAAGTTTTAATTCAAAATAAAATGCTATGCAACTTGTATTACACCTTTTCGTTTAAATACCATAAAGTTTACCTACGACATTACTTTATCATATTGCTCATATTACTTTTAGAAAACTTACAAGGTAATGACCTACCTCATCATAACACTCATCATGACATTGCACGATGGCTTGAAAACAATATTTTTATGGCTAAGACGAATTTATAGTTAAATAACATAAACTATCAAAACCGTATTTCTTTTATTTGTTTTAATCAAATTCCATATGATTATATCCTTACAACCCATTTTGGGAAATCCGATTTGGCTGGCGCGGGTTATCGCACATCCATCCGACTAGTAGGGCGAGATGCAGATCTCCTCACGGAGCATACGATCTCGATGGAATTTTTATTATTACAATTTTTAAGAAAACGTGATTTCTATTAATAAATAAATTCTATTTTTAATAATATATATATATATATAATCAAAATATCTATTTTAAATATAAAATATATTCCATGTTTTCTAAATCAAAAGAAAAGAACCACAAAAGTTTATGAAAATACAATCAAGAAATCAATATAGGTCAATTTACATGAAAATACCATATACTATTTAATTTAGGTTTATATCCACTAGAATATCTCATCTTATAAAAATTACATCTCTGAAAATCCTGAAGACGATAAATAAATACTTGAGATTTATTTTTAAAATATATCAAAACTATTTTTCATAAAAACCCCTCAAGTTATATTAATTTACAATAAGGATCCTAGTAAATATAGGTTTAAGCAGGACTATTTCTCTTGGGCCTTAGTGAGCCGAAGAAAGTGGGTGCTTGCCTATTTAAGGTAGACAGCTAAAAACGGGGTTATCAATACGGTAATTGTCATGGAAAAAGACACAAATCCTGTCGTCCATGTGTAGCAATTACCGATAACTCCAAAACTAATTCAGGACTTCAATTCTGTTTAAGGTGTCTGACTCAATCTGAGTCTCAGTCTAATCTGAAATCAATCCATCCATGAATACAATTCAAATATAACTCTAATACAACATGAATCCATTTATATCAGAATACAATCAATATCAACATGATTTGATTTGACCGAATTATGGATATACATGGACTTGATCACATGACTATCCGTATACATTCTTTCCGTTTACATGAACAACTGATATCATAGTTTTGACAAGTCTTACATCTACAAATTACTACAAAATAACACAATAAAACATTACGGGGTTTTAAAGGGGTAGACTGGTACGGAATGTGTTAAAAGTGGCACGAGATGGTCATTAAAAGACGTAACTAAACTCCATTGCCGTTGTTCCGTGGGGTTTGACGGAGCCTTGTACTACGGGTTACCTTAGTCCACGGAATAGTTGGACTCCTCTCATAAACACTAATACCTTCTGTACCAAATTACAAACAACTGCGTTAACATAACTATCAAACATTATGCCAGTTATATTCTCTCTTATCTGTCGATTCTAGTTCTATCTCTCTTTGGTACTTACCGAGCGATTGTTCACTGACGGCATTCCTTTTCTATTCTTTTTTTGGAATGTTGTCAGGAGAACCCGACTCTCGGGAGATCGAGCCCAACTCAGACGACTTGGAGAAGTTCGCAGAAAACCCCGAGCTTTAGTCACTTGTATATACTTTTACTTTCAGTTCATACCATTGTTTAGGCATTGCTTTCCATATTATATTTACTTTTCAGTTGCATTGTAAAGAATGTTTAATAAATAAAAAGTTGATGTTCATTTACATCCCATGTCTTTCTTGTGCACATTTACATTATATTGTTTATTGACGCTTAGCGTGTTTACTTCTGAGTAAATATGTCATGGGCCCCGTCGCGTCTCCTTATCCGTACACCGGGAAGCGGGGTGTGACAAGGTTTATTTTTAAACTATATTAAAGTATTTTTCATAAAACCCCTCGAGATATGCAAAACAATATTTTAAGAACTCTAGAATTAATATAGATTTAAGCGGGATCAATTCTCTTGAGCCCCAGGGAGTCGGAGAAAATGAGTGCTTGCCTATTCAGGTTAGACAACTTAACGGAGTTATTAAATGTCAATTGTCTTAGAAAAATACACAAATCCTGTAGTTCATGTGCAACAGTTGCCGATATCTCCCGAACATAAGATTTTTTACAATTTATATCAATTCACATGATAAGACATGAACTCAAATCTACACTCGAATCTAAACTTAGAACTCAAACTCAAACTCTAACCTAACTCGAATATGAACTCGAACCCAAACTATTCGAACCAACTTGATTCGAACCGAGATTGCAATTGTCATGACTCGCATATTACTCGAATCACTCGAATACATTTTACACCTTTTGCAATCTATGGTTTCGATCATGACATGTTAATCAAACAATCAAACCAATTAAGTATATTAACCACTTATATATATATATATATCATACCCGGGGTGCTTGGGATAGTTTCTTGTGTGAATTCAACGGAGCTTCAGGAGTCCCGTATTAAGCTTTTTTTATTTTACTCGAATATCAGTCGGGTTGACGCATCCACAGTCTAGAGCCCCGATACTAACACATGAAATGAGCCCGCGTTTTCTTGCTCCTAAGACCCCACTCTTGAGCTCATGAGTACTTTTATGGCTGCGTTGACATTCACACTTAGAACTTAACGTTAATATTGTAATCATATAGAGACCTATAGAATATGTTTGTCCATGATCATATACTCTTACTCGTCATATATATTCTACCCTTATTATTTTCTTTACTCTTACCTGTCTTTGGGACTTACCGAGCGCTAGTTCGCTGACGGGCATTCCATCCACTTTTCTTCTCTTAGAATGTTCGTCAGATACGGTCGAGACGGAGGAGGTTGAAGCCACAGAGGAGGACTACAACCAGATCGCTACCCAGGGCTAGCTTAGCTTCATTTTTTTTCAGTTTATGTATGACACTTGTTTAGGCATTTTCTTTATTGTATTTACTTTCCAGTATAAACTCTTGTATTTGTAAATATTGAAAGTTGAATGTAAATAAAGATATTTATTGAAAAATTTTACAGTCTCCATTTATTCTTGTATTGTGTAATATTGTTTCAACACGCTTAGTATATTTATTTAGGGAATGACTTTCTCCGGATAAATATGCCGTATGCTTACCACGTCATTGTTTCGGTCTACTGGGAAGCGGGGCGTGGCATAACCACTTCCGATTTCTCAATGGAAGTGGGAACATATAACCATAGATTTCGTGACAGCCTTACCACGGAATCCAAAGGGTTGGGTGATTATCGATCGATTGACCAAGGCAGCTTGTTTCATACCCTTTCGAGTTGGTCAGTCGACGGAGGCTTTGGCAGAGCGGTACATGCAAGAGATTGTGAGATTGCATGGAGTACCAGTCAGTACCGTTTCTGAACGTGACACTCGTTTCTGATCACACTTTTGGAGGAGTTTACAGGAAAGTTTGAGAACTCGCTTGAAGTTTAGTACGACCTACCATTCTCAGACAGATGGACAGTCTGAAAGAACGGTCCAAACTCTTGAAGATATGTTGAGAGCTTGCACGTTAGACTTCAAAGGTTAGTGGGAGGATCATTTACATTTAGTGGAGTTTTCATACAATAACAGTTTTCAGGCGACTATATAGATGGCTCCATTTGAAGTATTGTACGGTCGCAAGTGTCGCTCGCTTGTTTATTAGGACGATATGGGAGAAAGAAGATTATTGGGACCAGAACTCATTGTGCTAACTGTGGAGAAAGTTAACCAGATTTGTGACCATATGAAGGTGGCACAAGATCGACAGAGAACCTGGGCTGATACTGGAAGAAGAACTTTGGAGTTTGCCGTTGGTGATCTTGTGTTCTTGAAGATATCACCAACTGGATTAGTAATCCAATTTGGTAGTCGATGCAAGCTTACTCCTTGATTCGTGGGGCCTTCCAATATCACTGAGTGTGTTGGAGAGTAGCATATCGATTGATTTTACCACCATTCTTGACGGGTGTTCATGACGTGTTTCATGTATCTCAACTCCGCAAGTATGTTCGAGATGGGACACACATTCTTGATCACTCGGAATTGACAGTGAGAGAAGATTTTAACCTATGATGAGCAACCAATGGATATTATGGATCGACGAGAAAAAAGTTCTCAAGAATAAAGTTATCCCTCTCGTACTCGTTTCGTGGGGAAATCGTTCATACGGAGAATCTACTTGGAAACATGAAGACGAGATTCGATAGAAGTTTCTACATCTTTTTCCTTAGACCCGTATTTTCTTGTCTTTTCATGTTCCGTGAATTTCGAGGACGAAATTCTTACATAGTTGGATAAAATGTAATACCTTAGTACGTTTATACAGTATAACTTGGTATTTTTTAAGTCTTGCTTTTATAATTACTTTATTTATTTAGGTTGCGAGTGATTCGAATAGTAGTAGTGCTTTTCCGACCCGACTTGCATGTTTAAAACCTTATATGGTGCAAGATTATAGCTAATATTACCGGTAAAGTGTATCTACGTATGTGTGTGTGTGTGTGTGTGTGTGTGTGTGTGTGTGTGTGTATGTATCTTTATATATCTATTTGTAGTCACAAGATATGAATATATAATATTTTACTAACTGATATTGCATGGCGTATTACCCCATATCTTTTTCGCTCTTATCTATTGCGGTCGAATCCTAAAATATAAGATAACCAAAGTTTTACTAAATCATATATATTTATTAAAATTCCTTTCTAAATATTATTAGGGGTATATGTATCTAAGTTTAGATTAATGCATTACGACCTAAATCTTTACCTATGTATTTTATTCTCAAAACTTTATTTTTTGACTAGATTCGGGTAATATTTGAAGTGATATGATATTATCTGTAAAACCCTACATAATATATAATATATTATTAATATATATACACTCTTTATTATTATTATATATATATTATATTTTATTTATTTAAATAAAATCTCTCTCTCTGTCTCTCTTCTTCCTCTCGTTCTCTCTCTCTAACTCGCCCCAAGCCCTAACCCACAAGCCTCGTCGACTTCCTCCCTCTTTCTCGTCGTCATCATCACCCCTCACCTCCTCAACCTCACCACCTTCATCATCACCACCTTCTTCCTTCCCCAGGACTTTCCCAAGTCCCGACTTCCAACCAAGAACCACCTTTTCGTCCTCATCGACTTCGCCGCTTGAACTTGACCACCACCACCATCACCCTCATCACTTCTCCTCTCTCGCCACCTCCTCCCTTCCCGTGACCTCACCGGAGCTCCAACACCGGCCACCACAATCCAGAACTCACTCCATTCTCTTTTTCTATCGTCGACGCCTGCACCTAATCGCCGTCGTCATCATTCCAGTCATCTCCTCCTCTTTCAAGCCAGCACTAGAGCACCACCCACACCATCACCGCCAGCAACATTTTCTTCTTCTTCTTGTTCCCCTTCTCTATGGTCCCTTCACTGGAGTCGACTGCCATCTCTACTTTGCTCCCCTCGCTTCTGATCCCGACCCAGACCCCATCTCCACCGACCACTATCATCTCCTTCGATCACCACATTTCATGTGTCATCACCATATCACCATCATGCTATCACCATGTCATCATCGAGCCATCTCGGTGCTCATATCGTGCCACACCACCGTGCCACCATGCACCATGTCCATACCATGTACCGTGCCTAGATCATGCCCGCTTCATGCCCTGCTACTGTGCCACACTCGTGCCCACTTGCGTGCCACCTTCGCACAGCCCTGTGTCACCGCAATGCCCAGCACCTTGTCATGTCGTGTCGCGCCGAGCCTTTGCACACTTTCATCATTATTGACGCCGTTGTTTCTTCCATTACCGATGTATACCGTATCCATGACGAACAAGCTTTCCTCTGCTCATTGCGACCAGGTTCCGCCACCATCGCACCCTCCACAGTATCAATCAACGCTAAATTGAGCCATGGCATTTCGTTGAGCATTTATAAACGTCGCAATCTCCACTGTTTCAGTCATCGTGTCATCTTTCCCTTTGTCTTGATCATCGTCATATATGAGGCAAGTTTCTAAACTTGTTACATACTATTTTATGTGGACCAATATTTATATTATTATTCATAGCATATGCATGTTAATATTAGCAAGTATTATCATTATACAATATTATAGTATTAACCCGTATTTCGTATCAATAACAAGTTTATCTTATTACATGCTAGTTCTTTATAATTTCAATAATCTTTCAATGTATATTTAGTAACAACGCAAAATGTTATATATATATATATATATATATATATATATATATATATATATATATATATATATATCTTACAATTTAAATAAAATACATTAGTTATTCCTACACTGTTTAAATGAACTGGTTATTGTTTTCCATCTAATATTTATCACGTTAACACACTGCCTGACATGTTCACGACGCATTATTAGACATGTTACTTGGATTATTACTAATGCTGACAATCTTGACTGGTTGTCCTGATGGACGTGACTTGTTGCCTAGTTAAACAGGACATGTACTTTCTTGATCTTGTGTTGGTATTAGGTAGATATCGCTAATACCTGACTTGAAGACTAAACGTGGGGGGAAAGGGAAAATCAATAATGAATCCCGACGTGTAACTCAACAGTTCGATACTTTTTAGAGAATGATCGGTCGATACGGGCTTCGGGCCCCGGAATAATGATACTGACATCATTCGTCTGTACATGATATCATGTTTTTATTGCTTAGCGGCACGTCTCGAATTCAGCCCCGAAGGTCTTGACCGTGGTCCCGGACACGTACGGGATACTATTAAGTTACATAGACGATTCTATTAATTGATTTCAAAGACTTGTTGAATAGACAATTTAGAATCATAGACTTTAGGTTACATGTGATATACCTATAGGCCACTATTTTAAAATCTGTGATTGTTGGTGATACTCATACCTTAGTTTATATGTGATATCTTGTATAACACACTGTTCAGATTATTACCATGATCATGATATTTGTGACGCACTGACGTCTGGGTTTTGCATGGCCCTGATACTTGACTTAGCACGTGAGTATTTCAACAGGATCGCCGATCAGTGAGGACCATCTCATTGATATAGTTCTTATACTGGTTAGTTATTCCTTAGATTTTTATTGCTTCCGCTATCTTTTCTAATTATTGTTCTTGTGCCTATTGAACACATGATAGATAGATTCAGTAGTTTACTGTTGTTGTTGATATCCGGTTGACAGCCGTAATGCGATTATGTAGGGATCTTTTCTAACCATAGGTAGTATGATTGGTTTTGTTATGTCCGGAAATTTTCGTATTTTGGAAAGCGGGACGTGACAAGGTCTTATGAGCTGGTGAAAAGAAAACTGAATCAAGGATTTTTCTGTTTTTTCCATAACATGGAATTCCAATTTACCTTAAGAGTGTCCCCCACTCTTTACATTATAATATAACTTTTAAATTTATTAACAAATTCTTTTAGTTTCTGGGTTCCCTTATTTATTCAATCACGTGCATGCATGTGCCAAAAACACAAAAATCCCCAAACTAGGATTATTTTCCCTGAGGAATAAATCAAAATACGACACTCCATCGAAGATGATTTTGGATATATCTCAAGTAAATTAACAATGTATTTGTTTTATTTAAAATTACAAAATGTTGGATATGCATATGCATTTGATTTAGATCTTTACAATTTTTTACGCGGGAAGATGCTCTCTGGTTAATGACTTAATCTGGTCCTATCCGAGCAGCTACTTCGATTTTCTTTGCAAATTTCGTGTATTTATAAATAGTCGCTCCGCATCTGATTTTTTTCTTTGGGCATTCCGGTCCTTAGCGGGGTTTTTTTCCCTTTTTTGGCTGGACTGTTGAACTGATTATGGATTTTTATCATCCTTTTTTCATTTATTCTTTTCTAATTAGGGTTTTGTTTGGGTACGCATTTTAATTCTCAGCTGGACCCTATCTGTTTAGATTTAACTGTGATGAGTCATATCCTCATCGTCATTTTTTCAATATTTTATTTCTTAACCTGGCTGACCTAATTGTGTTAGTAGAATCATTTTTACGTATTGTAGCAATCTTGGTTGCTGGTATATATCCTTGTCTAATGTCGTCGTTATTGGAAGTTGATATGCTCTTCAATTATGAAAATATACGATAACTATGCACTAGATATCATCGGTGGTACTAGAATAAGTTGGATTCCGTAATGTTCCTAAAAATTCTAGTAGAATATGCGCTCGTTTTTCATTTAGTATTAGAATCGCTATTTTATATATATATATATATATATATATATATATATATATATATATATATATATCTTTGGCAGAATAACTTTTTCCTAATTATTTTATTAGTCATCACAAGAACATCTGTTACTTCAGAATTGTAATTCACGTGAAGTACCGTATCTTGGTGATGCAGATGTTGGGACCTCATGAGAGGTTACACACCTGTTTTTTGTGAGTTGTGGTTCGAGACCATGTCGCGCATGAATATTTCGGTGCTCTCCTACACTTGCAAATGGTTCGATGCTAGTTTTCCTTCCATTTGAGCTCGTTGGCTTCATTTAACCTTGTTGCCTTGTTACGGTTCACTGCCTTGCATCTTCTCGATTTCCTCTTTTTTTCCCCTCAAATTAGGGAATGAGCGCAGCTTTTGTGCATGTATCCATAACTTCATAATGCATTTAGAAACTTGTGACGCTATGACCATAAATTGTCAGCGAGCACATCTTCTATGCATGGAAGAACATTCATAAAAGACTTCGTAGATAATTTCATATTATAGACTAACATGTACATTTTACTTGCTTACATGTTGAAACAACTTCCAAAGATAAAAATACAAAGTCGGAATAAGAAACAAAGCGGGATAAAGAAGAAAATTTCTGTGTCGATTCTGTTGGCATCATCGTAGTAGTAGTATTATCGGATGTTTCCAGGACTTTATACAAGGGTTTCTGCAGGAATCTTTTCCTCATCAAATCCTTCTGCTTTTGCTTTTGCTTTTGTTTGGGTTGATGAAGAAGGGATAGCAGCCAAATTGGTGCCTGAAAGAGAACAATAATATAATCAGAAACCATATAATAATCGGTTTCTTTTGATTAATTATACATTGTTCTTATTGACTATGCATGATATAATTAGAAAAATGCTTTACGAAAATTATTCCATATATTTCTCGAGAGAAATAAAAAATTATTGAACTCTGCATTGTCAAATTAGTGCGTACCTGTCGAGACTGCAGTTTCTTCTAAATTCTTTATTCTGCTGCTTCCCCGAACCCTGATCGAGACCGGCGCTCTTTCTTACATCCTTCACCAGAATCTTTGAACTCGAACTCGAACTGCTACTGGATTTTGAACTTCCACTGGAGCTTGAACGGCTCCACGGTTTCGAACGTCCTCCAACAGAACCTCCGTTTCTTCTCTTTTTCCGAGACGAAGGAATCGGGAAAAACATCTTCAAAAGAAACCCTCCACTATCCATACTTTCACAACTTGAATGCCTCCTTCCCATTTTCTTAACCTTCTCTTTGGCCGGGGATTCTCTGGCCGCCATCACTATACTCGGAAGCTCCGCTAAATCTCTCAAAGAGAGCTCGTACACATACTCTGGTGCGTCTTTGACCAAGTTTAGCATCTCTTTCTTGTACTTAGAAATTGCTTGTGCACGTGATTTAGGAGACGAGGGGTAATTGTTTGATGACTCGCCAGAGGTTTCTTCTTTTGCTAACCATCGAGTCCATTCACTGAAATCGAGCGCAGTGTCTTCATTGAATGGGGTTTTCTCGAAGCTGAACTGTTTTCGCTCGAGAGCAGGCATTGTGAAGAGTTTGAAGAAATTGGAAGGAACATGCAAGTCTTTATATAGCTATAGAGATGCAAACTTGGATTTTTTAAAATATTTTAAATTGGTGCTTCTTATGTTCTCAGTAGTTTCTTTTCTCTACTTATGAGTTGTCTTTTTTCAGGTTTGGTGCCAAGGCTCTAACAAATAAAAAGGAATATTCTTAAATGGCTGCTGGGGATTTAGATTAACTTGTAAGCAAGTTAGTTTGCCATGCAAACCACTCAAAATTTTTGTTTAGCATCAAATCTCAGACTCGTTCATCCTTCGTTTAATATTACAGGTATCCACCTCTCATCTATGTTATTTTATAGTAAGATATATTCACAGAAACCAGCATAAAATACTTAATGGATAAAGTTTGGTTTTTGGATTAATATCATTGTCAGATAAGGTTATAAGTTTGATTCTAATATCTTAATGAAATTTGTATGATATCTAGTTGACCCTTTCATTTTTCTTTTAAATGTTACTGCCAAATCTGTCCTTTTCTTTCTACTTAAACGCCGGATTAGGTTCAGCCACCCGTAACGAAACCAAGTTTCATTCCCGGAAAAAGTTATTCTAAGAAAATTAAATACAGGAACAGACAGTATAATTATATTATTCTTTATATGCATAAAATTGTTATTATGAATCCTGACTTTTGTTTATGGATCTCAGGAAGAGTTAACGGTTAAGCGATTGCTAGATATTGTGTTCGACTATAATTATGCTTCTAGATATTTTGTTCGAAACAAATATATTATTTGTAAACTACAAATAACTATCAAGATCAGTAAAAAGTAAGACAAAGCTCGTGAGTATTTGGCATGCAATCAGTTGGCTCGTGAGTATTTGGCATTCAAATCTAAATATTTATGGACGTTTTTGATAGTATATCAGTAGTAGTGTAGAATGATGTATTTGGCATGCAATCAGTTGGCTCTTTGCTATTCTTTGAGTGGTTTCTTTAGATCTATTCAATTATTTGATACCTCGACGGATTGGATTTTATATTTGAAAAAATGTCACTAACTGTTTCGGATCAATTCTTGTAATCTCCATTTTTGTGAAATAAACGAAAAAAATTCCGATTATACAATGATATCTGGACCAAATTCTTCTTAATTTCTAAGCAACCTTCAAGAAACTCAACCTAAAAAGGTCAGCTAAGTATGATATCATGCTTTTCGATACAAGATCGGTTTAGCTGTTAAATCTTACAACAGTCAAATGGGAAGCTCTAAAAAATCCCGCATGCTCCAGCATGTGGGTGCATGGGTCGGGCTAATTCTATAATGTATATGACACGACTCGGATCACGTCAAGATGTTACCTTCCGTAGATCTTCTATTGGTAACGATGGACGACTGAGATTAGGTTGGAGGTTGACTCCTGAAGCATGTGGATCTCAATGGGTTTGAGATTGTTGAGGCCAAGCTACCTGCAAGGAAGTCCCGAGATGGTTGTACCACCGATGACCCTCTGACGATCAAGTTAGACCGGATATTCGAGCAGAGTAACGGTCTAGTCAGAACGAAAAGACTTACTTGAACCGTCTGAAGGAGAGATTTATATAGTGGTGGCAGCAGGCAGGCAGGCATGAGAATCACGCCAGCCGTTACGCTCCCGACGTCACGCCCGCGCGATGAGCGGGATCTCCTATTAATGGCGAGACAGGCTCGTTAATGGGGGATCGTGATGGCGTGGAACGCGGGATGTGGCTGGCGGATATCTCGCGCATGGCGAGATTCACGGAGATGAGGTGGATGCGCCTGCGGTTGGTGTCGTTGGTCGGTCGATGGGACCGAGGAATATAAGATTGGCGGACGGCTCGGGGACAAGCGGGAGGCCGAGGTATCTTGATTCTGCTATAGCCCGGAGGCAAGCTGAGAGGGCCGAGAGGGCCAGTTGTGCAGGGGGGCTCGGAGACGAGCCAACGGTTGTTTGTAGGACGGGCATATGAGCGGTCTGGTTGGCCAATGTAGGTTCTTTCTTGCAAGCTTCGGGACACGTCATCTTCCACGTGTCATGATCTGGGAGATCACCGATATCGAGCATCATCATTAGACCCACACTCTTGTCCCGATCCGCTCACGGGTCGGGTCGAGAGTGGTCTTTCAGGTTACCCGAGGTGAGCTCCCTTTTGAAGATATCGCAAGGGCGCATTGCCGGGCGATCAGCTGTATTTTCTGGATGACGCCAGCGAGTCAGAGGTCAGATCTTGCATTAAAGAGGAAGCGCCGGATCGTGCGTACGTTTGCCGAAACGATGGCCCACGTGTCTGGCGTCGGTTGGTTGACGTGACTGGCGAGGGCTTCCTGCGTCCGATGGGGTGCGACCAATGCGTGTGCGACAGGTGGAGCGATGGTGGCCGTCGAATGCGATGGGTCATTTTAGCGGGAGATTACTGTCGCCGCTCGATGTGTACGCCGGCAGCTATAACTTGAGGCGGGTCCTCCTCAGGGCCCACACTTCATCGTAATTTTCCTCGTCCTTGGTCTTGTAAGCTCTGTGCTCTCCTCTTTAGGTCGGGATTTCCGCGTTTTCTCTTCCGAGGGCTCATCCGCTCTATTAGGTTAGATGTCTTTTTCTGAAGAGTCTGTAGATATAGTTCGGGTAGAGTCTGGGGAGCCCTCTGTAGGTTCTTCCTCTTCTTACTCTTCTTCTTCTTCTTCTTCTTCGGGGTCCTCCCGGGGAGTTTGGGTCAGATCCTCTTCCCGGGGTCGCGCGATGGGGGCGGTCCCCCGAGTGGAGGTCGCGGACGCACCTGGCGTGTCGTCCACGGTGAGGTATGAGGATGAGCTCGCCACCGTTCGGACTCGTTTTCACATTCCTCCCGGCTATACGCTGCGTTTGGCCGAGGAAGGGGAGAGGGCAGATCAGGTGCGAGACAGGGAGATTGCCCTGTACCTGGAAGTCTTTTGGGCCGGAATGCGCCCGCCCTTCTCTCCCGAGGTTGTTAGAGTGCTGAATCATTTTGGGTTAGCCCTGGGCCAGCTAGTGCCGAACTCCTGGAGAATTCTCCTTGGGTTCCTGGTCCGTTTGAAGTTGCTGTCGATCCTTTTCAGGCTGGCTTCCCTTGCCTCTTCTCTCTGCTACAAAGGTCACCCAGGCACTCGCGCGGGCGAGCTGAGATGGGTTTACATCTCCTTTAGGAAACAACGGGAAAGTGCTGCCAGGTCGGGAGTCGTTGTCGTACCTTCTTCCATCCACGATTGGAAGAAGAAGTTTTTCTTTGTTGGGCCGTCAGAGGGTGAGGACTGGCCCGTGTCCACCCAGTGGTCTAGGGATAGGTGCCGGCGGGAGAGTCTGTAACAACCGAGTTCAATTATACCAATTTCTGTTGCCGTATATGTTGTCTGTGGTGTTTATTTCATTTACCGTGTTTGGATGCGAATGGTAGTTTGCTTATAGTCGACCCGCTTACTTGAGCTTGTTGCTTCCTAGTTATAGGATACCCTTGTAGGGTTACTAGGCACTCTAATAAGGTTCTACAATGCATCAACCATGCCCGTTAAAAATTTTAGCCGTGCCGAATAACCCTGAACAAGATCGTTGCTAGAAAATTAGGGTTTCACATGCTAGTAAAAGACATTAACTACTAAGTGAATATGAAATACAACCTTTGTAGATCGGTCCTTCACTTCTAAAGCTCCTTGTCGTAGTCCCTTCGCTGCGATCATGGTTCTCCCGGGCTCTTGCATGGTTTCACGAGGCGAAAGATGCGTCCTTGCTTGAAGTCTTCGAGGCCGAAGATGATCTACGTCGAGAGAATACCGACTCAAGTTTCTACTTCACTAACTAGAGAATTAGTGAAGCAAACACCCTAAACTAAAGTGCTAGTCTAGTAGAGGATGGAGAAATAGGAAGTGGATTCTCTTTAGAATTTTATTTCTCACAATGTTTCACTCTCTCTTGAAAACCCTAGCTAGCTTTTCTTTTTGCTCAAAAGAAAGAAGAAGAAGATGAACAAAAGAAAAGATAAGGATAATGATCAAGTGAGTGAGCTAACCATGGTGAGTAAGTATCATATACTAACTTATGTAGAGACATAACCATGGCTAATCCAAATGATTAGGTTAACAAAAAATCTAAAGTAAAGAAAAAGCTAGTGGACTTTGTCAAAGCAAAGCAAGCTTCTACAAGCTTCATGCTCTTTCCAACATTCCACTAATTTTGTAATTACCTTAAATAATTATAACCCACCATAATAAATAGAATGGTGTATGTCTTACACACCCATGTCAAGTGTATCATCAACCATGATACAAAAAAGAAAACACATTTTAATATATATCACATATATATTAAAGTTGTGCACATGTGAGAAAAATCCTTAAGTGACCAAGTGTTAGTTAATGTAAAGTAGTATATCTAATATACAATTATACACTAAATTATTAAATCAACACTTGACTTAATAATCCGGTCATATCTCATATAACCGACTAACATCCATTGTATCGACTTATCGAATGTACACTTGATTCGATAACCCGGCTATATCATATATATAACCGACCGATACAAAAAGTCGCGAGGATAGAATACGGTATCACATACACGTATTATTCTCGGTCCCGCACATATCACATACGTGCTCCTATTTCGTTTTGCCTAAGCCAGTAAAACCTCTATGTAGGACTCTAAAGACTCGTCAATACGCCGGCAGTAGGTGATGATCACATCAAGCACCCACAAGCCGTCAGCGGTACTAGCTGGACGTAATGGCTACCCGGGTATTGAGCGATCAGAAGATCAGCAAGCAAGCCCGCTCTAACTCCTGTAGAAGCCAGCCGGTAACACTTCCCGTACAGTTCGGTCTCCTCGTCTGATATGTCGCATATCAAGTCTAGAGGTGGTAATCGTCAGACCCCAATAACCGATAAGTCGTGCCAATGTGAGGCTCATAACGGGTCGAGAAACTACTGGTAACACTTACCAGTAAATCTCTAAATCAGCACTGGCCAGGGACTTCCCTGTCATGGCCAATCGAGCACAGCGCAACATCAACCCCCAATACCGGGAGAGACGAAACCCCTCCTATCGCTCATTGCCTCCATGTGACTCGGGACTGTACCCAAAAACCACCGTTTTGCACGCCTTCATAGACGTGGTAAGGTGGAAATCAAAACACAGTGGGCAAGACTCTATGACGATCTCGGGTCTACAGACTAACCTGCACAAGTGTCACCAGAGAACTGCCATCTGACGTGAGGTATAATACCATCTGAGAGTTCTCGGCGAGTCCGTCCAGTGTACCCAGTCTCCACTGAGCACCCGTATACCATCTCTGATGTCAAACACCAATCGATATGGGATCATCCATCGCCCATCTCATGGGTCGAGAAGCGTATACGCTAGTCTACTCCGGTATATCAATGCCCTGTCTCGATACACCTACGACTAGGAACATTAAAGGATGTACTTATGGACTATTCTGTCCCCACTAGTATGATCTGCATCACAGTCCAGCCAGTCAAGTACACATCCTAAGGGCTTTACCAACATGTAACTATAAGACAGTATCAAGAGATAAGTATACATGTTAAGATAAAGAGCAACCAGATAGCATACTATCATATCGAGCAAGAAAGTCCTCTCTATATATGTCCAAGCATCCAATATAATATACATCATCTGTACAATACTGGCGTCTAGGGCATACATACAACTAACAATCTCCCGCTTTCACTAGGGCCAGCTGCTGTAGTATCGCATACCTAGCATCCCGAAGAGTCTCTCAAACTGTATCTGGGGAATGGCCTTCGTGAGTGGATCCACAGTGTTATTCTTCGTGTCAACCCTCCTGACCTCGATCTCCAGACGATCAACTATCTCCCGGATCAGGTGATACCGCCTCAGACTATGCCTGGATCGCTGATAGGACCTGGGTTCCTTGGCCAAAGCCACCGCTCCATTGTTATCATAATACAAAGGTATTGGATGCTCAATGGATGGAACCACTCCAAGTTCAGTAATGAACTTCTTGATCCAGACAGCCTCTTTGGCAGCATCGTTGGCAGCGATGTATTCAGCCTCCATCGTCGAGTCTGCCACGGTTTCTTGCATGGAACTCTTCCAGCTAACCGCCCCTCCGTAGAGGGTAAAGACAAATCCCGAGTGCGACTTAGAGTCGTCCTTATCACTCTGGAAGCTCGAATCGGTAAAGGACTCCACTTGGAGTTCTCTGTTACCATACACCAAGTGCATCTCCTTAGTTCTTCATAAGTACTTAAGAATGCTCTTCACAGCTGTCCAGTGACTCTCTCCAGGATCATCTTGATACCTACTCACTACACTTAGTGAGTATGCTACATCGGGTCTGGTACATAGCATCGCGTACATGATAGAGCCTACAGCCGAAGCATAGGGTATCCCTTGCATGCGAGCTCTCTCCAAATCAGTCTTGGAAGACATCTCTTTGGAGAGAGTGACTCCAAAGATCGTGGGTAAGTTCCCACGCTTGGATTCTTCCATACTAAACCTCTTTAGTACGGTGTCAATGTACCTAGATTGGGACAATCCCAATATCCTTTTAGATCTATCTCTATAGATCATAATTCCCAATATACAGGAGGCATCACCAAGATCTTTCATTGAGAATCTTTGTGATAAGAAGAGCTTGACCGATTGCAGTATAGGAATGCCATTTCCTATCAAGAGTATGTCGTCCACGTACAATACGAAGAAGACAACCTTACTCTCTGCCACCTTCTTGTAGATACAAGGTTCATCTACGTTTTTGATGAAATCAAACTCTTTGATAACGACGTCAAAGCAGATGTTCCAACTCTGTGATGCTTGCTTTAATACATAAATGGATTTAAGCAGCTTGCACACCTTCTCGCTGCTCCCACTATCTACGAAGCCCTCTGGCTGAGTCATGTACACGCACTCTTCTAAATCACCGTTTAGAAAGGCAGTCTTAACATCCATTTGCCAGATTTCGTAGTCATGATATGCAGCGATGGCAAGCATGATCCGGATGGATTTAAGTATAGCCACTGGAGAAAATGTTTCATCATAGTCCACACCTGGTCTTTGACGAAAACCCTTTGCAACAAGTCTAGCTTTGAAAGTCTCCACTTTCCCATCTACACCAAGTTTTTTCTTGAAGATTTACTTGCTCCCAATGGGTTTTACCCCTTCAGGAGAATCTTCCAAAGTCCATACTTTGTTGGTGTACATGGATTCCATCTCGGACTGCATTGCATCCAGCCATTCCACTGAGTCCCCACTCGTGATGGCCTGCTCGAAACTAGTTGGGTCATCATCAACCATGATACAATCCTCGCTCCCACCATTCATGACAAAACCGTAGTATCTCTCAGGTGGGTGAGGAACCCTACTAGATCGGCGGAAAGGCTGAGGTTCGTTGGGAACTACCGAATGCTCTGGTTCCACTAAATCTTCAGTTGCAGTCTGTGTATCTGGAACCTCTTCCAGCTCTACCACTTTGCCACTAATTTCTTTTACAAGAAATTCCTTTTCTAAAAAAGTGGCATGTTGAGCAACAAACACCTTTTGTTCATCACTGTGGTAGAAAAAATACCCATATGAGTTCTTTGGATATCCCACAAACTTGCAAAGAACTGACCGTGCCTCGAGTTTGTTCGAATTTTGTCTTTTGACATAGGCCGGACAACCCCATATCTTAACTCGTTTAAGATATGGCATCTTCCCACTCAATATCTCATATGGTGTAGTAGGTACAGATTTAGATGGAACTTGATTCAATAGGTATGCTGCTGTCTCCAGCGCATACCCCCAGAAGGAAATAGGTAACTCAGCTGTGCTCATCATAGAGCGCACCATATCTAATAGGGTGCGGTTTCTCCGTTCCGATACACCGTTGTGCTGTGGTGTATATGGAGGAGTCAGCTGAGAGAGAATCCCATTCTCTTTTAGGAAGTTCAGGAATTCATTGCTCAAGTATTCACCTCCTCGATCAGATCGAGGGATTTTAATACTTTTCCCGGTTTGGTCCTCGACTTCTTGTTTATATTCTCTAAATTTCTCAAAAGCTTCTGATTTGTGTTTCATCAGGAACACATATCCGAATCTAGAGAGATCGTCAGTGAATGTAATGAAGTACGCAGAACCATTCCTGGCATGTGTAGACATAGGGCCGCATGCATCACTATGTACCAGTTCCAAGAGTTCCGTAACTCTTTCTCCGTGTCCCGTAAACGGAGTTTTGGTCATCTTGCCTTTGAGACATGACTGGCAAGTGTCATAAGATGAAAATTCAAACGGATTTAAATATCCATCCTTATGCAACTTAGCTAGTCGTGTCGCATTGATGTGACCCAGTATACAATGCCACAAGAAAGATTCGTTCAGTTCTGAACTCTTCCTCTTGTGTGTGTTTGTTATGCTCAGAACTGTTGATTGATTTAGAACATAAATGCCATTGTACATCGTGCCTGATCCAACCAACTTTTGGTTTAGAAAAATGTTCATAACATTATCCTGTAATACAAAATTATATCCTTCTTTACTCAACAAAGAAACCGATATAATGTTGCATATCAGGTTCGGCTTGTAATAGCATTCGTTCAGAATCAATGTATTACCAGTTGGCAATACAAGGTGATGTTCCCCAACGGTTCTAGCTGCAACAATTGCACCATTTCCAACCCTTATGTCTTTATCACCTTCTCCAAGTTCTTTACCTTTCCTAAGCCCATGTAACTGATTACATATATGGGATCCTGACCCGGTATCTAATACCCAGGACGTAGAGGAAATGGAGAAACAGTTCTCTGTAACGAACACACCCGAAGAAAATGCATCAACATGTACTTTCTTCATTCGGGTGGCATGGGAATCCTGGTATTCCCTTATATCCTGTTCAGTCTTATAACTTTTATAAGAAAGAACGGAACCAACGTTCCCTAGCACAGTATAATATGCGGGTTCGGTCAATACATCCATATTATTATCTTTATTAAGGCATGATTTGGTCGCTACCTGGAGAGAGAGAGAAGAAAACACTTTAGCGTATTCTCTTGCAAGATCAGATTGGTTATTATTTTATCTAATCAGGATGGCTCCCACTGTTTTTATCAAATCTTCCTTCAAACCCTAAAAAGAAAGACTAGCCGGGATTAATTACACCCTACAACTTCGCCAATCTTTCAGCCAGGCCAGTGTCGGTACTTTGAGGGAGGTTCCCCGTGCTTTCGCACGGACCTAATTAAAGTAAATCTCGTTTTCCCAGAGGCGTAACCCCGTTGACACCTTTCTAGACACCTACTTGATCGGCTAATTGTCATGTGTAAAACTCTCCCAAGAGTAACAATTACTCGCAGTGAGTATCGGGATCCAACTATCTCATAGAAGGTATGCAATCTCATTGCAAATTTCAACACTTGAAATTCCCGATAATATTTTGCCCCAAACGATCTATGACCTTGACAAGGTCAACAAACCATAGACCGTAAGTCAAGTTCAACCCGTCATTTCTTGATTGAATTAAACCCACCCGCACGACCCTTGACAAGGTCAACAAGGCCATACGACTACCCTAATCCAATCTGCATCATATGCATAAACAGATAAATACTGGTCATCTACCGCACGCTACGTCTTGACAAGGTCAACAAACGCAGCACGAATACTAAGCAGGACTTATCTGAAATGACGGAGGGCTACAACAGTTTCTGAAAACCTATTGCGTATCGAACTTGATATCATTGTAGAATCGAGTGAATTTTGAAATGGAGTGATTTTGAGGTTTTTATTAGTTTTGCTAAAGAGGTCACTCCCGGTGAAGGGATCTCGGCTCTTTCCTTATGGAATAAGGTGCAGGACATATCATATATATCACTATGCAAAGCAAAACTCTAAAAGCAATCAAAAACAAACCGAGTGTTGTAGCATCTGCCAGTTTTGCTAAAGAGGTCACTCCCGGTGAAGGGATCTCGGCTCTTTCCTCATCGAATAAGGTGCAGGATATATCATATATATCACTATGCAAAGAAAAAACTGTAGCTACCCTTTTTTTTGAAAATTTGATTCTACAATATCTTTTAGGTTTCTTTTATTTCATTAATCACATTAATGAAGTCTCATCATTTAAGTCACCTAAACATCACAGATAAATACGACGTACACTTATGCCATCCGCATTCGCCTCGATGTCCCCTCGTGCACCGTTAGGTTAGGTAACTAACGGCAGAGCGGGGCAGGGCTAGCGCGGGTGTAAAACATAAGTAACGTCTATATAATATATCATATATACTATATATAGTATCTATCACAACATATCAAATGATCACATCACAGATATCGCAGCAGAAGAAACATATGAAACATTGGATATACTAGGACGTCCGTGTTTTATTTTGAGCCTCTATAAAACACGGATTCCACGGTCGCGATGAATAGCCAAACCTACACCCTCAGACCCCTACGAGAGCGGCAAGCAACCCTACCAATTCTAGAGTTAGGAGACCCGGACTCGACTCCTCGAGTTGGTCTCCTACTGGACTCTAGAATCTGGTTACTTGTGCTCTCCTCCTTGGGTCTATCCTAGTGCGGAAAAGTAAATAATATACAAATGGTGACATCAACCTCATCCCGGAAGTTCCCCAATAAAAGAATATTACATACATTTAATTTTACATGAATGAAAATAAAAACTCTCATCTCACATAAAACAAACACGGCTATTCAGAACGCGACGATCCAATATAATATATCCAGCAACACATAACATCACATGTCATCAACGTAAGTAAATATACGTATCCCAATTGTCGTTGACATATAGCAACGAAACCGGCGATATCACATATTACACTTACGGTCGCAGAAAAGAAAGTGTAAAACTACAATATTTGGAATCCACAATCTCTTTAGACATCGTAAATCCGAAATATCACATACTTCGCATTTCATGCCTAACTGTATGAATTCCACATATTGTATCACATTCCAGATAAATAGACAGTATTAAACTTTCCGATCGAATAATCAAATACCCAAGATTTCCTTAATAGCTCAACACTTGAGCGGAGTTCAAAAATTCCAGAATACGTCACAGTAGCAACGGTCCAGCCGTAGAAGGGTCAAGCCAACGCCTTACATGTGGCACGCCGTACTGCCCCAAACCCTAAGGTTCAAAAGGCAGTTCAAGACGGTCACATAATCGATTTAAGGTTTGTTGTCTTCTAGAGGGTCCATCGCGTTACTTGCACGTTTTTCCGAAAGATCTAAACTCAAGAAAAATTCAACACTTGAAAGTTTTTCGTGCTGGGAAATAATGAGTTAATGATATCCGTTCGAACATTTTAATACTTTCTAAATTATCCGGAAAACATAATGAAATTAAATATTCCGATCGAATCAACGAATACAAAATAAACCCCAGAACACTCAACACTTGAGTCATTTTAAAAATACCCAGAAAATATAAGGAATAGCTACGGATGTTACTGCATAAAGAACCGTCCCCAAAACTATTTTCCTGCCGCGGAACCGCCGCGACATGTGGCTTCGTACCGCGGTTCCGTGGCCACATGGAGGATTTGGGGGCTCGTTTTTCATGGTAACCCTTAGAATTCCCTGCTGA
This sequence comes from Agapanthus africanus, assembly GCA_030015575.1. Classification (NCBI taxonomy): domain Eukaryota; kingdom Viridiplantae; phylum Streptophyta; class Magnoliopsida; order Asparagales; family Amaryllidaceae; genus Agapanthus; species Agapanthus africanus. Next base: position 141,976,144 of record CM057338.1, read on the forward strand.
TTTTTTTGAGCATTTTTAATTCAGAAAAAACACAGTTTTTAAAAAATGTACAGAGAGGGGTTCATTTTGACATTTCCGGGTTCGATCGGGGTTTTAACTTCGTATACACGTCGCCTAATGCTCTAGTTAGGCTCTTATACCACTGTAGGGTTATTAGGCACTCTAATAAGGTTCTACAATGCATCAACCATGCCCGTTAAAAATTTTAGCCGTGCCGAATAACCCTAAACAAGATCATTGCTAGAAAATTAGGGTTTCACATGCTAGTAAAAGACATTTACTACTAAGTGAATATGAAATACAACCTTTGTAGATTGGTCCTTCACTTCTAAAGCTCCTTGTCGTAGTCCCTTCGCTGCGATCATGGTTCTCCCGGGCTCTTGCATGGTTTCACGAGGCGAAAGATGCGTCCTTGCTTGAAGTCTTCGAGGCCGAAGATGATCTACGTCGAGAGAATACCGACTCAAGCTTCTACTTCACTAACTAGAGAATTAGTGAAGCAAACACCCTAAACTAAAGTGCTAGTCTAGTAGAAGATGGAGAAATAGGAAGTGGGTTCTCTTTAGAATTTTATTTCTCACAATATTTCACTCTCTCTTGAAAACCCTAGCTAGCTTTTCTTTTTTCTCAAAAGAAAGAAGAAGGTGATGAACAAAAGAAAAGATAAGGATAATGATCAAGTGAGTGAGCTAACCATGGTGAGTATCATATACTAACTCATGTAGAGAAATAACCATGGCTAATCTAAATGGTTAGGTTAACAGAAAATCTAAAGTAAAGACAAAACTAGTGGACTTTGTCAAAGCAAAGCAAGCTTCTACAAGCTTCATACTCTTTCCAAAATTCCACCAATTTTGTAATTACCTTAAATAATTATAACCCACCATAATAAATAGAATGGTGTATGTCTTACACACCCATGTCAAGTGTATCATCAACCATGATACAAAAAAGAAAACACATTTTAATATATATCACATATATATTAAAGTTGTGCACATGTGAGAAAAATCCTTAAGTGAACAAGTGTTAGTTAATGTAAACTAGTATATCTAATATACAATTATACACTAAATTATTAAATCAACACTTGACTTAATAATCCGGTCATATCTCATATAACCGACTAACATCCATTGTATCGACTTATCGAATGTACACTTGATTCGATAACCCGGCTATATCATATATATAACCGACCGATACAAAAAGTCGCAAGGATAGAATACGGTATCACATACACGCATTATTCTCGGTCCCGCACATATCACATACGTGCTCCTATTTCGTTTTGCCTGAGCCAGTAAAACCTCTATGTAGGACTCTAAAGACTCGTCAATACGCCGGCAGTAGGTGATAATCACATCAAGCACCCACAAGCCGTCAGCAGTACTAGCTGGACGTAACGGCTACCTGGGTATTGAGCGATCAGAAGATCAGCAAGCAAGCCTGCTCTAACTCCTGTAGAAACCAGCCGGTAACACTTCCCGTACAGTCCGGTCTCCTCGTCTGATATGTCGCATATCAAGTCTAGGGATGGTAATCGTCAGACCCTAATAACCGATAAGTCGTGCCGATGTGAGGCTCATAACGGGTCGAGAAACTACTGGTAACACTTACCAGTAAATCTCTAAATCAGCACTGGCCAGGGACTTCCCTGTTATGGCCAATCGAGCACAGCGCAACATCAACCCCCAATACCGGGAGAGACGAAACCCCTCCTATCACTCATTGCCTCCATGTGACTCGGGACTGTATCCAAAAACCACCGTTTTGCACACCCTCATGGACGTGGTAAGGTGGAAATCAAAGCACAGTGGGAATGACACAAGACTTTATGACGATCTCGGGTCTACAGACTAACCTGCACAAGTGTCACCAGAGAACTGCCATCTGACATGAGGTATAATACCATCTGGGAGTTCTCGGCGAGTCCGTCCAGTGTACCCAGTCTCCACTGAGCACCCGTATACCATCTCTGATGTCAAACACCAATGGATATGGGATCATCCATCGCCCATCTCATGGATCGAGAAGCGTATACGCTAGTCTACTCCGGTATATCGATGCCCTGTCTCGATACACCTACGACTAGGAACATTAAAGGATGTACTTATGGACTACTCTGTCCCCACTAGTATGATCTACATCACAGTCCAGGTAGTCAAGTACACATCCTAAGGGCTTTACCAACATGTAACTATAAGACAGTATCAAGAGACAAGTATACATATTAAGATAAAGAGCAACCAGATAGCATACTATCATATCGAGCAAGAAAGTCCTCTCTATATATGTCCAAGCATCCAATATAATAAACATCATCTGTACAATACTGGCCTCTAGGGCATACATACAACTAACAACCCTAACATCACATATGTTGCATATAACAATTTAAGTCACTTAAAATAATTTAAAAATACATGACATGGCCTGCATGGTACCCCTAACCCTGTGGTAGCGTCCTTGCATTGTATTCTCGTCCCGTTCAGTGAAACGGACGCATTTAGATGGCTACGCGCACGTACGTGCGTCCGTTCTTAGGGGTATGCATTTCTGTTACAAAATCCTTCATTTTAATTTTTGGAACTTGCTAATAATTTTCATATTTCAAATTCAAAATTTTGGACCCGACCTGGGCGCATTTCTAAATTATTTTTGTATCCCGCTAAATTCGAATTATTTTTAAATTTCTTTGGATTCGTTATATATATATATATATATATATATATATATATATATATATATATATATATATATATATATATATATATCAGCCTAAGATTTCTTTACAGCGAAGGAAATATTTTTTCAACTAAAAATCTTTTCTTGGTTTTATTTTTTAAAATCCTTTTCATAACCCAGTCTCTCTCCCTCCTTCAAAAACCAATCACAAATCTCTTCTCCTTCTCGTGGTCCCCACATTTTTTTATTTCCCCACCAATCAGCATCTCTCTCTCTCTACTCTCTCCTATCTCCCTCTCTCTCCTCAGCACAGGTTTCTTTCTCCTCTCTCCCTCTCTCTCCTCTCGCGCATCCCTCTCTCTCTCTTCTTTCTCTCACATCTCGCGTTTACTGTTGGCTTCTCGGTTGTGGTCACCGTGTGCGGAGTCGCGTCACCTCCCTTAACCGTCTCGTCTTTATAAAAAGAAAACCCCCGAGCTTCCTTCTTCAACTAATCCTCATCTCAAACATTAATACCCTCATTGCTTCTCCTCCTCCTTCAACAGAGCCCTCACCCCCTTCTCCTTCGCCACCTTCTCATCTCCCTCACGCTCCAAGAACCCACCTGCACACACCCTGCACATCACCCCAGCCGACGTCAGCCGACCCAAACACTAACCACCAACCCTCTTCGCCGGAGTCGATCGCCGCCGATCTCGCCCTCGATCCCAGATCATCCTACACCATCATAAGCACTACACACCCTCTCCTCTTCTTCCTTCTTTCCTTCTTCTTTTCTTTTCCGTTCTTTTCAGTTAACCGCCGGTGTTCTCTGCAGATCACTCGCCGGAGCTCCGTCGACGCCGTCGACACCTCACGACTTCCCTTGGGACCACAGTGAGCTTCTCTTCTCATTCTTCTTCTTACTCCTTCTCTTCTTTTCTTTTAGTTTCTTTTATGCATTTTTCTCTTCTTTATTATTCACTGTTTTCTGTGATCGCCGGAATGCAGCCGTGCGGTCGACGATCTCGCCGACCCAGCGAGGACATCTGACCCGTGTGATTCCATCATGCGTTGTTTGGACTCATTCCGTGTACCGTGCGCGCGTCGCGACTTTTCCCGCCGACATGTGACGTTCCGTATACCGCTTCGTGATCCGTCGAGGCAAGTAAAACTTGCTACATACTATTTAATTTATTATATACACATTTGAATGCACATTAAACCTGTAGTTTAAATTTAATACCATAATTTCCATTTTTTCATTTCGATGTCACGTTATATCATTTTAGATTTCTAGCTCGAAACATATCCGTTGCATTTTAGTTTACTATACCTAGTAACCCCATCTGTATGTTAAATCACATAATAACAATTGTTTGCATAGCCATAATACCCCTTTTATAGTTTATACCCTATCGGACGACCGTTTGCATACATCTAGCCTAATTCATATTCAATTGTATCTTTAGATTATTTTTGTACATATTAACATGATTTTAGCATCCATATTTGTTATACTGTATTTAAGTAATGTTGAAACTATCCCTTAAACCCAACTGATAACTCTGCATCGATATAGTTTAATCTGTACCTAGTGGCGTTACAAGTTCCAGCTTGTTGATTCTATTAGTACACATGCTTGTTCTGTATGCCCATGATTATGCTAGTTTGATTATGAGCACCCACATGATATCTTGTACACCCTGACATGACTTGCTGCACCTATTACTTGACCCGGTATGGTACCGTACAACTCTTGACATGACATGACACCTATATACATTATTTGACTTGACCTGATGTACCATGGCTTTACCTGTTACCTGATCTTGTGTCTAATGCCAACAAACATGACCTGTTGTCCTTACGGACCGTTCCTGTTGTCTATCCAGACAAACCTGTACCTGCCTGATCCCGTGTTGGCACTAGTTTTAGATCACTTAATACCTGACTTGAACACTTTTGACTTGTGGGTACGGGGAAATCAATGATGAAACCTGACTTGTAACTCGACGGTTCTATACCTGTTCTGATCAGTCTTATGGGCTAGGCCAGCCCTGGGGTGATGATGCTGACATCACTCATCTTTACATACTACCTTTTTACTGCCTAGCGGCACGTCTCGGATTCAGCCCGAGAATCTTGACCGTGATCCCGGGCACGCACGGGATACTATTGAGTTACATCGATGATTCATCAGACTGATTTCAAAGACTTGAGAGTAGATAACCCAATAGACCGGTTTAGTTTACTCACTACACACTACCCTTCACTGCCCTGATTTATATTGCTGTTATACCTGCTTTACCATTTATGATTATACTTGCATGTCTTTTTACCCTGTTTATATTTTATTGCTTGATGACATGACGTGCTGACGTCTGGGTTTTGCATGGCCCAGATTATGTACCTTTGCTGCAGTCCGAGCAGGAGTACTTCGGCCAGCAGGCTGAGCAAAGAGGACTCATTAGTAGTTAGTTCTTTTGCTTTCCAGTATTTTATTCCTGATGTGAGCCCGCATTATGAGACATACATTCCAGTTATTCTTGTATTGGATCTCTTGCTTCTGCATTATTTATTCTTGACTCATTTCATTTTGGCTTATGGACATGTGCTAGATAGTTTTATTATTGTTCTTGATATCTCTACAACCGTAATGTGACTGTGGAAGGATAATTCCTATCTATAGGTAGCATAGTTGGCTATGTCACGTGTCTACCTTAGCGTACTCTGGGAAGCGGGGCGTGACATGGTTCTTTTGGTATCTGAGACGCATAGGTTATAGGTTAATCGGGTTGATTCTTTTGTAGTTGGGTATTGGACCCAATACACGAATCAGAATACTCGTGATTAGGAAACATGTCCTGCCACCTTACCGTTTTACCGTTCTTGAATCTTAACCTACTCCTGATTATACTTTTACGATATGGAAACCTCCTTTGCATATCGACTCGAAACCTGATTCCTTGTTTATCTCTAGAACTCAGGCGACTTGGGTGGAGTTATGTAATTGTAGCTATAATACCACGGCATGGTTACAATGCGGTACTCTATTTAAGTAACTTGGAGTTCTAGCCTTGATCTACATTTTGAATCTGTTATCATGCTAATCCTTTTGGTGCTTTGATTTCAGGAACATGGCAGACAAGTATCTGAAGACGTACCAAAGGCGTGTTAACGAAGCCGCCATGCTTGGAGTAATACGTGGGATGTTGGAGAATCAAAAGCGACAGACCGAGCTGATCCAGCAGCAAGCCGAATCTTTTCAGGAAGGTTTGCGAACCGTTCAGCAGTCCGTGAATAATGTTGTGGCCAGACCAGTGGATCGTGTGGGAACCGTAGCAGATTTCAGAAGACTGGGTCCGTCCGTCTTTACTGGTTTGGAGGAACCGTTGCCAACGGAGCAGTGGCTGGTTGACACGGAGAATTTACTCATTGCGGCTCAGATCCCAGATGATAAGAGGGTGGATGTGATATGCATCCAGTTGGTAGATTACGCCCGTGAATGGTGGCTTGTGGAAGAGACCCGCTTGCCAAAGCCGATCAAGTGGGCGGATTTTTCAAAGAGTTTTCTGGAGAAGTTCTTCCCGCGGACTGCACGGGAGGAAATGGAAGAGAAGTTCATCAGTCTAAGGAAGAATGGTGCACCTGTAGATGTACATGCAGCTGAATGGATGCGGCTCAGTAGGTTCGCTGGACCTTTAGTTGCCAACGATGCGGATAGGGCAAGGAGGTTCATGCGCAGTTTGGATATAGACATCCAGAGGCAGATTGTCTCTCTGGGTTTGACCACTTTCTCACCGGTACTTACGGCGGCCCGAGAACAGCAGAGCTTATTTGGGAAGACTGGGAGTTCACAGCAGACAGCAATCACAGTACGTAAGCCGGCTTTTGCACCGAACCGAGCACATGGACGCAGGGATATTCCAGTGAACCGTCGTGGCGTAACACCGATGAAGAAGCCTGTTGTTGATCAAAGAAGGAGCGTGATTTGTGACTACTGCCATTTACCTGGACATGTGCAAAAAGATTATCGAAGGAGGCAGGGACTCTGTTTGGTTTGTGGAGCGGCGGATCACACTATCAACGCTTGTCCGTCGAAGCTTCGCACGAGGGATGATATTCAGAAGCCATCGCAGAAACCGTTTCAGGGACAGAAGCAGCTGACTCAGGGACCCAATCAAGCTCGAGCATTTACCCTGACGGCTGAGGAAGCCAAGGCTTCGGGGGAAGTTGTTTCAGGTATTCTACTTGTTCATGGTTTTCCCGCATTAGCGTTATTTGATTCTGGTGCATCCCATTGTTTTATGACGTCCAAGTTTATACCTACACACTCGATTACCTGCACGACCCTGTCTAGTTTCTGGGACATACACTCTGGGAATGGGAAAATCATATCTAGTAGAGAGTGTAAAGATTGTACAGTTGTTGTTTGTGGACGGGAGCTTTTTGCAGATTTCTTGGTGATTGATACGGGCAGCTATAAAGTCGTCTTGGGAATGGATTTTCTCGGCACTTCCATGCTCACATTGATTGTAGGGCAAAGAAAGTAATTTTTCAGATTCCCGCACATCCCGAGTTTATCTTCACTGGAGGAAGCAGTTCCGTCGGGCCAGTCGAGTTTAGGGCTAGGCCGACAACTAGTGTTCTTTCGTCCTTAGAGGTTGATAAAGATGAAGCACCAGCTGTTGTTCGAGATTTTATGGACGTGTTTGAAGAAATATCAGGATTACCGCCGAAGCGAGACGTAGAGTTCGCGATTGATCTTGTTCCTGGTGCAGCGCCAATATCTAAAGCATATTATCCAATGGCACCAGTGGAGTTGGAAGAAATTAAGAAGCAGGTTACTGAATTACTTGAGAAGGGTTGGATCCGAAGCAGTAACTCGTCGTGGGGAGCTCCAGTTCTTCTAGTCAAGAAGAAAGATGGCACAAGAAGAATGTGCATCGATTATCGAGAATTAAACCGGGTGACTATTAAGAACAAATACCCGATCCCTCGCATTGGCGAACTATTTGAGCAGCTTAGTGGCGCGAGGGTATTCTCGAAGCTGGATTTGCGATCGGATATCATCAGGTCCGAGTGAAAACACAAGATATTTGCAAGACGGCGTTCCGAACTCGGTATGGACATTACGAGTACTTAGTGATGCCCTTCGGAGTAACGAATGCACCGGCGATATTCATGGACTTGATGAACCGAATCTTTTCACCATTCTTGGACCAGTTCATAGTGGTGTTCATTGATGATATTCTGGTCTATTCGAAGAGTATTGAAGAGCATGCAGAATATTTGAAGATCGCACTGCAGACGCTGAGGCAAGAAAAATTATATGCAAAGATGAGCAAGTGCGAGTTTTGGCTGGAAGAAGTAAAGTTTTTGGGGCATGTCGTGTCTGGTGATGGAATCGTCGTTGATCCCGAAAAGATTGCAGCAGTTCGTGATTGGCTGATTCCGAAGAATGTTGCGGAGATAAGAAGCTTTCTTGGACTAGCCGGGTATTACAGAAGATTTGTGGAGAACTTTGCTCGTCTGGCGGAACCGTTGACCAAGCTTACGCGCAAGGAGGTACCTTTTGTGTGGACGGATAGGTGTGCGTCAGCTTTCGAGGCGTTGAAGCAAAAATTGATAACCGCTCCTATTCTGACCGTGCCAGACAGTTCCAGAGGATTGGTGATTCACAGCGACGCATCTGGGAAAGGATTGGGATGTGTTTTGATGCAGCATGGGAAGGTTATAGCGTACGCATCGAGACAGTTGAAGACCCATGAGAAGAATTATCCAACTCATGACTTGGCGCTTGCGGCCATGATTTTTGCTTTGAAGATTTGGAGACACTACCTTTTGGGCGAGAGGGTCGAAGTTTTTACCGATCATAAAAGCTTGAAATATGTGTTCACGCAGAAAGAGCTCAATATAAGGCAACGTAGATGGTTGGAGCTGATGGCTGACTACGATCTTGATCTTAAGTACCATCCGGGGAAAGTTAATGTTGTGCCGGATGCGCTCAGTCGGTTACCAGCAATTCAGACGTTGACTGCTCAGAAGGAACTCATTGAAGATTTTCGAAGATTTGATTTGGAGGTTGTGCTACCGCATTCTTCGGGACAGTTGATGCAGCTGCAGGTACATTCGTCGTTGATCGAGAACATTAAAGCAGCGCAACTGCAGGACCCTAGATTGCAAAAGTTTCGAGAACAGGTTGAAGCTGGACTTCGAACAGATTTATTGATCCATGAAGATGGTTCGTTGAGATATGGTAGCCGCTTGTGTGTGCCAAAGGGAGATATTCGCGAAGAACTTATGAAGGAGGCGCATAGCTCAGCTTATTCCGAACATCCAGGAGGCACGAAGATGTACCGAGACATACGACGGCATTTCTGGTGGGAAGGCATGAAACGGGAGATTGCCTGTTTTGTGGCAAAATACTTGGTGTGTCAGCAAGTTAAGGCAGAACATCAAAGGGTTGCTGGTTTGTTGCAACCACTTCCGATTCCTCAGTGGAAGTGGGAGCATATCACTATGGATTTCGTGACAGCTCTACCGCGAAGTCCAAAAGGAAACAATGCAGTTTGGGTGATTGTTGATCGTTTGACCAAGGCAGCTCATTTCATTCCTTTTCGGGTTGGTCAATCAACAGAAACTTTGGCAAAACGGTACATACACGAGATTGTAAGATTGCATGGAGTACCGGTGAGCATCGTGTCCGACCGTGACACTCGGTTCTTATCACGCTTCTGGAGGAGCTTACAGGAAAGTTTGGGGACTCGATTGAAGTTTAGCACAGCTTATCATCCTCAAACAGATGGCCAGTCGGAGAGAACGATCCAAACTCTTGAACATATGTTGAGAGCTTGCATGTTGGACTTCAAGGGTTCATGGGAGGATCATCTACATTTAGTGGAGTTTTCTTACAACAACAGTTTTCAGGCGACGATTCAGATGGCTCCATTCGAAGCTTTATATGGTCGCAAGTGTCGTTCACCTGTTTGTTGGGACGATATCGGTGAACGAAGATTATTGGGACCAGATTTGGTTGTGCAGACAGTTGAGAAAGTTAACGCTATCCGGAATCATATGAAAGCAGCACAAGACCGACAGAAGAGTTGGGCGGATACGTCGAGAAGACCTCTAGAGTTCTCCGTGGGTGATTTGGTATTTTTGAAGATATCACCGACTAGAGGGGTGATTCGTTTCGGAAGTCGAGGAAAGCTCAGTCCTCGATTCGTCGGACCTTTTGAGATTTTGGAGCGTGTTGATGAGGTAGCGTATCGTTTGGCGTTACCGCAATCCTTGGCGAATGTGCATGATGTGTTTCACGTATCTCAACTCCGTAAGTATGTTCGAGATGAAACACATGTGTTGGATCATTCGGAGCTGACTGTACGAGAAGACTTGACTTTTGAGGAGCGACCGGTTGCGTTTGTGGATCGAAAGGAAAAGATTCTTAAGAACAAGGTTATCCCCCTTGTACTTGTTTCTTGGGGTAATCGCACACATGGAGAGTCAACTTGGGAACGAGAAGATGAGATCCGGCAGAAATTTCTCCATCTTTTCTTGTAGTTGTTGGTCGTTTATCCTTTTGTGTTCTTGGAATTTCGAGGACGAAATTCTTTTTGTAGTTGGATATAATGTAACAACCGAGTTCAATTATACTAATTTCTGTTGCCGTATATGTTGTCTGTGGTGTTTATTTCATTTACCGTGTTTGGATGCGAATGGTAGTTTACTTATAGTCGACCCGCTTACTTGAGCTTGTTGCTTCCTAGTTATAGGATACCCTAACATCACATATTTTGCATATAACAATTTAAATCACTTAAAATAATTTAAAAATACATGACATGGCCTGCATGGTACCCCTAACCCTGTGGTAGCGTCCTTGCATTGTGTTCTCGTCCCGTTCAGTGAAACAGACGCGTTTGGATGGCTACGCGCACGTACGTGCGTCCGTTCTTGGGGGTATGCATTTCTGTTACAAAATCCTTCATTTTAATTTTTGGAACTTGCTAATAATTTTCATATTTCAAATTCAAAATTTTGGACCCGACCCGGGCGCATTTCTGAATTATTTTTGTATCCCGCTAAATTCGAATTATTTTTAAATTTCATTGGAATCGTTATAGATATATATATCAGCCTAAGATTTCTTTACAGCGAAGGAAATATTTTTTCAACTAAAAATCTTTTCTTGGTTTTATTTTTTAAAATCCTTTTCATAACCCAGTCTCTCTCCCTCCTTCAAAAACCAATCACAAATCTCTTCTCCTTCTCGTGGTCCCCACATTTTTTTATTTCCCCACCAATCAGCATCTCTCTCTCCTCTCTCTCCTCTCTCCCTCTCTCTCCTCAGCGCAGGTTTCTTTCTCCTCTCTCCCTCTCTCTCCTCTCGCGCATCCCTCTCTCTCTCTCTTCTTTCTCTCACATCTCGCGTTTACCGTTGGCTTCTCTGTTGTGGTCACCGCGTGCGGAGTCGCGTCACCTCCCTTAACCGTCTCGTCTTCGTAAAAAGAAAACCCCCGAGCTTCCTTCTTCAACTAATCCTCATCTCAAACCCTAATACCCTCATTGCTTCTCCTCCTCCTTCAACAGAGCCCTCACCCCCTTCTCCTTCGCCACCTTCTCATCTCCCTCACACTCCAAGAACCCACCTGCACACACCCTGCACATCACCCCAGCCGACGTCAGCCGGCCCAAACCCTAACCACCAACCCTCTTCGCCGGAGTCGATCGCCGCCGATCTCGCCCTCGATCCCAGATCATCCTACACCATCGTGAGCACTACACACCCTCTCCTCTTCTTCCTTCTTTCCTTCTTCCTTTCTTTTCCGTTCTTTTCAGTTAACCGCCGGTGTTCTCTGCAGATCACTCGCCGGAGCTCCGTCGACGCCGTCGACACCTCACGACTTCCCTTGGGACCACAGTGAGCTTCTCTTCTTATTCTTCTTCTTACTCCTTCTCTTCTTTTCTTCTGGTTTCTTTTATGCATTTTTCTCTTCTTTATTATTCACTGTTTTCTGTGATCGCCGGAATGCGCCCGTGCGGTCAACGATCTCGACGACCCAGCGAGGACATCTGACCCGTGTGATTCCATCGTGCGTTGTTTGGACTCATTCCGTGTACCGGGCGCGCGTCACGACTTTTTCCGCCGACGCGTGACGTTCCGTATACCGCTTCGCGATCCGTCGAGGCAAGTAAAACTTGCTACATGCTATTTAATTTATTATATACACATTTGAATGCACATTAAACCTGTAGTTTAAATTTAATACCATAATTTCCATTTTTTTCATTTTGATGTCACGTTATATCATTTTAGATTTCTAGCTCGAAACATATCCGTTGCATTTTAGTTTACTATACCTAGTAACCCCATCTGTATGTTAAATCACATAATAACAATTGTTTGCATAGCCATAATACCCCTTTTATAGTTTATACCCTATCGGACGGCCGTTTGCATACATCTAGCCTAATTCATATTCAATTGCATCTCTAGATTATTTTTGTACATATTAACATGATTTTAGCATCCATATTTGTTATACTGTATTTAAGTAATGTTGAAACTATCCCTTAAACCCATCTGATAACTCCGCATCGATATAGTTTAATCTGTACCTATTGGCGTTACAAGTTCCAGCTTGTTGATTCTATTAGTACACATGCTTGTTCTGTATGCCCATGATTATGCCAGTTTGATTATGAGCACCCACATGATATCTTGTACACCCTGACATGACTTGCTGCACCTATTACTTGACCCGACATGGTACCGTACAACTCTTGACATGACATGACACCTATATACATTATTTGACTTGACCTGATATACCATGGCTTTACCTGTTACCTGATCTTGTGTCTAATGTCAACAAACCTGACCTGTTGTCCTTACGGACCGTTCCTGTTGTCTATCCAGAAAAACCTATACCTGCCTGATCCCGTGTTGGCACTAGCTTTAGATCACTTAATACCTGACTTGAACACTTTTGACTTGGGGGTACGGGGAAATCAATGATGAAACCTGACTTGTAACTCGACAGTTCTATACCTGTTCTGATCAGTCTTACGGGCTAGGCCAGCCCCGGGGTGATGATGCTGACATCACTCATCTTTACATACTACCCTTTTACTGCCTAGCGGCACGTCTCGGATTCAGCCCGAGAATCTTGACCGTGATCCCGGGCACGCACGGGATACTATTGAGTTACATCAATGATTCATCAGACTGATTTCAAAGACTTGAGAGTAGATAACCCAATAGACCGGTTTAGTTTACTCACTGCACACTACCCTTTACTGCCCTGATTTATATTGCTGTTATACCTGCTTTACCATTTATGATTATACTTGCATGTCTTGTTACCCTGTTTATATTTTATTGCTTGATGACATGACGCGCTGACGTCTGGGTTTTGCATGGCCCAGATTCCGTACCTTTGCTGCAGTCCGAGCAGGAGTACTTCGGCCAGCAGGCTGAGCAGTGAGGACTCATTAGTAGTTAGTTCTTTTACTTTCCAGTATTTTATTCCTGATGTGAGCCCGCATTATGGGACATACATTCCAGTTATTCTTGTATTGGATCTCTTGCTTCCGCATTATTTATTCTTGACTCATTTCATTTTGGCTTATGGACATGTGCTAGATAGTTTTATTATTGTTCTTGATATCTCTACAACCGTAATGTGACTGTGGAAGGATAATTCCTATCCATAGGTAGCATGGTTGGCTATGTCACGTGCCTACCTTAGTGTACTCTGGGAAGCGGGGCATGACAGAGTCAGTCTATCGATCCCGACGCGGTGAAAGTGGCGGAGTGGGAACCCATTCCCCGAGCCGACGTGTTGCTTTCTGAGCGGGTCCTTAGTTGGGCTGGGCTCAGCCCCGCCCAGTGCGCCGGTAAGTTAGGATTTTACAGGCGATCTATTAGACTTGTGCTTATTTTCATTTCTACTTGCGTTGCTGACTCTATTGTGCCTTGTCTTATGCAGAACCCATGGAGCTGAGCAAACTTCGAGCGGCCATGCACGAGCAGAAGAAGGGACCGAGGGCTAGAGGTGCCAGCTCTTCCCGTCTGACGTCGGCCCCGTCTCCCCCGGCAGCCGCTCCACCTAGGCGTTCGAGTGCGGCGCGTGCCGTGGAGCCCAGCCAGGCGCTGAACTGAAAGCGAGTTCGGGAACAAGAGGCCTGGGCTTCGGATATAGAGACCGGCTCCCCGGCGCCGTCTCTCAAGAGGTTTCACCGAACGGTCCTGCACACCCCGGCCTCCCCGATCCTGGTGGATGAGGGGGATCTCCGCTTTGAGGTGCCCTTGGGGCTCTCCGTAGCTGACAGCTTGCTGGCAGAGATGGAGAGGTCGGCCGGGGGCAAAGTCCCTCGGGGTACTCTCAGGGCGCAAATGGCGGCCATCACCCAAGAGGCCATGCAGGTGTTAGTTATATATATACCCTAGAGGCCATTGTTGTACATATGATGTATATTATAATGGATGCTTGGATATATGTAGAGAGGACTTTCTTGCTCGTCATGATAGTATGCTATTTGGTTTCACTTTATCTTAACATGTTGACTTATATTAGTTTATTATCTTACTCTCACATGTTAATAAAGCCCTTAGGATATGTACTCGACTACTGGGACTATGATGAGATCATACTAGTGGGACCAGAGTAGTCGATGAGTACATCCTATAACTGTTCCTAGTCGAGGGTGTATCGAGACAGGGCATCGATACACCAGAGTAGATTAGCGTATACGCATCTTGACCCATATGATGGGTGATGGATGATCCCATATCCATCGGTGTTTGACATCAAAGATGGTGTACGGATGCTCAGTGGAGACTGGGTACACTGGACGGACTCGCCAAGAACTCCCAGATGGTATTATACCTCACGTCAGATGGCAGTTCTTTGGTGACACTGGTACATGTTAGTCTGTAGACCCGAGATCGTCATAGAGTCTTGTATGATTCCCACAGTGCTTTGATTTCCACCTTACCATGTCCATGAGGGCGTGCAAAACGGTGGCTTTTGGGTACAGTCCCGAATCACGTGGAGGCAATGAGCGATAGGAGGGGATTCGTCTCTCCCGGTATAGGGAGTTGATGTTGTGCTGTGTTCGATTGGCTATAACCGGAAGTCCCTGGCCAGGGCTGAAATAGAGATTTACTGGTAAGTGTTACCAGTAGTTTCTCGACCTGTTATGAGCCTCACATCGACACGACTTATCGGTTACTGGGGTCTGACGTATACCACCCCTAGACTAGATATGCAACATATCAAACGAAGAGACCAGACTGTACGGGAGTGTTATTGATTGGATTCACAGGAGAATGTAAAGGCTTACTTGTTGATCTTCTGATCGCTCAATACCTGGGTGGCTGTTATGTTTAGCTGACCGCTTGCAGCTTGTGGGTGTTTGATATGATCATCACCTGCTACCGGCGTATTGACGATTCTTTAGAGTCCTACACATAGGTTTCTTGACTCAGGCAAAACGGAGTAGAGGCACATATGTGATATGTGCATGACCGAGGATAATGCGATATGAGATACCGTATTATATTCTCGTGATATTTTGATATGAGCCGGGTCATCGGATCAAGTGTTGATTCGATGAATCGGTACATGATATATTAGTCGGTTATATGCGATATAGCCGGATTGTCAGATCAAGTGTTGATTCGATAATTTAATGTATAATTATATATGTGATATATTACATTACATTATCTAATATTGGCTCGCTTTATTGATTCATTTTCTCACCGGGTAATACATTGATATATATGCGATATATGTTAATTGTATTATTTTCTATTGTTACAAATATATATTATATATGTGATATATAATATTGTAACAAGTTATGATTACTAATGCAACATGATTAGTGGAGATTAAACATGGTTAGGGTTTGATTTGGGTTAGCTTATTCATGAAGCTTCTAGAAGCTTTTCTTTTGTTTCTTGCAAAGATATTATGTGTTGATATTTTGTGAGATATTTCCTAACCTAACCTACACCCTTAACCCTAGTTAAGTCTCTACAATGGTTAGCCTCTTCATCTTTGACCATGGTTGAATTTGTAATCATAATAACATTTTCATTATTCATCACAAAAGGATATTCCTTCTTCTTCTTCTTCCTTGAGCTCATAAAAGCTTTCTAGGTTTTTCTTTTGTGATGATTTAGTGTGAGAATTTGATAATAAAAGAGAGCATAAATCCTACTTCATCATTCTCATCTAATCTAGCCAATTATATTAGGGTGTTCACTTCATTAGTGAGTAAGAAGCTTGAGTTAAAGAAACTTCAAGGTAGATCATCTTTGAAAAGGAAGACTACAAGTAAGCATGGATCATTCGGGTTGTGGAGCCTCTCATGAGTCCGGGAAATCATGGATCGCGGCGAAGGAACTTCTACTCGGAGCTTATGAAGCGAAGGAGTGGACTACAAAGGTTATAATCCCTCTCTCGTAGTTGTAAAGATGTTTACTTGCATGTTTAACCCTAATTATCTAGCAAAGATCCTCGCTTTGGGTTGTTCGGCACGTCTAAATTTTAAATCGGGCATGGTTGATGCCTTATAGACCCTTGTAAGAGTGCCTAGGAACCCTACAGCATGTTAGTGCTCGCCCCTCACTTGGTTTTCCACTCAGCGTCTCGTTATTCGTGAGATTTGGTGCCTCCCCCTTCCTGCTGACACTTCTGTGATTTCTTCAGGTCCTCCAGCACGTCGCCCTTGTCGTCCAAATAGAGGATGAGGAGATTGCCCCGACGATGCGAGCCGCGGGCGAGTTCTCCTCGCTGGAGGAGAGCTCAAAGTTGGAGCTGGAGGCGGCGATGGCGAGGGTTGCTGTCCTTGAGGAGGAGTTGGCGGCCGGGAAGCAGGAGGTGGCGGCCGGGAAGCAGGAGGTCGCCAGGTACCGCGAGGCCGCTCGAGCCGCCGAGGCCAAGCTTCAGGACTCCAAGGTGCTCATCGGCACCCTGAAGAAGTCGGCGAGCTCCCTCCGGAAGGAGCTGGAGGCGGCGATAGAGGGGATGAAGCGAGCCGAGCGTCAAAGGCAGTGGAGAACTATAAGAAGTCGGACCATTTCTACGCCGACCTAGCCGTGGCGTCTACTCTCATATGACACGATGCCCTCGACGCCGTCAAGGCTCGGATGCTCGAGTTCCCCGATGAAGAGCTCCGGGATGAGTATCCTCGCAGGGATGACGCGCAGGGGGATGCCCCTGGAAGCGCTGCCGGGGAGAAGTCCCCCGGCGGGGGAGGCGCCAAGGTTCCTGCGATGGGCGCCGACCTTCAAGACGCAGCCCCGGTCATGGTGGACGTGGTGCTCCTTGATGTTTCCCCCGGCCCTAAGGCCTGAAGCTACCAGTCTTCTTGTATATATATATATTTTTGCTTTGGGAATCATGTAAGCCTCCGGGCGCTTTTGTAAGGCCGGGGGGCCAATAATACCTTTGTAAACACTTTTGACTGAAGTATTTTTGCGGTGTTCGACGCAGTTTTTCCTTTTGCTTGTTGAGAACATTCGTATTTGCACGGTCTTAGCTTTCATGTTTGGTCGGTTCTTCGTCTAGAGATCATACGTCGGGTTGAATTCGACCATTGGCCAAGTGTGCAAACACCAGTGAAGGGTCGGTATCTTCATGGCCCCGAAGTCAGGATGGAGATTGCTCAGACATAGATAGACCGAATGCCTCTTGGTGAGGGCTTTGTTCCTTAGCGTAGGAGGCACAGAGAGGCCTGCTAAGGATGGACCGAGCAGGGTAGCTGCTCGGTTGCCTCTTGGCAAGAGCTTTGATCCCTGGTGTTGTGGGGTAGGAAACTACCAGCCAGGGAAAACCGAGCAAGGGCGGGCCCGGTTGCCTCTTAGTGAGAGCTTTGATCCTTAGCGCGGGAGGGGCCGAAAGGGGCCTACTAAGGACGGGCCGAGCAGGGTTGATGCCCGGTGCCTCTTGGCGAGGGATTTGATCCTTAAGGATGGGCCGAGCAGGGTTGCTGCCCGGTGCCTTTTGGCGAGGGCTTAGATCCCTGGCGTTTTGGGGTAGGGAACTACCGGCTAGGGTTAACCGAGCAAGGGTGGGCCCGGTTGCCTCTTGGCCAGAGCTTTGACCCTTAAGGACGGGCCGAGAAGGGTTGCTGCCTAGTGCCTCTTGGCGAGAGCTTTGATCCTTAGCGCGGGAGGGGCCGTAAGAGGCCTACTAAGGACGAGCCGAGCAGGGTTATTGCGCGGTGCCTCTTGACGATGGCTTTGATCCTTAAGGACGGGCCGAGCAGGGTTGCTTCCTGGTGCCTGATTGGTGTGAATTTTTGTGCTTGCGCTGTTAAAAGATAAATCAAAGAATAGTTAACCGCAATCAAGAACGGCGTCGCTTGGTAGCTTGCCGATTAAGTACGGGTCGGTCCACAGGGATTTTGTGTATTTTCTATTTGTTCTAACGAGTTAATTCCAATTGTGGTAGGATTGATTATCACTAAAATATGAAATGAGTTTGATTAAGATTAAAGCCTTGCTAGGGTTAGGTTAAGGTTAAGTTTGGAAATTCTATATTTCTCACCGCTTTCTATACCCTAATTAAGAACTATTTAGGTGTTACGGTAATATTTAACAAAGGGGATTAGCACGATCGGGAAGAAACTAGGTTTCTTCCTCTAGGTCCTTGTCCGTCTTTTCTTAACTCTTACTCTAATCTCCATAGAAAACATACACAACCGGTCTTAAACTACGGTATCACCGCTACCTCTTGGGATAGGATGTCATAGTGAGCGGTGTGTGTTTGTATGCATAGAGTCCTATTTAAAATGTATGACGGGCAAGAAAGGGGTGAGAGATTTTCATCTCTCAAACATTTCCTATTCCTAACCCTAACAAGTGAGGAACTACTCACTCATTAGGGAATTGATAACAAGAGACATTTTTTTTTGTTTGTTTTTATTGACCTAATTATCTAAACTACGGCAAATAATTAAAATTTATAACTAGGGCAGATAAATAAAATTTATACTAGGGCAGAAAAGAAAATTAAACTAAGGTATAGAAAAGAAAACTTACTTTTTATTTGATGCACTCTTCAAACATTACAAGAATTAAAATTCTGAATTTAGGAATTAAAAAGAGGCATGCTCCAAAAAGAGCTGTAGGGTTCCTATTTATACATTATAGAAACCCTAGGGTTTACATCTGATCCCTGTCTACATTTACAAAACTACCCTGAGAAGCCTAGTCAACGCACCGCCGCCGCCGTCAAATTTGCACCGACACGTGCTCATCACGGCCGCAGATCCGTGGCCATATGCCTTGTTTGGCCGCAGATCCGTGGCCATATTGGAGGCTCTTGGGCTGAAATCTTCTGGGCTGCTTCCTGTTGCATTTTAATTCTGGTTTTTTCACTTGGTTCTTCAGAATATCTTCTAATTTCTTCCAGATTTCCACAGTGCATAATGTTGTGGACTTTTACCGTTTGCTTCATGTTGAACTCTTGAATCTTGTGCTGCCTTTGTGCAATCGAACTGTTTGCTGATCTTCGTTTGTTCCTCAAATTGTAGGCGGCATGATAAAAATTCTTCTGTTTGTTGGTCGTAGTCTCACTTTTGTAGCGTCTTTTCATCATTTTCACTGTTTTGTTCCGAGAACCTGTAACCTGCAACTATGTAGCAGATATGGATCAAACGCACCTATTTATTTGTAAAATGAATAAGAATGGGGAATATAATAATGCAAAATTATGATATGAACAAATACCCCCAAACTTATCTTTTGCTCGTCCTCGAGCAAAACTAGTTTTATTCTCGAAAAAACCTAACCTCACTTTCGCAGGGAAACGCGATTGCACTGAGCTCGTGCAACAAGCCGTTAAACCTCTAGGTGTCCCTAGTAGGAGGAGTGTTGTCTCCTGAGGGTTTTCAGCGGATACTACCCACAAAATCCTATCAATTTGGCCTATTGACTTTTATTTTTCAATTCGGTTTTCTAGCAAGAAATTCTATTATCTTCAACTCAGAAATTATCAACCCGTATTTTTCACACTTCCTTATCATTTAACTTAAGATTGTATATGTTCTGTAAATTTACTTAGCTTTTACCATCTTTTGAGTTTTCCTTCTAAGGTTCTATCTCAACTTAAGAATTTTTATTATCTCTACTAAATATATAAATCCTATTTTTCATTTCTATCTCTCATCTAAACCCCAATCATATACCCCTACGTGTGTGTATGTATCACCCCTACACTTGGAAATTCAATTCAAGCTCTTATACTCTTGTCCATCATCCAAAATACTTTTAGTTGGTGAATTTTTAGATGAAATCGCTCACACATTCTTCATGCGACCGTTAATACTTCTTGAGGTACTAACGACCGATTACAAAATATGTTTGCACATTAAGGCGTAATTCCTAGTCTTGTAACACCTAAGGTTTTAGTAGTAACTCCCAAACCAGTTGGTCTAAGGCACTAGGTGATAAAGCACCCTCGCTATATATTTTTTATTTTACGCGGCCTTAAGTAATTACAAAACCAATATTCATTTTTTTTATCTCTTTATTCACACTTATATTTTTATTTTATTTTTCTTCATACTAAGGACTTTAGACAAGAGCATTTCAAGGTCTCCTCTACTATTCCAAGTTTCAAGGTTCGTGTTTGTGCAAGTTGTAGGGTATATATTTTCAGAATTTAGACTTAAGCTTAGGGATTATTTTTCAGACTTACAATTTAATAAAAATTTCAATACTCTTCCTTTATTTTGACTTAGCCCAAGAAGTGAACTCAAAATTTGCCTATTTTTAGTAAACTACAAAGACATATATTTTCTACCGTTAAATTCTAAGAAAGGCTATTTTTAGGATTTTTAATTTACTAAGTCTAGAATCTAGTTTTTCTTAGCTACTTAACCTTCTTGTCAAATTCAAGTCAATTATGGCCAAAATTGAATTTTTCAATTTTTATATTTTTTAAATTTTTCAGTTTTTATTTGATTTTTATTTTTCTATTTTTCTATTTTTTTCATTTTTTTCAATTTTTATGATTTTTTTTATAAAGATGCAGTGCAGAATTTAAACATGCAAAAGAAAAAGAAAAATATATATACAAAAATCAAAAATAACATGCAATGCAAATGATAACTATTCACAACCACCAACTCCCCCAAACTTACCAAAAGCAGTGCCCTCACTACTCGGCCCCACGCCGCGCCCTTGAGCGTGAACGGGAACGCTCCTCCCTAGCTAGCAGGGTTCGGACTCCCTGCTCTACCTCAGTCAAACGCCTGTCATGTTCCGTCATCATTCCCCTCAACTCGTTAATGCCCCTAACAGCTCTTCGCATCAAATTTGCATGTTCTAAAGGGGTGAGTTCTCCCTCGCTCGCGGTCGAGCTGGAGCTAGGTGTTCGGGCGGGCACGTGTTCCGCCGGTTCAGTTCTTGACCAAACATCCGTCAAGCGTGTATAGGACGTAGAAACGCCCTTAATGAGAGGCCTGACGGGTATGCCTCCAAGCATGTAAAATTCAAACTCCTCCATGGGAAGGAAATAGCGACACAGTTGTGTCACAAGTATGGGGCAAGGGTAGTTCGCGACTCTTTTGCCCGCACCAATTGAGTTCAGTAAAACCGTGCACATGTCGAATCGAGGGTTTCTTGTCATGAGTGTGCACGATATCCAGTGAGGGTGTAAAAAATGTGGTGTTGTGGGAGCTTCCAAAAATATTGTTTTGTGCCCACCGGCACACAGTTAAAACATTGGCGAAAAGGGTTCTCGCTTGGATCCCCTTCCGCGGTTCCCTCAAGCAATCATTGCCTATTAAGGGCATGTAATCCTCAAACTGTAATGGTTGATCATGAGCGGGTATCCGAAAGATTAAGGTGACTTCATGTATGAAGTCCCTATCAATTATAATCTCCCTATCACCCCACTGCAATTTTATAAAGCCAAATTGGGCGAGACGCCCATCTTCCATGCACTCGTAAAAACGAGTGACTAATTCCGGAAGGGCTAAGCGTTTGGGTGATTATATATCAAAAAATTCCAGCCCCTACGCGCTATTTCATTCGCAAAGTAACTCTCATATACCGCATGTGAAAAAATTTGTGAAAAGTCACGCTCTAGTTGCATATTGGGTGCCATCAGATAAGCTACAGATCTACAGAAATTAAAAACAGGGAGTATTTTCAGAGATCGAACCTCCCATGAAAAAATCAGGGGGTGCAGACACAGATGCGCGGCGGAAGCGCGGTAGGAAGCGGCTTCTTGCGGCGGAAGGGCGGTGGCACAGAGGGAAGTCGCTGGAAAAATTGAAGCGGTGGCTAAGGTTTCTGAGAGGAACTTTAGGGTTTGGTAAAAACAGCAGAGAGGGTCGGGGTTATTTATAGGGGAAGTGTGATGGATATTTGCAAATAAACCCCTCAACAAAGAGGGAATTCTTTGCAAATAAAAATTTTATTTTAAAATCTGGAAATTTACAAAAAAAACCAAAAAAAAATTTATTTTCAAAAAAAATTTATATATTTTTTTATGTTATTTTGTATTTATAAAATTACAAATGATATATACCCCCAAACTTGTTTGAAACAATGTTTTGGCTAGATGATCAAAAATTTTGGGGTAAATGGAAGAGGATTAGTCAGTGTAGATCGGCTCCTGCAAAAACAGGAGCTCCTCCGACGGGTCCGCAGTGAGGAACGATTTAAGTCGATGTCTGTTTACTTTAAATAATGTACCGTCCTCCGGGTTTTCTAGGTCTACCGCACCGTGCGGATATACGGTGCGTACCATAAATAGCCCTTTCCACCTAGATTTGAGCTTGCCAGGATGGAAGTGTAACCGAGTGTCATAAAGTAAAACCTGTTGACCAGGTTTGAAAGTTTTGCACATAAGGTGTTTGTCATAGAACACCTTCGTTCAGTTTTTAACAATTACCACATTTTCATAGGCCTCATCCCGCAGCTCATCCAATTCATTCAATTGCAGCTTTCTATTGCTGCAAGCATCTCCCATGAATAAATTTAACTCTTTGATCGCCCAAAATGCCTTGTGCTCTATCTCAACATGAAGGTGGCAAGCCTTCCCATAAACAAGCCGGTATGGAGACATGCAGTTTCCTGATTTAAAATCAGGAAAGCCTACGGAAGAGGCTTCAGAAAAGGGTCACGTGCTCATACGTGACCAGCAGTCGCGTGTTGGCACGTGACATTTAAAAGAAGCGGCAAAGGCAGATTCAGTTTCCTGACTACATCAAAGAAAAGGGCTTCAGAAATGGTCACGTGCTCCTACGTGACCAGGGTCACGTGTTGGCACGTGACGGTTGAATAGCTGCTAGAAGACAGAGCGCAAAAATGAGAGGGAGGCTTGTTTCAGGGGGTCACGTGCCTACACGTGACCAAAAGTCACGTGGCCACACGTGACCAGCTTTCAAAGCCTATCTGTTAACAGAATTAAATTCTGAGAAAAGATCTCTCAGGTCTTTCCAAAGGGGAAAAGAATTATTTGGAACCGTTGGATTAAAAATCCAAAGGTGATTAAATATCACCTATCTATGGAAAAATCTTGAACTTGGAAAGATTTCCCCTTAAAATCTAACCGAAATAACAAAGGAAAATCTCTGGATTTAAAATCCAATGGTGAATAAAATTCACCTAATAATCCAAAGGTCGAAATGAATGATGAATGCAAATCAAATCTCTAATGAATACAAATCAGATCCCTCAATGAATGATTCATCGAAACTAATTGATTCTGCTCCTTCTCCTATAAATAGGAGCCAAGGGAAACAGAGATGAGAGAGAGATCGATATACAGAGAGAAAAAAGAAAAAAAAAGAGAGAGCCTTGAGACTTTGGGAGAATTTGATCTTCTGCAAAAAGAAAACCCTAGGTAAGAAAGGGAAGGCTTTTGAAAGAAAAAGAGAATTTAATTCTCAAAAAGAGTTTAACTCTTATATTAAAAAGAAGAACTTGGTTCTCTCTTTAGTGGAGGATCTGCAAAGTGCACATCTCTCCATGAATTGAGAATTTAATTCTCATTGGGTTGAGAGCCTGCCATGCAGATCCAAAACATAGGGAGGGAATGGAAGTTTGAGAATTTAATTCTCATATAACTATAGGAATTTAATTCCTTTAAAATAAAATTAGGGTTTAACCCTATATTATAGGAATTTAATTCCTTCGAAATGAACAGAACCAGGGTTTAACCCTAGTTAAGAAATTAAATCCGTCAAAATGATAGGAATTTAGTTCCTCACATGAATGGGAATTCAATTTTCACAGAAGACAAGTTAGAGTTCAACTCTATCTAAGAATATAATCCTTCAAAAGACAAGCGGGAATTTAATTCCTCTAAACTTATTGCTAGGGTGTAACCCTATGAAGAATTTGATTCTTAAAAAGATAAACACATCTTCAAATAAACAGGGTCACGTGCTACCACGTGACCCCTGTAAAGAGCCACCGCTAAAACTTTGAGGCAACGCCTCACGTGCTTCACGTGACCCCCAAAGCGCGCAAAGAAAAAGCAAAGGAAAAGAAGCTCTGGGGCGCCCTCACGTGCTACCACGTGACCCCTTGGCTGAAGCTTCAACGGACAAGCACTAAGATGCCCATCACGTGACAGCACGTGATGCTCCAAATTATTCAATGCTTTTGACAGAATAAAATAAAGGGAGGGTGCCCCCACGTGCTACCACGTGACCCCTCTTGCCTTAGTGTTTAACACTAAATTGGAACCCCTGAATCCAGTGTTAAACACTGTTTTGCCTTAATGTTCAACACTAATTAAAGAGCTTTCTTGCAGTGTTTAACACTGAATTTCTTAGTGTTTAACACTAAATTAAATCTCTGTTAACAGAGTTTAACATTAATTTTCTTGGTGTTCGACACCAAATTAAAATCTCTATCACCAGTGTTTAACACTAATTATCTTAGTGTTTAACACTAATTTGAGATCTTTGTTGCTAGTGTCTAACACTGATTTGTTTTAGTGTTTAACACTAATTTGAACCCCCTGTTGCTAGTGTTTAACACTAAGTTCAGCCCAATTGGCTAAATATCCAGAGGCAAAGCCTCTCCTCTAATGGACCAACAGAGGGCCAATATCCTAAACATGATTGGACTTAGCCCAAGCTGGCCATAAGTCCTCAATTCAAATTCAACTGAGCCAATGGGCTCATAATATAATTAATTGGTCTTGGTTCCAAATTGGGCCAAAGATTATTTAATCTACCTCGGTTTAAGGGTACATCTCTTCACTCCTTTAATACGTGGCGTTGTAATTCCTCAACGTCTTCAAAGAGGTGACGGGTCCCGATGACCACATATTGATACGGACTATGGGGTCCTTAAATTCATGGACTATGAGGTCCTTAACCTTGACCGTGATGTCTTAAAACTAACAACGGACTGTGGAGTCCCTAAATCCACGGACTATGAGGTCCTTAACCTTGACCGGGATGTCTTAAAACTAACTACGGACTGTGGAGTCCTTAAATCCACGGACTATGAGGTCCTTAACCTTGACCGCAACGTCTTAAAACTAACATTGGACCGCAATGTCCTTAAACTACCCATGGACCGCAATGTGCTTAAACTACCTATTGACCGCAATGTCGCTAAACTAACAGAGCCCCCCTTTATTGCTCTCTTGTTGGATCTAAACGATCCCGTTAAGTTAATCTTAGTCTAAAAACTAGACTAACGTATCCTTAACAAACGTTTAAGTCGATCTTAGTCTCAAATGAGGCTAACGTATCCTTAAACACAAACCCCCAAACCCAAATCTAAGATAATACGGATTTGGACTAGTCCACGCCCTACGGGCGACGACATAACTCAGTCTCCGTATACAATCCACGGGCAACCAAACACAAAATAAACACACACGACACGAAGTGATCATCTGGAGAAGGAGAAAGTTGTTACCGCAATGCGGTAGTGTAATTAACTGCAGGGGCTTGCGCCTGCAGGGAAGAGCGTCCCCACAATAAAAAAACCCCTCAAGCGAGGGGGAATCTGATGAAGTCTGCTACATCGGACGCATCCGTTTAAACCTTCGATACATGGTGCCATAAATCAACTTGGCATCTTCGGAGAGGTAGACGGATAGCACCAATTAGCATCTGCCCCGAATCTCAGGCGAGACAATCCATGTCTCGGCAGCCATTCGGAGGGGAACAGATTTTGGCACGCCCGGTGGGACCTTTTCCTCTTTCCACTCCACACTTTGTGTGTCGTAATTCGTGAACCAATCGCGGTTCGCTAATGGTTGCCCATGGGTTTCAAGGTACTAAGACTTGGCGTCTTGCTTATTGCAGAAAGCAAAGGATCGATGGCTTCTACTTGTGCGAAATGCTCCAACTGCAACCGCAACCGGCGCCCTGCCTCGCTAGGAGGTGTAGCCTACGGACCCAAAGCTGCTTCGCTATTCACCATACCCGTGGAACAGATCACTCGAGCCACCACAGGGTTGTTTTTTAGGACCATGCTCCCGCCAACGAGCTTCACCGCCCCTACGCTGACAACGGAAGCTCCCAAGAAGTCGGTCTTTGATCGGCTTACACCTACCGCGGCCCCTCTCAACGGGTCGCCCAACACCAGCGCCTCGGTCTTCTCTAGATTGGGCCAGAACTCCTGTGGACCCGCAATGGGGCCTACAATCCCAGAGAAGGCTGCTCTTAAGAAAGTAACCAGTCCTGCTCCTGAAGTCGTCAAAGCGGCTTCCCCTACCAAAAAGTCGGTCTTTACAAGATTGACGGCTCCAGCTCCCGCTCCTGCTACCCAAAAGACATCGGTCTTTGACAGGCTGACACCAGCAGTGACCCCCCACCTACACAGGGGGCAAGACAAGACTATCGCCCTCACCAAGCCGGTTCCATCAGCACGACGCGCTCGACGTCGTTACTGGCGCCGAATGAGGAAGGCCGGAGGCAACTCCCCTTCTGGGCTAACTCCTCCAGCCCCGATGGCAGAAGTTAATGCTGCAGTTCCAACTGGGAACAGCTTTGAGATGCTAAATAAGGTGTGTAGGAATTCTCCTACCGCGGCGCTAAAGAAGTCTCCCCATCCGCTGAAAAGAGCTATAGAAGTAAAAACAGAACAGCCCCAATCTCCTCAACGGCTGTCCTCCCGAATCTATAAAGTCTGGCGGCAGGCCCGAGACTTGATGATTGATCCAAATTTCTCCCGCTAGCACAAGAAGCTGAAAATCCAACAGGAAGCCAGTCACCAGGCTAAGCCACGAAAAGCTGTCTGGGTGCCCACCTCAACGTCCCCCTCAATTTCCACTGCTCATAAAAAGAGAAGGCCGGAGAAGATCCCCGGGCCTGTAACGAGAGCTAAAAGCGCTGAACCCAGACGCCCTAAGGCTGGGGGCAGGATGGTCCACACTGTATACATGGCGTCGGGGAAAGAAGACAGCCGTGCGTCTACAGGTCATAGACCGCTTACACGGTCAGTAACCAAAGCTCAGGAGCAACAGCAAAAGCTCCAGGAAATGATGAACGCAATGGCCGCGCTTACTGGACCGAAAGAAAGCCCCGAGGCGTCCTCGGATCATCAACAAGAACAGGAAACCGACGCCGAGTTCCTCCGGAGGATACTGGAAAAGAAAGATAAGGAGGCTGCGGAACAAGCGGCCAATATAAAGAAAATAGCCCACTTATTCCAGGATATGGTGGGAATGATGATCCAACAACACCCACCTTCTGAAGATCCCCCGATCGTCCTCGAAGATGATAAGGGAGAAACATCAAATCCTCCGCCGGCTCTCTCAACGGCCAAGGAGGAGACAATCTCTAAGGCTGACTTGGACGACTATATAGCCCAGCAAATCCGGGTTCATCATGCGACTGAGGCAGCTGGTCAAGTCGTAAAAACGGGGCTGCCGTATCCAAGCTGGTACGACCAAATCAAATATCCTCCGGGTTATACAATACCAAAATTCCACGTGTATAAGAGGACCGGCAATCCCCATCAACATGTGGCCCAGTTCAGGGCCCTTTGCGGTAACACCGGCGGTGATGATAAACTGCTGCTTCGCCAATTCGTGGGCAGCTTATCAGAAACAGCGTTCGAATGGTATTCGGAACTCCCGAATGATTCTATCAAGACGTTCGCTGAAATGGAGTTGCTATTCACTCAGCGATTCGCAAGCGCCAGCGAACGCACTCCAATAACGGCATTGATTAATGCCAGGGTAAAACCAGGCGAGACGTGGGTCTAGTATGCTATACGCTGGCGAAATTTATGGTCGAAATGCGAGCAACGCATTGAGGAAGCGCCCACGGTGGGCATGTTCGTGAGTACCTTAGACCCTCATGCCACTATCTCCCAGTTTATGATGTTCTTTAAGCCAACCACATTCCAGGCTCTAATCGACAAGTTGGCCCAGATGGACCAGATGGGTCACAGGCCGCCTCCCCCGAAGCCAGAACCTCGGAATGACAAGGGTAAAGGGAAGGCAACCTTCGTTGCGAACGCACAGCAACAACCCAGTGCCCCAAAGCTGGCAGATCAGCTGGAAGAAAGGCGGCGGTATTACAACGAGAAGATGAAGCGCCCCTACTCGTTCCTGCGGGATAAGACGAAACGGTTATTCGAGTTGGCAGTACGCAACAGACTTATAAACCTGCCAAATCCAAGACTACCGCCACAACCCATTAAGATGAACAACCCCAACTATTGCCCCTACCATCAAACGGTAAGCCATCCGATTGAGGATTGCTTCGTTTTTAAAGGATGGATTGAAGATCAATACCTCCAGGGGAAGTTTGCACTATCCGAAAAGTGGAAGGTGAACTCGCCACAGCTGCATACTCCTAAGAAAGCAGATACACCGGGGGCAACATGTTCCTTTATTGAAGAAGCTCCATGGGAGGTCGTGCTGTCAACTAAAACCAAAAGAATGCTGAGGGACCTTCATGCGTGCCCGGCGGTCGAATGGAAGGACCCGCTTGAATCTCAAATCATCGAAGGGATGTTGAAGCCGCGCCCAACTATGAAGACTCATGGTGATGGCCTAAATACTCACAACCAACCGTCAAAATCTTCGAAGAAAAAGAAGAAGAAATCCAAAAAGCCCGTGAAGCCTAGAGACGAGCGCACGGATTTACAGAAACAGATTGATGCACTGGAAGAGTACAATCAAAAAGCGCGAACTCCCGTCATGCTACAAGAGTTCCTCAACCACGTCTTTCAGGAGGAAGGAGATGGAGAGAGCTCATCGGATGAATCCGAGGGATATGTGGCGAGTTGTCATGTGATTTCGCACTCGGAAGATGAGAAAACTCCTGGCACTGAGAAACTGGGGGTACAGCCTGAGCCAGAACTTGTATGGCCAACAGATGAAATGATCGACGCCTTTCTAGACGAGATTCGTTTAAAGAGTAAAGCCGATCAGGAGCGTGAGATGGATGCATCGGAAGGAGCCAAGTGCAGGCGACTAAACGAAAGAGTCGAAGCACTCCCGCCAGATCAAAAGACATCCGATGCGAATAAAAACGTGTTTAAGACGAGGAAAAGGTTTGCCAAAGCCATGTCAGTAGGGATGAAGCTACCACCCTCGGAAGAAAACACGCTCGATGGGGCGGAGAGGCACCCTAATTATTGCTCATATCATCGAAAAATTTCACACCCTACGGAGGAGTGCGACGCTTTTAGGATATGGTGGCAGGGATATGTTGCTCACCGGCAACATTTTAAGCGCATGAAACGCAGTACTCGTCGAGAGCAAAGAAGTACAACCGACAGGCACAAAAGAACTACCGGCAGCTGTTACGTGGTCGACGCCGGAGGATCACAAGTTCTCACCTTTGGGAGCGACTCTGATGAGGAAATGGTTCTGGGCCCTCTCTTTAAAGAATCCGTTTTAGGGAAAGAGGAAGAACCAGAGGCCTGCGAAAACATTCAGCTGCGCAATCGCACGCTCCCGGAAAAGAATCTCGGGCCCGCAAACAGAAAAGATAAGGGAAAAGAGAAGGTCACTGGGGATATCGCCTTAGATGACCAAGTCATGAAAGAGCTGACTACCAAGAACCCTCCCAGGAAGGGTAAGGTGGACTACAACATCCTAGCGCACCTAAGAAAGCTACCTTCTCAGCTCAGCATTCTCGACGCCCTCCTATTATCAAAAGAAGTGCGAGATTCATTAATCAAGGCGTTACAAGAACCCGAGCAATTCCAAGCCTTCCTCGCCGAAGAAAGGATGAAGAATGAACTGGAAGAAGTGCATACGGCCGACATCACTTTCGGTGACGAAGATCTCCTCCTCGGGACGTGCGACCACAACCGTCCCCTATATGTCTCTGGATACTGCCATGATATCAAGATAGGCAAGATCCTGGTGGATAATGGATCCTCAGTCAATCTCCTTAATGTTCGGGTGTTGAAGGAAATCTGCATGAGCGTACAGCACCTCGCTCGTGACAAAATTACCATCTCCGGTTTCGACTCCCAGTCGTCACGGACTCTCGGATCCATAATACTAACATTACGCTTTGGACTACTCGGCACGGACATCAAATTTCACGTCATTGACGCCAAGACCTACTACAACGCCTTGCTCGGTCGTCCTTGGTTACATGAGTACAACATCATCCCTTCTACACAGCATCAGTGTATGAAATACTTTAAGGATGGCTTCGAATATACCGTAACAGGTGAGCTGAACCCATTTTCCGTGAACGAAGTCCGCAAGTACGAAGATGCGAAATACTTTTTGCCAGATTTCGAGGATACAGAAAGGTGTCACAAGCCGGAGAACAAAGCCGCTGCCACCATCTCTGTTTTCGGGAGCGATACCGAAGAAGGAGAAGAGATAGTTTACGCGGGTCCATCCCGACGCAACAACCCGGGACCGTCCGCCCCCATGTTGGTCTTCGGAAGTGACTCGGAAGATGAAGTTAATGCCGTGTTCTCCAGACGGCCGTCAATACAGGCATCCCCTAGTGATGATCAGAGTTTGAAAATCACCATGGTGCCGCGGAAACACTACAAAGATCTCGACGCACTTCAAGCTTACAATGTGCGGGACCTACAGACGTTTTACGTCCCTCCCAGGAGAAAGGGTGAAAAGGCGATCCTATTCTACCAATCCACAGAAACGAGAGTGGAGAAAGAGATATGGCATGGCGCGGATGCTACACTCGACAGACTCCAACTCATCCGTTTGCCCAGATATTACACAAATGGACTAAAGAGGCTATTGAATCGCCAAGGAGTATCCTTAAAACAGACTGTTCGACAAGCTCGGTTCTACAACAGGATTTGGACTTTCCCTGGGACTCAGCGCAAATTGCCCAACGGGAGAATGGAAACGCTTGGGCTTGGATACGTGAGATCCAGGAAACGGGAGCGAGTCCACGGCAGCTACGCCATATATAACTTTGATGAGGAGGAGGACACCCTGTCGGGGAATGCTAACCCCTCGTCAAAACTGGATCCCGCGAGCGAAGTGCCGAGTCCGTCATTTGAAGAACAAGTGGACAAGCTTATCAAGAAAGAAGGTCAAAAGGCTCGGGAAGACCACAACCGTGAGATGGCCATCTACGAAAAGGCCAGGACGCAATGTCTGTTTCAACGGGCTGTAAAAGACGAAGATGCTCCTCCCTGTCAACCCGTTGTGCAAAAGGCCCGACGCAGAGGCAGAAGTAAGTCAAGGAGCGGAAAGAGGAGCCGACAACAACGACGCAGGATTAGAGAGTCGTGTGATCGGGCATTGTGCGGCCCGGATTTGTCCCTTACGAAGAAGATGAGTCGAGCGTATTCCTTCCCCCGAGACAAGATGAAGAAGTTACTCGAGCTCGCTATAAAACATCAAATGATCGCACTTCCGGAGTCTAAGCACCCTGAGCAAGCTAACAAAGTTTCCCATCCGGGCTATTGCTCTTATCACCGAGCCATAGGACACCCTATCGAAGACTGCTTCACCTTCAAGAACTGGGTCGAAGACTGTAACAGCTCCAATTTTTGTATACCTAAATTTGAATTAAATTTGAAGTATACTTGGAGTATTAATGTTGCTGATAACACTTTAAGTATCTATTTCTCAACAATAATTGCAAGAAGGAGCTTGTAGCTCATTGGTAATACCTTACACTGCTGAACCAAGCCATCAGAGTTCGAATCCCATGCCCCACATTATTTTTAGTTTATTTTTCTTTAAAATTTCTTGGAAGTCCAAAAGTCCACAAGCCATAACTCCAAAATATTGAACTGAACCCAAAAATTGAAGTATGCCATAACCCTAGTCAGAAGACCCCACACCCAACGCCCGCCAAACCCGGCCGGAATCGGCCAACTCGGCCGGCGAGATGGCCGAATCGGCCGGCGCCGCCGGCCGGAGTTGGGCCGATGGCCGGGGTCCCAACACAAAAGTTGTGGCTTTTGGTCTTCTGAAACTCATGGTTAACTCCAATTTATTTGATCGGTTTCTGAATGTTAAATACAACCATTTTAATGCAAATTTTAATGCTTTTTATCTAATTTTTATAATTTTTTTTTAATAAAGAAAACCCTTCACCTACCCTACCCTAGCTACCCTATAAATAGACCCCTACCCCCTACCTTCTCATTCCAAAATCATAGAATTACTCTCTTGAAATTTCCACAAGAAAGTGTGCTTTGAAACCGAGTTCACGGCGAAGCCCTGACGGAATTCCGGCGACGTGCTTTGAAGCAACCGGCGACGAAACCACACCTTGGCCTTCCTCCCTAGTCCTCTTTACTCTTTAGAAGAGTTTGAAAACCCGTAAGTCCCATCCTTCTCTCTTTTCCATTTCTTAAAATACGGAATTACGAACCCCGACGGAAATCGGAACAAACCGATTTCCGATTCGGTTTTTCTACAAAATTCCACTTGACACCTAATCCATAATACCTAAACATATTGATGATGACTATTAATCACATAGAAACCAATTTAAATAAAGTTTCTCACATGAAATGATAGCTTTCTTGTAAAATCGTATTCTTTTCACAAAAATACCATAAAGTTTATTTTTCCTTGTTCTAATTAAATCTCTCATTCCTAAACATGTTCATCTTGATAAATAAACTTGTAGAAATCAATTTGAATGTGTTTTCACACATGAAATGATAACGTTTTCAAATACCGTATTCTTGCGCTTAAATACCTTCAAGTTTAATATATCATATTTAACCTCTAAAACTTCATTAAACCTTAAAATAAGTCATGAGGTAATGACCTACCTCTACACACACCCCAATATAACACTAATTGATAAACGTCAAAACATAGAATACGAAAATACAAGACTTTTCACTAAAATACCATCATCTTTATAAACCTTTCTTGAAAGCTTTAAGTTGTACACAATTCTAAATAAAATCTTTTAAAATAAAAACACGATATGTCATGGACATCGATCGTTTATCTAAACTGACTTTGTGGTGTCTAGGCAAGTGTGTCTAGGCTAGTGGTTTTTAATTAGGCCCACCACTGTGGTTCCTTTCCACTTACCTGGCACTTACCTGGCCGCAATTGGCGGTGAAGAGACGATTTGAGACTTCTAATGACTTATCGTTTAGACCTTAGAAATAGGCTAGTTGGCTTAAGAAACCCTAGAAACTAAAATACGGAAATTACATCCTTTACAAATAAATACCTTATATTTATAAAACCGTTTTTCTAAATGAATAGTATTTATTAAACCTAAGCAAAGCGCCGCTACAACCCACCTTTGGGGAACCCGTTAGGGATAGTACGGTTCATCGTGCACCCGCGGGCTAGTAGTGCGAGATTCAGACCTCCGCAAGGAGCATTCGGCCTCGAAAGGTTTAAAATACGGCATTTAAGAAAAAATGAGATTTTGGAAAATAAAATATTATTTAAAATTATTCTTGTATTAATATATATTTAATTATCATTTAAACACCTATTTTATCATAAGATAAAGTTTCCATCTTTTTCTAAAATTACAAGATTAAAAGTTACATTAAATTACCATGAGTTTCAAATAAATCAATTAATACTTTTATTAGGATATATTCACTAGAATAACACAAATAAAATTCACACTCATTATAACTATAAAAACGAATAATAAATACTTGAGGTGTATTTTGAAAAATATACAATAGTACTTTTTACATAAAACCCCCTCAAGTTTTATAAATTACAATAAGGCCCCTAACAAATATTGAACTTCAACTTACCTTCTTTTAG
Source organism: Agapanthus africanus (assembly GCA_030015575.1). NCBI lineage: Eukaryota > Viridiplantae > Streptophyta > Magnoliopsida > Asparagales > Amaryllidaceae > Agapanthus > Agapanthus africanus. The sequence continues at coordinate 142,009,995 of CM057338.1, forward strand.
TCTGACTCAGGTTAGAGTCTGACTATTTCTGACTTGAATATGATTCAAGTCAATTTATATTCTTTAATATTCCAACTCAATATGAATACATGAATCCCTGAATCCAGTTAACAATCTATATAACTTGACTGAACCGAACTGTCACGACCCAAAATTGGCCCGTGACGGCCCTAATACTACGCAACGCCAAAAGACGTAACGCAGTAAAAGAAAGCCAAAACCCAGAAATCTAAACCAAAAAAAATACGGAAAAGATAATATAGTTTTTGAAATATTTAAAATCACAACCTAAATTCTTTAAAAGTCTTACTTTCTTTCTTTAAAATTTTAGCAACACCCCCTTTTTGTAAAAACTAACCAAGATGGACGCAACACAAAAATATGACGCTATAGCAAGAAATAAAGACAATAGAGAAAAAGCTGTATATAAAAGACAACAACCCCACAAATAATATACAGTAACGTCCTCACCAAGTCTCTAAGTCAACAACATAATAGTAGATGGAGAGTACAAGATACAACGAATGTACAATACAAAATACAGATGACCACCAAAACCCACCTAAGCAAAATAGTACTGTGAGCTGATGCGGTATCTGTAGCAAAAGATGATAGCTGGAAAGCTGAATAGCCTGCCTTGACTACTCTGGGGAACAACCTGAAACACCTGTGGCACAACGGGGGTGAGTTGCCAACTCGTGAATAGTAGATAACATATGCAGGTAATCGCAGGAATGTACGTACAGCATGAATCTAAGATATGCGATTACAGTAATAACATGTCATGCAAATGCTGAATAAGAGAAAGTACAGTAGCAGGTACAATCAATATGTGAAGCAATAGTAACATGACAATAGTATGCAATAACCATGCAGTGGGGATATGAAAATGTAGATATGCAACTATCATAAGGGTACACTAACAGGTACTACCAATATATGAAACTGTGCATAAAGTAGATAAGTGTGAGGTATGGGGTGGAATATGTCATTTCCACGGAAACCTGACATCGTGGTAGGATCACAATCCATCAAGACACTCAAATCCACAATTTCCTCAAATCAGCCCCCCAAACTGGGCTCTCACAACATATAAGTCTCACATCACCTCAATCTACAATATCGAATAGCCCTCCTATATCTCGAATGTACAAATCAACAATCTCTTTCATATCCAATATCCAATGTCAATGAATCACCTATATCCCAAGTCGAATCTCAAGTAAATTTCTAACATTCTAAAGGTATATATATATTTGCAGAAATAAATATGATGGGGGCAATACACATATATTAGCGTCCCATTCCACTAATATTGGTGTAAGGGTATATATAACAACGGCTAATCCCCTGTTATATATACAAAGGTATTAAAAGAAATATCATGAAAACAATGTGCCAAGCATCGACACAGAAATCCTGATAGGTACGTATCATACGTTGTCCCGAAAGCACGAGTGCCTAGCTCTGACCCTCTCCTTTCGACGTATGCATACGTGCATGACTCCCAACGGTGTCTCCATGACCCCCGCCGAGTCATTAGTACTGTCACCGGTAGGTACTAGCCCGCCTCCAGGCTCAATCGGAAACATCCATCGATCTTCTTGCCGAGGGGAACCATACCGGCCCCACCATGTACCCTCATACGGCAACCACACCTCGTATGGAGTATATAATCAGAACCGATAAATCTTATGGTGGCTGCGCAAATATCATATCAAGGAAACTGGGTTTTTCAATGTATGCATAATTTCATGAACTCCCGCGTTTCCAAATCCAGAAATCATCATGTGAAATCCAAATAACAATGCGCAAATCCAGGAATAAATATATGCGATATATCTGAAATGGGAGCATATAAATGAGAATATGTAGCTGAAACCAGATGTATGTGAAATCAATAAGGTACAACTAAGTAACATCAGTAAAGGTAAATATATGATTGCATCTGAATATGTGTGTAACATACAGGTGTAGCAATGTATAGGTATCTACCTATAGGAACTGATGTCGTATACCCCCCTAGGTATAAGAAGAATATGAGTAAGATATACCTGTAGATGTATCGTAAAGGGTAAGTGTACCTATCACTAATAGTACGATACTCTATAGGTATATAGGTATGGTAATGTCATATGTGATAAGCAGTACGAATCAATGTCACAAGGTGCCTAACCAAGCAATATAATGTCTATAATGGTTTGTGTGTGACATGGCAATTATTGACGGTGTGTGTGTAGCATACAATCCGTGCTCGTGCAACATGAATCGTCAATAATGTGTGCAGTGCCCTACGGCTACTAGTCGCAGTACAACTATATCTAAGTAAATAGGTAAAGGCGCAATTCTAATAATGACGTAGAATATGCGACAAGTATTAGAATCCTAGCCCAGACGCATAACGCCATGCGGGCGATTCCCCTGTAGATGTTAAATCTACTCACCTACACTCCACGCTAGGTGAATCCTACCATCTGCTCCCTCCTGTAGCAGTGTCCGTAGTCCCTGCCTGCAAACCTGCAAATCAGACATGGAAATCACATATAAGCCAAATATTCCGCGAAACGCGATATCGAACCAAAACGAGAAACTCGCGTCGCGAACTAAACGCGCGTGTGCATGATACGCTGAATCGTGTGGGTACGCGTCTAAAACCATCACGACACACCGCGATACGCTGGATCACAGAACCCACTCACGTATCGCGCGTATCGCGCAAACACAACGGACATGAAAAACGGTATTTGATCCCAGATTTTCCTACAGGTCAAAACTTACAAAACTAGACATGCCAAAGCACTATACAACCCTACAGACAACCCTAGCCAAGACCTCAACACCCCTGCCCCCTACTTGGCCGCAAATTGCGGCCAAACCTAATAAATCTACGGCCTCAGTTGGGAATGGGGGTCTCGTGTTCTTGTGGTGGTGTCTAAACCTAGTGAGCATGCTCCGGTTTTCCTAATTTTATTCTGAAGGATCCGGGTCAAAAGCAGATCTCAGATTGCCAAAATATCGTATAAAAACGACAATTTAGCACAAAAGCAAACCCTATGGTATTTTAGTGTAATCCAGGGAAATTCTCAGTTGAAGTGACCCTATTAACACTAAAATAAGCTAGGTTTACCCACTCAATCATCACTTAATCAAAGTTCCACATAATTCACCATTTTAGCACCAAAACTAACTATTTAACACAAACCGATGCTAAACTATACACAACTTGAGCAAACCACGAAATGGGGTTCAAGAAATATACCCTAATGAACCCTAGAAGGCAGGTGAACAAGTGGAAGGAGCTGCTGTAAGTCGCTGGAGCTCCTGCTGCTGCTGCTGCTGCCTGCTGCTGATGATGATGGCTGCTGCTGTCTCTGTTGTTATTGTTGTTGTTGTTGTTGCTGAGGTTGTTGCTGCTGCTTCTGGTGCTTCTGCCACTGCTGTAGGGGTGTGTGTGTGTGTGTTTGTGAGAGAGAATGAGAGAAAGAGAAAATGAGAGGAGAAATGAGAGAACAAAGCCAAGACCCCCCTCTCTCTCTCTCTTCCCTCATAATGAGGCATGGCTCACACCATGCTTCCCATGCCCCCCTCTCTCACACAAATTCAACATTCAAATCAATTTAAAATCCTTTTAAATTCATTTTATTTAAAAACAACCATACACATTAAACAAAACATAAAACTAGATTATGGAAAATGGTTAGCTAACCATGATTGCTAATCATGTTTAACCCCAAAAACAATCCTAGTTATCATGCACAAGTGTGTGTGTGCCTAACAAAATTCTAATAAAATACTCAATAAATAGGATAAAATATTTAAAACTTAATTTGGTAAACTTTTTATTAAAAACCACACATTAAAATATAATTAGCTACAAAACACATTCTAAGGTATTAAACGAACCATGAATATATTCCTTTTACATGTTTCCCAGTATTCCATTTACATGACTCTACGGTTATAACCGTTTCCTGATATCATGGTTTCGGTCAGTCAGTTAATCAATCTTACAATCAATATAATTTTACAAGATAACAATACAAACAAGATATCGCGGGGTTTAAGGGGTAGATTGGTACGGAAGGTGTTAAAGGTGGCACGAGGTGGTCAGATTAAGACACCTAACCTGAATCCCATTGCTGTTGTACCGTGGCATAACGGTTCCTTATACTATACGTGCCTTAGTCTCTGGCAAGTGAGACTCCCCTCGTATACACTGGCATCCTTCTGTACTAAACTACAAACAACAGCGTTAATATAATATTACAACAACAGCTTACACTTTAAAAATGTATCTTCTTATTCTGTCTTCTCTACTCTCCTCTTACCTTTGGGACTTACCGAGCGATCTGTTCGCTGACGACATTCTATTTCTCTCTTCTTTGAATGTCGTCAGGTGACCTGGACCCGGCAGAAGTTGAGCCAACCCAAGAAGACTTGGAGAAATTTGCCGAAGACCCTGCAGTATAATTTCATTGTACATTTTTCTTTTCAGTACTTTCCATTTCCTGTTATGCCACTGTTTAGGCATCTTTATTTCAGTTGTATTTTCCTTTCCATGTATTGTACAAAGAATGTTAATAAATAAAAGTTGTTGTTCTTTTTAATACTCTTGTCTCTTGTGTATTTATTTTATATTGCTTAGATACGCTTAGCGTATGTACTTCTGAGTACATACGTAGCGGACCCCGTCGCGTCCCCTTCGCCGTACACTGGGAAGCGGGGCATGACAGGTTTTGTTTGGTGGCCCATGCAGGTCAGAGCTGTATGAATCCCTGTCATGCAGTTCTGGTCTGCGTGAACAACCTAAGCAATATAATACAAGAACCAGCAACTAAAACATTCTTTACAATTCATATTCCTTAAATCTTGCAAATTTCTATTTCTTGTATTTGAATCTGTCCTAACCCAAATTTTTCTTCAGGGTTATGGATTCCCCGAACAACACCAGCACCAACGTCAACAACACCCCTTCAGCACTACCTCTCACACCCGCTGTTCCTGCACCACCCACTGAGCAAACGATGCTATTCGAGGCGATCCGCAGTCTTCTCGAGGGACAGCAACAACTTTTAAATCGTCCTGAGACCGATGCACCGGGAGTAAAGCAATTCAGAGCTTTGCACCCAAAGCAGTTCTCTGGTAAAGGAAGCCCTCTTGAAGCGGAAGAATGGGTACAAAGCATCGAAGACGATCTGGCAGCAGCTCAAGTGCCAGACAACGCTTGGGTCCGTGTAGCAAAGCTACAGCTCACGGATAATGCTCGCAATTGGTGGAAGGCGGAAGAAACCCGTTTGGTACAGCCGATGGACTAGAAGACATTTTGCGAGAAGTTCGACGCGAAATATTTCTCTGTGACTGCCAGGTTCGCCATAGAGCAGCAGTTTATTCATCTACAGCAAGGATCAATATGGGACAAATCGGTAGATGAATACGACGCTGAATTCACCATGTTGAGCCGGTAAGATATGTCGCAATAGTTCAATTTTTTAATTATCACATACTACACAGCTAACACAATCTTTAAATAGATTCGCGGCACACTTGATACCGACGGACGATATCAGAGCCCGTCGCTTTCAGCAAGGTTTGGACACAGAGATTAAGGCTGCTCTAGCCACAGGAAAGTTTTTAACTCATGAGGATGCACTAGAAGCTGCCTGCAGTTATGAGGCAGTGATAAAAGAGAGGGGCAGACCTCAGTCTGCAGGAGTCAAATGCCCAGCCAACCAGATGACAGGTGGAGCCACGTCCAGACCATCTTTCGTGCCAAGAAGACCCGGAGTACCAACCCATCGTCCTAGCCCAGCCTTTTGCACCTACTGCAGGAGAACTGGACATATGATGAAGGATTGTCGTCGAGCCAACCGCCTCTGCTTAGTCTGCGGTTCAGCTACTCACGGTATTGGGTCTTGTCCCCAAAGACAGAACCCAGTTGCTGCACCCAGGCCAGCAAATACTTATCAGCAGCGACCAGCTCTTCAGGCACCTGCTCCCAGACTTGCACTGCCTGCACCACCCAGGGGACCACAAGCTACACCACCTCCTCGTCAGTTCCATCAAGCTCAAAGGAACGTTCCGAGGAATGCTCCTCTGGCCAGGAGGAATGTGCCAAAGCGCCAGGCTTTCATGATGTCTGTGGAAGAAGCTGAGGCCACTGGCCAAATCATTACTGGTAAACTTTCCTTCCCAAACTTATCTTTTAGTCTTGTTTACCTACACACTTTCCCTATACCTAAAACCTATCCCATATACCTTAGGTACAATCCTAGTAGCTTCACTACCTGCACTTGCACTGTTTGATACTGGAGCATCCCACTGCTTTATGTCGCAACGGTTTGTCCGAACCCATGCGATTCCAGTCTCACCGTTTGTATCCAGCTGGAACGTCAGTTCCGGAAATGGTGTTCTAAAGGCAACTATGGGATACAGCATGTGTCCAGTCGTCGTCTGCAGTCGAGAGTTTTATGCCGACTTCAAGGTAATGGACATACCAAACTTCGATGTGGTTCTAGGAATGGACTGGCTTGGAACCTTTTATGCTACCATTGACTGCCGTCAAAGGAGGGTAGTATTTGAGATTCCAGATCATCAGGTTTTCTATTTCAAGAGTGGAGATCGTACCCTGGAGCCAAGTACCTACAAAGCGAGGCCAAGGGAAGCAGTAGTTGCGGCAGCTCAAGCAGAAGAAGAATCAAGATCGGAGGTAGTTCGAGAGTTCGATGATGTATTTCTTGACGATATATCAGGTTTGCCTCCCGATCGAGCTCTTGAATTCAGTATTGACTTAGTACCAGGAGCACAACCAGTGATCAAAGCACCTTATAGACTAAGTCCGAAAGGATTGAAGGAAGTCCGAACACAGTTGGACGAGTTACTGGCGAAAGGATGGATTCGTCCCAGCACTTCAAGTTGGGGAGCACCTGTACTATTGGTGAAGAAGAAGGAAAGTTCATACAGAATGTGCATCGACTATAGGGCCTTGAACGAAGTCACTATAAAGAACAAGTATCTACTCCCGCGCATCGACGATTTATTCAATCAGCTAAGTGGATCTTGTGTCTTCTCTAAACTAGATCTTCGTTCAGGTTATCATCAAGTGAAGGTCAAGGAAACTAATATTCACAAAACAGCTTTCAGAACTCGCTATGGACATTACGAATTTCTAGTAATGCCATTTGGAATGACCAATGCACCCGCAATCTTCATGAACCTTATGAACCAAGTTTTCCGGGAGTATTTAGACAGGTTTGTTGTCATCTTCATCGACGACATCCTGGTATATTCTAAGAATCGGAAAGAACATGCGGAGCACCTACGAATTATCCTGGAAACTCTTCGACAACATAAGCTTTATGCCAAGTACAGCAAATGCGAGTTTTGGCTAAATCAAGTTGGTTTTCTTGGACACATCGTATCAGGAGAAGGAATTTCTGTGGATCCAGCAAAAGTTTTGACAGTTAGCGAATGGCCTACACCAAAGTCCGTGAAGGACATACGGAGTTTCTTGGGATTAGCTGGATATTACAGAAGATTCATTGAAGGCTTTTTGAAGATAGCAACACCCCTGACCAAGCTCACACGAAAAGATGAAGAATTTGTGTGGTCAGAAGCATGCGAGCAAGCTTTCGTAGAACTCAAGTCAAGACTGACATCTGCACCTATTCTCGTAATACCAGATCAATCTGGAGGATTCGAAGTGCATTGCGATGCATCCGGTAAGAGATTAGGATGTGTTCTACATCAGCACGGTAAGGTTGTGGCTTATGCTTCAAGACAACTGAAGACTCATGAGCGCAATTATCCGACGCATTATCTGGAGTTGGCAGCCGTCATTTTTGCTCTCAAAATTTGGCGCCACTACTTACTTGGTGAACGAGTGAACATCTACACAGATCATAAAAGTCTAAAGTACGTGTTTACTCAGAAGGAGTTGAATATGCGGCAGAGAAGATGGTTAGAACTCATGGCGGACTTTGACATCAACTTGCAATATCATCCAGGAAAGGTGAATGTAGTACCTGATGCTCTTAGTCGCCAACCATTATCAATGAATCTCACCGCCCAGTGGAAGCTTCAGCAAGACTTACATCAGATGGAGATTGAACTAGTCATGCCAGGTGATGCTTCAAGTTTGATGAATCTACAAGTTCAATCAACCATTGTCAATCAGATCAAGGCAGCTCAAGCTAGCGATGCTAAGTTGCAAAAGATCAGAGAAGAAGTGGAGAATGGACTCAGAACAGATTTTATCATCCATGAAGACGGATCTTTGAGATACGGCAGCAGATTGTGTGTACCAAAGGGTCCTGTTCGGGAAGAGTTAATGAAAGAAGCCCACAGCTCTCCCTATTCAGTACATCCTGGAGGTACCAAAATGTACAAAGATCTACGTCAGAATTATTGGTGGCATGGAATGAAGCGTGAAGTAGCCAGAAGTGTCGCAAAATGTTTGGTGTGTCAGCAGGTAAAGGCTGAACATCACAGGACAGCTGGACTACTTCAACCGTTACCAATCCCAGAATGGAAGTGGCAGCACATCACGATGGACTTTGTAACTGCTCTTCCTCGCAGCACGAAGGGTAACGATGCGATATGGGTCATTGTGGATCGACTCATAAAGTCGGCTCACTTCATCCCATTTCGAGTTGGCCAATCTACTGAGACACTAGCAAAGAAGTACATGGAGGTAATAATCTAATTTAGATTTAAAACTTTTCATAATGTACTATCTCTGATACCCATTAACTCATACAGGAAATTGTGAGATTTCATGGAGTACCGGTCTGCATTGTCTCCGATCGTGACCATAGTCACAAATTCGTCATTCGGGAATAATTCGGCGAGGTCGAAAATTCGGATTCGGAGAACTATTCGGAAAAAATCGGCAGGTATTCGGGAAAGATTCGGTAAGTGTTCGGGAAATGTTCGGGAAGGATTTCGAGCAATAAATTAATATATGAGACGCTAGGTTTTGATTTTGTGAATTATTTGTTATTTTTTGAATTATTCGTTGTTTTTTCACATAATTCGGGAATAATTCGCGAATTATTCGCGAATAATTCGCGAATTATTCGGCCAGTTCGGCAATGGCGATTAATTCGGAGATTAATTCGTTCGATCAAAAATTCGCGAATTATTCACGAATTCGACGAATAATTCGCGAATTATGTGACTATGATCGTGACACCAGGTTCCGATCGCAATTTTGGCAGAGTTTGCAAGCTAGCTTGGGAACAAGTCTGAACTTCAGCACGGCTTATCATCCACAAACAGATGGTCAGTCGGAACGAACTATTCAGATCTTAGAGGATATGCTCAGAGCATGTATGCTCGACTTCAAAGGATCGTAGGAAGATCACCTGCATCTTGTGGAGTTCGCATACAACAACAGCTACCAAGCAAGTATAGGAATGGCACCTTTTGCAGCATTATATGGAAGGAAGTGTCGATCGCCATTAAGTTGGGACGACATCGGAGATAGGGAATTTCTTGGACCAGAGATGATAGTAGCGACCGTTGATGTGGTTCGTACTATCAGGGAACGGATGCGCATAGCCCAAGATCGACAGAAGCACTGGGCTGATGCAAAGAGACGACACTTGGAGTTCCATCCTGGAGACCATGTATTCTTGAAGATATCTCCGAACCGCGGAGTGATCCGATTTGGAAGACGGGGTAAGTTGAGTCCGAGATACATTGGACCGTTCGACATACTCGAACGAGTCGGAGAAGTGGCATACCGATTAGCGCTTCCACCCTCATTGGAAGGAGTGCATAACGTGTTCCACATATCTCAACTCAGAAGGTATGTGAGTAACCCCAGCCATATACTTGATCATTCCGAGCTCACTATACAGCCCGATTTGTCTTGTGAGCAGCAACCTGTGGAAATCCTAGACAGGAAAGTAAAGACACTTCGGAACAAGGAAGTTAACTTGGTCCGGATAATGTGGAGAAAAGACACTCCAGGAGAATCCACGTGGGAAAGGGAAGATGAAATGGGTGCAAGATATCCGCACCTTTTTGTAAACTAGTTCTCAAATAAAAGTTGTAAATTTCGAGGACGAAATTTTTGTAAGGAGGGTAGATTGTAACAACTCCAATTTTTGTATACCTAAATTTGAATTAAATTTGAAGTATACTTGGAGTATTAATGTTGCTGATAACACTTTAAGTATTGATTTCTCTACAATAATTACAAGAAGGAGCTTGTAGCTCATTGGTAATACCTTGCACTGCTGAACCAAGCCACCAGAGTTCGAATCCCATGCCCCACATTATTTTTAGTTTATTTTTCTTTAAAATTTCTTGGAAGCCCAAAAGTCCACAAGCCATAACTCCCAAATATTGAACTGAACCCAAAAATTGAAGTATGCCATAACCCTAGTCAGAAGACCCCACACCCAACGCCGTCCAAACCCGGCCGGAATCGGCCAACTCGGCCTGCGAGATGGCCGAATCGGCCGGCGCCGCCGGCCGGAGTTGGGCCGATGGCCGGGGTCCCAACACAAAAGTTGTAGCTTTTGGTCTTCTGAAACTCATGGTTAACTCCAATTTATTTGATCGGTTTCTGAATGTTAAATACAACCATTTTAATGCAAATTTTAATCTTTTTATCTAATTTTTATAATTTTTTTTAATAAAGAAAACCCTTCACCTACCTTACCCTAGCTACCCTATAAATAGACCCCTACCCCCTACCTTCTCATTCCAAAACAATAGAATTACTCTCTTGAAATTTCCATAAGAAAGTGTGCTTTGAAACCGAGTTCACGGCGAAGCCCTGACGGAATTCCGGCGACGTGCTTTGAAGCAACCGGCGACGAAACTACACCTTGGCCTTCCTCCCTAGTCCTCTTTACTCTTTAGAAGAGTTTAAAAACCCGTAAGTCCCATCCTTCTCTCTTTTCCATTTCTTAAAATACGGAATTACGAACCCCGACGGAAATCGGAACAAACCGATTTCCGATTCGGTTTTTCTACAAAATTCCACTTGTCACCTAATCCATAATACCTAAACATATGCATGATGACTATTAATCACATAGAAACCAATTTAAATAAAGTTTCTCACATGAAATGATAGCTTTCTTGTAAAATCGTATTCTTTTCACAAAAATACCATAAAGTTTATTTTTCCTTGTTCTAATTAAATCCCTCATTCCTAAACATGTTCATCTTGATAAATAAACTTGTAGAAATCAATTTGAATGAGTTTTCACACATGAAATGAAAACGTTTTCAAATACCGTATTCTTGCGCTTAAATACCTTCAAGTTTAATATATCATATTTAACCTCTAAAACTTCATTAAACCTTAAAATAAGTCACGAGGTAATGACCTACTTCTACACACACACCAATATAACACTAATTGATAAACTTCAAAACATAGAATACGAAAATACAAGACTTTTCACTAAAATACCATCATCTTTATAAACCTTTCTTGAAAGCTTTAACTTGTACACAATTCTAAATAAAATCTTTTAAAATAAAAGCACGATATGTCATGGACATCGATCGTTTATCTAAACTGATTTTGTGGTGTCTAGGCAAGTGTGTCTAGGCTAGTGGTTTTTAATTAGGCCCACCACTGTGGTTCCTTCCCACTTACCTAGCACTTATCTGGCCGCAATTGGTGGTGAAGATGCGATTTGAGGCTTCTAATGACTTATCGTTTAGACCTTAGAAATATGCTAGTTGGCTTAGGAAACCCTAGAAACCAAAATACGGAAATTACATCCTTTACAAATAAATACCTTATATTTATAAAACCGTTTTTCTAAATGAATAGTATTTATTAAAGCTAAGCAAAACACCGCTACAACCCACCTTTGGGGAACCCGTTAGGGATAGCACGGTTCATCGTGCACCCGCGGGCGAGTAGTGCGAGATTCAAACCTCCGCAAGGAGCATGCGGTCTCGAAAGTTTTTAAATACGGCATTTAAGAAAAAATGAGATTTTGGAAAATAAAATATTATTTAAAATTATTCTTGTATTAATATATATTTAATTATCATTTAAACACCTATTTTATCATAAGATAAAGTTTCCATCTTTTTCTAAAATTACAAGATTAAAAGTTACATTAAATTACCATGAGTTTCAAATAAATCAATTAATACTTTTATTAGGATATATTCACTAGAATAACACAAATAAAATTCACACTCATTATAACTATAAAGACGAATAATAAATACTTGAGGTGTATTTTGAAAAATATACAATAGTACTTTTTACATAAAACCTCCTCAAGTTTTATAAATTACAATAAGGCCCCTAACAAATATTGAACTTCAACTTACCTTCTTTTAGTCTGATTCGGGTTAGAGTCTGACTATTTCTGACTTGAATATGATTCAAGTCAATCTATATTCTTTAATATTCCAACTCAATATGAATATATGAATTCCTGAATCCAGTTAACAATCTATATAACTTGACTGAACCGAACCATGGATATATTCCTTTTACATGTTTCCCAGTATTCCATTTACATGACTCTACGGTTATAACCGTTTCCTGATATCATGGTTTCGGTCAGTCGGTTAATCAATCTTACAATCAATACAATTTTACAAGATAACAATACAAATAAGACATCGCGGGGTTTAAGGGGTAGATTGGTACGGAAGGTGTTAAAGGTGGCACGAGGTGGTCAGATTAAGACACCTAACCTGAATCCCATTGCTGTTGTACCGTGGCATAACGGTTCCTTATATTATACGTGCCTTAGTCTCTGGCAAGTGAGACTCCCCTCGTATACACTGGCATCCTTCTGTACTAACCTACAAACAACAGCGTTAACATAATATTACAACAACAGCTTACACTTTAAAATGTATCTTCTTATTCTGTCTTCTCTACTCTCCTCTTACCTTTGGGACTTACCGAGCGATCTGTTCGCTGACGACATTCTATTTCTCTCTTCTTTGAATGTCGTCAGGTGACCTGGACCCGGCAGAAGTTGAGCCAACCCAAGAAGACTTGGAGAAATTTGCCGAAGACCCTGCAGTATAATTTCATTGTACACTTTTCTTTTCAGTACTTTCCATTTCCTGTTATGCCACTGTTTAGGCATCTTTATTTCAGTTGTATTTTCCTTTCCATGTATTGTACAAAGAATGTTAATAAATAAAAGTTGTTGTTCTTTTTAATACTCTTGTCTCTTGTGTATTTATTTTATATTGCTTATATACGCTTAGCGTATGTACTTCTGAGTACATACATAGCGGACCCCGTCGCGTCCCCTTCGCCGTACACTGGGAAGCGGGGCATGACAGGTTTTGTTTGGTGGCCCATGCAGGTCAGAGCTGTATGAATCCCTGTCATGCAGTTCTGGTCTGCGTGAACAACCTAAGCAATATAACACAAGAACCAGCAACTAAAACATTCTTTACAATTCATATTCCTTGAATCTTGCAAATTTCTATTTCTTGTATTTGAATCTGTCCTAACCCAAATTTTTCTTCAGGGTTATGGATTCCCCGAACAACACCAGCACCAACGTCAACAACACCCCTTCAGCACTACCTCTCAACCCGCTGTTCCTGCACCACCCCCTAAGCAAACGATGCTATTCGAGGCGATCCGCAGTCTTCTCGAGGGACAGCAACAACTTTTAAATCGTCCTGAGACCGATGCACCGGGAGTAAAGCAATTCAGAGCTTTGCACCCAAAGCAGTTCTCTGGTAAAGGAAGCCCTCTTGAAGCGGAAGAATGGGTACAAAGCATCGAAGACGATCTGGCAGCAGCTCAAGTGCCAGACAACGCTTGGGTCCGTGTAGCAAAGCTACAGCTCACGGATAATGCTCGCAATTGGTGGAAGGCGGAAGAAACCCGTCTGGTACAGCCGATGGACTAGAAGACATTTTGCGAGAAGTTCGACGCGAAATATTTCTCTGTGACTGCCAGGTTCACCATAGAGCAGCAGTTTATTCATCTACAGCAAGGATCAATATGGGACAAATCGGTAGATGAATACGACGCTGAATTCACCATGTTGAGCCGGTAAGATATGTCGCAATAGTTCAATTTTTTAATTATCACATACTACACAGCTAACACAATCTTTAAACAGATTCGCGGCACACTTGATACCGACGGACGATATCAGAGCCCGTCGCTTTCAGCAAGGTTTGGACATGGAGATTAAGGCTGCTCTAGCCACAGGAAAGTTTTTGACTCATGAGGATCCACTAGAAGCTGCCTGCAGTTATGAGGCAGTGATAAAAGAGAGGGGCAGACCTCAGGCTGCAGGAGTCAAATGCCCAGCCAACCAGATGACAGGTGGAGCCACGTCCAGACCATCTTTCGTGCCAAGAAGACCCGGAGTACCAACCCATCGTCCTAGCCCAGCCTTTTACACCTACTGCAGGAGAACTGGACATATGATGAAGGATTGTCGTCGAGCCAACCGCCTCTGCTTAGTCTGCGGTTCAGCTACTCACGGTATTGGGTCTTGTCCCCAAAGACAGAACCCAGTTGCTGCACCCAGGCCAGCAAATACTTATCAGCAGCGACCAGCTCTTCAGGCACCTGCTCCCAGACTTGCACTGCCTACACCACCCAGGGGACCACAAGCTACACCACCTCCTCGTCAGTTCCATCAAGCTCAAAGGAACGTTCCGAGGAATGCTCCTCTGGCCAGGAAGAATGTGCCAAAGCGCCAGGCTTTCATGATGTCTGTGGAAGAAGCTGAGGCCACTGGCCAAATCATTACTGGTAAACTTTCCTTCCCAAACTTATCTTTTAGTCTTGTTTACCTACACACTTTCCCTATACCTAAAACCTATCCCATATACCTTAGGTACAATCCTAGTAGCTTCACTACCTGCACTTGCACTGTTTGATACTGGAGCATCCCACTGCTTTATGTCGCAACGGTTTGTCCGAACCCATGCGATTCCAGTCTCACCGCTTGTATCCAGCTGGAACGTCAGTTCCGGAAATGGTGTTCTAAAGGCAACTATGGGATACAGCATGTGTCCAGTCGTCGTCTGCAGTCGAGAGTTTTATGCCGACTTCAAGGTAATGGACATACCAAACTTCGATGTGGTTCTAGGAATAGACTGGCTTGGAACCTTTTATGCTACCATTGGCTGCCGTCAAAGGAGGGTAGTATTTGAGATTCCAGATCATCAGGTTTTCTATTTCAAGAGTGGAGATCGTACCCTGGAGCCAAGTACCTACAAAGCGAGGCCAAGGGAAGCAGTAGTTGCGGCAGCTCAAGCAGAAGAAGAATCATGATCGGAGGTAGTTCGAGAGTTCGATGATGTATTTCTTAACGATATATCAGGTTTGCCTCCCGATCGAGCTCTTGAATTCAGTATTGACTTAGTACCAGGAGCACAACCAGTGATCAAAGCACCTTATAGACTAAGTCCGAAAGGATTGAAGGAAGTCCGAACACAGTTGGACGAGTTACTGGCGAAAGGATGGATTCGTCCCAGCACTTCAAGTTGGGGAGCACCTGTACTATTGGTGAAGAAGAAGGAAGGTTCATACAGAATGTGCATCGACTATAGGGCCTTGAACGAAGTCACTATAAAGAACAAGTATCTACTCCCGCGCATCGACGATTTATTCGATCAGCTAAGTGGATCTTGTGTCTTCTCTAAACTAGATCTTTGTTCAGGTTATCATCAAGTGAAGGTCAAGGAAGCTGATATTCACAAAACAGCTTTCAGAACTCGCTATGGACATTACGAATTTCTAGTAATGCCATTTGGAATGACCAATGCACCCGCAATCTTCATGAACCTTATGAACCAAGTTTTCCGGGAGTATTTAGACAGGTTTGTTGTCATCTTCATCGACGACATCCTGGTATATTCTAAGAATCGGAAAGAACATGCGGAGCACCTACGAATTATCCTGGAAACTCTTCGACAACATAAGCTTTATGCCAAGTACAGCAAATGCGAGTTTTGGCTAAATCAAGTTGGTTTTCTTGGACACATCGTATCAGGAGAAGGAATTTCTGTGGATCCAGCAAAAGTTTCGGCAGTTAGCGAATGGCCTACACCAAAGTCCATGAAGGACATACGGAGTTTCTTGGGATTAGCTCGATATTACAGAAGATTCATTGAAGGCTTTTTGAAGATAGCAACACCCCTGACCAAGCGCACACGAAAAGATGAAGAATTTGTGTGGTCAGAAGCATGCGAGCAAGCTTTCGTAGAACTCAAGTCAAGACTGACATCTGCACCTATTCTCGTAATACCAGATCAATCTGGAGGATTCGAAGTGCAGTGCGATGCATCCGGTAAGAGATTAGGATGTGTTCTACATCAGCACGGTAAGGTTGTGGCTTATGCTTCAAGACAACTGAAGACTCATGAGCGCAATTATCCGACGCATGATCTGGAGTTGGCAGCCGTCATTTTTGCTCTCAAAATTTGGTGCCACTACTTACTTGGTGAACGAGTGAACATCTACACAGATCATAAAAGTCTAAAGTACGTGTTTACTCAGAAGGAGTTGAATATGCGGCAGAGAAGATGGTTAGAACTCATGGCGGACTTTGACATCAACTTGCAATATCATCCAGGAAAGGTGAATGTAGTACATGATGCTCTTAGTCGCCAACCATTATCAATGAATCTCACCGCCCAGTGGAAGCTTCAGCAAGACATACATCAGATGGAGATTGAACTAGTCATGCCAGGTGATGCTTCAAGTTTGATGAATCTACAAGTTCAATCAACCATTGTCAATCAGATCAAGGCAGCTCAAGCCAGCGATGCTAAGTTGCAAAAGATCAGAGAAGAAGTGGAGAATGGACTCAGAACAGATTTTATCATCCATGAAGACGGATCTTTGAGATACGGCAGCAGATTGTGTGTACCAAAGGGTCCTGTTCGGGAAGAGTTAATGAAAGAAGCCCACAGCTCTCCCTATTCAGTACATCCTGGAGGTACCAAAATGTACAAAGATCTACGTCAGAATTATTGGTGGCATGGAATGAAGCGTGAAGTAGCCAGAAGTGTCGCAAAATGTTTGGTGTGTCAGCAGGTAAAGGCTGAACATCACAGGACAGCTGGACTACTTCAACCGTTACCAATCCCAGAATGGAAGTGGCAGCACATCACGATGGACTTTGTAACTGCTCTTCCTCGCAGCATGAAGGGTAACGATGCGATATGGGTCATTGTGGATCGACTCATAAAGTCGGCTCACTTCATCCCATTTCGAGTTGGCCAATCTACTGAGACACTAGCAAAGAAGTACATGGAGGTAATAATCTAATTTAGATTTAAAACTTTTCATAATGTACTATCTCTGATACCCATGAACTCATACAGGAAATTATGAGATTTCATGGAGTACCGGTCTGCATTGTCTCCGATCGTGACCATAGTCACAAATTCGTCATTCGGGAATAATTCGGCGAGGTCGAAAATTCGGATTCGGAGAACTATTCAGAAAAAATCGGCAGGTATTCGGGAAAGATTCGGTAAGTGTTCGGGAAATGTTCGGGAAGGATTTCGAGCAATAAATTAATATATGAGACGCTAGGTTTTGATTTTGTGAATTATTTGTTATTTTTTGAATTATTCGTTGTTTTTTCACATAATTCGGGAATAATTCGCGAATTATTCGCGAATAATTCGCGAATTATTCGCGAATAATTCGCGAATTATTCGGCCAGTTCGGCAATGGCGATTAATTCGGAGATTAATTCGTTCGATCAAAAATTCGCGAATTATTCACGAATTCGACGAATAATTCGCGAATTATGTGACTATGATCGTGACACCAGGTTCCGATCGCAATTTTGGCAGAGTCTGCAAGTTAGCTTGGGAACAAGTCTGAACTTCAGCACGGTTTATCATCCACAAACAGATGGTCAGTCGGAACGAACTATTCAGATCTTGGAGGATATGCTCAGAGCATGTATGCTCGGCTTCAAAGGATCGTGGGAAGATCACCTGCATCTTGTGGAGTTCGCATACAACAACAGCTACCAAGCAAGTATAGGAATGGCACCTTTTGCAGCATTATATGGAAGGAAGTGTCGATCGCCATTAAGTTGGGACGACATCGGAGATAGGGAATTTCTTGGACCAGAGATGATAGTAGCGACCGTTGATGTGGTTCGTACTATCAGGGAACGGATGCGCATAGCCCAAGATCGACAGAAGCACTGGGCTGATGCAAAGAGACGACACTTGGAGTTCCATCCTGGAGACCATGTATTCTTGAAGATATCTCCGAACCGCGGAGTGATCCGATTTGGAAGACGGGGTAAGTTGAGTCCGAGATACATTGGACCGTTCGACATACTCGAACGAGTCGGAGAAGTGGCATACCGATTAGCGCTTCCACCCTCATTGGAAGGAGTGCATAACGTGTTCCACATATCCCAACTCAGAAGGTATGTGAGTGACCCCAGCCATGTACTTGATCATTCCGAGCTCACTATACAGCCCGATTTGTCTTGTGAGCAGCAACCTGTGGAAATCCTAGACAGGAAAGTAAAGACACTTCGGAACAAGGAAGTTAACTTGGTCCGGATAATGTGGAGAAAAGACACTCCAGGAGAATCCACGTGGGAAAGGGAAGATGAAATGCGTGCAAGATATCCGCACCTTTTTGTAAACTAGTCCTCAAATAAAAGTTGTAAATTTCGAGGACGAAATTTTTGTAAGGAGGGTAGATTGTAACAACTCCAATTTTTGTATACCTAAATTTCTCTACAATAATTACAAGAAGGAGCTTGTAGCTCATTGGTAATACCTTGCACTGCTGAACCAAGCCACTAGAGTTCGAATCCCATGCCCCACATTATTTTTAGTTTATTTTTCTTTAAAATTTCTTGGAAGTCCAAAAGTCCACAAGCCATAACTCCCAAATATTGAACTGAACCCAAAAATTGAAGTATGCCATAACCCTAGTCAGAAGACCCCACACCCAACGCCGTCCAAACTCGGCCGGAATCGGCCAACTCGGCCTGCGAGATGGCCGAATCGGCCGGCGCCGCCGGCCGGAGTTGGGCCGATGGCCGGGGTCCCAACACAAAAGTTGTGGCTTTTGGTCTTCTGAAACTCATAGTTAACTCCAATTTATTTGATCGGTTTCTGAATGTTAAATACAACCATTTTAATGCAAATTTTAATCTTTTTATCTAATTTTTATAATTTTTTTAATAAAGAAAACCCTTCACCTACCTTACCCTAGCTACCCTATAAATAGACCCCTACCCCCTACCTTCTCATTCCAAAACAATAGAATTACTCTCTTGAAATTTCCATAAGAAAGTGTGCTTTGAAACCGAGTTCACGGCGAAGCCCTGACGGAATTCCGGCGACGTGCTTTGAAGCAACCGACGACGAAACTACACATTGGCCTTCCTCCCTAGTCCTCTTTACTCTTTAGAAGAGTTTAAAAACCCGTAAGTCCCATCCTTCTCTCTTTTCCATTTCTTAAAATACGGAATTACGAACCCCGACGGAAATCGGAACAAACCGATTTCCGATTCGGTTTTTCTACAAAATTCCACTTGTCACCTAATCCATAATACCTAAACATATTGATGATGACTATTAATCACATAGAAACCAATTTAAATAAAGTTTCTCACATGAAATGATAGCTTTCTTGTAAAATCGTATTCTTTTCACAAAAATACCATAAAGTTTATTTTTCCTTGTTCTAATTAAATCCCTCATTCCTAAACATGTTCATCTTGATAAATAAACTTGTAGAAATCAATTTGAATGAGTTTTCACACATGAAATGATAACGTTTTCAAATACCGTATTCTTGCGCTTAAATACCTTCAAGTTTAATATATCATATTTAACCTCTAAAACTTCATTAAACCTTAAAATAAGTCACGAGGTAATGACCTACTTCTACACACACACCAATATAACACTAATTAATAAACTTCAAAACATAGAATACGAAAATACAAGACTTTTCACTAAAATACCATCATCTTTATAAACCTTTCTTGAAAGCTTTAAGTTGTACACAATTCTAAATAAAATCTTTTAAAATAAAAGCACGATATGTTATGGACATCGATCGTTTATCTAAACTGACTTTGTGGTGTCTAGGCAAGTGTGTCTAGGCTAGTGGTTTTTAATTAGGCCCACCACTGTGGTTCCTTCCCACTTACCTGGCACTTACCTGGCCGCAATTGGTGGTGAAGATGCGATTTGAGGCTTCTAATGACTTATCGTTTAGACCTTAGAAATATGCTAGTTGGCTTAGGAAACCCTAGAAACCAAAATACGGAAATTACATCCTTTACAAATAAATACCTTATATTTATAAAACCATTTTTCTAAATGAATAGTATTTATTAAAGCTAAGCAAAACACCGCTACAACCCACCTTTGGGGAACCCGTTAGGGATAGTACGGTTCATCGTGCACCCGCGGGCGAGTAGTGCGAGATTCAAACCTCCGCAAGGAGCATGCGGTCTCGAAAGGTTTAAAATACGGCATTTAAGAAAAAATGAGATTTTGGAAAATAAAATATTATTTAAAATTATTCTTGTATTAATATATATTTAATTATCATTTAAACACCTATTTTATCATAAGATAAAGTTTCCATCTTTTTCTAAAATTACAAGATTAAAAGTTACATTAAATTACCATGAGTTTCAAATAAATCAATTAATACTTTTATTAGGATATATTCACTAGAATAACACAAATAAAATTCACACTCATTATAACTATAAAGACGAATAATAAATACTTGAGGTGTATTTTGAAAAATATACAATAGTACTTTTTACATAAAACCCCCTCAAGTTTTATAAATTACAATAAGGCCCCTAACAAATATTGAACTTCAACTTACCTTCTTTTAATCTGACTCGGGTTAGAGTCTGACTATTTCTGACTTGAATATGATTCAAGTCAATCTATATTCTTTAATATTCCAACTCAATATGAATACATGAATCCCTGAATTCAGTTAACAATCTATATAACTTGACTGAACCGAACCATGGATATATTCCTTTTACATGTTTCCCAGTATTCCATTTACATGACTCTACGGTTATAACCGTTTTTTGATATCATGGTTTCGGTCAGTCGGTTAATCAATCTTACAATCAATACAATTTTACAAGATAACAATACAAATAAGACATCGCGGGGTTTAAGGGGTAGATTGGTACGGAAGGTGTTAAAGGTGGCACGAGGTGGTCAGATTAAGACACCTAACCTGAATCCCATTGCTGTTGTACCGTGGCATAACGGTTCCTTATATTATACGTGCCTTAGTCTCTGGCAAGTGAGACTCCCCTCCTATACACTGGCATCCTTCTGTACTAACCTACAAACAACAGCGTTAACATAATATTACAACAACAGCTTACACTTTAAAAATGTATCTTCTTATTCTGTCTTCTCTACTCTCCTCTTACCTTTAGGACTTACCGAGCGATCTGTTCGCTGACGACATTCTATTTCTCTCTTCTTTGAATGTCGTCAGGTGACCTGGACCCGGCAGAAGTTGAGCCAACCCAAGAAGACTTGGAGAAATTTGCCGAAGACCCTGCAGTATAATTTCATTGTACACTTTTCTTTTCAGTACTTTCCATTTCCTGTTATGCCACTGTTTAGGCATCTTTATTTCAGTTGTATTTTCCTTTCCATGTATTGTACAAAGAATGTTAATAAATAAAAGTTGCTGTTCTTTTTAATACTCTTGTCTCTTGTGTATTTATTTTATATTTCTTAGATACGCTTAGCGTATGTACTTCTGAGTACATACGTAGCGGACCTCGTCGCGTCTCCTTCGCCGTACATTGGGAAGCGGGGCGTGACAAAGACCAGTACCAACAAGGCAGATTTGCTTTATCCAACAGCTGGAGGGTAACGCCGCCACAAAAGCACGAACCCAAAGCCGCAAGAGCAGAACCAGATCCACATCAATCTTGGAAGCGGATTCGCACCTGTTACATGATTACGATATTAAAAGAAGAGCCCGAGGACATAGATGAGCTCCCTTGGTGCTTCGAAAACAATGACAATGAGGTAATCTCAGAATTTCCACCGGCTCCGAAAGAACTGGAAGATGGCATACATACCACTGCAGATAACCTCAAGAAAATTGAGTTGGGATCGGCAGATGATCCGCGACCGACATTCGCCAGCGAGCTGCTATCTGAAGAAAGGGTGGCTGCGTTAAAGGACGTGCTTCTACAGCATAAAGATTGCTTCGCGTGGAACTATTCCGAGATGCCGGAATTAGATCCGGAGATTGCTGTGCATAAATTAGCAATATCCCCGGATATCAAGCCAGTCAAGCAGGCGCCGAGAAGGATGCGGCTCGAGCTTGAGATGAGCATCAACGCCGAAGTCAAGAAGCTGATCGATTCTGGATTTATCCAAGAAGTCCAATATCCCGACTGGATCGCCAACAATGTCCCGGTAATGAAGAAAAATGGGACGGTGCGCATATGCGTGGATTTCAGGGATCTCAATAAAGCCTGCCCGAAGGACGATTTCCCAGTACCGGTAACCGAGCTAATGATAGATAACACGTCCACTCACGAGGTTTTCTCCTTTATGGACGGTTCATCAGGGTACAATCAGATAAAGATGCATCCCAAAGACCAGAAGCACACCGCTTTCCGGACCCCTTTGGGTATATTCTGCTACAAGGTTATGCCCTTTGGTCTAAAGAACGCCGGTGCTACCTATCAAAGGGCCATGACAAAGATCTTCGATAATCTCATACATGAAATCGTCGAGTGCTATATTGATGACCTCGTAGTGAAGAGCATGTCATACGAAGAGCATTTAGAGCATCTGAAGACTGTATTTCAACGCCTTCGGCAATATAATTTGAGGATGAATCCCCTCAAATGCGCGTTCGGAGTCTCCTCGGGTAAATTCCTGGGATTCATCATCCGACACCGAGGTATCGAAATAGATCCATCTAAGATCAAGGCAATCATGGAAATGCCTCCGCCAAGAACCCTCAAACAGTTGCGGTCTCTCCAAGGGAAGCCCGCATACATCCGGCAGTTTATCGCCAATCTTTCAGGCAAGTGCCGTCCTTACAGCCACCTGATGAAGAAGGGAACTCCATTCGTTTGGGATCACAAATGCCAAGGCGCACTGGACGAGATCAAGCAGTACTTGCAGAACCCTCCAGTGTTGGCTGCGCCAGTCAAGGGAAAGCCTCTCATTCTTTATACAACTGCCCTAGAAGGTTCTTTAGGCGCATTATGGGCCCAAGAAGACGACCAAGGGAAGGAGAGAGCGCTCTACTATTTAAGCCGAGTTCTTTTGGGGGAAGAAAGAAATTACTCCCCGATCGAAAAACATTGCCTGGCGTCAATCTTTGCGATAACAAAACTCAGGCACTATGCATTGGCACATGAAGTCCGTCTCATATCAAAGATGGACCCCCTAAAATATCTAATGTCAAAGGCCATATTGACAGGGAGGCTCGCTAAATGGGCCCTGCTCCTGATGGAGTTTTCAATAACATATCGGCCTCTTAAGGCAGTGAAAGGCCAAGCCATTGCCGACTTCCTTGCTGAGCATCCAGTACCTGCCGATTCTCCTCTGAACTGCGATTTGCCGGACGAACATGCATTTGATGCTATCGGCGGCGGTGATACCCGATGGGAACTCTATTTTGATGGAGCATCTTCCATGAAGAAGCGCAAACAATGTACCCCCATAATCAAATCGGGAGTAGGCCTCATCTTCGTGACCCCACAAGGAGGGATAATGCGCTTTGCTTTCTCCTTAATGGAATCAAGGACGAACAATGAAGCCGAATACGAAGCTTTGATAGCGGGCCTCGAGATCGCCATTGACACGGGAATTGAAGACCTCCTTATATACGGGGATTCTCAACTGGTCGTTAGTCAAGTAAATGGTGACTACCAAACGTGCAAACCGGAGTTGGTGAAGTACGGCGAAAGGGTGCAACAACTATTGACCCAAATTCCTTCCTATACTTTGGAAAGCATACCACGCGCGGAAAACAGCAAAGCGGACGCGTTAGCTAAGCTCGCTAAAGAATTGGCTGACGAGAACCTCGATGACGTCAAAATCATGGTACAAAACCGTCGAGTGCTCGCCCCAGCAGAAATATCTCCCGAATCATACGAAGAAAAAGAAGCGACTGAGCAGACGACCCTACAAATAAAAGACCGTGAGAAGGCTGAGGACTGGAGGGAAGTCTTCATAGACTACTTTAAGTCCCATCGAATCCCCGAAGAAGCGTCCTCAAGACATCAGCTCATGAAACGAGCTCTATCTTTCGTTTTCGTCAATGATACTCTGTATAAGAGGTCGTTTGATTCTCTGTGGCTGAGATGTTTAGGACCTGACGAAGCAGAAAGAGTCGTTCAAGAGGTTCATGACGGAATCTGTGGTTCTCATCAAGCAGGCCCGAAGATGAAGTTAAAAATTAAACGGATGGGTAACTACTGGCCCACGATGATCCAGGACTGCCTCGAATATGCGAAGCAATGCCACTCATGCCAAATCCACGGGGATTTCTTCCACCAACATCCGAATCCACTACATCCGACGGTGGCTAGCTGGCCATTCGAAATGTGGGGGACTGACATAGTCGGCCCCATCGAACCAGCATTGTTCCGGGGACATCGTTTCATCCTGGCGACGACTGATTACTTCTCCAAATGGGCGGAAGCAGTACCGCTAAGGGAAGTGAGGACGGAGAATATCCTCCACTTTTTCAAAACGCACGTCATTTATCGGTTCGGAACTCCACGGCGGATTATCTCCGATAACGGGCCAGCCTACAGAAGCCATAAAATTAGCCGCTTCGCGCAACAGTATAATATAGACTGGAGATACTCCTCAGTTTATAATCCACGAGCTAACGGTCTGGCCGAGGCCTTCAATAAGACCTTGACAAAGATCATAAAAAAGACGGTGTCCCGAAATAAGAGAGACTGGCACGAGAGGCTGCAAGAGGCCCTTTGGACCTATCGAACTACGTTCAAGACGGCCACGAACACAACGCCGTACGCGTTGGTATTTGGGACGGAAGCAGTACTCCCCCTCGAGATAGAGTTACCCTCTCTACGAGTGGCAGTTCACTACGAGCTGACGGACGAAGAAAATGCTCACCTTCGGCTTGAGGAGCTTGATGCCCTCGATGAAACCCGGCTCATAGCGCAACAAAATCTGGAGGCCTACAAAGCAAAGATGACTCGCTCGTACGAAAGATTGACCAGGCCAAGGACATTCCGCCAAGGCGAACTCGTACTAGTGGTCAAAAGACCTATGATCCCCAATCGTGCCAAGCGGGGAAAATTTGAGCCAAACTATGAAGGCCCGTACATCATAGACAGGGTCTACCAGGGTGGAGCCTATCTACTCATGGACATGCACGGTAAAAGGCCTTTCAGGCCAATAAACGGCCGCTTCCTAAAGAAATACTACGCTTAATGAGCCACAGCCTAGGTCAATGATAGATGAAGACAACTATGTCCGCTCGCTATCTTCCTAAACTCAGACTTTATAAGCAGTAGCCGGCCTTCCCCGGAACGGACCGAAACGTCCTTAAACTAACGACGGACCGAAACGTCCCTAAACTACTACCGCAGCATCCTTAGGCTGACGAGATAAAGAAAAAAGAAAAAAATATAATAAATAAAAACGGTATATCCATCAGCAAAAAGGGCACGGATGAAAACCCGAAAGGGCTCCGTGAGTAAAAACAGCAGGGCTACCGGCGAGTGTTCGTGAAAACCCGAAAGGGCGCAACCTCGTAAAAAAAATAATAAGAATAAAATAAAAAGAATTAAAAAAAAACGGTATGTCCATAAGCAAGAAGGGCACGAATGAAAACCCGACAGCGCTCCGTGAGTAAAAACAGCAGGGCTACCGGCGAGTGTTTGTGAAAACCCGAAAGGGCGCAATCTCGTTAAAGGACACTTGCGGGATCCTCACGACCTTGCAAGGAGAAACCACCCGCGTGAGATCCTTACGACTCACAAGGGAGCAACACACTTAGGAATTCTCACAATTCCTAAGGAGAAAATACACTTGCGAGATCCCCACGACTCGTAAGGAGAATTCTCTTATGGGACCCTCACGGCTCATAAGATTTGAAAGTCTTAAGTTACAGAGACCTAAACCTGTGCTTAAGAAAAATCCCCCATACCCTTCGACATTGCCCTACAAGTGGCTCAATACTGACCCTTGTATACAATCCACGGGCGCGAATAAACATTTCCCCAGCAAAGTCCCACCCGTGACTAGGGATATGTCTATATGGTGAGCAACCCTTGTAAGTCCTCTCGACCTATAAGGAGAAAGCTCTCTTGTAGGATCCTTACGATTTGCAGAGGAACATACACTTAGGAATCCTCACGATTCCTAGGGAGAAAATACACCTACAAGATCCTCACGACTTGTAGGGAGAAGTACCTTTGTGAGACCCTTACGGCTCATGAAGCCAAAAGCCTTAGTCGACAGGACCCTAACCCTGTTTGCTAAGCCACCTCTGTTCAATATCGACAGAGGTAAATGATGATTCGCTCCTGGCAATATCCCAGTGGTAGCGATGCTGATGCCGAAAGAGGCGTCTAAAACCCAAGCTTGCGGCGAAAAGGCTAGCAAGCCACACATGCCTACGAAATAGCCGAAATGATGGGGCAACTTGCAGCAAGTAAAAATGTATGCATGAAAAATAGCCGAAATGATGGGGCAACTCGCAATAAAAAGCAGCGAGTAGAAAATAAATAAATAGCCGAAATGATTGGGCACCGCAAAAAATAGCCGAAATGATGAGGCAATCGCGACCTTCGCGATATAAAAGCTGAAATGATAGAGCATCGCGGAAAGAGAAATAAAATAAATTTAAAAAAAAGAGTTTTAATTTATGCCCTACAGGTGATGTTCCATCACACCCTGTATACAATCCAAGGGCGTAAACAAAAAAAAATATCGTCCTCCCCCTCAGGTTTCATCAGAAGAAGAAGTTAAATCTCGATGGGCCAAAGGAGACCTGGAGATCGTCTCAACACTCGTCTCGTAACAACGGACACAACTCTAAGCTAAGCGGAACAGCGGAAACTCCCAGTTCCATGGTTCGGCGATATACATATCACCAACAGTCAAACCTCTATTCCGTGAAATGCGGATACAATCAGCAAAATTCCTGGTTACGTGGAACGCGGACAACGTCACTCTTTGACCCCGCAGAAAACGTCCAGAGCGGATCCTGGTCCTCGCAGAGCACGGTAGTGAACCCGTGTGAAGCATCCAGAGCGGAGCCTAGTCCTCACCGAGCACGGCAGTGAACCCGTGTGAAGCATCTAGTGCAAAATTCCTGGTTACGTGGAACGTGGATAACGTCACTCTTTGACCCCGTGGAAAACGTCCAGAGCGGATCCTGGTCCTCGCAGAGCACGGCAGTGAACCCGTGTGAAGCATCCAGAGCGGAGCCTAGTTCTCGCCGAGCACGGCAGTGAACCCGTGTGAAGCATCTAGTGCAAAATTCTTGGTTACGTGGAACGCGGATAACGTCACTCTTTGACCCCGTGGAAAATGTCCAGAGCGGATCCTAGTCCTCGCAGAGCACGGCAGTGAACCCGTGTGAAGCATCCAGAGCGGAGCCTAGTCCTCGCCGAGCACGGCAGTGAACCCGTATGAAGCATCTAGTGCAAAATTCCTGGTTACGTGGAACGCGGATAACGTCACTCTTTGACCCCGTGGAAAACGTCCAGAGCGGATCCTAGTCCTCGCAGAGCACGGCAGTGAACCCGTGTAAAGCATCCAGAGCGGAGCCTAGTCCTCGCCGAGCACGGCAGTGAACCCGTGTGAAGCATCTAGTGCAAAATTCCTGGTTATGTGGAACGCGGATAACGTCACTCTTTGACCCCGCGGAAAACGCCCAGAGCGGAGCCTGGTCCTCGCCAAGCACGGCAGTGAACCCGTGTGAAGCATCCAGAGCAAACACCGGACTGTGGAGTCTTTAAAATCCACGGACTATGATGTCCTTAACCTCGACCGTAATGTCTTAAAACTAACGATCAACCACCCCGATTCCCTACGGATTCTGCCTTGGTTTAAGGGTACATCTCTTCACTCCTTTGATACCTGGCGTTGTAATTCCTCAACGTCTTCAAAGAGGTGACGGGTCCCTGCAACCAAACATCGGACTGTGGAGTCCTTAAATCCACGGACCATGAGGTCCTTAACCTTGACCGTGATGTCTTAAAACTAACATCGGACTGTGGAGTCCTTAAATCCACGGACTATGAGGTCCTTAACCTTGACCGTGATGTCTTAAAACTAACATCGGACTGTGGAGTCCTTAAATCCACGGACTATGAGGTCCTTAACCTTGACCGAGATGTCTTAAAACTAACATCGGACTGTGGAGTCCTTAAATCCACGGACTATGAGGTCCTTAACCTTGACCGTGATGTCTTAAAACTAACATCGGACTGTGGAGTCCCTAAATCCACGGACTATGAGGTCCTTAACCTTGACCGTGATGTCTTAAAACTAACATCGGACTGTGGAGTCCCTAAATCCATGGACTATGAGGTCCTTAACCTTGACCGAGATGTCTTAAAACTAACATCGGACTGTGGAGTCCTTAAATCCACGGACTATGATGTCCTTAACCTTGACCGCGACGTCTTTAAACTACGATGCCTTGAGCAACCCCCGACCCCGTGAAACACGAATAAGGGTGACCACATCCAGCACTTGCAGGTCCTCACGACCTGTAAGGAAGAAAAACTCTCTGGTGAGATCCTTACGACTCTCAAGGGAAAACCCGCTTAAGAATCCTCATGATTCTTAAGAAGAACTTACACCAATGGGATCCTTTTGACCCATGGGGAGAAAAACTCTTTATGAGACCCTCGTGACTCATAAGGCGCAAAAGTCTTAAGAAACAGATCTTAACCCTGAATCCTAAGCCATCGCTGCCCTGCAAGGAGATCAAGATAAATTGTCCGCAAAACACATTCAACAAAATGGAGACGCACCATTGAGAAGAAAAATGTATCTTTTATTCATAAATCAAAATGGATACAAACTACAAGTCATGAAAGAACAAAAGAAGATACTCTCATCTATGAGTATATACAAGAAGGAAGGAAAAGATACAAATGTTTCAAGCCGGCGGGCGAATTAGCAGCTCGGTCAGCTCATCCTGCTTTTGTTGGGCCACGGCCTCATAATTTAAGATCGCCAGAAGACGGGCCTCCGCCTGAGCCTGCTGGGCTTGATACGAAGCGAGCCGGCCTTCAAGCTCTTTCTCGGTGGCCTTATGAGCCTCGACCCTCTCATGAGTGAACGTATCAGCTTTATCAAGAGTCACCACCTCCCTGATTGGGGATATAGTATTGAGGTAGATCCGATTTAGTGGTCGGCAGCTTCTTCGGACCAAATCCAAAGGGGTCTTTGACGTTGGCAAACTTTGGAGCTGTTTTCGACATGACGTCCTCACGAAGGAAACAAGCAATGAAGCTCTTGAAGGTAACACCCTGCTCTTCGGATTCGGTGAACAATCGATCGAAGATACCTAGCGCCTTGATCAAACTGGGACGCTTGTGGCGAACGGCATTCTCAACAGACAAGCCGTCAACCGGTGCAGGCTCGGGCTCGAAGACATACTCGTCGGGAGGCAACAACTCCTCATACAGTGCACCCCTGATTGGCAATCCCGAGATTTCATAAAATTCTGCCAGAGAAATCGAAACCTCGCGATCTCCTAAAATAAAAGTGTTGGTGGGGAGATTCCATTGATTCAAGAACGCCCTAACCCACCAGACATGCGGGGACTTATAATGGAAGAGTGACGCGTATATTGCCTGATAAAGCCCGACCTTCTGCAGTCGTGCACGATGGGCAGAAAGAATGTAGCGAGCCCAGAGAAGGTAGCCCGTAGGGTGTCGAGGAGTGAGCCCTATCTTATAAATTTGCCCCCACGGGTGGGCATCACCCTGGCAAATATGTCGCCCCAAGATATCTATAGCCGGGATCGGATGGTTCGGGATACCGGTCGTCGAAGGCTCGAGCCTCCCCGTTGGAGTCCAGTTGGGCATCTCCACAGCAAAAACCGTCCTCGGAGGATCCATCGGCAAAAATGGGAAAGTGGGCTCTGTCGGTACTGCGCAAAGGAAACTCTGACGACCCTGGATGATATGACTGTACCAAGATCCCCATAGGAGTAAGTTGGTACAGTTCGGGTCATGAGCCCTGATCATCGCCATCGCTTCCTCATCAGATGGTGACTGAGGAAAAGCAGCCTCCGAGCGAGCAAAAGGAAAGCATGGAACGGAAGCCATCACACCTGAAACAAAATAAAAGAAAACTATTAAGAGTGGAGCCAGCAATATGTATATATATATATCTACACACACATATGGGCATAGATATATGAAGACAGTTGAAGAAGGCGACAGAGGACTTGTTTGGTAGGACCATTGGCTACAAAACATATGGGCCCCATAGATTCGGGATGACGGCTCGCTAATAATGAGGCCAAGCAGTTATAGTAAAACAAAGGGAATATCCTCATTTAATAAAAGAGTGGGTTTCAAGTAACCCTACATATCCCCCCCCTAGAGGACAAATCTGCCTTGGGCTCTACAACAGATCAAACGAGATCATGGGAATTAAATTCCCACAGAAAACATCATTATAAACTTCTGTTCCATTAATTAAAGAATGACAACCTAAGGGCAAAGAGACCCTAAGAAGCCTCCATGGGAAGAACTCAGTCCTTCATAGGAATCAAATTCCTTATTAAGAAAAGAGAATTAAATTCCCAAAGGCATTTTTTCTGTAAACGGAGTTAAACTCCATGGATCATCGTCTAAGCCCTAAGAGATCTACAGTTTGAAGGTTAGGTGGTTTTCTGTTCTTATGGAAAAACTTGAAGAAAAAATGGGTTCTCTGTTGAAAAAGGGTAAAAACCCTTGTTTTGGATTTAAAATCCAAAGGAATGTGAAAGTTCACTGTTTGTCCAAGAACATTACCTGAGGAAAAGGGTCACTTGAACAGAGTTAAACTCTGAAGATGGTTTCAAGACAGAGAACTAAGCTCTGGAAGAAGAGAATAAAATTCTCAGAAAAAATGTTTGCAAGGAAGAAGATGAGCAAAGTGGAGGCGTCTCTGAAATGACCCCAATATTTATAGGAGGTGATGGAAACGCTTCATCTCCCCAAATCCCTAGAGGAATCCAACGGTCACAAAAAGTGACAGCGTTGCACTCACGTGCAAACACGTGAGAACAACGCTGTGGGGGCATTTGTTTCCTGATTTAAAATCAGGAAAGCCTACGGAAGAGGCTTCAAAAAAGGGTCGCGTGCTCACATGTGACCAGCAGTCACGTGTTGGCACATGACATTTAAAAGAAGCGGCAAAGGCAGATTCAGTTTCCTGACTACATCAAAGAAAAGGGCTTCAGAAAGGGTCACGTGCTCCCACGTGACCAGGGTCACGTGTTGGCACGTGACGGTTGAATAGCTGCTAGAAAACAGAGCGCAGAAATGAGAGGGAGGCTTGTTTCAGGGGGTCACGTGCCTACACGTGACCAAGGGTCACGTGCCTACACGTGACCAAGGGTCACGTGGCCACACGTGACCGGCTTTCAAAGCCTATCTGTTAACAGAATTAAATTCTGAGAAAAGATCTCTCAGGTCTTTCCAAAAGGGAAAAGAATTATCTGGAACCGTTGGATTAAAAATCCAAAGGTGATTAAATATCACCTATCTATGGAAAAATCTTGAACTTGGAAAGATTTCCCCTTAAAATCTAACTAAAATAACAAAGGAAAATCTCTGGATTTAAAATCCAATGGTGAATAAAATTCACCTAATAATCCAAAGGTCCAAATGAATGATGAATGCAAATCAAATCTCTAATGAATACAAATCAGATCCCTCAATGAATGATTCATCGAAACTAATTGATTCTGCTCCTTTTCCTATAAATAGGAGCCAATGGAAACAGAGATGAGAGAGAGATCGATATACAGAGAGAAAAAAGAAAAAAGAGAGAGAGCCTTGAGACTTTGGGAGAATTTGATCTTCTGCAAAAAGAAAACCCTAGATAAGAAAGGGAAGGCTTTTGAAAGAAAAAGAGAATTTAATTCTCAAAAAGAGTTTAACTCTTATATTAAAAAGAAAAACTTGGTTCTCTCTTTAGTGGAGGATCTGCAAAGTGCACATCTCCCCATGAATTGAGAATTTAATTCTCATTGGGTTGAGATCCTGCCATGCAGATCCAAAACATAGGGAGGGAATGGAAGTTTGAGAATTTAATTCTCATATAACTATAGGAATTTAATTCCTTTAAAATAAAATTAGGGTTTAACCCTATATTATAGGAATTTAATTCCTTCGAAATGAACAGAACCAGGGTTTAACCCTAGTTAAGAAATTAAATCCGTCAAAATGATAGGAATTTAGTTCCTCATATGAATGGGAATTCAATTTTCACAGAAGACAAGTTAGAGTTCAACTCCATCTAAGAATATAATCCTTCAAAAGAAAAGCGGGAATTTAATTCCTCTAAACTTATTGCTAGGGTGTAACCCTATGAAGAATTTGATTCTTAAAAAGATAAACACATCTTCAAACAAACATAGTCACGTGCTACCACATGACCCTTGTAAAGAGCCACCGCTAAAACTTTGAGGCAATGCCTCATGTGCTTCACGTGACCCCCAAAGCGCGCAAAGAAAAAGCAAAGGAAAAGAAGCTCTGGGGCGCCCTCACGTGCTACCACGTGATCCCTTGGCTGAAGCTTCAACGGACAAGCACTAAGATGCCCATCACGTGACAGCACATGATGCTCCAAAGTATTCAATGCTTTTGACAGAATAAAATAAAGGGAGGGTGCCCCCATGTGCTACCACGTGACCCCTCTTGCCTTAGTGTTTAACACTAAATTGGAACCCCTAAATCCAGTGTTAAACACTGTTTTGCCTTAGTGTTCAACACTAATTAAAGAGCTTTCTTGCAGTGTTTAATACTGAATTTCTTAGTGTTTAACACTAAATTAAATCTCTGTTAACAGAGTTTAACATTAATTTTCTTGGTGTTCGACACCAAATTAAAATCTCCGTCACCAGTGTTTAAGACTAATTATCTTAGTGTTTAACACTAATTTGAGATCTCTGTTGCTAGTGTCTAACACTGATTTGTTTTAGTGTTTAACACTAATTTGAACCCCCTGTTGCTAGTGTTTAACACTAACTTCAGCCCAATTGGCTAAATATCCAGAGGCAAAGCCTCTCCTCTAATGGACCAACAGAGGGCCAATATCCTAAACATGATTGGACTTAGCCCAAGCTGGCCATAAGTCCTCAATTCAAATTCAACTGAGCCAATGGGCTCATAATATAATTAATTGGTCTTGGTTCCAAATTGGGCCAAAGATTATTTAATCTACCTCGATTTAAGGGTACATCTCTTCACTCCTTTGATACGTGGCGTTGTAATTCCTCAACGTCTTCAAAGAGGTGACGGGTTCCGATGACCACATATTGATACGGACTGTGAGGTCCTTAAACTCATGGACTATGAGGTCCTTAACCTTGACCGTGATATCTTAAAACTAACAACGGACTGTGGAGTCCCTAAATCCACGGACTATGAGGTCCTTAACCTTGACCGGGATGTCTTAAAACTAACTACGGACTGTGGAGTCCTTAAATCTACGGACTATGAGGTCTTTAACCTTGACCGCAACGTCTTAAAACTAACATTGGACCGCAATGTCCTTAAATTACCCATGGACCGCAATGTCCTTAAACTACCTATTGACCGCAATGTCGCTAAACTAACAGAGCCCCCCTTTATTGCTCTCTTGTTGGATCTAAACGATCCCGTTAAGTTGATTTTAGTCTAAAAACTAGACTAACGTATCCTTAACAAACGTTTAAGATCTTAGTCTCAAATGAGGCTAACGTATCCTTAAACACAAACCCCCAAACCCAAATCTAAGATAATACGGATTTGGACTAGTCCACGCCCTACGGGCGACGACATAACTCAGTCTCCGTATACAATCCACGGGCAACCAAACACAAAATAAACACACACGACACGAAGTGATTATCTGGAGAAGGAGAAAGTTGTTACCGCAATACGGTAGCGTAATTAACTGCAGGGGCTTGCGCCTGCAGGGAAGAGCGTCCCCACAATCAAAAAACCCCTCAAGCGAGGGGGAATCTGATGAAGTCTGCTACATCGGACGCATCCGTTTAAACCTTCGATACATGGTGCCATAAATCAACTTGGCATCTTCGGAGAGGTAGACGGATAGCACCAATTAGCATCTGCCCCGAATCTCAGGCAAGACAGTCCATGTCTCGGCCGCCATTCGGAGGGGAACACATGCCAAGATCGGTCTTGTAGGCAGTACGGAATGCCCATAGTGCATCAATCAATTTTGATGACCAATCTTTACGGTTTTTGGAAACCGTTTTCTCTAAAATTTGTTTAATCTGCCTATTCGAAACCTCGGCTTACCCACAAGTTTACGGGTGATAAGGTGTTGACAGTTTGTGAGTAATGGAGTATTTGCGCATTAAGGACTTAAAAGTCCTATTACAGAAGTGAGATCCATTATCACTTATAATCGCTCGAGGATGCCCAAACCGAGAAAAGATGTTTTCTTTAAGAAATCAGACCATAACCTTGTTGTCATTCGTTCGGCTGGGCACAGCCTTGACCCATTTTGACACATAGTCAACAGTCAGTAGAATATACATATTCCCAAAGGAATTGGGAAATAGTCCCATGAAGTCTATTCCACAAACATCAAAAATATCAACAACCAAAATTGGTTGGAGCGGCATTTCGTTTCTCCGAGATATCCGGCCCAAGTGTTGGCACCGAGAGCATGTCTTGCAGTATTCATATGCATCTTTAAAAAGTCGTGGCCAGTAGAAGCCACACTGCAAGATTTTTTCTGCTGTCTTCTTGGGGCCAAAATTCCCTCCACACGCTTGATCGTGGTAAAAAGACGGCACACTCTTAAACTCGTTTTCGGGGACACACCGATGAATGATTTGGTCGGAACAATATTTAAAGAGATACGGTTCATCCCAGTAAAAATGTTTTACTTGGGACAGGAATCGGAGTATCCTGATTCGACCAATCTTTTGGTATCAGTCTGGTGGCCAAATAGTTTACTATATCAGCGAACCAAGGTTCATATGACACGGTTAAGAGTTGCTCATCGGGAAAAATGTCTTTAATAGGAATTTCGAGTGTAGACGAAGAAAGAAGTGGTGAAAGGTGGTCGACAACTACATTTTCACATCCTCTCTTGTCTCTTATGACAAGATCAAATTCTTGTAGCAAGAGGATCTAACGTATTAGCCGGGATTTAGCATCCTTCTTCGCGAAAAGATGGCGAAGAGCTGAGTGGTCCGTGTAAACAATCACTGGAGAGCCGATTAAATAGGGCCTGAATTTTTCGAGTGCAAACACAACGGCTAAAAATTCTTTTTCTGTTGTTGTGTAATTCAATTGGGCCTCATTTAATGTTCGGCTAGCGTAATAAATTACGTGCGGCATCTTATTTATGTGCTGTCCAAGGACAGCACCAATGACGAAATCAGATGCATCGCACATAATTTCAAATGGATGCATCCAGTCGGGAGATGAAAGAATGGACGCAGAAATAAGTGAGTGTTTCAATGACTCGAACGCTTTCATGCAGGTTGAGTCAAAATCAAAAGTTGTGTCCTTAGCTAATAAAAGAGTCAAGGGTCTAGCTATCTTGCTAAAATCCTAGATGAACCGTCTATAAAAATCGGTATGGCCAAGGAAGGCTCGGATGTCTTTGACGCATTTAGGAGGAGGAAGATTGGAAATGACTTCAATCTTGGCTTTATCAACCTCAATGCCGTTTTGCGTGATGACATGTCCTAAGACAATACCCTCTCGTACCATAAAGTGGCATTTCTCCCAATTTAAACTGAGGTTCTTATCCCTACAGCGGGTAAGAACTGCGTCTAAGTGTAACAAACACTCATCGAAGGAGTCGCCGAAAATGGAGAAATCATCCATAAAAATTTCCAAAAATTTCTTCACCATGTCTGAAAAGATTCCCATTATACACCGCTGGAAAGTAGCGGGTGCATTGCATAACCCAAATGGCATGCGACGGTAAGCGAATGTACCGAAGGGACAAGTAAATGTGGTCTTGTCTTGATCCTTTTCGGTGATGGGAACTTGATTATAGCCGGAGTATCCATCCAAAAAGCAATAAAATTCATGCCCAGCCAATCGTTCAAGTATTTGGTCAATAAAAGGTAACGGAAAGTAGTCTTTCCTTATCGTGGCGTTGAGTTTTCTATAGTCGATGCAAACTCACCACCCAGTTTGGGTGCGAGTAGGTATTAACTCATTCGCCTCATTGGTTATGACCGTTATGCCCAATTTCTTTGGGACAATATGAATGAGGCTAACCCACTAGCTATCAGAGATAGGGTAAATGATACCGCTATCAAGACATTTGACAATCTCCTTTTTGACAACCTCTTTCATTATGGGGTTGAGGCGTCTTTGTGGATCCCTTACTGGCTTGGCATCATCCATCATATGTATATGATGTTCAACTATGAGGGGACTAATCCCCTTGATGTCCGCCATAGTCCAGCCAAAAGCTTGCCGGTTATTTTGTAAGACCATTAAAAGGGCTTTCTCTTGCTCGAGAGCTAGAGATGCCGATATGTTAACAGGAAGGTTCTCATTCTCACATAGGTAAGCATATTTAAGGTGAGACGGCAACAGCTTGAGTTCGAGTTTCGGAGGTGAAACAATTGAAGGTAAAATTGATGAAACTGTCTCGAACTCGAAGGATTCCAACAATGGTTCAAATCGAGTGTAAGCAACCGAGTCGGATGGTTAAACTAACTCATCCGAAAAATCAAAGGACTCAAACTCGGGTGGTGAGTCTACAAAATCGTCCAAAAAAGTGAAACACTCGTAATCGTTGTCCGGTGTAAAGCTGTGTCAGATTCTAGGAGGAACGCACTAGTGGCGTCAAAACTGCTGTGATCGAACAGAAATTTTTCGAGCTCACAGTCCTCCTGCGTGATCTCGTGGATCGAGCAAACATCAAGTATACTAGCATTAGGCTTGGAGGGCTGATTCCCCAACTTAAAAATGTTGATTTCAATTGTCATATTTCCAAAAGATAGGTTCATCGAACCATTTTGACAATTGATCACCGCATTAGAAGTCGTAAGGAATGGTCGACCGAGTATCACCGGAATTTGACTCCGGGGGTTAGCTACAGGCTGTGTATCCATAACAATGAAATCAACGGGGAAAATGAAATCCCTTACTTTAATTAACACATCCTCTAACTCACCCCTAGGATGGGTGATGGATCGGTCGGCCATTTGGAGAGTACAATGTGTGGGTTTAAGCTCTCCAATGCCTAATTGCTCGTATACTGAATAGGGTAGCAAATTAACACTAGCACCAATATCTAAAAGTGCTCGATTGATGTTCTTATCCCCAATTGTTATTGAAATTGTAGGACAGTCGGGGTCCTTATGTTTTTGGGGTAAAGGTTGGATAAGAGCATCACTTACAGCACTAGCCACAAAAACATTCTTGGGTACTTATGACTTCCTCTTCTTGGTGCATAAGTCCTTTAAGATTTTAGCGTAAGAAGGCACTTGTTGGATTGCATCCAAGAGAGGTATGTTAATGCTAACCTGTTTGAATAACTCCAAAATCTTCTCCATTTGTGGAGTTGGTTTATTGGATCTCAACCTGTTTGGAAATGGAATATTTTGAAAATTTGTTGAGTCCAATGTTTGTGGAGTAGATTGCGGAGTTGGAACGGATCCCAGTGTTGGTGTGTTCGTGAAGTGAGATGTGGGTCCGTTCGAATTAGAAGAAGTGGAGCCTTGTGAAGAATGAAGAATAGGCTCTGAAGAAGATGAAGATTAAGAAGATGAAGAAGAAGCACCGGCAGGGGTGTCATCACTATTAATACCCACATTATTGTGTAACACTCTTCCAGATCTCAACGTGGTCACAGCATTTACATTATGATTTTGTTGTTCATAAGCAACATGTGCGTTGTGTGTGTGACCGGGATTTGGCAATGGTTGAGACGGAAGCTTTCCCTTTTCTCGCTCGTTCAACGCAACATTTAGTTGTGCAATTTAGGCCTCGATTGATTTGATACTCTGATCATGTGAAGCACTGTTTTGCACCAAAGATTGAATGGAAGTCTCCAACCTTGCTGCGGATTGTGTAGATTGTTTTAAAAATGCATCCAAACTTCGTTCTAGCGAGGAAACCTTATCATTATTCGGTTGAACAAAATTGTTTTGAGGATAAGAGTTGTTGGGTACAAAATTGTTCATTTGGTTTGGGTAAGGTTGGGGTTGGAAAGGTTGTTGATATTGAGTTTGTTGAGGTGCTTGTTGTTGTGGAGGAGGAGGCCTTTGAAAGTTGTTATTGCCTTGGAATTGTTGTTGATTTTGATTCCAAGCAAAATTTGGGTGACTCCTCCAACCGGGATTATAAGTCGAAGAGTATGGATCATTTCTTTGTCTTTGCTGAAAGGCAGCATTGACTTGATCTTGTCCTTGAACAGGTGGA
Organism: Agapanthus africanus; assembly: GCA_030015575.1. Lineage (NCBI taxonomy): Eukaryota > Viridiplantae > Streptophyta > Magnoliopsida > Asparagales > Amaryllidaceae > Agapanthus > Agapanthus africanus. The sequence continues at coordinate 142,048,589 of CM057338.1, forward strand.
TTGTAAGGATGCTCTTCAGTAAGATGGGAAGGATCAGAATAACAAGCGCAAACTGTGCGTGGGGGTAAGGTAGGGGCAGGAGAAGGCGATGAGAATTTGCTCTCAATTGCTTCTAGCTTTTTCGTAAGTGCGGCCATTTCGGCCTTCATTGCAATGGACATATCAAGTTGATGTATGCATGCCCTAGACTGACCTGATGAAGTAGATGAGGTGGTCTTAGTGCTTTCCAACTGAAGTGTTTGTTCAGCAAGATCGTCGAGAAATTGCCAAGGTTTCTCGCTAGATTTTGTAAGAAAGTGACCTTGACAAATGGTTTCCAACAACTGCTTAGTTGCTGGGTTCAGTCCTTCGTATAAAGTTTAGCAAAGTTTCCAATTCTCGATACCGTGGTAAGGGCATTGAACAAGTAGGTCTTTAAATCTTTCAAAACACTTCCAAAAAGATTTGGAAGGAAGCTGGGAAAATTGGATAATTTCATTGCGAATTCTCGCGGTCTTGTGGTGTGGATAAAACTGTTTTAGAAAAGCCTTAACAAACTCTTCCCAATTCTTTATCGAGTGTGATGCTGTGCTATATAACCATTTTTCGGCTAGGTCACACAATGTGAATGGAATGACACGTAGCCTTATAGCATCATCAGAAAGTTGTGTGGTCTTCATCATTGCGCAAACATTCTGGAATTTGTTAATGAAGATGTAGGCATCTTCGAATTCCAGCCCGTGAAATTTGGGCAACATATTGATGAAGTGGGGTTTAATCTCAAAGTTATCCCCATTAGCCGGTGGAAGTGAAAGACAAGTGGGAAGTGCGGTGCGGATAGGGTAGAAAAGATCCTGGAGCGCGATTCGTTAGGGTGCTTCAACAGGTGGGTGTGATGGGTTATTCGCACCTAGTGGAGGTGGAATCAGTCCCGCGGGTAAGAGGTTGTTAGGATTGAATGCCGACATCTCCTTAGAAGACGAAGAATATGATGATGAAGGTAAAGAAGTGGATGGAATTTCGACTTCGGAGTCGAAAGCGTCGTCAGTCGGCACTAACAAGACACGTACTAAACGGGCACTAGTGTCCCTAGTCCAACTGGACATACACTAAAAAGGTGTAGTGTAGTTAAAAAGTAAAAACAGAAGGTGGGGGTAAGAAAACGTCAATGGAAGGAAAGTGGGTGCAAGTGGGGTGCAATGGATTTCTTAGCGACAAGTGGCAAGTTTTTGTAAAAAAAATTTTGTTTTGTGTTTTTTTTTATAAGGAGCTTTTTGCAAAAAGATTTTTATAAGAAGCTTAGACACAATCATAATATGCACAATCAAGCCTAGATATAGGGTCTCCTAGGTCAACTAGACTGCTCCTAACTGTTCCAAAGGGCAAGTTGTGAGATCCTCAAATTGCTTCTTCACCGCCAATTGTGGCCAGGTAAGCACAAGTAAAGACAGGAGGGATCCGCTCAAGAATCACCGTGAAACGGGCCTTTTAAAATTGCCTTTCCCCACTTGTCTAGCCTAGGCACCACAAAGTCTGGTTTAGATAAACGATCGATACCTACAACTATTCCTTTGTCCTATTGAGCGCGACAGTCCTTATAGGCTGAGTCTAATCTTTTTTAATTAACTCGATGGTCAATGCAAAATGCTTTTTGTGATTTTTGGAGTCCTACGAAGGGTAATAAAATCCCCACCCAATCTGGATTGGTGTTAAAGCCCCTTAAAGTCAGTTTTAAAAGATGCAAAGCAGTAAACACACAAACACTTGCCAATTTTTTTTTATTTTATTGCGGCGCAAAGAATTCTGCACAAGATCAAGTTATTGGAGAAGGGAGAGATGTTTTTGCGCAAAGAACCCTACGGGAAAAATTTTCAGAGGAGATCAGGGGGTTACAGAGAAGAAAAGAAAGCTTACAGAGGAGATTTGGTCTGCTGAGGTTAGCAGACCGCGGCGGTTCCACGGTCAGAAGTGCCTAACTGCGGCGGTTCCGCGGTTGACTTGGCGGTTCAGTTCCCAAAAATTCTTCTGTTTCTCTGTTCTGATTTTCCTCTGTCTGTTCAGATCTGATGTTAGCTGTTTTGCTTACTGGAATTTTCCAGATCTGAATCCGTTCGTCTCTTCGATCCTGCACAATTCAAACAAAAACCCTTCAAAAAATAACAAGATGATAATTTTTTTATTTTTTTCAGTTTTTATGATTTTTCAATTTTTATATTAACCCGAAATTACAAGAAGAAAATAACTACGCCATCCCGGCAACGGCGCCATTTGATTGGTGTGAATTTTTGTGCTTGTGCTTTTAAAAGATAAATCAAAGAATAGTTAACCGCAATCAAGAACGACGTCGCTTGGTGTTACGTCCCGCTTCCCAGAGTGCGTTAAGATAGGCACGTAACAGAGTCAACCATGCTACCTGTGGATAGGAAAAATCCCTCCACAGTCATATTACGGCTGTAGAGATATCAAGAACAGGAAAGTAAATAAACTATCTAGTATATGTTCATGACCCAGAATAAACGAGTCAAGAAATAATATGCGGAAGCAATAAATCCAAGTAACAATAACATCTGGAAAGTAAGGAAATAACTAACTGGATACTAACAGGATCCTCACTGCTCGGCCTGACGGCGGAAATACTCTTGATCAGTCTGCGACAAAGGTAGAGGATCTGGGCCATGCAAAACCCAGACGTCAGTGCGTCATAATATCAATAATTCTAATCAAGCAGGATGTGATGAAATATGCAGGCATGAAGTATGAACAGTAACAAGTCATCAGTAACAAGTAAGCAGTAACATGAATATAGATCAGTGTACAGGATAAAAACATGTGAAGTGCAGTGAGTAATCTAAACTGTGCTATAGGGTTATCTACTCTAAAATCATTCGAAATCAATTAATTTAATTCTCATTGTAACCCATCGGTCAATGCCCCGTTCATTCCCCATGGGACCACGGTAAAATGATGTAATAGACTGTGAGTTTATGTCCCGTTCATTCCCCACGGGACCACGGTAAAATGATGTAATAGCCCTTTGAGTTACGTTCAGCTACATTCTTGATTTCCCCATACCCCCAAGTCATGTGTGTAAGTCAGGTATCTATAAATCTGAGACTAACGCCAACACAGGATCAAGCAGGAACATGTTTGTCTGTATAGACAACAGGAAATGTCCGTAGGGACAACAGGTCAAGATTGTCGGCATTAGTAACAAAATCAGGTAACATGTCAAGCTGTGGTATATCAGGTCATGTCAGGTAGTGTAAATGTATCAAGTCATGTCAAGTAGTGATGTATCAGGTATCAAGTCAAGCAGTGGTATATCAGGTCATGACAGATAGTGCACATATGTCAAGCGGATGCTCATACTAAAACTGTAGCAAGTACGGATGCACGGTAAAGCATAGATGCACAAATATTTTGTCAGGGGTTACATCATGACTATGTAGGATGCACAATTATCAAGCATGGTGCACTAATACAACAGTAACATGAAATAAGATGGTCTCGGCGTGCAACTAGATATGTAATAAACCGTACGGATACAGACGGATACTATAAAACTGTAAATCGGTAAAATTTGCTGAATATTAAAACATAAGCACTATTATTTATTAAATAGATATTGATATAATAATATTAACATGGATAAAATATTCAAATCGATTAATAACTATAAAAGTGGTATTGATTAACCATGCACAAGAAAGTTCTGTTCAGAAATTCAGCGTCACCCTGATTTGTAAAATAGCTTAAAATAACAAACGTTCTCCAAAAGAGACGTTTCTTATACCAAAACAAAGATAATTCAATAAGGTTTTCATTTTTATAAGTATAAGTATCTCAGATTGTCTCTACAAAAATCTATGAACATTCGAAATTGAAAGTTTGCTGCTGGAATTTTCCTGAACAGCAGTTTAGAGATATTTTCATTTGCATTTTACGTTATTTAACAATTTATTTTGCAATTAAATATTTCATAGAGTTATAGTATTCTGAGTTAGCTTCATAACGAACTAAAGAACTACTAATGATTTTTCTATGATTTATAATGAATTTTATAAAGTAAGGTGTACAGTAAATTTCAGATTTGTCGTATCCGCTTTTCAACGACGTTTCATGTGTAAACTATAATATTTTCAAATGTATAACATTATAAAATGCAGATTATAAACTAATTAAGGATAATAATAAGAAATATTACGACGATATATATATTTTAAATGATATGGATGCAAACGGGTATCACATAATCGTAAAATGATAAACTAACAAGTGCGGAACATATAACTAAGTAATATGAAATGTAACTATTCAATTTGATGCAGTATACGATAGTATAGTACGTAACAAGATAAATTTTCATGACCTAGATCTGAAATGATATGAATGGATGCAAACGGAATATCGAAAAGTTATAAAACTAAACATGGGGTGCATGATTTTAAATACAGGTATTCCATTTGTTAAAATAGATGCGTCTAAAGTAATGTAGCATGTAATTAAGATTGGTTTGCATGCTCTAGATCTGAAATGCACTATACAAATGTAAACGGAACGTCGAAAGGCTGTAATATGAAACATGCGATACTTGATTTAAAATACAGGTGTGATATTTATTTAAATAGGTATATAATGAGTTATATAGCATGTAGCAAGATTAACTTTCCTAGACGGAACAAGAACAGATGTGTACGGAACGTCCTTCGTCGGCGAAATGTCGCGACGCGCGCACGGTACACGGAACGGTTCCAAACAACGCACGAGGGTGATCACGCAAGCCAGGTACGTTCACTGGATCACTCGGATCGTCAGCGACGAGCACGGCTCCGGCGGTGATCACCGGAATCAAGAAACAAGATCAAGAAAAAGAAAGAAGAAAGAAGAAGAAGAAGTAAGAAGAAGAGCCTGTGTATTAAATAAGGAAAGAAAAAATTAAATAAATAAAATATATATATATATATATATATATATATATGCAGAGGGGAGAGAGAGAGAGAAAGGGGTTGTTAGTTTATTAGGAAATTAGTTTAGATTTAAATTTTAAAAAATATTTTATTAGTTAACTAAATTTTAATTTGTATCAATTTATAAAATTAATATTATATAAATAAAATTTGATATTCTGGTAAATACAAATATTTTCCAAAACATGCCCGGGTTGGGTCTAAAATTCAGTTTTAAAATACGAAAAATATACATATCGACCAAAATAAAAAATGAATGTACGGATAACGAAAAATGTATACCCCCAAGAACGGATGCACGTACGTGCGCGTAGCCATCCAAACAAGTCCTTTTCACTGAACGAGACGAGAACAAGATGCGCGGATGCTACGACAGGGTCAGAGGTATCAAGCAGGCCATGCTAGATATTTTTAAAATATTTTATTTGACTTTAAATATTATATTAAAAATGCAGATGCCAGATAAAATGCTAGTATGCTGTAAAAATGAAAATGCACGAATCCATGTAACAGGTCAGGATAAATCATAAATATGAATCAAGATAGGTTTCAAGCAAGCGGGTCGGGTAAAATGCAAATACAAATGTCAAAATACTATTCGCACCCAAAACACAGTAAACCAAGAAACTACCATAAATAAGTAAATACTTGAACTAGAATTGGTATAAATGAACTAGGGTATTACATTATACCCAACTACAAAAGAATTTCGTCCTCGAAATTCCCAAGACAAGAAAAGGTAAACTACACGAATCTACAGGAATAGGTGTCGAAAGTTTTGTCGAATTTCTTCTTCTCATTCCCAAGTCGATTCTCCATGCGAGCGATTTCCACAAGAAATAAGTACGAGAGGGATAACCTTGTTATTAAGGACCTTTTCTCTTCGATCAACAATCGACATCGGTCGTTCCTCAAAGGTTAAATCCTCTCTTACAGTCAGCTCCGAATGATCCAGCACGTGTGCTTCATCTCGAACATACTTACGGAGTTGAGATACATGAAACACGTCATGAACATTTGCCAAAAATTATGGTAACGCCAATCGATAAGGCATTTCTCCAACACGCTCCAAAATCTCGAAAGGCCCCACGAATCGAGGACTAAGCTTGCCTCGACTCCCGAAACGAATCACTCCTCTAGTAGGTGATATCTTTAAGAATACCAGATTACCAACAGCAAACTCTAGAGGTCTTCTCGATGTATCGGCCCAACACTTCTGCCGACCTTGTGCTGCTTTCATATAATTCCGGATAGTATTAACTTTCTCTACGGTTTGCACGATCAAATCCAGTCCCAACAATCTTCGTTCTCCAACATCGTCCCAACAAACATGTGAGCGGCACTTGCGACCATACAATACTTCGAATGGAGCCATCTGAATAGTCGCTTAAAAGCTGTTGTTGTACGAAAACTCCACCAAGTGTAGATGATCCTCCTACGAACCCTTGAAATCCAACATGCAAGCACTCAACATATCTTCAAGATTTTGGATTGTTCTCTCCGACTGGCCATCTGTCTGAGGATGATAAGATGTGCTAAACTTCAATCGCGTCCCTAAACTTTCCTATAAACTCCTCCAGAAGTGCGATAAGAATCGGGTGTCACGGTCGGACACGATGCTTACAGATACTCCATGCAATCTCACAATCTCCTGTATATACCGTTCTGCTAACGCTTCTGTTGACTGACCAACTCGAAACGGTATGAAGTGAGCTGCCTTGGTCAATCGATCAACAATCACCCAAACAGCATTGTTGCCCTTTGGACTCCGCGGTAAAGCTGTCACGAAATCCATGGTTATATGTTCCCACTTCCATTGAGGAATCGGAAGTGGTTGCAATAAACCAGCAACCCTTTGATGTTCAGCCTTAACTTGCTGACACACCAAGCACTTTGCTACAAAACGAGCAATCTCCCTTTTCATGCCTTCCCACCAGAAATGATGTCGTAGATCACGGTACATCTTCGTGCCTCCTAGATGTACGGAATACGCGGAACTGTGTGCCTCCTTCATAACTTTTTCTCGAATATCTCCTTTCGGCACACTGTAATGACCCCAAAATCTTTATACATTTGTATTATCCCTCTTCAATAATATACCGTATTTATTTGTACTTGGTATTTTCCTTTTTCTATTAAATTTATTATTATTTTATTCCTCAATCTATTATGTATTTTTTTTCTAGGTACAATTTCTTTTTCTTATATTTAAGTTTTTAACTTCTCATTCTTATTTAACCCAAATCCATTATTTTTATTCTCTACAGCCCATCTAAAAAGCCCATTTTCTTTTTAAGCAACATCATATATTTAATTCTAATTAAATATGTGCATGAACAACCTTATAGCTCATTGGTTAAGTCCTTGCATTGTTATTCCATAAGTCACATGTTCAAATCCCCATTCTTGCAATTATTTTTTTTATCATTTTTTATTTTTCTCATAACCTACAAATGAGACCTTTCATTTCCAAAATAAATAGTGACCTTTCATTTCTAGTAATAATTCTCATGTTGAATGCATATATTATTATACATAATTCACCATTACACCATCTTTATTGTCCTCCTCCATCTTTTCCTTCCTCATATTTTTCTATCTCTCACTTCTTCCTCTTCACCTAGAGTCCAAGCAGAAGAACATGAAGAAGTCTTCAAGAAGGTCTCGCTACTAACGCGAGACTATCGGCGGATAGACAAGCCCGGTGACAATACCGGCTTGTGCATGTAAGTCCCTTCTCTCTTTCCTTCACTCCATCTCTTTCTTTTTCTCTTTATATTTCTCTTGTTTTATATTACCATGAAAAACATCCATTGACATATCATAGTTCCTAAATAATTAATTAAATGGATACATATATAAATAATGAACACACAAACATACACACATATATAGTTTGTAAAGTCTTTTTCATTACTCTCAATTCACATGTTAAGATTTCATAGTGACCAATTAGGATTGTATGTTTGTTGTTTTATTTTAAATCACTTTATTTAAAGTTTGTAAAAAATAAAAATAAAATGAAGTTACGAATAAATACCATGGTTTTCTTATTTCTCACATATGACATATCAATACCTTTAGTTTTAAAATAATTTTTATAAATTAATTTTTAACTCTGAAAATTTCAGGAAATTTACATATGATAGAATATATTAGTTTGTACACGCTGTAAAAATTTTAGATCGATCCGCATAACGGTTTAGGAATTACATCGTATTTATTCACTGATCGTAAAACAGAAAACTGCAGCTATCGGTCAATTTCTAGGATACATAACTTGGTATACCGGTATCCAAATTGAGCAAACTCAGGTGTTTTTGATATCTACATCGAATGATCTAGATTTTATTAGTTTTACAGTTTTACCGAAAACCTATCTAAGATAAAGAAAACTGTGTTACAATATTAAGTGACGGATCTGGACAGAATCTGTTCCGATTCGCACACTGTTTTTAAATTGGACATAACTCGAACACCCGATGTCCGTTTGTGACAAAATTTAGATGTGTAGATGCACCATTGATAGAAATATAATTTTCTGTATATTATATTACTTAGGAATGCATGAAACAACCTGATATAGGCTTTGTAATAGAATATATAGTTGCTGTCCAGAAATCTGAATTTCTGTTTTAAATGCTGATATTAAAATGATCATAACTAGAGCTTCAGAAATCCAAATCATGTGAATCTTGGTGTTTTGGATAAGTACATCGAAATACCTACAATTTTATAATAATTTTCGTAACCTGAAACCCGATAGAAATTAACTCAAACTGCGTTTTAAAAATATGTGACGGTGCCGAATAGATTCTGATCCGTTTTGTGCGACGATACGAAAACATATATATATCTCTCAAACCGGTAGTCGTATTTAGGTGAAACTGGAACTTACGCAAGCAAAACATTTAGAGACATATCTCTGTTTATATTCCGCATTCGTTCAACTTGATTAATTAGTCGTACATAATATTTCTTTTCAGCATTGTTTATGGTAGTTACTCGAATAATATACTTGACTCATTTCATGTTATTCGAACATGTATACATATTTATCTTGATCATTAAATTGTTGTATGTACATAAAGACGATAATTAAATACTTGAGTTGTATTTTGAAAAATATACAATAGTATTTTTACAATAAACCCCCTCAAGTTTTATAAATTACAATAAGGCCCTTAACAATTATTGAACTTCAACTCACTTTCTTTTAGTCTGACTCGGGTTAGAGTCTGACTATTTCTGACTTGAAAATGATTCAAGTCAATCTATATTCTTTATATTTCAACTCAAGATGAATACATGAATTCCATAATCCAGTTAACAATCTACTTGACTTAACCGAACCATGGATATTCCTTTTACATGTTTCCCAGTATTCCATTTACATGACTCTACGGTTATAACCGTTTCCTGATATCATGGTTTCGGTCAGTCAGTTAATCAATCTTACAATCAATACAATTTTACAAGATAACAATACAAACAAGACATCGCGGGGTTTAAGGGGTAGATTGGTACGGAAGGTGTTAAAGGCGGCACGAGGTGGTCAGATTAATACACCTAACCTGAATCCTATTGCTGTTGTACCGTGGCATAACGGTTCCTTGTACTACACGTGCCCTAGTCTCTGGCAAGTGAGACTCCCCTCGTATACACTGGCATTCTTCTGTACCAAGCTACAAACAACAGCGTTAACATAATATTACAACAATAGTTTACACTTTAAAAATGTTTCTTCTTATTCTGTCTTCTCTACTTCCCTCTTACCTTTGGGACTTACCGAGCGATCTGTTCGCTGACGACATTCTATTCTCTCTTCTTTGAATGTCGTCAGGTGACTTGGACCCGGCAGAAGTTGAGCCAACCCAGGAAGACTTGGAGCAATTTGCCGAAGACCCAACAGTATAATTTCATTGTACACTTTTCTTTTCAGTATTTTCCTTTTCCTGTTATGCCACTGTTTAGGCATCTTTATTTCAGTTGTATTTTCCTTTCCATGTATTGTACAAAGAATGTTAATAAATAAAAGTTGCTGTTCTTTTATACTCTTGTCTCTTGTGTATTTATTTTATATTGCTTAGATACGCTTAGTGTATGTACTTCTGAGTACATACGTAGCGGGCCTCGTCGTGTCCACTTCGCCGTACACTGAGAAGCGGGGCGTGACACACACAAACAGCTACCATATCGCAACGAACCATCTTCATGAATTAACAAGTCTGTTCGAAGTCCAGCTTCAACCTGTTCTCGAAACCTTTGCAATCTTGGGTCCTTCGACTGCGCTGCTTTAATACTCTCGATCAATGATGACTGTACTTGTAGCTGCATCAACTGTCCTGAAGAATGCAGTAGCACGATCTCCAACTCGAATCTCCGAAAGTCTTCCATAAGCTCCTTCTGTGCAGTCAACATCCGAATTGCTGGCAACCGACTAAGCGCATCCGGCACTACATTAACTTTTCCCGGATAGTACTTGAGATCAAGATCATAGTCGGCCATCAGCTCCAACCATCTATGCTGCCTCATGTTAAGCTCTTTCTGTGTGAACACATACTTTAGGCTTTTGTGATCGGTGAATACTTCGACCCTTTCGCCCAGTAAGTAGTGTCTCCAAATCTTCAAAGCGAAAATCACTGCTGCAAGCTCCAAGTCATGAGTTGGATAATTCTTCTCATGGGTCTTCAACTACCTCGATGTGTAAGCTATAACTTTCCCATGCTGCATCAAAACATATCCCAAACCTTTCCCATATGCGTCGCTGTGAATCACCAATCCTCCGGAACCGTATGGTACGGTCAAAATAGGAGCGGTTATAAATTTTTGCTTCAACGCCTCAAAAGCTGACGCACACCTATCCGTCCATACGAACGGTACTTTCTTACGCGTAAGCTTGGTTAAAGGCTCAGCCAAATGGGCAAAATTCTCCACGAACCTTCTGTAATAGCCGGCAAGTCCAAGAAAACTTCTGATCTCTGCTAAGTTCTTCGGAATCAGACAATTTTGAACTGCTGCAATCTACTCGGGATCAACGGCGATTCCATCTCCGGATATGACGTGCCCAAAAACTTCACTTCTTCAAGCCAAAACTTGCACTTGCTCATCTTTGCATATAATCTTTCTTGCCTCAATGTCTGCAGTGCGATCTTCAAGTGTTCCGCATGCTCTTCAATGCTCCTCGAGTAGACCAGAATATCATCGATGAACACCACTATAAATTGGTCCAAGAACGGTGAAAAGATTCGGTTCATCAAGTCCATAAATATCGCCGGTGCATTCGTGACTCCGAATGGCATCACTAAATACTTGTAATGTCCATACCAAGTTCAGAACGCAGTCTTGCAAATATCTTCTGATTTAACTCGGACCTGATGATATCCGGACTGAAAATCCAGCTTCGAGAATACCCTCGCACCACTAAGCTGCTCGAACAATTCGCCAATGCGAGGGATCGGGTACTTGTTCTTAATAGTCACCCGGTTTAATTCTCGATAATCGATGCACATCCTCCTTGTGCCATCTTTCTTCTTTACTAGAAGAACTGGAGCTCCTCAAGGTGAATGCTGCTGCGAATTCAACCCTTCTCTAGCAATTCGGTAACCTGCTTCTTTACTTCTTCCAACTCCACTGGTGCCATCAGATAGTACGCCTTTGAGATTGGCGCTGCACCAGGAACAAGATCGATCGCGAACTTCACATCTCGTTTTGGTGGTAAACCTGAGATGTCCTCGAACACGTCCATGAACTCTCAAACTACAGCTGGCGCTTCCTCCTTATCAACTTCTATTGATGAAAGAACATTGCTTGTCGGCCTAGCCCTAAACTCGACTAGCCCGACAGAACTGCTACTTCCAGCAAAACAAACTCCGGATGTCCGGAAATCTGGAAAATCACTTTCTTTGCCCTACAATCAATGTGAGCGTGGAAAGTGAGACCATCAATTTCCAAGACAACTTCATAACTGCCGGTATCGGTCACCAAGAAATCTGCAAAACATAAACTGGTAAGCAATGAAATGGAGAGAACCAAGGTAATAGAACGACCATGAAACAAGGAAATAAAACAAGACCAGGACTCCAAGTTACTTAAATAGACTACCGCATTGTAACCATGCTGCAGTTCACAGTTACAATCACATAACTCCGTTCAAGTCGCCCAAATCCTAATATTAGAATCAAAGGAATCGAACGGAAGAAACAATAGGGAACCAAAAGAATTTCAACTCGAGATGCAAACTTGTTTGCATATCGTCAGAACAGGGGGTCAAGAGAAAGATATGATTCAAGAATAATGATAACAATGTGGCAGGACATGTTCCTAATCACGGATTTTCTGATTCGTGTATTGGGTCCAATACCCAACTACAAAAGAATCAAACCCGATTAACCTAAATCCTATGGCTCTGATACCAAACAAACACTGTCACGTCCCGCTTCCCAGAGTGCGCTAAGATAGGCACGTGACAGAGCCAACCATGCTACCTGTGGATAGGAAAAATCCCTCCACAGTCACATTACGGCTGTAGAGATATCAAGAACGGGAAAGTAAATAAACTATCTAGTATATGTCCATGAGCCAGAATAAACGAGTCAAGAAATAATATGCGGAAGCAATAAATCCAAGTAACAATAACATCTGGAAAGTAAGGAAATAACTAACTGGATGCTAACAGGATCCTCACTGCTCGGCCTGACGGCGGAAATACTCTTGATCAGCCTGCGACAAAGGTAGAGGATCTGGGCCATGCAAAACCCAGACATCAGTGCGCCATAATATCAATAATTCTAAGCAAGCAGGATGTGATGAAATATGCAGGCATGAAATATGAACAGTAACAAGTCATCAGTAACAAATAAGCAGTAACATGAATATAGATCAGTGTAGAGGATATAAACATGTGAAGTGCTGTAGGTAATCTAAACTGTGCTATAGGGTTATCTACTCTAAAGTCATTCGAAATCAATTAATGTAATTCTCATCGTAACCCATCGGTCAATGCCCCGTTCATTCCCCACGGGACCATGGTAAAATGATGTAATAGACTGTGAGTCTATGTCCCGTTCATTCCCCACGGGACCACGGTAAAATGATGTAATAGCCCTTTGAGTTACGTTCAGCTACATTCTTGATTTTCCCATACCCCCAAGTCATGTGTGTAAGTCAGGTATCTATAAATCTGAGACTAACGCTAACACAGGATCAAGCAGGAACATGTTTGTCTGTATAGACAACAGGAAATGTCCGTAGGGACAACATGTCAAGATTGTCGGCATTAGTAACAAAATCAGGTAACATGTCAAGCTGTGGTATATCAGGTCATGTCAGGTAGTGTAAATGTATCAAGTCATGTCAAGTAGTGATGTATCAGGTATCAAGTCAAGCAGTGGTATATCAGGTCATGACAGATAGTGCACATATGTCAAGCGGATGCTCATACTAAAACTGTAGCAAGTACGGATGCACGGTAAAGCATAGATGCACAAATATTTTGTCAGGGGTTACATCATGACTATGTAGGATGCACAATTATCAAGCATGGTGCACTAATACAACAGTAACATGAAATAAGATGGTCTCGGCGTGCAACTAGATATGTAATAAACCGTACGGATACAGACGGATACTATAAAACTGTAAATCGGTAAAATTTGCTGAATATTAAAACATAAGCACTATTATTTATTAAATAGATATTGATATAATAATATTAACATGGATAACATATTCAAATCGATTAATAACTATAAAAGTGGTATTGATTAACCATGCACAAGAAAGTTCCGTTCAAAAATTCAGCGTCACCCTGATTTTTAAAATAGCTTAAAATAATAAAATTTCTCCAAAAGAGACGTGTCTTATACCAAAACAAAGATAATTCAATAAGGTTTTCATTTTTATAAGTATAAGCATCTCAGGTTGTCCCTACAAAATTCTATGAACATTCGAAATTGAAAGTTTGCTGCTGGAATTTCCCTGGACAGCAGTTTAGAGATATTTTCATTTGCATTTTACGTTATTTAAAAATTTATTTTGCAATTAAATATTTCATAGAGTTATAGTATTCTGAGTTAGCTTCATAACGAACTAAAGAACGTATACTAATGATTTTTCTATGATTTATAATGAATTTTATAAAGTAAGGTGTACAGTAAATTTCAGATTTGTCGTATCCGCTTTTCAACGACGTTTCATGTGTAAACTATAATATTTTCAAATGTATAACATTATAAAATGCAGATTATAAACTAATTAAGCATAATAATAAGAAATATTACGACGATATATATATTTTAAATGATATGGATGCAAACGGGTATCACATAATCGTAAAATGATAAACTAACAAGTGCGGAACATATAACTAAGCAATATGAAATGTAACTATTCAATTTGATACGGTATACGATAGTATAGTACATAACAAGATAAGTTTTCATGACCTGGATCTGAAATAATATGAATGGATGCAAACGGAATATCGAAAAGTTATAAAACTAAACATGGGGTGCATGATTTTAAATACAGGTATTCCATTTGTTAAAATAGATGCGTCTAAAGTAATGTAGCATGTAATTAAGATTGGTTTGCATGCTCTAGATCTGAAATGCACTATACAAATGTAAACGGAACGTCGAAAGGCTGTAATATGAAACATGCGATGCTTGATTTAAAACACAGGTGTGATATTTATTTAAATAGGTATATAATGAGTTATATAGCATGTAGCAAGATTAACTTGCCTAGACGGAACAAGAACGGATGTGTACGGAACGTCCTTCGTCGGCGAAATGTCGCGACGCGCGCACGGTACATGGAACGGTTCCAAACAACGCACGAGGGTGATCACGCAAGCCAGGTACGTTCACTGGATCACTCAGATCGTCAGCGACGAGCACGGCTCCGGCGGTGATCACCGGAATCAAGAAACAAGATCAAAAAAAAAGAAAGAAGGAAGAAGAAGAAGAAGTAAGAAGAAGAGGCTGTGTATTAAATAAGGAAAGAAAAAATTAAATAAATAAAATATATATATATATATATATATATATATATATATATATATATGCAGAGGAGAGAGAGAGAGAAAGTGGTTGTTAGTTTATTAGTAAATTAGTTTAGATTTAAATTTAAAAAAAAATCTTTTATTAGTTAACTAAATTTTAATTTGTATCAATTTATAAAATTAATATTATATAAATAAAATTTGATATTCTGGTAAATACAAACATAGTCCAAAACATGCCCGGGTCGGGTCTAAAATTCAGTTTTAAAATACGAAAAATATACATATCGACCAAAATAAAAAATGAATGTCCGGATAACGAAAAATGCACACCCCCAAGAACGGATGCACGTACGTGCGCGTAGCCATCCAAACAAGTCCGTTTCACTGAACGAGACGAGAACAAGATGCGTAGATGCTACGACAGGGTCAGGGGTATCAAGCAGGCCATGCTAGATATTTTTAAAATATTTTACTTGATTTTAAATGTTATATTAAAAATGCAGATGCCATATAAAATGCCAATATGCAGTAAAAATGAAAATGCACGAATCTATGTAACAGGTAAGGATAAATCATAAACATGAATCAAGATCGGTTTCAAGAAAGCGGGCAGGGTAAAATGCAAATACAAATGTCAAAATATTATTCGCACCCAAAACACAGTAAACCAAGAAACTACCATAAATAAGTAAATACTTGAACTGGAATTGGTATAAATGGACTAGGGTATTACACTTGGTAGCTAGCCGGTTGAGTACGGGTCGGTCCACAGGGATTTTGTGTATTTTCTATTTGTTCTAACGAGTTAATTCCAATTGTGATAGGATTGATTATCACTAAAAACTGAATTGAGTTTGATTAGGATTAAAACCTTGCTAGGGTTAGGTTTAGATTAAGTTTGGAAAGTCTATATGTCTCACCGTTTTCTATGCCCTAATTAAGAACTGTTTAGGTGTTGCGGTAATATTTAACAAAGGGGATTAGTACGATCGGGAAGAAACTAGGTTTCTTCCTCTAGGTCCTTGTCCGTCCTTTCTTAACTCTTACCCTAACCTCCATGGAAAACATACACAACCGGTCTTAAACTACGGTATCACCGTTACCTCTTGGGATATGATGCCGTAGTGAGCGGTGTGTGTATGTATGCATAGAGTTCTATTTAAAATGTATGACGGGCAAGAAAGGGGTGAAAGATTTTCATCTCTCAAATATTTCCTATTCCTAACCCTAACAAGTGAGGAACTACTCACTCATTAGGGAATTGATAACAAGAGACCTTTTTTGTTTGTTTTTAATGACCTAATTATCTAAACTACGACAAATAATTAAAATTTATAACTAGGGCAGATAAATAAAATTTATACTAGGGCAGAAAAGAAAATTAAACTAAGGCATAGAAAGAAAACTTACTTTTTATTTGATGCACTCTTCAAACATTACAAGAATTAAAATTCTGAATTTAGGAATTAAAAAGAGGCATGCTCCGAAAAGAGCTATAGGGTTCCTATTTATAGATTATAGAAACCCTAGGGTTTACATCTGATCCCTATCTACATTTACAAAACTACCCTGAGAAGCCTAGTCAACGCACCACCACCACCGTCAAATTTGCACCGACACGTGCTCATCACGGCCGCGGATCCACGGCCATATGCCTTGTTTGGCCGCGGATCCGCAGCCATATTAGAGGCTCTTGGGCTGAAATCTTCTGGGCTGCTTCCTGTTGCATTTTAATTCTGGTTTCTTCACTTGGTTCTTCAGAATGTCTTCTAATTTCTTCCAGATTTCCACAGTGCATAATGTTGTGGACTTTTACCGTTTGCTTCATGTTGAGTCTTGAATCTTGTGCTGCCTTTGTGCAATCGAACTGTTTGCCGATCTTCGTTTGTTCCTCAAACTGTAGGCGGCATGATAAAGATTCTTCTGTTTGTTAGTCGTAGTCTCACTTTTGTAGCGTCTTTTCATCATTTTCACTGTTTTGTTCCGAGAACCTGTAAGCTGCAACTATGTAGCAGATATGGATCAAAAGCACCCATTTATTTGTAAAATGAATAAGAATGAGAAATATAATAATGCAAAATTATGATCTGAACAGTGCCTCTTGGCGAGTGCTTTGATCCTTAGAGCGGGAGGGGCCGTAAGAGGCCTACTAAGGACGGGCCGAGCAGGGTTATTGCGCGGTGCCTCTTGGCGAGGGCTTTGATCCTTAAGGACGGGCCGAGCAGGGTTGCTGCCCGGTGCCTCTTGGTGAGGGCTTAGATCCCTGGCGTTGTGGGGTAGGGAACTACCAGCCAGGGATAGCCGAGTAGGGAAGCTGCTCGGCTGCCTCTTAGTGAGGGTTTAGATCCCTGGCGTTTTAGGGTAAGGAACTACCGGCCAGGGATAACCGAGCAAGGGCGGGCCCGGTTGCCTCTTGGCGAGGACTTTGATCCTTAAGGAAGGACCGAGCAAGGTCGCTGCTCGGTTGCCTCTTGGCGAGGGCTTTGATCCTTAGCGCTGGAGGGGCCATAAGAGGCCTACTAAGGACGGGCCGAACAGGGTTACTGCGTGGTGCCTCTTGGCGAGGGCTTTGATCCTTAAGGACGGGTCGAGCAGCGTTGCTGCCTGGTGCCTCTTGGCGAGGGCTTAGATCCCTGGCGTTGTGGGGTAGGGAACTACCAGCCAGGGATAGCCGAGCAGGGAAGCTGCTCGGCTGCCTCTTAGATCCATGGCGTTGTGAGGTAGGGAACTACCAGTCGGGGATAGCCGAGAAGGGTAGCCGCTGGGCTGCCTCTTAGTAAGGGCTTTGATCCTTAGCGTGGGAGGGGACGTACGAGGCCTGCTAAGGATGGAACGAGCAGTGAAGCTGCTCAGTTGCCTCTTGACGAGGGCTTAGATCTCTGGCGTTGTGGGGTAGAGAACTACCAGCCAGGGATAGCCTCTCGGAGGCCATGCGAAGTCCAGCCAGCAGGGCCTCGTATTCTGCCGCGTTGTTTGAGGCCTTGAACCCGAGCTTTAGAAAATACTCCATTTCTGCCTCGTTCGAGCCTTAAATGATGAGGCCGGCTCCACAGCCCTCCTCGGTCGAGGACCCGTCGACATAAATAATCCACTCAGGGACTAAGTCAGGTCCCCCCTCGATCGAGGGCTGAGCCGTGAAGGTCGGCGTGTACTCCAGTTCCTTACTGGGGATGGTGCATTCGACGATAAAATCGACCGGGGCCTGTGCTTTGATAGCCTGCCTCGGGCGGTATTTTATGTCAAATTGGGACAGCTCCCACCTCCACTTCTCTAAGCGGCCCGAGGATTCGGGTGACGCGAGGATAGCCCCCAGCGGGCGCTCGGTAAGAACGAGGATGGTGTGCGCTTAGAAGTAGTGTCGTAGCTTCCTTGAGGCCATAATGAGCACTAAAACGATCTTCTCTATGGTTGGGTACCTCGTTTCTGCGTCTTTGAAGACATGGCTCACGTAGTACACCGGCTTCTGCACTCCGTCGACCTCTCGAACGAGCACTGAGCCTGCTGCTTGGTCGGATACCGCCAGATACAGTGATAGCTTGTCTCTTTCAACTGGTCGGATGAGCAGCGGTGGCGTCGCAAGGTGCCTCTTTAATTGGTCAAAGGCGGTCCGGCACTCCTCTGACCACTCGAACCTCGGGATCTTCCCTAGAGCTTTGAAGAATGGGAGGCACTTCTTCCCAAACCTCGACATGAAACGACTCAGAGCGGCTACCCGCCCTGTTAGTCGCATGATCTCGACGTTGGTCTTGGGTGCGGTCATGTTGAGAATAGCGTCGATTTTTTCTGGGTTAGCCTCGATCCCACGGTGGGTGACCATGAAACCGAGGAACTTTCCCCCGGTGACCCCGAATGCGCACTTGACGGGGTTCGGTTTCATCTTGAACTTGCGGAGTACCTCGAAGGCCTCGCCCAGGTCCTTGGCATGGTCGGTCGATGAGACTGATTTGACGAGCATATCGTCGACGTAAACTTCCATGTTCCTGCCGATCTGTGGCTTGAACATGCGGTTGACCAATCGTTGGTACGTAGCTCCGGAGTTCTTAAGGCCGAAGGGCATCACCTTGTAGCAGTATACCCCCCGGTCTGTTGTGAATGCGGTAAGATCTTCGTCCGCCGGATTCATACGGATCTGATTGTAGCCGGAGAAGGCATCCATGAAGCTCAATAGCTCATGGCTTGCCGAGTTGTCGACGAGCTGATCTATCCGAGGGAGGGGATAGTTGTCTTTGGGGCAGGCCTTGTTGAAGTCGGTGAAATCGACGCACATGCGCCACTTCCCGCTTGACTTCTTGACCAAAACTACGTTCGCCAGCCACTCCGAATAGGGTACATTCCGAATGAAGTTGGCGGCGAAGAGCCGATCCACTTCGTCTTCGATAGCCTTCTATTTGACCGGGGCGAAGCTTCGCTTTTTCTGCCTGACGGGTCGGGCCGTAGGATCAACCCTGAGCTTGTGAGATATGATTTTGGGGTCGATCCCAGGCATGTCAGCAGGCGCCCAGGCGAACACGTCGGAGTTATTCCTGAGGAAATGAACCAGGTCATCTCGCTGAGTTCCTGTCAGAAGCGATCCGATCTGGACGATCTTTTCGTCGTCCCCTTCTACCAGGGGGACCTCTGTCAGTGGTTCGACCGGGGTTCCTCTGACCTATTTTTGCTCGTCTCGAGTGTCCAGAGAACCTCTGATGTCGCCTTCACCCTCGACATCGTCAGTTGGCTGCTCAGACGAAGATGTTGCGGTAAAGCATACCTTTGCAATCCGCCGGTCTCCATAGACCCGACCTATCCCGCCCTGATCGAGAGGGAACTTCATCGCCAGGTGGTAGGTCGATATTTGGGCCCGGAGGGAGTTCAGCGTTGGGCGGCTGAGGAAGATGTTGTAGGCCGATGGGATTCTTGCTATGATGAATTCCACAGGCGTTGTTCACGTGCGGCCGGCCTTCCCCACGTTAAACTGCAGAGTGACTACCCCTTTCGCCGGGATAGAATGGTTAGTGAATCCTAAAAGAACGTAGGAGGTCGGCCTTAGGTATGCTGGGGTGAACCGCATGCGCAGAAAATTATCGTAGAAGAGAATGTCCGCCGAGATACCCGAGTTGACCAATATCCTGTGCACCTCGTATTGGTGGACCCGAGCCGTGATCACCAGAGGGTCGTTGTGGTGTAGGGATATGCCGTGGAAGTCCCCTTCGTAAAAAATGATCGGCTCGGTCTCCCTGGCCTTCTTCCTCGGGCGGCTGTCGGCCTTCACGGCCGGTGCGGGGTGCTGAGTCTCGTAGGTGCTCGACGGACCCCCCGCTGACATGACCATGATTTTTGATGAGCCTTGGTTCCTTTCGGTGAGGTTCCTTAGGTCTTCTGGCGAGGTCATTTTTGAGATGCCGTGGCTAGCCTCGCGTGCGCGACCCATCGAGGGAGGGGGTGCCGGTCATGCCTGGGAGCAGGCTATCTGACCGCCACAGCCTCGGGAGGAACATGGGTGCGACGAGACTCCGGGCGAAGCTCTCTGGCATAAGACCTCGGAGTCAAGCTAAGTGGTGCCCACCGGGTTATTGAATATGTCGACCCGGGGGGCCTACGGCTGTTGGAAACAGCGAGGCGATGATCGGTCGTGCCTGTACGGGCGGAGCCTTCTCTCCCTCTGTAGGGGCCCCGGTCCTGCGGAGGGGGACCGGCGGTCTAGGGAGCTTGCTTAGCCGTCTGGACGCGAACGAGTGCATCCACGACGGATGTAAGTCGATCTATCCGGTCGGATAGGGCGTTGTAGACGCTCGACGGAGGAGGGGATTCGTCCGCATCTCCGTTGATGGGAGGCGGCGGCTGGTGTTTGGATCGTCGCGGTGATCGCTAGCCATTGGGTTGAGATCGGAAGATGAACTTTTATTTTAGTGGAATCAATAGTTTCCCATAGACGGCGCCAGCTGACGCGACTCGGATCACGTCAAGATATTACCTTCCGTAGATCTTCTGTTGGCAACGGTAGACGGCTGAGATTAGGTTGGAGGTTGACTCCTGAAGCGTGCGGATCTCAATGGGTTTGAGGTTGTTGAGGCCAAGCTACCTACAAGGAAGTCCCGAGGTGGTTGTATCACCGAGGACCCTCCGACGATCAAGTTAGACCGGATATTCGAGCAGAGTAACGGCCTAGTGGGAGCGAAAAGACTTACTTGAACTGTCTGAAGAGGGGTTTATATAGTGGTGGCAGCAGGCAGGTAGGCACGAGAATCACGCCGGCCGTTACGCTCCCGACGTCACGCCCGCGCGATGAGCGGGATCCCCTATTAATGGCGAGACAGGCTCGCTAATGGGGGATCGTGATGGCGTGGAACGCGGGATGTGGCCGGCGGATATCTCGCGCATGGCGAGATTCGCGGAGGTGAGGCAGATGCGCCTGCGGTTGGTGCCGTTGGTCAGTCGATGGGACTGAGGAATATAAGCTCGGCGGACGGCTCGGGGACAAGCGGGAGGCCGAGGTATATTGGTTCTGCTATGGCCCGGAGGCGAGCTGAGAGGGCCGAGGGGGCCAGTTGTGCAGGGGATTCGGAGACGAGCCAATGATTGTTTGTAGGACGGGCATAGGAGCGGTCTGGTCGGCCACTGTAGGTCCTTTCTTGCAAGTTTCGGGACACGTCATCTGCCACGTGTCATGATCTGGGAGATCACCGATATCGAGCATCATCAGTATATAAACAAACGGGTTGGGCATGACAAACAATCGATGGATCATAAAACCCATACATGTCACTATTGTTTTACATATGCAAACAGTAGAAACCACCTCTAACACCATGGTCCAATATGCAGAGCCGGATATGATCCCTTGTTCTTTCATTTCCTGCTCTAATGATTCACAGCATTTGGATTTTCCTTATGACTCCATACAACCATGATCCGGTTTTACTCCGGTATGAAATGTCGGATATTTGGAACGGTTAAGTTAGTCTTGAGGACACATTTGCTTCCCTCTGACGTGCTCCAACAATACCCTTTTCTAATTTCTTTTTTGTTTTGTTTATATCTCAACACAAAATTTCAATATTTCCAAATTTCATCATAAAATCTAGTATTTTCAAATTTCACCCCCAAAAATATTGAGTTGTCTAAATTCCACCCCCAAAACCGTCAAGTTGTCCAAATTTCACCCATAAAATTTAGCATTTCCAAATTCCACCCCCAAAACCGTCAAGTTGTCCAAAATTCACCCCCAAAACCATTAAGTTATCAATAATTAAAGCTTTATTTTTACAAAAAGTTTCTTGATTTTCTTGATTTTGCTGTCAACTCTTTCTCCAAGATCATTGAGCTCAGCCTATGATGCCCTAACCACAAAGTACTTGAATTAAACCACCACTTGCATAGGAGTAACTATAACTCATATTGTTGCTTCAAGTTGTCGTAATTGCTGCGGTAAAGCTACAAAAGAGATTGATTTTATCTATTAAAATGACAAATATTGGATGAAGACGAAATGTTGTAAATTTCGCTCTCAAAAGAATTTTTAATATAAGAAAGAAGAAGATGACCACTTGAGCTGAAATTTGAACAAGTTAATGGTTATGGGGATGAAATTTGGAAATAATAGATCTTGGAGGTGAAATTTGGATTACTTAATGGTTTTGAGGTTGAAATTTGGACAGCTTAATGGTTTTGTGGTGAAATTTGGAAATACTAGATTTTGGGGTGAAATTTGAAAATATTAAAATTTTGGGGTTAGATATAAAAAAACCTTTCTTTTTTATTTTTTCGCGGTTTCCAGTTTGGACAACACACCGATCGATTCAGCATTCCATCTTCCGATGATCCGCCTACATTTCGCTGTCCGCTTGCTCCGCTCCGGGTCCCATCGCTCTGACAGCGACGCTCTCGCCCAGACACGTGTCCCTTTCTGTCTTTCTCTGTCAGAAACCCTAGAAATTGGGGTTTCTGCAGGTGATTGATTGCTTAAATTTCTTTAAGCTTTGAAGAAATTAACGATTCGTGATGTTGATCACTTGCTTTGGTAAAAAAGTTGGTTCCTTTGCTTGATTTGTGTAAGCTTCGTGTTGCTCTACATAATTTTTTTGGAGTAGTAAGAGAATCTTATTTTTATATTTAATTTTTGGGTGAATTTGCATGCATATTTTTCTTTTACAAAACGATGGTTTTTTCGGTCTGTTTAAATAAAAAAGAAGCCTTTTTAGAGTTTTCTCTTCTTTCATTCTTCTCTACTTTGCTTAAGACTCTTCTTTCATTCTTCTCTACTTTGCTTAAGAGGCCAACTAATAGTCATTGAAGAGAACTTGCACCTTTATTGATGCTTGCAATTTTTAACAATCCTTTTATCAAGTTATTTTAAATGTTTTAATTAACACTTTCATCATCTTCCAAGTTGAATTTTGTTTTCTTTACCACCAGAAACCACTTAGATGTAGATTTTAAGTAATCAATAGGGTAAAAAAGGTAAATTTACGTGGTAGAAATTGTCTTTGCATGTTTTTCTCCATCGTTTTAACTTTCGAAATTGTAATTTACTCCACGTAAGCCGTCAATTTAAAATCAGATCACTTCATCTTTCTTATACAGAGATAATAGATTTTAAGCAATCCATCAGCAAAAGATTAAATTTTTTGGTAGATGGACTTTTAAGCTATCTATTTGCGCTTTTTTTCTTCTCCATTTAATATGTTTATAATAAGCTATATAATCTAGAAATCTGGCTTCAATCGAATTAAATTACTTTTCTGTTCTTGTAAAGCTTAATTCAAATGGTCGGAGGAAGACCCGTAACTGAGAATTTAGAGTTTTTCTTCAGGAATCTCATGGTTGTTGATGGCATGGGAAAGATGGATGGAGTTGCCTTGAATGGGTGGAAGGACCTTCCGATGGAGCTCTTGTTGAGGATTGTTTCACTTGGGGACGATCGGACAGTCATCGTTGCATCGGGGGTGTGCACTGGTTGGAGAGATGGTATTTCTGCAGGCTTAGCGCGGCTTTGTCTTTCATGGTACAGCTCATCTTTTCTCTCTATGTTTCGCCCCATTTATGCGAAATAGATATTTATTAATGTTTACATGAGTTGATTGTGCCATCATTGCCCTGATGCTAGCTTCATCTTTTGTTGTTGTAAGGTTCCTGTAGAGAAATAAAATACAAGTAAGAGGGTTGAATGTTTTCATTGGTTTCTTCAAGGGAAAATTTATTCTCTTGTAAAGGGAATGATTGTGGATTGACGATTCTAGCTTTATGCCAACCAAAAGTCGTACAGCCCAAAGTGGCCTAAAAGACAGAACGTCTAGAACGAGAACATGAACATGGTATGCTAATAGGTTTGAAGCAAGGTATGATATGTGTTGGCTTCTTCGGAACGAACTAGAACGAAAACAGGAACATGGTATGCTGATAGGTTTGAAGCGAGGTATGATAGGAGCAGGCTTCTTTAAAAACACAGAGGTGGAACCAATATGATATGTGATGGAACACATGTTCAATTCAAAGATTTATTTATAGGTCTTTTCAAATACTCACATACTGCTTTTCATTGTTATGCAGTGAGAATGTGTTGAAGCTGTAGGTGTTGGCTATGAAATAACTACTAAAAGAATTTAAAATAAAGAGCGATCTCTTAAATTAATATGCACTAGTAATATGTTCATGTTGTAGTTGTCATTCGAAACTTCAAATTTATAGTTGTTGAACAAAACGATTCTCTGTTTTGGATTGAAAGTTCCAAAGTGGGAAACATAAGGGTTTTTTAGTTTATTGGTAAGTCAGGGATGGCCATGCATTCAGTAAAGGAATTTAAACTAACCTAGAAGGCAAGAAGGGATTAGGGTATCATAATTTCATACAACAACCTTATATTTTTTTAAATCTTTTTCGTGAGAAATTTAAAATATTTTGTGCTCCATGTGTGATTTTTCAATAAGCTTTTTTCTGGCCCTTTTTTATGTTTCCAGTGCTAGTGTATTTACAGGTTGACAAAACTTGATCAATGTGTATTTTCATAGCAAGTATCGATCAATTGGCAATCGATATTTTATTTGTTTAATAAGTTAATGAAAATATTCATTTACTAGCAAGTGATTCAAAATAATTATAAATTAACTAACAAAGATTACGGGACATGTTAGCTGGGTATATATATATAATCTTTTCTTTAATACATGTTACTTAATGGAGATGGTTAATGGATATCAGTTGCTAACAAGTCAGTTGAGGGGTTATGTGTGTTGGATGTGTTATAGATGAAGGATGTTATATGTAGCTTACCCTATATATTTTTATAGTGTGGTTTGCTGCTCTGATATGAGCAAGAGCCGTATAAAGGTTTACTTGCTTAATTTGAAGTTTGCTAGAAAATTGGGAGTTTGACTTGCATTGTACTTGTTAGCAAGGAGGCAAAGTGTGTCAAGTGTTCTTCTTTCCCTTTTCTCCATGCATCCCCCTCTGAAATCATGGATAGGTTTGATTAATCGGACTTTTAGCGATTCTGCAAGAAGAAAGAATTTATTGGATAACAGACAAATGGAAACTAAGCAAAATAAATAATTTTGTAGAATCTTATTTAGAACATAGACGAAACTCTTTAGCATGAGTGATTAATTAAGGATCCTAATAGTGCAAATCCGAAAACAAATGCTAACTGATGTTTGAATTTGCATGCTTAATAGTTTTTTAGTGATTTCTCTGTCCAGCATATAGTTGAAGTATATATTTACTGCTTGTTAGATAATCAAACAATATGCATACATGAATACCTTTTATGATTTTCCATGATTTTATCTAGTTTTTGTCATCTCGTTGTCTTTGTTTCTGTGTATGAATCTTCTATTCATAATTGGTCCCTCAACAAACCTTTTCTTGCAGGTGCAAGGTTAATATGAATGATCTTGTTTTATCGTTGGCTCCAAAGTTTTCAAAGCTTCAGGCTCTATCTTTACGTCAGAGCAAACCTCAACTTCAGGATAATGGTTTAGAAACTATTGCAAATTATTGTCATGATTTGCAAGAGTTAGACCTAAGCAAAAGCCTAAGGCTTAGCGAACACTCATTGTATGCTTTAGCTCAGGGCTGCCCTCTCCTTACCAAACTCAATATCAGTGGTTGCTCAACCTTCAGTGATTATGCCCTCGTGTATTTGGCTGGTCTCTGCAGAAATCTAAAAAACCTGAATCTGTGTGGTTGCGTGCGAGCTGCATCTGACAGAGCCTTGCAGGCAAGATCATCACCAGATTTTCAGTTTTATTTTTATGTTTGTTGTGTTTAACTTGCATATTTATCTTTTATACATACTTTCATGCAGGCTATTGCACATAATTGCAATCAGTTGCAATCATTAAATCTGGGTTGGTGTGAGGGCGTGAGCGATGAAGGAGTGATTAGTTTGGCATCAGGTTGTCCTGATCTCAGAGCTTTGGACCTGTGTGGCTGCATTCTTATAACAGGTATTTTCTCATGGAGTAGCTGATAGCAAATAGGTTTTACTGTAGTATCTGTTCCCGTTTTCTCTTACTTTCTTAATCTAAACAATTACCGATCTGTTAGGTCTATATGAGCTAGAATCAGTAATATAGGAACTGTGAGCAGTAGTTTAGGATCAAAATGAAGTTTGTAAGTTGTAGGGTTTTCTAATGTTTTTGTCCAAATCCCTTGTTTCTTTGTAGGGGACACACTGGACATACAGTATGTCTACAAATTATAAGTTGTAGGGTTTTCTATTGTTTTGCCGTTGTGGTTACGAATGCATGTGCCATTGAGGTTTTTAAATTTGTCGATGCAAAAAGTCTCATATTCAAATGCATTCAAGGATTTAGCCTTAAATATTCGTGTTTGAGAGCATCTATTTTGGATGTAATCAAGTCAATATTAATAAAAATAAACAAGATTGAGCCTGCAACTAATTGATCTATTGTGGTGAACCTTGAAGATTCAAATGCCAGAGCAGTTTGCCTCTTCCAAGTTCTTCTACATTGGGAGAAAAGTCGAGAAAGAAGGAAAATATGATAGATTTGATATAGGGAATTATGTTCAATATCACAAGTAAAGCCAATATTAAAACCAAACATCAGTAACACTTGAGATATTTTTTTGTTCATCGTTGCAGATGAGAGTGTGATTGCTTTGGCAAATGGATGCCCTCACCTGAGATCCCTAGGCTTGTATTACTGCCAGAACATAACCGATAGAGCAATGTATTCACTAGCGGCGAACAGCCAAGCTAAGAGCAAGCACGGGTTGTTGAATGCTTCGCTACAACGAAATAGCAGCAGCAACAATGAAAAGGAGGGGTTGATGAACCTCAATGTTAGCCAGTGCACTGCTTTGACCCCTAATGCTGTTCAGGCTGTGTGTGACTCGTTTCCGGCCCTACACACTTGCCCAGGCAGGCATTCGCTGATCATTAGCGGCTGCCTTAGCCTTACGTCTGTGCACTGTGCTTGTGCTGTCCAAGCTCATCACCGCGCTGGTGGGGTTACTTTCTGATGATCTCTTTTATGACAGGAGATTTGTCAGGTAAATTTCAGTTGTACAGTTGTGTTGTGATGTTGTAGAATGTGTTCTTTCTATTCGAGGGCTGTTAAAACTAGATACTGAGAAATGCAATGAGTAGTTTTCTTTCATTTGCATGATTGTTCTAAATCTATATAGATCTTCTGTCTAGTTTATAATTTGCATGGTCTTAGCCTGCTTCAGAAACTCTGGAACTATATGGGCATTTCTTGTTTACTTGGATGTTAGGAGTTTTTTTGTTGGTTCGTCTAGATTGTGGGTAGGATACATGATTATATGCTTGGTTTTAGAACTTCAGAGGCCTTTGGGCTCAGATTAGGAGTCAAACCGGTGGCTTCTCACTTGGGAAAGGAAAGTTTTACTGCAAGGGTATGCTCCTTTCGTAATAAAGCATGGTTCTAATTGATTATTCATGCGATATAGGGCTCAAGATCGAAACAAATGGGGTATATGGATGTCGAAGTATGGCCTGAGGAAGTTTAATTGTTGTTCGTTTCTACAAGTGATGGATGTTCTTGGAAAGATTAAAAGGTTGAGAGAATTATTTTTCCAGCTAGAACTAAATAAAAAATTATCGGAAAAATAATTGTTATCCGACAAATAATTTTCAAACTGTAATGGAGGCATTATCGATGGATGTCAGTTGCTCGAAATGCTCATTTGGTAGTGATACACGCTTTAATACTCCCTTTTTTCAAGCTTCCTCACTCAATGAAGGCACCAATAGTTAATTTTTGAGTTCACCAGAATTATCACGGACTCCTTTAATGCGTTGCATTCCACAAGGGATTATTTACTGCTGTGGACCTTGTGGTAGTGATAGTCTGAGTAGGCGAGGACCACGTCAGTACTTATAAGACGGGACCATAATCAATCATCTTTACTTGTTTATATAATTGTACCTGGCATCTGCCATTAGCTTGTTGTTAGAAAAGTTCCCTACTTCCTCTAGCAACCAACTAAACTTGTTGAATTACATCGGACAATATGAACAGAGATGATAGTAAATTCAATGGAGAATTTTTTGCTGGTAATTTTCCAAGGAAAAGAATTGTTTTTGTTCTTTGGAAGTTAAAACGAATCATCATGCTTGAATAATTACTTCTATACTTTATAGGGCCACCCATTCCTTCCCGAGTAATACTTTTCGTACCAGGCTGGTGGGGTTTTGATTCCCTACCAGACTTTCTATTTGGAAGGGTTGACATCATTGAAAGTGGCGTGCATCCAATAGGAAGGCTGGTGGGAAATAAAATACCCACAAGCATGGTAGGTTTGGCATTTTTCTTCCTTTAAATAATCTGCTTAGATAGGAAATTATATCAGCATGCTGCTTCCATGAACATGCAATCAATGATCCTGAACCTGATCAATAGCTAGTAAGATCTATGCTCACATGCAATCAACTCTACCTCTCTAGAGACAAATGAATAAGCTCCCATCATCGGAAGGTAGTGTCAATCCGTTGAGATCTATCTATATGTCACTTGGGTAGAAAGACACAATGCTATCGGAGTTCTTTAAACAAGACAGGGTTGACCATTACGACATCTTTGAAGCCCTAGTGCAATTTTTTGGATAAAAAAGAGGTACGAGACCTAAGTAAAATGACTGGATGTTGGGACCGGCAAGAGGGGAATATAAATAAAAAAAATTCAACTCTCCTTCAACTTGTAGTGTGGGTGCTATGGTAGAGACTCTAGGTGTTGAGGTGATGCCTTCTATTTAGGAGACACCGGACACTCAAGTCCTAAGGATTCTAGACACCACCACTGTTTTCAGACATTTGGGGGTATTCAATATTACATCATTAGAGTATGCACGTCAGGGTTTACTGCTACAAAAAATAGACACAGCAATCTAAAGGTGAGGAAGAGATGCTCCGAGAGAAATTGTCTTTGTAAACCCTATTTAGATATAGGAAGATCTCCTTCTCCAGGTGAACATACATATATGTGCCGAACCACATTAAATTCAGTGTTCATTTTCTCTTTCTTCTTTGCTGTTTGTCGAATCTAACTTCTACAATAGGAAACGGTTAAGTTTTTCCAGTACAAACTTCTTCCCTACAGGTTCCAGAACAAACTATGTATGTAGTACAAACTATGTATGTGAATTGTTGACATCTGCATCACACGATCCTCAATTTCGATGATTTAGATCAAAACTTTATTTATACGAATTCATATGTTACTGATGACGTTTCCAAGTGTATATCTTGAGTATGGTTTGCAACAAAATATCTAATATCAAGCAAGATTGCCTACAATATGATTCACACTTCAAAACGGTGATATAACATGATGACTCGATGCGAGCAACAACGTGATGCAAGCTAACTCAAGATTCAATTATGTCTCAACATAACAAGTCGGTCAAGGAAATGAAACTAATCGAAAAACCAAATTAAAGATATGAGTTGTGAGCATTGTATACATGTTTAGGGATGATCTCAAAAGGTTAGAAACCACATTTCCACTCATTCCTAATGTCCATGATGTCTTGTTCTCTTTTAGAGACGTTTAAGTCATTCGTTGGAATTCAAACTGCCAAATCAAAAGTTCAAATATCAGTTTCATGACAGAAGACTGACGTCAGTAGCATTAATCTTTTGAACTACCGACGTCACTCGTGACATCAACTCCACAATTCCAAAATATCACTTACCGGATATAGTTCGCCGACGTCTCCACAGACGTCAGATGAACAAACTTTTGTTCAACTGGTATCACCACTGACGTCAGTAGAAGGAATTTTCCTCGGGCAAACGTCACCCGTTGACGTCAGCTCGGACAGTTTGTCCTGTTATTTTGAATTTCAAATTTTGAATCGAATGGATACTTGCGCCAAATTTGTTTTTAACTTCCTCTAAACGGTCGTAAACTGTTTTATGACAGTTTTTGACAGTTATTGGCTGTCGCTATAATTTCCCATTCGATCCCTTATAAATGCTATTGAGATCTCACAACCTAGAATCAAATCATTCATTGCAAATTCTTTTGAAAGAAATCTTCTCGTTCTTCACGTTTTAACTTGTCAAAATTCTCATTTCCTCCAAAGCCTTTAACTTGTCCAAAATTTCTCAAAACAATTCTTATGCATAACCGGTGATAATCTTTGAGATCAATAGGATTGTGAGCGAGTGTTATCGTTTGTAATAAAACAATTGTAACCCACGAGAAGGGGTGCTTCTTATTTGCTCGAATTGTGTATTCGGAGTAGAAAAAGAGATCTTCCTAAAGAGACGTGGATTAGAAAGAAAAATACGGCTTTCCTATATAATCACGAGCTAGAGAGGAAGACATGTTTCTTAGGGAATCACAAGTTCGAGTGGTAGATCCTTATGAAGAGGGATTTTTGTTCTTCACATCGCTGCAAAGTGGGATTCGTGTACTTCACCAATATAGTGCAGAAATCTTGAAAAGGAGTCTTAGGCGGGGACTAGCCACAGGAGGTGGCGAACCTTAGTCAACAATTCTCAGTGTTTGTGATTACTCTTGCTCTTTAATTTTTAGTACTTGTGCATTTTAAATTTCTTTGTTTAAAACTTGTTTAAATATTTTCCGTAGAAACTTGGTAATCATTTTAATATATTAGTTGGAATTTTTAAATTTGCCATAGGACGTATAGAAGTCTTATCCACACAACCCCAACCCCAACCCCAACCCCCAACCCCCTCCCCTCTAAGGCTATTTTCATGAATAGGCAAGTAAACTTAATTAGAGGGGAACACCAAATAATTTAGTTTTATTTTTTGCTGCGGGCAGTGGTCACAGGCTCTGATATCTACCCAATATTTTATTACTGTATCATCTTTATGTAACAACATAACTACTAATTTATATAAGTTAATGGCTCGAGGTTTGTTTTTTCTTCGAGATGAAGTCCCGAGGTCTGCTAATTATCACTAGATATATATTCTCCAATATCTTTTGGGTAGGCATCCTAGCTCATTGTGTTTAGATCTACCAATACTTAGCATAGTTTTTAAAAGTTTGCAGACTTAAGTTGTCAGTTCTTGTCTTCTTCCTAATTTTTTTTTCAAAGCCAGCTCTTGAATTGGTCAAAACGTGAACTAGTTTTATATGAAGAGTAGTTAGTGAGGCTGATTCTCCATTGGCAATTCATCAACTCCAATATTAGATGTCACCATCTTTGAATGGGGAACATGGGAGCATAAACAATGAGAAAAGAGTTAAATTAAACCCCTATGCTGCATTTCTTATAATTTTCGTTCTGTTTACTCACTTCTAGTGCTTGTATGCTGGTGTTCTCATGTGATTCTTCAACCCCCCCCCCCCCCTGAATTCCTAACTTCCTTTGATTTTCTGATATTCAAGTTTCATATCTTCATCATGAAGTGTTCTGGCTCTAATTTCTTCAACAAATTGGTTGGTGATCTATAATTTAGCAATTTATTTTTTGAGTTATTATCTTCTGAAGGTGCGGTACACTTTCTTGAATGGAAACTGAAACTTTTCTGATTTGAAAGTGCCCACTTAACTTTTGATCTGAAAAAGGTGCACAAGTTGCATTGTTTTTGTACCATCTTCAACGTACTTTCATAATTTGATCACATGTGAGAGTCAGTGACAACATTGAAAACCCCCGATCTCAACTTATATACTTACCTCTGGGTTGATTTCTGTTCTTCTACAAAGAAATGATGCGCATCCCTGATCTGTTTAGATGCCCGATAAGCCTGGATCTGTTCACTGATCCAGTCACGCTCAGCACCGGGCAAACCTACGATCGACCCTTCATTGAGAAATGGCTCGCCGATGGCAACCTCATGTGCCCGGTCACAATGCAGCGGCTTCAGGATTCCTCGGTGGTCCCCAACCACACTCTTCGCCATGTCATCGATCAGTGGCTCATTTCTACAGGTTTAGGCAATATTTCGTTCTCCATCCTTGTGCAAAACCTACAATCTTCTTCAGAGAGTCATATCCGAACTAAGCTCGAGTCGCTTCACAAGATTAGGGTTTTATCGGCGGAGTCTGATACCGCACATGCTTATTTAATCCGGTTAGGCTTTTTTCGGGTTTTACTGCAGCTTTTGTTTCAATCTGATATGGATGTCGCTGAATTAGCCCTTGAATGCATTATGAGCCTCTTGCCTTCTGCAGATTTGGATTCTTTGAACATGTTCAAGAATGAAGCCTGTTTAGACCAACTAATACTTCTACTAGAGCAAGGTAATGCTAATATCCAAGATAGTTTGTGCTCTCTAATCGATTCAATTTCTTTATCTACGACAACCAGAGAACTGTGTACATATTTTGGGCAATCTCATCGGCTCTTGCAAGTGTTGGTCGCTCTTCTAGAATGCCGAACTTCAGATTCTGCAGCTAGAGCGATTGCGGGCGTTTGCGCAGTAGAAGCAAACCGTGAAAATGTAGTTAGAGCCGGTGGTATTAAGGGCCTGACAACTTATTTATTGAGCTCAAGTCGATTGAATTCTAATTCGTTACGAGTATTGGCCACACTGGAAGTTTTGTTGGAGTTGGAGATTGGTAAGAAGGTTGCAAGAAAAATTTCTAATGTGATTGATGTTTTGGTGAAGAACGTCTTTCGAGTTTCGGAAGATCAAGAAGGGAGCGAGCATGCCATTGGATCGCTTCTTTTGATTTGTGGAAGTTCGGCGTGGGCGAGGGCCGAGGCAGTGAGTTGTGGAATTCTGACACAGCTTCTTCTTTTGATTCAGAGCCCATGTAGAGTCGAGGCCAAGGCGAAAGCTAGAGCTTTGCTGAAGCTTTTCAGGTTCATGTGGGCTGAAGGAGATTGAAGAAAATGAGTGTTTCCAAAGGATGAGGAAGTATTAGATGTTTCTTCTTCTTCTTCTTCTTCTTCTCTTGGGCAGGAAGCTTTGGAGTGCTTATGGGCCTGTGTGGTACATCGGGATGTTCACTTCTTTAGGATTATGCTAAGAGTGGACCTTTTTCCCTCTATATATTATGACGTTCCAAGGTTTCAAATATCGGATGCATATCGGAAAGATGCTTCATATAGCAGATATCTTCGATGTATTGAGAGATATCGTCATATAGGTAGATATGATTTCAGTTTTATCATATCGTTAAGGGTCCCAAAACGTCGACCGATATGACCGATATTTGTTACATGTTATTATCTCCAGGAAACAGTGTGATAGTAATAAGTAATATTTGTGTGTGTTTGTGTATAGTAGAATGAAGGGAAATAATGTTAGATTATGTATATTCTAACTAATTATGCTATGTATATTGGGTCTTATGATAATCGGCATGGAATATAATTAAGCACCAACATTACTAACTGTGTGATTTCTGGGCATTTAATTATTAAAAATGTGATGTACATGAGTTTAATATTCTTATGTTTGATACTTTAAAAGGACTTGCAGTGCTGCAACAAGGAGGTGGAGATGATGATGGCAACGTTGATGGTGGTAGCTGATGTGATGACCGGTGATGGACAGATGCGATGACCGGTGACACGGGTGGTGAGCACAACGACGAGTGCGATGATACACACTGGGAGCAATGACACAATGTTTGTTGTAGCGAGGATGGGGGCGGAAATGGTGATGGCGGCGGTGTCAACAATGCTAATTGATGTAGGGATGGCTGGCAATGTAGATACTTGCGGGGATTCAAAGTGTCTCCTGTTAGGAACTATTAGATCCAACGATGAATGAACGGGTAAAACATGAGGGCCTTAAGTATATGTTGTTTTATTTATCTGTGATGTATGGTCGAGATCTAATAACAGCAGGGAAAATAGCAGTGAACAGTACCAGAAGTATCCATGCTTGTGGTGGAGTTGACAATGAATGCTATTATGGCAATGACGATGATAACAATGATGAGAGACAATGATATGAGGGTGAGGGCGGTGGTAGTGGGGTCGTGGCTGTGGCAATATCGACAGCCACAATGCTCACGGTAGCTGCCATTGCCCTTGATGGAGGCTGTTACAGAGGCGGTTGTTGCGGCGCTCATGGCTGAGGCTGTGCAATGTGATGTTGGTCTTCAAAATGGCTATATGATTTAAGCAGTCATTGGCTCTAAATATTCTCACTTTTGGGTGTAAACAGCTGTATATCTCTTTTATGGGTGAGAGATGTGATGCACAAAATATGTATTTCCTTATGGTGTGAAAGCAAGAGACGAGAGATATGAAAGAGACCGGACTTACCAGACTTGTGTTGAGCGCTTGTAACTTTCTTGATGGTAATCTAATAGGTTTCTTTTGGTGTGATTGGGCCATCTTGTATATTCGATATCGGATGAGGGGATCGAAGGCCCCAACGACAATGAAAGAAAGTCGAATACCCCTTGAATGTAGATAGAATTCCTTTAATAGGTAGAAGAATGGTGCATGAGGGAATCCTAGCTATCAAAATATCTTAGTTCATGATATGAAACTCGTTTTTTGCACATGCAAATGCACGTCGGGTGAAAAAATGAAATTATTTTATAGAGCGTGCATACAAAAACCATATTTCATTTATAATATACTTTATGTGAAAAAAGATGATCTTTTATTTATCATAATTAAGTTGTAATAAAAATTCTTATTTTATCGATTTATTATATTACTATTTTAGCAAAGTAGTTGTAAACATCTATAAAAATTGTTAAGCATCCGATAATTTTTTGTAATGATCTATTATACTTTAATAAACCATTTAAAAGGATCTTTCCCCTCTTTTTGAAAAAATGGGAAAGCCAGGAGATTTTATTTGTGAGAGAGATTGTTCGAATTTAAAAGCATTATTTGAAAATTTAAATTGGAAATGATAACATGAATAGCCTAAAGTAGGGGGAAATTCTTGAAGGGTTTTCCTTTAGTTTTATAAATTTTTTCACATAAAAGTAGAGATCATGTATACCTACACAAAATTACAAAATTAATTTTACCCCTTCAAAGAGTTTGCAATATAAGAGTTAAGATATAGATATTTTGAAAATGCAACATTTATCTCTTGAGTTTCATACACCAAGCGTGTCTAAGACGTACTTTCTGGAGTAAACTTTTCTTTTGATACCAAGAGAATCATAGGTTACAAAGGCATATCAGGAAATTTCATACAATGGTGGCTTGGAAAGTAAACCATATGTCGATTTTTCAGATGATCAGCATGTGTCATATTAACAAGCTCTATGTCCTAAACTATATGCATACCAATTTTCCATCTCGTTTGGATACTCATTGGCCAATCATTTAGTATCGTGATATTCTATTATCATAAAACCGTTAATTTTGCAATCGTCTGATCCAAAAACAAATGATATGAAATTCATATGAAAATTGATGTACACATATTTAAGGACATAACGATCTAGATGGACGGTGACAGATCGTTGAAAACATTGACAGATGGTTGACTCTTTGAGCCGGCAATATAGTAAATTCCGTACCGTACTATTTTTTTTATAATTACAACTGAAAAATGTGGAGTACTACTCCATCCCTATCTGAGAATACAATCGAAAAACAAAATACCAAAACAACCAGCGTACAAATAAATCTGTAAACAAAATATCTAACAAAAGGACAAGAGCGAGACCTACTCTCATTATCTTCCTTCAATCACAGAAAAAGAAACAAACCCCAACAAGATCTCTCATCCATCAAAAACCATTCTTATTTCCTTCCTATTCCCTGAAGAGCTTCGAAAAAACCTTTAGCAGTCACAAACTAAACCTCTCAGATCCCCGTTTAGCTCAAAAAAGAGAGTAAAATGATCCTTACACCTTCAAGTTGCAAGCTTTATCAAAAAGAAAGGATTTTTCCTCTTCGATTTCAACCAGATCTGCAAGCAAACTGCTAAAAATAGATTCTATGGATGAAAACTCAGCAGGTTTGTAAAGCTTGTGATTTTTGAGCTAATATACTTATGTGGTGCCAAAAAGTTGTGATTTTTGAGCAAACACAAGCCAAATTCACATGAATCGATCAACCAAAGGACCTAAAGGTTCAATCTTTGGAGCAATCATCCAACCGATCTGCAAACTAACTGCTGGGAATCAAAATTTTCATTCTGAGCATCGGCAGGTCTGTTAAATCCAACAGTACCAAAATTTTAATTTCATCTGGAAGTATTTGAATTCTATAACTGCTGCTAGGTCTGTTCCTTCGTGCTTGAGCTGCCAAGTAATTTGCTATAGCATTGTTGTCCCTGAAAGTGTGCTTAAAAGTTGGATCAATATCTTTAGCAATGTAGAGAATAGCCTGAACCGTACAATATAAAGTCCATTTTGGCTTATTTTTGCCATCAAGGGAATCAATTTTGACACTAGAATCAGATTCAACCTCTACCCCTTTAATCTTCATGAGTTTACACTGTAGCATCCCATCCCATCAAGAATAGCTTTGCATTCTGCCTCTAAGATATCATCTTTATCATAGAAGAATTTAGATACAAAGATAATTTCACCCTTTTCGTTTCTCAGAACAGCACCACCTGTAGTTAAATGAGTATTTAGATTCCTGGCACCATCAGAATTCGTTTTGTGCTTGTTTTGTATTGACCTCTCCCAAGAAATTAGAATAGTACTTTGTTGGGTTTTCTGCATTTATATCATCTTGAGAATCTCTAATTCCAACAGAATTTGAGGATCATGATCATTATTGAGTCTGAGATTAGTCACCAACACCATTTTTTTTTATGTCTGCAATCACTTGGTGCCAGACTGAACTGACAGTAGTTTATTCATTTTGAAATATATATTTGCATCTCACTTTCCAAATATGCCAATTAATAATATGTGGTATCCATTTGGCAATTTCAGAATAATGAGGCCTATCGTACCAGAAATTAAAAATGTCCTCAGCATCTTCAAATTCTTCAGCTTTCCACCTAGATTAAAAAATGATATGTATAGAGTACTTGACGGATGTCGAATCACGTCAAGATGTTACCTTCCGTAGATCTGCTGTTGGCGACGATGGACGGCTGAGATTAGGTTGGAGGTTGACTCCTGAAGCATGTGGATCTCAATGGGTTTGAGGTGGCTGAGGCCGAGCTAAGCTCAAGGAAGTCTCGGGGTGGTTGTACCACCGAGGACCCTCCGACGATCAAGTTAGACCGGATATTTGAGCAGAGTAACGGCCTAGTGAGGAGAAAATGACTTACTTGGACCGTCTGAGAGAGGGGTTTATATAGTGGTGGTAACAGGCAGGCAGGCGTGAGAATCACGCCGGCCGTTACGGTCCCAGTGTCACGCCCGTGTGATGGGTGGGATCTCCCATTAATGACGAGACAGGCTCGTTAATGGGGGATCGTGATGGCGTGGAACGCCGGACTTGGCCGGCGGATATCTCGCGCATGGCGAGATTCGTGGAGGTGAGGCAGTTGCGCCTGTGGGAGGTGCCTGTCGGTCGGTCGATGAGACCGAGGAAGGTGAGCTCGGCGGGAGGCTTAAGGACGAGCGGGAGGCCGAGGTATCTTGGTTCTACGGTAGCCCGGAGACGAGCTGAGAGGGCCTATTGTGCAGGGGGCTCGGAGGTGAGTCAACGGTTGTTTGTAGGACAGGCATAGGAGTGGTCTGGTCGGCCACTGTAGGTCCTTTCTTGTAAGCTTCGGGACACGCCATCTGCCACGTGTCACGATTTGGGAGATCACCGATATTGAGCCTCATCATTAGCCCCCCAACTCGTCCCGACCCGCTCACGGGTCGGGTCGAGAGTGGTCTGCCGGGTCATCAGAGGTGAGCTCCTTTTCGAAGATATCGCCGGGACGTGTTCTCCCGGGCAATCAGCTATATTTTCTTGATGACATCAGCGGATCAGGGGATAGATTTTGCATTAAAGAGAAAGCGCCGGATCGTTCGTACGTTCACTGAAGCGACATCCCACATGTCTGGCGCTGGTTGGATGACGCGACGGGTCGTAGATTTCCGGCGTCCGTTAGGGTACGGCCAATGCCCGTGCGATAGGTGGAGCGATGATGGCCGTTAAAGGCTATGAGTCGTTTTGGCGGGAGATGATTGTCGCCGTTGGATGCGTACGCCAGCAGCTATAAATAGGGATGGGGTCCGCATTAGAGCCCATACTTCTTCATAATTTCCTCGTCCAGAGTCTTGTTAGCTCGGCGCTCTCCTTTTTAGGTCGGATCTCTGCGTTTTCTCGTCCGAAGACTCCTCTCCATCAGGTTAGATGTCTTCTTCTGAGGATTCTGTAGATGTCGTCCGGGTAGATTCTAGGAAGTCTTCTGGAGCTTCCTCTTCTGAGTCGGAGTCCTCCCAAGAAGCTAGGGTTGGTAATGCTTCCTGGGGTCGTGCGATGGGGGCGGTCCCCAGAGCACATGTCTCAGGTGGTGTTGGCGTACGGTCCTCGCTGAGGCATGCGGAGGATCTTGTCAACATCAAGACCCGTTTCCTTTTCCTCCCGGCTATTCGCTTCGGCTGGCCGAGGAGGGGGAGAGGGCAAACCAGGTACGGGGCAATCTCTCCTGTACCTGGAGGCCTTTTGGGCCGGGTTGCGTCCGCCCTTCGCCCCTGAGGTGATTGCAGTGTTGAACTGTTTTGGGTTAGCCCCGGGCCAGCTGGTACCGAACTCCTGGAGGATCCTCCTCGGGTTTCTGGTCCGGTTGAGATTGAGTCAGATCCCTTTCGGCCTGAGCCTCCTTGCTTCCTCCCTTTGCTAAAAAAACCAATCCGGCGCTCGCAAGGGCGAGCCGAGCTGGGTATATATTTCCTTTAGAAAACAACGGGGGATGCTGCCGGATCGGGGATTGTCATAATACCTTCTTCCATTCATGAACGGAAGAGGAAGTTTTTCTTTATCGCGCCGCCCGAGGGTGAGGATTGGCCCGTGTCCACCCTGTGGCAAAAGGCCATCTGTCCGCGGGTGGGGTGGTCGAATGATCCCGACGCGGTGGCGGTGTCAAAGTAGGAACCCCTCCCTCGGGTTGACGTGTTGCTGTCTGAGCGGGCCCTCAGTTGGGCCGGGCTCAGCCCCGCCGAGTATACGAGTAACTTAGGAGCTCTCAGGCGACCTGTTTAGACTTGTGCATTTTTTCTATTTTTCCTGGCATCGCCGACTCCTCGTATTTTGTCTTATGCAGGACCAATGGATATGAGCAAGTTTCGTACGACAGTGACCGACGTGAAGAGGGGGAAGAAGTCTAAAGGCGCTGGCCCTTCTCACCCGCCGTCCGTTCCGGCCCCGTCGTTGGCCCCTTCACCCAGGTGCCCAAGTGAGCCCCGGGCCCCCGAGTCTAGTCGTGCGCCGGTTCGAAAGCGTGCTCGGGCGCAAGAGCCTCGGGACCCCGAGGTGGGAGACGAGGAGGGTTCTCCCGCGCCGTCCTTCAAGAGGTCTCACAGGAGGGCGTCCCGCTCCCCGGCTTCCCCGATCTTAGTGGACAATGGGGAGCTTCGCTTCGAGGTGCACTCGGGGCTTTCCGTCGCCGACAGCCTGTTCTCGGATATGGAGAGGTCGGCCGGAGGCAGGGTCCCTCGAGGAACTCTCCGAGCCCAAATGGCGGCGATAGCTCAAGAGGCCGTGCAGGTTAGTGTTCGCACTTCACCTGGTTCTTCATCCAACATTTTGTTTGTGTGGTCGGGTGCTTCCCTCCCCTTTTTGACCTTCTTTCTTTCTTTAGGTCCTCCAGCATGTCGCCCTCGTCGTTCACATGGAGGACGAGAAGATTGTTCCGGCGATGCGGGCCGCAGACAAGTTCTCCTTGCAGGTGGAGAGCTTAAGGCAGGAGCTGGGGGCAG
Organism: Agapanthus africanus; assembly: GCA_030015575.1. Lineage (NCBI taxonomy): Eukaryota > Viridiplantae > Streptophyta > Magnoliopsida > Asparagales > Amaryllidaceae > Agapanthus > Agapanthus africanus. The sequence goes on from CM057338.1 coordinate 142,088,743, forward strand.
CGACGAAGAGGGCTGCTGCCCTTGAGGACCGGGTGGAGGCCGGGAACAGGGAGGTCGCTCGGTACCGAGAGGCCACCCGAGCTGCCGAGTCCCAGTTGGAGGACTTCTGGGTGCTCGTTGCTACCATGAAGAAGACAATGAGCGCTCTCCGGAAGGAGAACGAGGCGGCAAAGGATCGGGCGTGGAAGGCGGTGGAGAGCTACAAAAAGTCGGTTCAATTCTATCCGGACCTTGCCAGTGCTGGGGGCGTCATTTGGCACGACGTCCTCGACTCTGTCAAGGCTCAGATGCCGGAGTTCCCCAACGCCGAGCTCCGGGCCTTGTACCCTCTTGACGACGACGTAAGGAAAGTGGCCCCGGCGGGAGTGCAAGGGGTGAGTCGGTCGCCCCGGCTGCCGGCGCCGAAGTTCCCGCCGCCGGTGCCGACCCTGAAGATGTTGCCTCGGTGGTCGTTGGGGAGGCGCCGCACGCCGAGGTCGTCCTCGCCCCTGAGGCTTGAAGCCCCACGTCTTCTTATTTCTATCCTTTGCTCTGAAATTTTGTACGCCTTCGGGCACTTTTGTTAGGCTGGGGAGCTCATAATACCTTTGTAGAGACTTTTGATTTATGTGAATAAAAAATCTTTTTGCAGTTTCTTTGCGTGCATATTATCTTTTTGTTTGCGGAGAACATTCATTATTTGCACGGTTCAGCTTTTATGTCAGGTCGGTTCTTCGTCTGGCGATCACACGTCGAGTTGAATCCGACCATTTGCCAAATGTGCAAAGACCGATGAAGGGTTGGTATCTCCATGGCCCCAAAGTTGAGGTGGGGATTGCTTAGACGTGGATGGTCTCTTGGCGAGGCCTTGGACCGTGGCGTCGGTGGGTAGTAACACCAGCCATGGATGACGGAGCAGGGTAGCTGCTTGATTGTCTCTTGGCGAGGGCCTTGATCCCTGGCGTCGCGGGGTAGGGAGCTATCAGCCAGGGATAACCGAGCAGGGTTGCTACCTGATTGCCTCTTGATGAGGGCTTTGATCCCTGGCGTCGTGAGGTAGGGAACTACCAGCCAGGGATAACCGAGCAGGGTTGCTGCCCGATTGCCTCTTGATGAGGGCTTTGATCTTTAGCGTGGGAGGGGCCGTAAGGGGCTTGCTAAGGATGGGCCGAGCAGCGTTGCTGCCTGGTGCCTCTTGGCGAGGGCTTTGATCCTTAAGGATTGGCCGAGCAGGGTTACTGCCCGGTGCCTCTTGGCGAGGGCTTTGATCCCTGGCGTCGTAGGGTAGGGAGCTACCAGCTAGGGGTAACCGAGCAAGGGCGAGCCTGGTTGCCTCTTGGTGAGGGCTTTGATCCTTAGCGTGGGAGGGGTCGTAAGAGGCCTGCTAAGGATTGACCGAGCAGTGAAGCTGCTCAGTTGCTTCTTGGCGAGGGCTTTGATCCCTGGCATCGCAGGGTAGGGAACTACAAGCCAGGGTTAACTGAGCAAGGGCAAGCCCGGTTGCCTCTTGGTGAGGGCTTCGATCCTTAGTGCCGGAGGGGCCGTAAGAGGCCTACTAAGGATGGGCTGAGCAGGGTTGCTGCTCGGTGCCTCTTAGCGAAGGCTTTGATCCTTAAGGATTGGTCGAGCAGGGTTACTGCCCGGTGTCTCTTGGCGAGGGCTTTGATTCCTGGCGTCGTGGGGTAGGGAACTACCAGCCAGAGATAACCGAGCAAGGGCGATCCCGGTTGCTTCTTGATGAGGGCTTTGATCCTTAGCACGGGAGGGGCCGTAAGAGGCCTGCTAAGGATGGGCCGAGCAGGGTTGCTGCCCGGTGCCTCTTGGCGAAGGCTTTGATCCTTAAGGATGGGCCGAGCAGGGTTACTGCCTGGTGCCTCTTGGCGTGGGCTTTGATCCCTGCGTCGTTGGGTAGGGAACTACCAGCCAGGGATAACCGAACAAGGGCGAGCCTGGTTGTCTCTTGGTGAGGGCTTCGATCCTTAGCGCGGGAGGGGTTGTAAGAGGCATGCTAAGGATGGGCCGAGCAAGGTTGCTGCCCGGTGCCTTTTGGCGAGGGCTTTGATCCTTAAGGATGGGCCGAGTAGGGTTACTGCCCGGTGCCTCTTGGCGAGGGTTTTGATCCCTGGCGTCGTGGGGTAGGGAACTACCAGCCAGGGATAACCGAGCAAGGGCGAGCCCGGTTGCCTCTTGATGAGGGCTTTGATCCTTAGCGCAGGAGGGGCTTGCCTCTTGATGAGGGCTTTGATCCTTAGCGCAGGAGGGGCCGTAAGAGGCCTGCTAAGGATGGGCCGAGCAGGGTTGATGCCTGGTGCTTCTTGGTGAGGGCTTTGATCCTTAAGGATGGGCCGAGCAGGGTTACTGCCCGGTGTCTCTTGGCGAAGGCTTTGATCCCTGGCGTCGTGGGGTAGGAAACTACCAGCCAGGGATAACCGAGCAAGGGCCAGCCCGGTTGCCTCTTGGTGAGGGCTTCGATCCTTAACGCGGGGGGGGGGGGGCGTAAGAGGCATGCTAAGGATTGACCGAGCAGTAAATCTGCTCAGTTGCCTCTTGGCGAGGGCTTTGATCCCTGGCGTCGCAGGTAGGGAGCTACCAGCCAGGGATAACCGAGCAAGGGCGAGCCCGGTTGATTCGTGAGGTTCTGTTTGACCTTACCGGTGTGAGTATCGGAAAGAGGGACAGTCGCAGGTGACACGCGTCACGAACGCGTGGGGGAGGCGAAGTGCAGGAGCCGCGTCGTTTCGATTTCGCCGAGAAAGGCTCGGTGTCTGCCGCGTGGCGGTACGGTTGTGGGTAGAACGAGCAACTGTTGGACTCCTGGGCGTTGTGGGCTATCAAACGGAGGGAGCGTTGATCACCCCTTCCTTCGCATCCAAAACGCAAGAATGGAGGACTTTCCTTTTACCATCTCTGACATCGTAAGCTTCGAGGACGTGTACCTCTACGTTCAGCACTGCACCTAGGACATGGTGCAGTTAGTGATAGGCCTCATTGAGGATCATTTTGGCCGACTGCTCTCCCCGCGCTCCCCCCGCCCCAGCTGTTGATGTACTCCATTTGGAGGGCATTGCCGGGGCTCTACAACCCCTTGTCCGAACAGCTGAAGGACAAGACGGTTGGTAAGCTAAAGTCTTTGCGGCACTTTGGCCTGATCTCCGCGGGTCGGCCGGATCGCTCGGTGGCGCTCATCCTTGAGTGCTGTCAATTGAGGCGTGAGGTCGACGTTCGCGGGCGGCATCAGAGGCAGAGGCAGAGGTCTGAGGCCGCGAGGGCTTGGCTGGCGGAAATATCCTCGGAGTATCACGAGCAATGTTCTTTGCACCCCCTTCTCCCGCTACTGTAATTTTTCTTTTTCGGTGTACGGCTAAGGAGCCTATAGTACCCTTTTGAATAAACACAACTCTTCTTTTTGCAATGTTTTATTGATCCCTTCTTATTATTATATAAACAGAAAGATCTTGAGAAAAGTTTACATTGCCTTAGTAAAAGAAGTACATGCTAGTAGATGTTCTTTTTATTGGTACGGTTTGAGCTTCTTGGCGGTGTAAGACGTCAAAAACGATCGGCTCGGTCTCCCTGGCCTTCATCCTCGGATGGCTGTTGGCCTCCACGACCGGCGTGGGGTGTCGAGCCTCGTAGGTTGATTGATCATCTAAGTTGTGTTTTGAAAAGTATCACAATCATAGAAATTTATACCGCAATCAATTAACGGTGTCTATTGTAGTTTCGTTAGCGAGAGCGGATCGTCCACTGAGATTGTGTGAATTTGTTCGAATTTGTTTTAGTTGAGTTGAAAAGAAAAGATAAAAGAAAATGATTCAAGATTTGTGAGATTTAGTTTCAAGAAACATAAAGAAATTAGATCTAGAATCAAGAATTGATAAAAATCAAGAATATGTCCAAACCAATTGAATTATCAAGATTTGTAAAGTAGCTTGTAGGAATCGATCAAATTGATAGTGATGATGAATACTAATGATTACGAATTCTTATCTATTGAAGATTTGTTGCTAGATCGATGACGATCAACGAGCTTTAGGGATCTATTGAAGAAATTAGGGTTTCTCCTTCATCATCCCTTGTCATTTCATTGATTATCATTCAAATTCTAGCCTCTAGCAAATTAAATCACCGATCGTTGATCTCTAATTTGGAGCGAAAACATTCAAGAAAGCGATCTCGCTCAAATTAGGTCTTCGATGATTCAATTTCCTAAAGTTTACAAAACTCATAAGACTTAAGAATCGTTCAAGAATTTCATCATCATCTACTTATTCTCTCGATTCCGCTACAAGCGGAGATTTCACTAAAACATCATGAAAAAGAAAGAATTAAGAATCGGTAACTTTTCATAATGTAAGAATGTAAAGAAAAGCAAGATTTATAATTTTCACCTTTATTAATCGACGATTAGGTACAATTCACTCAAATATTACAAGATTTGAGGAGGTGACTAGATCCGCCGAAATTAGCTTCGCATCGATCTTCTTGAGTCACGGATCGTCGTGGATCTTTTGCTCGGATGAAGATCGGCGTTGCTTCAAAGGCTCGTTGAAGGCTTGTTTGAGACGCTTCTCGTTAGGGTTTTGGATCACAAGTTGTGTCACTCAACTTGTGCAAATTTGGCTCAATATTCAACAACTAATCTAATGAACAACTACCGAACAACCTTTTCAATGAAGTCATAGGTCCCCTTTTATAGTTTCTCCTTTATCTTCTCCTAGAAGCTAGGTTGTTATGAAGCTTGCATGAGAAGCTTGGTAAGTATCAAACTTGCACAAGAAGCTTGGCTGTTAAAAGGGAAGCTTCTAGAGAAATCTACACAATTCAAAGCGTCTTGGAGAAGCTAGGAAGTTATATGGAGGCCTCTGAAAAAAATACCAACCGCCGACGAGTCAGATCGGCCGCGGATCCGCGGCGGATCGTCCTGACTCGGCTGCGGATCCGCGGCCGTTTGATGGAGTTGGTGCATCAAATTTTCAGGGTATTCTGGTGTTGGCTTTAGGGTTGTTTCCTGATGTCTGGAATCTTATAGTTTTTTCTAGTTTATTGCCAGATCTCAAGTCTTGGACATGCTGCAATTTATCGGCACTTTTGTGATTCCGGCTTTTTAACCTGGAGAATTTCCTGCACACAATCTTGAGACAAGTGTTTAAATATACAAAAATCACGCGTGTAGTAATAAACACACAATTTCCCTCACAATGCCGATTATAATGTATAACACATGTTATTTGATATTTTGCAGACGAATTGCTAATATGTGCTATATTTATACCAAAAATCTTTAAATGATTAGAAAGAGTAGGGAAATTGATGTGTTAAGAATGCAATATTTTCGACTGATCAAATTCCCCCAAACTTAATTTTGGTCGTCTCGAGCAAACATCTTTTATTCAGGTGAAGAGAAAATAAAAGAAAAACTAAGTAGCACACTTTCGTAGGTAATACGATTGCACTGAACACGTGCAACAAGCCTTTAAACTTTTAGGTGTCCCTAGTAGGAGGAGTGTTGTCTCCTGAGGGTTTTCAGCGGATTGCACCCACAAAATCCAATAATAAAAGAAAGACTGTGAAAGTTACATGTAAAGATAAGAATTGTAAAAGAAAGACTTTGAAAATTAGAGTTTCCAACTACACTAGCTTTTCAGTTGTCATGAGCCATATCTTAATAGTCATGAAAAGATGTTAGAAATCATATCATCTCTCAATAAAACATCATCTTTATTCTTCATTCCTATCTTTCTTCCAAACATTGATCATATACCTCTACGTGTGTGTAAAAGACATCACTGCACTCAGAGAATTCAATTCAAGCTATCATACTCTTGTCCATCGATCTCAGTACTTTTTAATTGATGAATATTTAGATGGATTTGCTCACACATTTTTCATACGACCGTTAATACTTCTTGATGTACTAACCGACCGATTACTCATGTGCTTGCTGATTAGGCGTCAGTAGAATTTTCTTCGTCTTGCACCACCTAAGGCTTAGCAGTGACTCCCAAACCAGTTGGTCTAAGGCACTAGGTGATGAAGCACCCTCGTTGTATTTTTTATTGCTGCCTTGGTGTTTACAAAACCAGTGTTCATTTTTCTACACCATTTTATATTTTATTCTTCATTTTTTTATTTTCTTCGTACTTTGGCTTTCAGACAAGAGCATTTCAAGGTATCCTCTACTATCCCGAGTTTCAAGACGTGTGTAAGTGCGTATTGTAGGGTATCAACGTTCAAATGTTTGGCTTCCAGAATAGGAACTATTTTTCAGACTTATTTTTATCCTCAGATTAGTGACTTCTTTCATCTTACTAACCCTTGGGCCAACGGCTCATAATTACTTATTACTAGTTTCGTTTAAGAAAACTTCTAGTTGTCTAGGTTTTCTTAAACTTTTCTAATCTTTTGGATGTAATTTTTCACTATATAATCTTTTATTATAAAATTAAATATTAATTTTTTTTAATGTTTTGTGCTTATGCAAAGTATGATGCAAAGTGATGCCTAAATAAGTACAAACCTCCCCCAAACTTGTTTACAACAGTGTCCTCACTGTTGCCATCTGTTAAATCTTCAGAAACCTGTAGACTTGGGAAGAAATTTATTAACGGGGGAAATAAAATATGAACATGAAAATCTCCCCCAAACTTATTCTTTTCACTCACCTCCATTCTAAAGATACGGTATTTTTTCAAGACATGGAGGTGAGACGGAGAAATTTTAGTCGAGATAAAGTGGCCCCTGTAAATACATGAGCTCCTCCGTGGGATCAGTGGAAAAATACGGTTTTAGTATATGTCCATTTACTTTGAAAATTGTACCGTTTTCAACATTTTCAACCTCAACTGCCTCGTGCGGGTATACATACCGCACAACAAAAGGTCCTTTCCACCGAAATCGTAGCTTACCTGCATGAAGATGGAGACGTTAATCATAAAGGACTTGTTGACCAGGTGTAAAAGTTTTTCTCAAAATATTTTTATCGTGAAATACCTTAGTCCGATTCTTTATAATCACAGCATTATCGTAAGCTTCATCGCGGAGTTCGCTTAGCTCATTTATTTGCCGCTTCCGAAAATTGCAGGCTTGATTTAAGTCAAAGTTAAGTTCTCTAATGGCCCACATTGCTTTGTGCTCAATCTCGACCGGAAGGTGACAAGCCTTTCTAAACATTAGTCTGTAAGGAGACATACCTAGATCGGTTTTATATGCAGTTCGAAACGGCCAAAGAGCATCCGTCAATTTGGTTGACCAATCTTTTCGATTTTTAGAAACTGTTTTCTCCAAAATTTGTTTGATTTGTCTTTTTGAAACCTCAGCTTGCCCGCTAGTTTGGGGATGATAGGATATGGAAAGTTTGTGGTTGATTGCATATTTCCGCATCAAAGTCTCGAAAGACCGATTACAGAAATACGTCCCGTTATCGCTAATGATAGCGCGAGGGTGTCCAAATCGCGAAAAGATGTTTCTTTTATGAACTTAATGACAACTTTTTTGTCATTAGTGCGACGAGGAATAGCTTCCACCCATTTCGAGACGTAATCAACCGCAAGTAATATGTACAAATTCCCAAAGGAGTTGGGAAAAGGACCCATAAAATCAATACCCCAAACGTCAAAAATTTAAACCGCCAAGATCGGTTGAAGAGGCATCTCATTTCTTTGAGAAATCCTACCCGTGTGTTGACATTGGGCACAGGTTTTGCAATGATCAAATGCATCTTTGAATAAAGTTGGCTAATAAAAACCGCATTGCAAAACTTTTTTCGCGGTCTTTCGAGGATCGAAATGACCCCCACATGCCTGATCATAACAAAAAGATAGAACACTCTTGAATTCATCATTAGGGACACATCTGCGAATGATCTGGTCAGGACAATACTTAAACTGATAGGGTTCATCCCAGTAAAAGTGTTTTACTTGGGATAGAAATCGATGTTTGTCCTGTTTCGACCATTCACGGGGAATAAGTCCCGTAGCAAGATAATTCACAGTATCCCCGAACCAAGGTTCGTCGGATACATTCAAGAGTTCATCTGGAAAAGAATCATTGATCGGCAGGGTCAGGTGAAGAGGAGATGCGCGACAGATGGTCGGCTACCACATTTTCACATCCTTTCTTATCTTTAATAAATCAATCAAATTCTTGTAATAGAAGGATCCAACGTATTAGCTTTCTTTTAGCATCCTTCTTCTCCAAAAGATGTTTCAAGACGGAGTGGTCAGTGTACACAACAATTGGTGAGCCAACCAAGTAAGGCCTGAATTTTTCTAATACGAATACAACTGCCAGGAGTTCCTTTTCGGTAGTTGTATAGTTAATTTGAGCATCGTTCAGGGTCTTACTTGCATAATAGATTATATGTGGCATCTTTTCAATGTGTTGTCCTAAAACTGCACCAACTGCAAAATCTGATGCATCACACATAAGCTCAAACGAGTGGTTCCAATTCGGAGATGATAGAACGGGGGCTGTAGTGAGAGAGTGTTTTGAGTCAAATGCATCCTCACAATCCGAGTCAAAGTGAAAGGTTGTGTCCTTGGCCAAGAGAAGACTTAAGGGTCTAGTAATTTTGCTAAAATCCTTAATGAATCTCCTGTAAAAGCCTGCATGGCCAAGAAAGGATCGTATATCCTTGACGCATTTGGAATGAGGAAGGTTTTGAATGACATCTATTTTAGCTCTGTCAACTTCAATGCCTTTTCGTGAAATTACATGTCTAAGCATAATCCCCTCTTGGACCATGAAATGACATTTTTCCAAATTCAATGTTAAGTTCTTCTCTTTACAACGAGTAAGAACTGCGTGAAGATGAGATAGGCAGTCAGCAAAAGAATCTCCGAATATCGAGAAATCGTCCATGAAAATCTCCAGAAAATTCTTGACCATGTCCGAGAATATCCCCATCATACACCGCTGAAATGTAGCGGGAGCATTGCATAACCCAGAGGGCATGCGTCTGTAAGCAAAAGTACCAAAAGGACAAGTAAATGTGGTTTTGTCTTGATCCTTTTTAGCAATAGGGACCTGGTTATAGTCCGGGTATCCGTCCATGAAGCAATAGTATTCACATCCAGCTAAGCGTTCCAGCATCTGGTCAATAAAAGATAGAGGAAAGTGGTCTTTCCTCGTTGCGGCATTGAGTTTTCTATAATCAATACACACACGCCACCCAGTTTGAGCGTGCGTCTGGATTAACTCATTTGCCTCATTTGTTATGACCGTGATACCAGATTTCTTAAGGACTACATGAATTGGACTTACCTATTGGCTATCAGAGATTGGGTAAATGATACCACTGTCAAGGCATTTGACGATTTCTTTCTTTACCGCATCCTTCATTACGGGGTTTAACCGTCTCTGTGGTTCTCGGGTTGGCTTGGCTTCATCCATCAGATGTATATGATGTTCAACTATTAAGGGACTAATCCCTTTGATGTCAGCTATAGTCCAACCAAACGCCTGCCTATTAGATCTTAATACCGTCAAAAGCGCATTCTCTTGCTCTGAGGCTAGAGAAGCGGATATGATCACAGGTAAAGACTCATTCTCATCTAAATATGCATATTTAAGATGAGAAGGTAAAAGTTTGAGATCTAATGCTGGCGAAGAAATTATAGAAGGTGGGGTAAAAGAATAACATTCAGATTCACGAAGAAGCTCGTAGCCTGCAAAAGATACAGACTCGGAAGGTGAAGAGTCACAAAGTTCAGTCTCAAGAGTGGAAAGAGTGTCCTCACTAAGATGTGCAAGATCAATCCTTGATGTGCTAGTGTCGTCGAGATCTTCAAAGCAAAGTTCATCAACTTCGCAACTTTCGGGAGCAATCTCGTGGACAGAACAGACATCAAGTATGTGAGCAGAGGGTTCAGACGGCTGATTTCCAATTTTATAGATGTTCAGTTCAATTGTCATTTTTCCAAAAGATAGGTTCATAGAACCGTTTCGATAATTAATGACAGCATTGGAAGTGGCAAGGAATGGTCGACCCAAAATCACCGGAATTTGGTTCTGTGGGTTTGCTACAGGTTGTGTATCTAGAACAATAAAGTCCACAGGGAATATGAATTCCCTAACTTTTATCAACACATCCTCCAGTTCACCCATAGGTTTGGTGATTGAACGGTCTTCCATTTGGTGAGTGCAATGAGCTGGTTTTAACTCTCCAATCATTAACTGCTCGTAGACAGAATATGGAAGCAGGTTAACACTTGCGCCAAGGTCAAGTAAAGCACGGTTAATGTTTTTACCCCCAATAGAAATCGAGATTGTAGGACATCCAGGGTCCTTACGTTTCTTTGGTAACTGTGAGGTAAAAGCGGTGCTAACATTGTTTGTCATGAATACCTTCTTTGGCACTTGAGTCTTCCTCTTCCTAGTGCACAAGTCTTTGAGAATTTTCGCATAAGCGGGGACTTGTTGAATAGCTTCTAGGAGAGGGATATTGATGTTAACCTGTTTAAACATTTTCATAATCTTCTCCATATGTGAACTCGTTTTGTTTCCTCTTAACCGATTCGGATAAGAAGCTTTAGCAATAATAGCTGGGTCCAACATTGGAGAAGGTGGGGTGTGGAACTGATCCCAGAATAGGAGTGAGGATCGTCTTTGGTGGACGAGAAGAGGTATGCCGAGGGTTCGAGCCTTGAGGAAAACGAAGAATAGGCTCGCAAGAAAATGGTGGGATAGATAAAGTAGGATTAGAAATAGAAGTGGATCTTATCGAGGGAAGAATTAAATTCAGCCGACATTTGAATGGATTGTTTCATAAACATTTCAAAAGTCCGTTCAAGTGAAGAGGAATTATCAGTACCGGTCAATTGCAAAGGATTATACGGTGCAGGTGTGTTGGCCGGATTTTGAAAGTTTTGTGATTGGTAGGGGTGCTGACTTATTTTGAAAGTTTTGAGTTTGTGATTGGTTCCAAGCAAAATTAGGGTGATTCCTCCAACCCTGATTATAAGTGGAAGATTACGGATCGTTTTTAGGTCTTTGTTGGAAAGCAACATCGGTATGCTCTTGACCTTGAAACGGAGAATTTAAAGGACATTCTTCCGTAAGATGAGATGGATCAGAACAGCATCCACAGACAGTTTTGGAGAGTGAAATCTGATTTAGTGAGGCTGCTAAAAATTTATGTTCCATAGCTTCGAGTTTCTTTTGCACTGCTGCCATTTCAGCTCTAACTCCTATGGAAACATCAAGTTGATGAATGCCACCTCTAGACGATGACTGGTTTACACTCTCCCACTGTAAAGTTCTTTCAGCGAAATCTTCTAAAAATCTTCAGGCTTCACCATCATCTTTATTCATGAAGGTGCCTTGACACATGGATTCAAGGGTCTGTTTTGTTGTAGGATTAATGCCCTCATATATGATTCTGTACAGATCCCATCTAGGAATTCCATTATGAGTACATTGAACTAACAGATTCTTGAAGCGTTCAAAACACTTAGAGAATGGCTCATTTGGAAGCTGGGTAAATTGATTTATTTCGCTACGGACTCGAGCTGTTTTATGATTAGGGTAGAATTTCTTAAGGAAAGCTGTTACGAATTCTCCCCAGTTCGAAATAGAATGTGCGGCTGTGTTATAAAGCCACTTCTCGGCTATATTGCACAAAGTGAATGGGAGAAGACGTAATCTCATAGCATCCACAGAAAGCTGTGAAGTACCCATCATAGCGCATACATTTTCAAATTTGGTAATAAAAACGTATGCGTCTTCAGACTCGAGACCGTGGTATTTGAGTAAAAGATTGATGTATTGTGGTTTGATTTCGAAATTGTCCCCATTGGCTGGTGGAATGGTGAGACAGGTCGAAAGAGGACCTCCCTTGCATAGGGTAACATCTCTCTTGGAGAGAGATGCGGGGCGGATTCTGCGCACCTGCAGACGGTGGCAGAGTAGTGTTAAAGAAGTTCGACGGAGAACCGTCCATCGAAGTGGGTGTGGTAGTGGGTGAAGAAAAAGTAGACGTAGAATTACCGACTTCGGAGTCGATAGGAGGAACGCGGGCAAGACGGGCACTAGAATCCTGTGTCCAGCCGAGCATGCACTAAATGGTTTAGCACAAGTGGCAGCGTTGTGATAATTAGGGGAAATTTTTTGGATTGGTGTTTGGTTTTTGAAAAAGACGGATTTTTGAAAAATTCACACAAACAATGCACAAGCAACCCTAATCTATTGGTCACCTAGGTCAAGGCTCTAGGCCGCTCCTAGACTTCCAGAAGACAAGTCGCAAGATAGATCCTCTACTGCCTCTTTATCTGTTCTGTGGCCAGGTAAGTGCAGGTAAGTGGGAGGTTCTCCACTATGTAAGTAGTGGGCCTAATTAAGTAACCACTTGCTTTAGACACACTTGCCTTAGACACCACAAAAGAAACGCGGATAAACAGTAGATTACCCACGACCTTCGTCTGTCCTAATTGAGCGCGACGGTTATTAGAGTCTTGTCTAGATCTTTTTTAATTAATGAGGATGATGTGGATGCAAGTTTGTGATTTCCGGGGCTTAGGAAGGGTAATGAAATCCCCACCTAATCTGAATTTGGTCTTTTGCCCCTTAATTTCCGTGTTAAAATATGCAAACAACCAAGATCAAACACACAATTTTTCTTTTTGCGGCGCTGCGAATTTTTTGTAAAGAATCCTGCAGAAATTGTTATTGGACAGAGCAAGGAGGAGATAAGAAAGACAGAAGTATACCTGAGAAGTTTGAAGCAGTGAAGCCCTCAATGAACCGCGGTTCCGCCTCAAGAATCACTCTATGGCCGCGGATGTGTAGTCTTCTGTTGAGATCCCTGCATAGAAATTGGTGCAAATGCTCCTGTACCTTCACTGAGCTCTCTGAGATGACCTGAAAATTTTTCCCTTCGCTCCAGAGATTCCAGACCTCCTTGCAACAATTCACAACAAATCGTTAAGCACTTGATGCGAATTTTGATCTAAAAATTCTGATGGAATAATAAAATTTTCCAACTCAAATTACAAAAACAAACAAATTAGCACACGATCTCCGGCAACGACGCCATTTGATTGATCATCTACGTTGTGTTTTGAAAAGTATCACAATCAAAGAAATTTATACCGCAATCAATTAACGGTGTCTATTGTAGTTTCGTTAGCGAGAGCGGATCGTCTTCTGAGATTGTGTGAATTTGTTCGAATTTGTTTTAGTTGAGTTGAAAAGAAAAAATAAAAGAAAATGATTCAAGATTTGTGAGATTTGGTTTCAAGAAACATAAAGAAATTAGATCTAGAATCAAGAATTAATAAAAATCAAGAAAATGTTCAAACCAATTGAATTATCAAGATTTGTAAAGTAGTTTGTAGGAATCGATCAAATTGATAGTGATGATGAATACTAATGATTACGAATTCTTATCTATTGAGGATTTGTTGCTAGATCGATGACGATCAACGAGATTTAGGGATATATTGAAGAAATTAGGGTTTCTCTTTCATCATCCCTTGTCTTTTCATTGATTATCATTCAAATTCTAGCCTCTAGCAAATTAAATCACCGATCGTTGATCTCTAATTTGGAGCGAAAACATTTAAGAAAGCGATCTCGCTCAAATTAGGTCTTCGATGATTCAATTTCCTAAAGTTTACAAAACTCATAAGACTTAAGAATCGTTCAAGAAATTCATCATCATCATCTACCTATTCTCTCGATTCCGCTACAAGCGGAGATTTCACTCAAATATCATGAAAAAGGAAAGAATCAAGAATCGGTAACTTTTCATAATACAAGAATGTAAAGAAAAGCAAGATTTATAATTTTCACCTTTATTAATGCACGATTAGGTACAATTCACTCAAAAATTACAAGATTTGAGGAGGTAACTAGATCCGCCGAAATTAGCTTCGCATCGATCTTCTTGAATCGCGGATCGTCGTGGATTTCTTGTTCGGATGAAGATCGGCGTTGCTTCAAAGGCTCGTTGAAGGCTTGCTTGAGACGCTTCTCGATGAATCTTAATTTGGCTTTGGATTTGGGTTAGGGTTTTGGATCACAAGTTGTGTCACTCAACTTGTACAAATTTGGCTCAATATTCAACAACTAATCTAATGAACAACTACCGAACAATCTTTTCAATGAAGCCCTAGGTCCTCTTTTATAATTTCTCCTTTATCTTCTTCTAAAAGCTTGGTTTATCTTCTACTAGAAGCTAGGTGGTTATGAAGCTTGCATGAGAAGCTTGGTAGGTATCAAACTTACACAAGAAACTTGGCTGTTAGAAGGGAAGCTTCTGGAGAAATCTACACAATTCGAAGCGTCTTGGAGAAGCTAGGAGGTTATATGGAGGCCTCTGAAAAAATACCAACCGCCGACGTGTCAGATCGGCCGCGGATCCGCGGCGGATCGGCCTGACTCGGCCACGGATCCGCGGCCGTTTGATGGAGTTAGTGCATCAAATCTTCAGGTATTCTGGTGTTGGCTTTAGACTTGTTTCCTAATATCTGGAATCTTATAGTTCTTTCTAGTTTACTGTCAGATCTCAAGTCTTGGACTTGCTGCAATTTATCGGTACTTTTGTGATTCCGGCTCTTTAACCTGGAGAATTTCCTGCACGCAATCTTGAGACAAGTGTTTAAATATACAAAGATCATGCGTGTAGTAATAAACATAATTTTCTTCACAATGCCGGTTTTAATGTATAACACATGTTATTTGATATTTTGCAGACGAATTGCTAATATGTGCTATATTTATACCAAACATCTTTAAATGATTAGAAAGAGTAGGGAAATTGATGTGTTAAGAATGCAATATTTTCGACTGATCAAAGGTGCTCGACGTACCCCCGTCGACATGACCATAATTTGGCCGATCGTCAACTCGCCGGGAGGGGGATGCTGCTCCTGCTCGCGGTCAGCTTGCTGCTTGTCCCGCAAGTATGCTGCCAGGTGTCCCGAACGGATGAGCTCCTCGATGTAGTCTCGGAGCTGCTTACAGCTCTCTATGGAGTGGCCTTGAGACATGTGGAAACCGCAGTAGGGGCCCCGGGTGCGCTTTGCCGCCATGCGCGAGATCGGGGGAGCTTGAAGAACCCCTCGCCCTTAGCTTCTTCTAGCAGTACCGTCTGGAAGACGTTGAGCCGGGTGTACTCCTGAAACTTCGGGGAGTAAGGCTTTGGCCGCTCAAGTCTCCTTCTCTCTTCCCTCGCCCTTTTCTTTTGGTCAGTTAGCTCTGTCCCGGGGAGATTTGCGTTCACCTCGGATTCGGATTCGAGCTGGATCTCATGCTCGGTCCAGGCCTTTACCTCGGCCATGGTCTTTAGGTTGCGCTAATGCAAAGGAGCGTAACCACTCCTTGTGTCTAAGACCAGACCTAAGTGCTGTAATGACCGTCTCGTCCCGGTGTTCTGGGACCTCAAGAAGGGTGTTGTAGAAGCGAGTGACGAGTGACGTACCCTTTGAACGTTTCTTTGTCCCCGCTCTTGATTGTGAAGAGATAATCGACGGTCCGTTTCTACCGTCTGTTCCCGACGAAGTGGCCGAGAAATTGGGTGGCCAGCTCGTCAAAGGTTGAGATCGAGCGTGGCGCGAGTCCTTGGAACCAGTATCGTCCGGAGCGGATGAGCGTGACCGGGAAAGCTCGGCATTGGGCGGCGTCGGAGTTGTCTTGGAAGCTCATTCCTGCGGTGAATGCGTCCAAATGGTCCTTCGGGTCAAACTGGGGGCTTGTTCCGGGAGGAGACATGGACGGCGAGCAGCTCCTCGGTGAAGGGCTTGGTAAGCGAGTCGGCGACGTACTTAGCCCCGTCGCTCGAGTGATGACCTTCCCGATGCATACCCTCGATCTTCTTTTCGAGGGCGTCGAGTCGGCCGTGGTATCCCGACGATTCGGCACATTATGATCTTTGGCCTCTGCTGTTGGAGACCTGTGTCTGGCCACGGCCCCGGTTCCTCTCGATGAGGTTCCTTAGGTCCTCTGGCGAGGTAGTCTTCGAGCTGTCATGACGAGTCCCGTCCGCGTGACCCCGTCGAGGGAGAGGGTGTCGGTCATGCCTGGGAGCAGGCGAGCTGACCGACATCTCCTCGGGAGGGACGGGGGGCACGAAGCGGCTCGGGGCGAGGCGCTCTGGCTACGGACCTCGGTGTTGAATTGTGGGGCGCCCAACGGGTCATAGAATGTGGTGGCCCGGGAGATCTGCGGCCGTGGGAGGCAGCAAGGCGGTGGTCAGTCGTGCCGACGCGAGCAGAGTCTTCTCTCCCTCTGTAGTGGTCCCGGTCCCGAGGTGGGGGAGCGGCGACCTGGAGAGCTTGCCCTGCCGTTTGGACACGGACGAGCGCATCCACGACGGATGCGAGTCGATCTATCCGGACGGCTAGGGCGTTGATGGAGTTCGAGGGAGGAGATTCGTCCGCGCCTCCGTTGTGAGGGAGGCGGCGACTAGTGCTTGGATCGTCATTGAATGGAGATCGAAAGATGAACTTTGTTCAATGGAGTCAAGATTTTTCCCACAGATGGCGCCAGCTGACGGATGTCGAATCACGTCAAGATGTTACCTTACGTAGATCTGCTGTTGGCGACGATGGACGGCTGAGATTAGGTTGGAGGTTGACTCCTGAAGCGTGTGGATCTCAATGAGTTTGAGGTGGCTGAGGCCGAGCTACCTGCAAGGAAGTCCTGGGGTGGTTGTACCACCGAGGACCCTCCGACGATCAAGTTAGACCGGATATTTGAGCAGAGTAACGGCCTAGTGAGGAGAAAATGACTGACTTGAACCGTCTGAGAGAGGGGTTTATATAGTGGTGGCAACAGGCAGGCAGGCGCGAGAATCACGCCGGCCGTTACGGTCCCGGCGTCACCCACGCGTGATGGGCGGGATCTCCCATTAATGACGAGACAGGCTCGTTAATGGGGGATCGTGATGGCGTGGAACGCAGGACGTGGCCGGCGGATATCTCGCGCATGGCGAGATAAGCGGAGGTGAGGCGGTTGCGCCTGTGGTAGGTGCCTGTTGGTCGGTTGATGAGACCAAGGAAGGTGAGCTCGGCGGGAGGCTCGGGGACGAGCAATCTTGGTTCTGCGGTAGCCCGGAGATTAGCTGAGAGGGCCGAGGAGGCCGATTGTGCAGTGGGCTCGGAGGTGAGCCAACGGTTGTTTGTAGGACGGGTATAGGAGTGGTCTGGTCGGCCACTGTAGGTCCTTTCTTGTAAGCTTCGGGACACGTCATCTGCCACGTGTCACGATCTGGGAGATCACGAGTCTCATCAGTTCCATAAATTTCCGGCAAGTTAACTCTTGATAAATAGATGTTCTTTATCTTCTTGTTGATGGTTGCTGATATAGCATGTGCACATGCTAGGAACATTATGCCTCTGCAACTTCTCATAGCAATCTGATGCCCAAACCCCCTTCTTCCTGTGTTTTGCAAATATTTTCCCAAAAAACCCAGCAGTGATGTTTAGAGGAATGACAATCACTTCAGAAGAACTCAGCAAATATCGAAACGATTCTATTGATGACGGTGATAGAGGGATTACAGGAAGCTGGTATATGCATAGGCATAGACATTTAGGCATGATTAATAAGAATGACTCTTCCAGTAGTAGAAAGAAATTTATTTTTCCATTCATGCTCCTTTGTTTTAATCTTCTCTACCAAAGGTTCAAAGTAACAAACTTTGCTTTTGCCAGGAAATACAGGAGCACCCAGGTAAATCAGTGGCCAATATCCTTTATTAATTTCAGTCAATCTCTGAATAGAAGAACAAGTAGAGGAAGGACAGTCTTTCCCTATGTAAAAGGCACTTTACCGCTTGTTAATTTTCTGTCCAGATAGACTTACATACTCATGTAAGAAATCAAAAAGAGTTTTCAGACTTTACTTGCTGCCATTTATGAATAGCAATGTATCATCAGCATATAACAGGTGAGAAGACATAAAAGATGTTGGTTTTATTTTTGTATGGAGCGATTTTCCTTTGCTCATTTAAAAATGCAACACCTCTGCTAAGAGATTCTGAGGCAGTGATAAAGAGAGCTGGGGATAAAGGATCACCTTGCCTTACCCCACTTGAGCCTTGAAAAAACCTCTCAATTGTCCATTCATACAAACTGAAAAGTGTTGTGTTTCAAGACAGCCTCTTATTAGATTTATAAACTGGTTTGAAAAGCCAAAAGAATTCCTAACTACGAAAATGAAGTTCCATTCCAGTCAATCAAAAGCTTTTTCCTCGTATTAGTGCAAATCTTCTTTTTGGGGATAAGACGGATAATTGTGGAACTCACAGATTTAGGAATGAAACCATATTTGAAGAACAGCTTCTTGAAGATCCAAGTGAATAATATCCCAAGCAGCAAGATAAAACTATTTTAAAACCGTACTATTTTATACTCTGTTTTCCCTTTTAATAAACTAATAATTCATACTATTTTAAAATATAACTATTTTTTAGCATTAAACAAGATTTAATTCTGGGCTTCGATTTTATTATTCAGTATTGAAAGAAATCGGGTAAATTGTCAAAAAGCCTCAGGTCCACTTAAAACTTGTGTAAAAACTCCTGATCCTTTTGCTCTGGTTAAAAACTCCTGGTCCCAATCAAAACCCTCTTATATGTCTGTAATATCTAAGTAGTATCTAAGTAGTTGTCTGTAATGCCTAAATAGCTGCATGTCATATTTAGGGATGAAGCCAAGATTTCAAGCCTAGGGGGGACGACCGATAATGCATGGCTCATGAGTTTCTTTATAAATTTAGCCGATCCCTCAAAGCTTGATTTTGCTATTGGTTACCATGTATCTACCAGTTTTTTCAAGTTTCAGTATAAAAAACTGAACATAGATATTTAACTTTGCCTTTTTCTAAAATATATATGTGGAAAAATCAACTAATTGTTGCAACTGAGAAACCGTTTCCTTTTGGTACAGATTGATTAAATAGGTATAAAAATGAAGCTTATAATAATATAAACTAATTAAAAATGAAACTAACGATATACTATCAGATGTTTCGACAACAAAAATATATCAAATCAACAAAGAAAAGGGGAAAATGAGGAAAACTGAGATATATACCTTTTTGTTGCATTTTTATTAGAAGGAAGATAATTGGTCTTCGCTCGATCTTTGACCTAATTTTGTTGTGATCTTCGAAACTTGGTAAAATTTAATAGCAATCTCCAAGTGATTGAGAGGTAGAGTGTGTGATAAATGGAAGAGATGGGACACAAGCGAGGGAAGGAAAATGATTAATTTAGAAGTCATAATAGATTGATGCACTCAGATATACATTGAAGTCGACTGAATTGATTTATGAGAATGATTCAAATGGTAAAGAAAAAATTATATATATATATATAGAGAGAGAGAGAGATTAATGGAGGAAAGAGGCCATAGAAGGGGATTTCCTTCTATGGCGTGGAAAAAATACAACCTCCGTCATTTTTTCCGACGATCCATAAATACCATACCCATAGTTTAAATCTAGTACCCATGTTTAATTTTATAACGTTTCGATATTCCGTTTGCATCCGTTTTTATCATTTTAAATTTAGATCATGAAAACTTATCTTATGACATACTAGATTACATTATATTGCATCCATATCATTTAAAATATATATCGTCATAATATTTCTTATTATTATCTTTAATTATTTTATAATCTGCATTTTATAATGTTATACATTTGAAAATATTATAGTTTACACATGAAACGTCGTTGAAAAAGCGGATACGACAAATCTAAAATTTACTATACACCTTAGCTTATAAAATTCATTATAAATCATAGAAAAATCATTAGTATACGTTATTTAGTTCGTTACGAAGCTAATTCAGAATACTATAACTCTATGAAATATTTACTTGCAAAATAAATTGTTTAAATAACGTAAAATGCAAATGAAAATGTCTCTAAACTGCCGTCCAGGGAAATTCCAGCAGCAAACTTTCAACTTCGAATGTTCATACCTTTTTGTAGGGACAACCTGAGATGCTTATATTTATAAAAATGAAAACCTTATTGAATTATCTTTGTTTTGGTATAAGACACGTCCCTTTTGGAGAACGTTCCGTATTTGGCGGAGTAGGCGAACGTACTCGTGAAGGAAATGATCTCTACATGGAAATGAAAGAATCCGGGGTGATTAATGAAAAAAATATTGCAGAATCGAAAGTAGCTCTAGTCTATGGTCAAATGAATGAACCGCTGGGAGCCCGTATGAGAGTTGGTTTGACTGCACTAACCATGGCAGAATACTTCCGAGATGTTAATGAACAAGACGTGCTTCTATTCATCGAAAATATCTTTCGTTTCGTCTAAGCGGGGTCAGAAGTATCCGCCTTATTAGGGAGAATGCCTTCCGCAGTGGGGTATCAACCCACCCTTAGTACCGAAATGGGTACTTTGCAAGAAAGAATTACTTCCACCAAGGAGGGATCTATAACTTCGATCCAAGCAGTTTATGTACCTGTGGATGATTTGACTGACCCTGCTCCTGCCACGACATTTGCACATTTAGATGCTACTACCGTACTATCAAGAGGATTAGCCGCCAAAGGTCTTTATCCAGCAGTAGATCCTTTAGATTCAACGTCAACTATGTTACAACCTCGGATCGTTGGCGAGGAACATTATGAAACTGCGCAAAGAGTTAAGCAAACTTTACAACGTTACAAAGAACTTCAGGACATTATAGCTATCCTGGGGTTGGACGAATTATCCGAAGAAGATCGTTTAACTGTAGTAAGAGCACGAAAAATTGAGCGTTTCTTATCACAACCCTTCTTCGTAGCAGAAGTCTTTACTGGTTCTCCAGGGAAATATGTTGGTCTTGCCGAAACAATTAGAGGGTTTCAACTGATCCTTTCCGGAGAATTAGACGGTCTTCCCGAGCAGGCCTTTTATTTGGTAGGTAACATCGATGAAGCTACCGCGAAAGCTATGAACTTAGAAAGGGAGAGCAAATTGAAGAAATGACCTTAAATCTTTGTGTACTGACTCCTAATCGAATTATTTGGGATTCAGAAGTGAAAGAAATCATTTAATTTACTAATAGTGGCCAAATTGGCGTATTACCAAACCACGCCCCTATTGCCACAGTGGTAGATATAGGTCTTTTGAGAATACGCCTCAACGACCAATGGTTAACGGTGGCCATGATGGGCGGTTTCGTTAGAATAAGTAATAATGAGATCATCATTTTAGGAAATGATGCGGAGATGAGTACTGACATCGATCCGCAAGAAGCTCAACAAGCTCTTGAAATAGCTGAAGCTAACTTGAGTAGAGCTCAGGGTAAGAGACAAGCAATTGAGGCGAATTTAGCTCTCAGACGAGCTAGGACACGAGTAGAGGCTGTGAATGTTATTTCCTGCTAGGAAAAAATACATCAAAATAATCAAACGTTCTTCTTTAGAGGTTCTTTATTATACACCACATTTTTATTCCGCCAATTGAACACAATCAAGTCTAGATGATACAACGAAAAAAAGAAGATGGGTAGAAAAACTTATTAGATACCGTTGACTCTGGTATCTAATAAGTTCTACCTACTATTGGATTTGAACCAATGACTCCTGCCTTATGAAAGTAATACTCTAACCACTGAGTTAAGTAGGTGATTTATCATCACAAAAAAAGGACCCATCGTCTCGGGGATTATAAGTGGAATATTATTTCTAAGCAATACCAATCCGCTAACAGTAAACGGATCAGAGAGCTATTCTGTTCTGTGGGATCCTATCTTGACAAGAAATTAGATATATGTTAAGATATTTATGACAAGGGTTATAGCTCAGTTAGGTAGAGCACCTCGTTTACACGTGCGCCAATGCTTTTCAAGGGAGTCCATTATGCAATGAAAATAATTGATCTTATTGAGAAATCGATGTTTTACTCCATAGATTCGAAAGAACAAGAGAACAATAGCCTGACAAATATTTTGTTCGGTCCGATTTGAGTGCGAATTCAAGTGCCAAATCAAATAGAACTCGCCATTGATTTGCTAATTGATAAGGTAAATACTGCATGGCCCAGATTCTTCTACCTTGTTGCAGACTGATCAGGAGTATTGCCACTGTTAGACGAGCGGTGAAGTTCCTATCGGTATGTAGTTTCACTTCCAGGTGTTTTATTTATTGTATCTTTTGGCTTTCGCATATTGCTATTTCTTGACTCTTTTACTTTGGCTTATGGACATGTACTAGATAGTTAGTTTACTTTCCTGTTCTTGATATCTCTACAGCTGTAATGTGACTGTGGAAGGATTTTTCCTATCCACAGATAGCATGGTTGGCTATGTCACGTGCCCATCTTAGCGTACTCTGGGAAGCGGGGCGTGACATGGTTCTTTTGGTATATAGACACGTGCATCTCATGTATACTGCATACTGGCATTTTACCTGGCATTGCATATTTTACCATATAACATTTTAGGTCATGTAAAATAATTTAAAATTGCATTTCATAGCCTGCATGATACCCCTAACCCCGTGGTAGCATCCGCGCATCTTGTTCTCGTCCCGTTCAGTGAAACGAACGTGTTTGGATGGCTACGCGTATGTACGTGCATCCGTTCTTGGGGGCATGCATTTTCGTTACCTGAGCATTCATTTTAAATTTTGAAAGTCGCACATATTTTTCGTATTTTAAATCTGAATTTTTAGACCCGACCCAAGCGCGTTTTGAAATATTTTTGTATCCCGCCAAAATTCAATTTATTTAATTTTAAAATTTAGTTTAAATATTTTCATATGATTTTTTTAACAAACTGAAACCTCTTATCTAAAATTTTAAATCTAAAAATCTTTTAAAATTTTAAATCTAATTTCCTAACAAACTAACTCCTCCTTTCTCTCTCTCTCTCCCTCCTCTGCATATATAAATATATTTATATATATTTTATTTAGTTAATTTTTCTTTCCTTATTTAATACACAACCTCTTCTTACTTCTTACTTCTTCTTTCTTCTTTCTTTTTCTTGATCTTGTTTCTTGATTCCGGTGATCACCGCCGGAGCCGTGCTCGTCGCCGACGATCCGAGTGATCCAGTGAACGTACCTGACTTGCCTGATCACCCTCGTGCGTTATTTGGAACCGTTCCGTGTACCGTGCACGCGTCGCGACATTTCACCGACGAAGGACGTTCCGTACATATCCGTTCTTGTTCCGTCTAGACAAGTTAATCTTGTTACATGCTATATAATTCATTTTATACCTATTTAAATAAATACCATACCGATAGTTTAAATCTAGTGCCCCATGTTTAATTTTACAACGTTTCAATGTTCCGTTTGCATCCGTTTATATCATATTAAATCTAGATCATGAAAACTTATCTTGTGACATACTAGATTACATTATACCGCATCCATATCATTTAAAATATATATTATCGTAATATTTCTTATTATTATCTTTAATTAGTTTATAATCTGCATTTTATAATGTTATACATTTGAAAATATTATAGTTTAAATATGAAACGTCGTTGAAAAAGCGGATACGACAAATCTGAAATTTACTGTACACCTTACCTTATAAAATTCAATATAAATCATAGAAAAATCATTAGTATACGTTCTTTAGTTCGTTACGAAGCTAACTCATAATACTATAACTCTATGAAATATTTACTTGCAAAATAAATTGTTTAAATAACGTAAAATGTAAATGAAAATGTCTCTAAACTGCTGTCCAGGGAAATTCCAGCAGCAAACTTTCAATTTCGAATGTTCATAGTTTTTTGTAGGAACAACCTGCGATGCTTATACTTATAAAACTGAAAACCTTATTGAATTATCTTTGTTTTGGTATAAGACACATCCCTTTTGGAGAACGTTTGTTATTTTTAAGCTATTTTACAAATCAGGGTGACGCTAAATTTCTGAACGGAACTTTCTTGTGCATGGTTAATCAATACCATTTTTATAGTTATTAATCGCTTTGAATATGCTATCCATATTAATATTATTATCATCATCGTCGTTATTATCTAAGATGTGCGTACACCAAGTTTCATGTGATTCCACAACTTTTTCACGTTGATTTAGTGAGTTCAAAATTAACGGTTTACCGACAATAGAACTTTTTACATTGCTAAATCAACGGTGAAAAAGTTGTTGAATCACATGAAATTTGGTTAACCCACATCTTAGATGATAACGATGAAGATGATGGGGACCGATCGTCGGAAAAAATGCCGGAGGTTGTATTTTTACCACGCCATAGGAGGAAATCCCATGAGGTTGGCCTCTTTTCTCCATTATATATATATATATATATATATATATAAAAGTTGAATTGAATTTCAAAAGAATAATGATAGTTTGGGATGTGATTAAATTCTAATAAGATTTAATAGAAAAATTTAAATGTCTCAATTTTATGGAGCAGTTACCTAACGTATAAGGAAGGCAACAAGGAAATATCATATACAACTGCTATGGCCAACTAATATATTGTTACAGGATTTCTATCAGGTTCTGACTCTGACTGCACCTGCACTTTCCTCGTTGCTCTGTCTCTGGTAATATCTAAACGGTTGTAGTTGTCTATAATATCTAAACAGTTGCCTGTAAAATCTAAACAGTTGAGGGACAGGAGTTTTCTCACAAAGATTTTAAACAGTATGCGTTTTCCAACAATTTTGAAAATTTCAGGGATTACTAGACAACCCCCGAACGGGGCCGGGCGCTTTTTGGCAACTTTCCCAAAGAAAGTTCGTCCGAAGCACGGAGAACCAATCAAGTGCCTTACCCGATTGGCCCACAAACTCATTGGGCTGGGCCCAACACCAATACTAAAAAACCAAAAAGAAAACATCTTAGTGCTATGTATTGAGGTAGGCTAATACACTAATATACCATTGACTATACAAGATTTTGTAAAACCTCCATAACCCTTTCTTAATGCAAGAAATTTACGATGAACTACCGTCTCTAGCTGCAAAAAAAGAACCATAACGTATTGAGATGCCTACAAACATTAAATTAAATGCTTCTCTCACCCGAAATCCTCAAGTCCTGCACTTTTCTTCTATGCGACTTTCTCATCAATCTCCTCCTCTTCTTTTTAATCATCTTTTCATCAATGTGAACCTTCTTTTCATCAATTATAGTACTCATAACTATTATTAGTAAATTAAGTAATAAATTATTAGAAGATTGTTATATAAATAATTCTAGTTATTATCATATTATTAAATATTTAATTCCATCAAAATAATATATAATGAATAAAAGTTATTTGTTGTAATAGAAAAATTAAATAACAAAAAGATTTAAACATAAACTTACTACAATAGCCTACAATATGGGTTGGCATTCATGCAAATAGACCATTATACCAGCGATATACACAGATACAATTTATCTTGATACTTATGTTATATTGATACTAGATAATAAATATTTATGTTATGTTGATACTAGATACATATTGATAGCAGTAAACAAGTGGAAGACCTAAAAAAACCCTCAACTATCATGGTTTTCCACTAAAATACCTTAAGGTTTTTTATTACAGTAAAATACCTTAAAAACTATGGGTATTAATGGATTATTTTTAGAAAACCCTAAGAAATAGTGGTTAAGATAAATTATTGTAATAAAAGAACCTTAAGGTATTTTAGCAAAAACATCATAGGTTATGGTATTTTGGTGTAATTTACCCGGCTCAAAATTGAAAAGTCAATCAGTTTGAAGCTGTCCAAAGCCGTCTGAAAAGGACTTCAACAAAGACAGAGAGAAATCTCATGTACCATCCAATACAGATTAAAAATTAAATAAAAAAATAATAACGAGGTATTTATCACTTGGGACATCCAAATCCTTCGAACCTATCTTAAAAATTGATATATTTATGGTTTTGGCCATGTAGGATAGTTCAAAAGTATGCAAGATGAATGATATTTTTTTTTTGTAATCATGTACTTGAGATAATTTCTTCCTTGTTTTTCCATTTTCACATATAAAATCATTCATGGAAACACCCCGTATAGCCTAATTAGGGGTTTTTCAGGATGATTATATATTAAAATTAGTAATATAATATAATTTAAATTATAATTAGCATAATAGGACGGTTTGGGATTGATACGTTTAGAAGTCGCGTTCTTAGAACGCGATCTTCGTAAGTAAATACTGAAGGCGGGACAGATTCTGAGAACCCGTCTTGACCACTCACCCAACCCCACTCTCCACCGCCAAAAAGACGGCGGGTTCTAGGAATCCATCCTCTATTTTTTAAAGGAGAGGGCGAGTTTCCAAAACCCGCCCCCACCCCAAATAGAGAGGGCGGGTTCCTAAAACCCGCCTTCTTCATTGGGGACGGGGGTGGGTTTTGGGAACCCGCCATAAAATTTTAAAAATTTAAAATAAATCAAATATTAAATTTAAAAAATAATTTATTAAATTGCACTAATAATGGTAAATCGGTTACAAGAGCCCGCAGTTAAGTATATGGAAGAGAGGGTGGTTTCCAAAAAAACCGCCTTTTATAAAAATATTGGATAGAATTGTTGTTACTGACATGGGGGTAAGGGTTGTTACTGTTTATATCATACGAATGAGCAACACTTCAGTAACCAAAAGTAAAGCTCAACAAAATTTAATTTCAAGTTGTGTCTTAAAATTTAGTGTCAAGTTCCGGCATCTATTTCTTTAATAGTATTGTATAACATTTAATTGATATATGTATCGTAGCAAAAACTTGTAGCACTATAGTAGAAAATCAGTATGCGGCAGAAGCTATTTCAGTTGAAAACGAGTAAATTCAAGTGTTGTTATTCGCTACTCAATTTACATTTTGCAATTCTAATGCTAGTTTATATTAACTTAGCCTTAAACGAATAATACAAAAAAATCATATCATACTAAAATGTAAATTGTTCAAGTTTCTTTACAAGCGCTAACTGATTTTCCTCCTGTTACTTCCTCACGATCTCGAAGATCCCGCCCCTGTTGACTGTCATGGACATCTGATCCTATAATGACCTGGTTGTTTGTATAGGCTACATCTGCCGTGTCTTTGCTGAAGATCAATATCCATTGTTATTCGATCTCGACACACCTTAGGTCTTCCGGGTCCTATATTTTTATCCGGCGGTAATACAGTCGCTGTTTGTCTATTCTCAGTATAATATGCCAATAGCGACTGTCTGGTATAGGATGAAATTTTGGATCGTATGCGCCTTGGTAATTGGAAACTGTATATTAACGGGAAGCAAAATTATAATGTGAGTTATGCATGCTGCTCGCAGCAGCAATTGCGTGGGCACAAGGTAAATATTGTTGCTGGAAAACACCGCATGTGTACGAAGAGAGCTCTTCATCTCTAAAATTTACGGTATATTGATTCCCATTACTCCCCGTAACTTGAAACTCTGCTGTGTCAAACCTTTCAGATCTGTAGTATTGTGATCCGCGCTCTCTTTTCCGGAATATATTTTCGTAATACGCGGTGAGTGGAGTCTCTATCGCCAAAGATTTTTCCCTTCTTTATACAAAATAAGCATTCACTCTGAAAAAGGTTCAAACAATCAACCCCTTGTATTGATAAGCCTTTAACACCTTTAAGGACCCTGTTGAAACTTTCAGACATATTAGTGGTCATTATTAGATATCTGCATCCATTATTATGTGCTTGTGTCCTCATGCGTACTGGATACTTATCTAACCACACTTTCGCTGCTTGACTCGTCTCTCTAATTTTCGTCATGTACATGTCATGAACATTAGGGTCAGATGCTTCACCGGCTTTGTACATAAGCTTATGTATATCTGAATTTTTAAATTTTCTATCAAAATTTTGTCTGAAGTGCCGCAGGCAAAACCTATGTGTTGTCGTCGGAAATACAGCTCTCATCGCAGCTCGTATTCCTAGATGTCTATCAGATATGATGCATAAATATGTTTTATCAATAACATATGAGATACTTTTGAGTTGACGATAAAACCATGATCATGATGATGTATTTTCACCATCGACAATAGAAAATCCCAACGGAAATATACCGTTATTAGCATCAACACCAGTAGCAATTAACATGCAATCTCTGTACTTACCATATAGATACATCCCATCCACGCACAATACCGGCCGACAGTGTGTGAAACCAGTCGCATAAGGAGCAAAACACCAGATAATTCTTTGAAACCTGACACAGCCATCGACATCTGTTTCTGTGGTTTTTAATCGGTATACGGACCCCGGATTTGATGCTTTCATGGCTTCTATAAAAGGGACTAGTGAGTTTTATGAGTTTTCCCAATCCCCAAATATCTTGCATAATGCCTTTCTACGAGCATCACATGCTTTCACATACGAAATCTGAATTTTGTGCTCTCCGCTTACGTAGAGCCGTATCTCTCGGGGAGTCATCGCCACATCTGTACGGATTAGTGGCATGATTAGTGAGCAAATGAAAGATGAAGTGTAATTCCTGTGATCTTTTAACATAATAGAATTGATACAAATATGTTCTTGGTTGTATTTCGTGACCGTCCAAACTTTGGTTCTTTTGAAACAACACGCATGCAATCTCTACTTATATTCAGGAGCTTTCGTAAATACCACGGTATAGTATGTTTTATTTAACTCTTCGGTTTTAAATATAAATTTTTTTTAAATAGCCTATGGCTTCAGTTTACAAATAAGATCTTCTTTTTCCCGAAACATATCTCCAACAGTGACGTAATTTTCGCTTGCTACAGTCGCTTCCAAATAGGGTTCAGTATTTACTTCTGCCACGGCTAAGTCTACTCAACTACATCTTCCAGCG
Source organism: Agapanthus africanus (assembly GCA_030015575.1). NCBI lineage: Eukaryota > Viridiplantae > Streptophyta > Magnoliopsida > Asparagales > Amaryllidaceae > Agapanthus > Agapanthus africanus. The sequence continues at coordinate 142,117,469 of CM057338.1, forward strand.
GATCGAGGCTGGATCTTTTAGTTCGACAAAATCATTATTCGCAGCGGTTCTCTAAATAAAGGGAGAGAAGTCGCCTTGATGCTACTTCATTTAATCCAGCGGTATAATCCACGCTATCCTCCCCTTGATGATCTTTACCAGCTTCATCATTATCATTACCACCCATATCAATGTCACCTGTAGTAACATAAGACTCGGATGCAATACACGATAGTTGAGGTCGGTATAATGTCGATGGTTCGGGATGAAAAGACCGGAAATATGTGGACGGATATGCTTGGAATGCGCTACTTGGATCGTGTTGGAATGATGCGGAGGTATGGGAAAATCTGCGTTTAGTATATAAATTTTTTTTATATAAATTTTTCTTAATATTTTCGTATTACGAAGAAAATAAACATAATTACCACTTGTTTCAGATTGATTTACCTTTGGAAAGTTGTATATGGTAATTCTTGTTATTTTTCAGGTGTGCATGCAACTGCAGGAGTCGATTGGAAAAATCTATATTTAATATATAAAATATATTAGTATTTTGGTATTACAAAAAGATGATTTACAAAATGTTTATTCTTGAGTTTGAAGGTTTGAATAATCATGTGTATAGTCGTATCCACCGAGACTAAATGTATCATCGTTAACCATGGGACCGTATCCCCAGGAACTACCTCCAGCATTACCATCAAAATTACCCGTTGGAGCGACATCTGATACTTCCAATTGTTCCTTCTGAACTAAAAGTTCAAAAAAATGCTGGGTGTTTGCCAGACCGAAATCTATCATCGAAGATATTGAAGGATCGTCTATAATTTCAACCAATGCATTTCCACTAAACAAAGGCCATATACAACTTAACATAAGCTTAATTTCATGGGGATCGTATTTCGTGATTTTAAACACTATATTCTCGAGTTCATTATAAGTCGTTGATAATTCTAATCGCATAATTCTTGCGCACCCGCCCATATACTCGGGACCTTGTGCACTTGCCACAATCTGGCCATCATATTTACATACAACAAATAAACTTGAACTTGCCATTATCTGCATCAAACAATATCAATGTTGGGGTAAAAATTTACACCCCGGTTGACCGAATCAAAGTCAAGGTCAACTCCTAAGCTAGGTGGGCCCAAGCCCAGGGCAAACGGGCCCATGCCCAAGTTGAGCCCACGGCCAGCTTCCCCATGCCAACAACAAAATCATGTAATAAATAATTTTTATGTAATTTTTATATACATGAATGTATGCAAAATGGGCATAAAGCCAATATTTTGTAAGCCCATGGCTTATGTGCAAAAATAAAATGGCACACGAGCCATGAGATAGGTAAAATGCCATTTTGTGAAGCCCAAGTGGTTATATATAAATATGTAAGCCTATAAAAGGCAACATGATGATGAATAAAAGAACACTTTTTCATTCTCTCAAAAAAACCTAGGGTTTGTGTCTCTTTCCCCTTTCTGAAGGTTCTAAACCTTCTTCTTTCCTTTGAAATTAAATCAAGAGTTTTACTCTTTTTTTTCCAAAACTAAATAGTTTTTCACCATAAAACCCACGAAGAGGAACTTGGATCTACCATCAGATCTCAAAAAGAAAAGATTTTTATCATCCCACATCTCTTGATCTTCAAGATCCTGTCAATAGAGGAGGAAGAAGAAAAACCCCTTTTATCAACCCCAAAACATCTCAGGAGTTTAACTCCACTCTAATTTCTCTTTCGAGAGTTTCTGGGGCTAAAAGCCCTCTTTCCCTCGCCGGCGCCTAAGCGCTCAAGCGCCGAGCGCCCACGTGCCGACACGTGGCGCGCCTGCGCTCCAACGCCCTGCGCTCGAGCGCAAAGCGCCCGCGTGCCGACACACCTGAGCGTACAGCACCTAAGCGCACAGCGCTCAAGGCGCTGGCCCCACGCGTCCCTTAGATGCCTTTTCCCTATACATATACATATGTTTACATATTTGCACACACACGTGCTCCACGACACTGTTCCTGTTAGCTCCCGATATATCCAAAACCCCCTTTTAAAACACAACACACGTACACTGCACATTGAGTTCGCTTGACCAGTTTAACCCGTCAATCGGAGGTTTCCTCGCTCCAAAGGCAAGGGGTAATTAACGGCAGCTTAGTTCGCGGCTGCCGGAGATTCGGATCCCCACAATCATTAAACCCCGGCCTACCCTAAGCAGGGGGAATCTGTAGTACGCCTGACAAGCGCGCGCGTATTCCCATCTCAATAGGGTGACGAAAAACACCCTACAATCAACCCAACAATAAATAAAAATGTTAACAACTGATATAATGATTATATTCATTCAAAATTAAATAAACGTTAAATTAAATTTACATACATTTGAATTTCGACCGATAGAGCTATAGGAATAGAGAAAATGAGAGGGCAGGTTCCATTTGAAGGGGTACATATGAGATTTTGTAGGAGGTGTAGATGCAAATCGGAGCAGAATGGAGAGCAAATGGGAGGAGATATGACAAGTTTTTATAGGTATTTGGTGGTAAAAGGGTCACAGGTTCTTGGAATCTGCTATCCCCTTTTGACAACACACTGCGGGGGGAGGGAATAGATGGGTGATTTGACAAATATAAAGGGAGATAAAGGGGTCACGGGCTTGTCTTGGATTAAGTAAAATTATTTAAAATATTAAGAAGGGTGTGTCTCTCCTTTTTAAATGAAAGGGCGGGTTCTTGGAACCCGCTATTCCCTTTTGACAAAATCGATTTGACAATACAAGGGGTCAGAGTCATGGGTTATTGGGTTAAGAGTCACAGGATATTGGATTAAGTAAAATTATTTAGATTCCTTCTTTTTAAATGAGAGGGCGGATTTTAGGAACCCACTGTCCATCTTTGGCAAATACGGGTCATTTGACAAAACAAAGAGGTCACGGGCCATGGGCGTGTCTGGCAGAAAATTATTGAAGGAGGGTGTGTTCTAAGAACCCGCCCTCTTCTTTTGAAATGAGAGAGCGAGATCTTGGAAGAGAGACTGAGATTCTTTTTGAAAAAAACAAAACCTTTGTATTTTCCTTTTTTAAACATAGATTTAACAACACACCTCAGATTCCTTTTAAAAAAACAAAAAAGTTCGTATTATCAAATCTACTTTTTTAAAAGAAGATTTGACAACACATGAGCATGAGATTTTGTTTTAAGAAAAAACAAAAGTTTTCTGTGGGCAAAGGTGAGGGCGGGTTCTTGGAACATGTCCTCCTTGCCCTATAAAACCCAGCTTCTTCGCTCCGCTTTTCACTATCTCTGTCCAAACTCCCTTCTATACCCATCAACTTTCCTAATTTTTCAAGTAATTGTAATTTCAAAAAATATTCAATGGAGAATCGACAAATCACTGCTCGTAAATCAAAACGGGTATAAATTTTTCAGTATATTACACGGGAAGAAAAGATTCAAACCTTATTAAATTTGTTTCAATTGCCCATTTCTTATAATTTTAATAGTTGGAAATAATATGAATAAATATTGCAGGGTGGAGATAATCTTACAGTCGTTAGTCATAGTTCTGACAAGTGGCAAGTTACTGATTATCGTATAATCGAGCAGATTCGAAGATCCAGATTTTATGAAGCTTCATTATTTCGTCATATCCAAATCGACCACAGTCTCGTTACATCTCTTGTTGAGCGTCGGAGAAAAGAGACTCACACTTTTCATCTTAGATGGGGTGAGGCCGCCATCACACTCCAGAATATTAGCCTTTTACTTGGTTTACGGGTGAATGAACTTGGATTGGTTGGAGGTACAATTGTGGTTCCAGAAACCGAGCACCCATATTGGGATACATATATTGAGTCTGCTCTCAGACATGTATAATTCGTAATTTTTTTTAAAATCAAAAGTTTATGTATATTACAGTGATATTAATTAACAATTAATTGTAAAATTCAGGTACTATGAGGGTATACTAAGGGGTATAAGATCAGTTTAAACAGGCTCAAACATACATTTACTAATATCCTTGATGAAGCTACTGATGATGTATTAGATAGATATGCGCGTGCCTACATTTTGTATATGATCGGTTCTTGTTTGATGTCGGACCAATCGGCAACGCATGTCCATCCTTTATACCTTGGGTTTCTTACGGATTTTGATGTGTGTGGCCAGTATGCTTGGAGAGCAGGGGTCCTAACCTATCTTTACAAGAAACTAAATAAGGTATGTGCTTCTATGAAGGATAAAATTTGTGGCTGCATTACATTACTTCAGATACATAATATTTTTGAATAGCTAGGCATTTGTAAAATTGTAATATTGGTTCTTTCTAATATTATGACACTTTATATATAGATTTGGTCATGAGAGCACATGTGTATGGGAAGACCAGATCGCATTCATATTTCTGCCGTGGATACCCCTGAAAAGCCTTCCGGCTCTTGGTGGAGTGGCAAGAAATTTTATAAGGCTCCTCGTCGAGTACTTAAGTATTATAGAGATGAGTTGGATTGCATGGAGGTGACTCAAGTAACCATACATTAGATAATTAACTTTATTTAAAAAATTTAATTTAGATTCATTACAATTTTGTACTATATTATTTGCGCAGTTCACGTAGATGCCTTATACAGTAGATCGTCTGCAAGAATTACCCGATATCTGTATCGAAAGAGAGCCGGTTTGCTGGGTTCGATGCCCATACTATGCATTAATATCGTGGTCATGCACCTACCGGACTGGGTGTTGCGACAGTTTAGTAGATTACAACATATTCTTGTTCCGCCGCCCGCACTTATGACAATTGTGGGAGACATGCGAAGAGAAAAGGCGGAGCGTAATTGAAGAGAACACCATCATCAATATTTGCTGAGATAGGAATATAGACAGCGTAATATTGCCTTACAGTAAATAGATGACCAAACAACCACCGACGCTGCAGAAACATATCTACAATGGTATAAGCGTGTCACTGTAAAATATCTTTCTGCTCCCCCTAACGACTTTCCAAACATCCGGCAGTACGAGCCTAGAGGCCACGTGGAACGAGAAATTGTAAGTTAAATTTTTTAAACTAAATTAGTTTTTAACATCCGGCAGTATGAGTCAATAATTATATCTTATTTTTAATGTAACGACAGGCTCGTGGGTTGCATCATATACAATCATTGATACATGATCTATATCCGACTGATGCTGGTCCAGATACTCAGGCTTTATTTTCTGCTGTAGACTCATATATTGGTAGTATATTCAGTTCATATCATATGCTTCCATATTTATCACCATCACCAGAGCCGCAGCATGTAGCATCAGGCAGATCCAGAGCAGCAGGATCAGTAGTTCGGAGCACCATACTGTCGGCAGCAACCCTAGCATATTGAACAAGCGCAACAACCGGAGCAACGACAGTCTTAGGGGACAGGTTTTGCGCAACAACATCAATCTTGGGGTCAGGCTTTGCGCAACAACAACAGTCTTGGGGAACGGGTTTTGCGCAGCCTTGGGGGCCAGGTTTTGTGCAACAGCAGCAGCATGAAACCGGGACAAGTTCTTCACAACAACAGCCCTGTTGGGAGACGGATTTTTCGTCCTACATACAGTTGTTGGGAGGCAGCACATATCCGACACCTGTCCCACATTCAGGATTTGCGGAACAACAGTCTGTCTAAGACGATACTGAAAACGAAGCAGAAGAGCAGACGCCGTCGCCGCCATATACCCAAGACACAGGAGGGTCGTCCTGTCAGCCCAAGAGGCATAGGCTTATGTCAAGCCTTTTCGGATTGGGAAAGGGAAGGGAAACGAAAAGCGATAATTGTATACTTTTACAAATGGGTGTCAAAGTGTTCAATTCTTTTGATGGATTCATTTTGTTAATGGAGTGTATACAAGATTCATATTTATAGTATGATCTAAATATTGAATTACTTCTATATAAACAGTAATAACACTTGTCACCACGTCCGTAACAAAAATAACAATCTTATACTTAATTCGTGAGAAGAAAGGGATTTTGTAACCGAAGATTTAAAAAAATCTTTTTTAAATTTAATATTTGTTTTATTTTAAATTTTTAAAATTTTAACAATTTTTAGGACGGGTTCCTAGAACCCGCCCCCACGCCCTCAACGAAGAGAACCCGTCCTCTTCATTGGAAGGGTGGGGATGGGTTGTAGGAACCCGCTCTTCTTATTCGATAGGGCGGAGGAACCCACCCTCTCCATTAGGAGGGTGGGAACGGGTTCTGGAAATCCGCTCTCTTTATTCGTTGGGGCGGGATGGGGACGGGATGAGACTGATAGGATGGGTTATGAGATCCCGCCTTCAATAAACCGTCCTATTATGCTAATTATAATTTAAATTATATTATTTTACTAATTTTAATATATAATCATCCTATTTTGGATGGGAAAAAACCCTAATTAATTATACCATGAATAAATGATATATCAGAGTGAGCAGGCAGAACAGGTAAAGCTCAGCTTATGTCATCAACAGTTTGAGAAATAAAGGGTTAGAACCAAATGAGATGCAGAAACAAACTAAACCATCATTTTTATCTATCGTCATCGATCATCAAAGATGATTATAACGTGTATTCATTTTCTGAATTTGAGTGAGATTCTCTGACATAAATCGAGCCCTATACACCCAACTCAAATGCACAACAAAATTTCATCAAAAGTAAATCTAAGGCCGAAACTTATAGCAAACAGGAGCAGCAGCAGCCGGCGTAATCAAACAACAGAAAGATCAGAAGAAGAGTAGTTCTCCATCTGCACATCCCTCTCCTTCAGCGGCACATAGCCCCCGAGATACACCTCCAAATGATCCGCCAAGCTCGACTTATCGATGCTCTCATGGTGATAGCTCTTACACACGAAATACACCACAGTCTGCGCCACGAGGCCCAGCAGTATCACCACCATCAGCATCACCCACATCGTCACACCAAACCCAATTCTGCCCACGACGCCACCAACCCCCTTCCCTTCCACCACCACCTCCCCGAACCCGAACTCGATCCCCGCGAACGCCAGATCAGCAGCAAGAAGACCCCGCAGGCGAGCCAGCTCTTCCCCTGGATCAGCCTCCTGCTCTTCTTCATCGCCCCAATCCCGCACAAGTCTTCCAGCACCGAGATCACGCTGGCCACGTGCCAGACGACGCTGATCCAGACGAGGCCGGCGAAGTAGGCCAGGAGCAAGACCAGGATCAAGAGGATGCCAATGGCGTTAAGGTCGTGCACGAGGAAGAAGAGGAAGGCGAAGGCGGCGGCGAGGGCGAGGGCAAAGGCGACGGCGTGATAGGCGAAGAGGATGAGGAAGGCCCAGAGGAAGGTGAGCATGAGGCGGCGCCAGACCTTGGGCAGGACGGTGAAGACCTTGTGAAATTCGGTGACATGTGTTGGTTAAAATTAAATGAAACGTGCAAGAGAAGAGAAGAGAAGAGAAGAGAAGTGAAAAAATATAAGATTGAGATTGAACAGACCGACCTTGCGGAAGTGGATGTCTTTGGAGGAGAAGATGGAGGCGACGGAGTAGACGACGGCGGAGACGGAGAGGAGGGAGAGGACGAGGAGGAAGAGGAGGTAGACGGACTTGAAGAGGAGGAAGAGGGACCACTTCGAGGAGAGGAGGCGGAGGAGGCGGTGCTCTGCGGGGGAGTCCGGCGGGGCCAGGTCGAGGGCGCGCTCGTCGTGGTGGATGCGGGAGAAGAGGAGGTGTGAGAGGAGGGCGTGGGCGAGGAACAGGACGGACAGCGGGAGGATCAGGGCGGCCGTGATCTGCATGAAGAGGCGGCGGTGGCGGGGGTTGGCGGAGACCAGCCTCGACGAGGTGGCGAGGACGCCCACCAGCCCCAGGAATTGCAGCTCCTCCGGCTCCAGATCCATTGCTGTTGAGGTCTGATGGAGGGAAAATTGGGGATCCTGATGGATGGAGGAAAAGGTTTGGTGAAGAGTTGAAAGGAGGAGCAGGGATGGAGGAAGGGAGGAAGGAGAAGAGAATTTTGGTTGGGGTTGGGGTTGGGGTTGGGGTTGGTGGTTATGGTTATATATAGAGTCTGCCGTTGGCTTTTTCTTGAAATTACGAGTTTGGGATTTGAAGAGAAATTGTGGAAAAACACTGCACAAAACCCCTTTCAGAGTTTATCCCATGCACACGCACTCGGATACTCTGCTCCAGCGCAATGCATCTGCCTAGGAGAGAATAGGTGAGAAAGGGGTAGAATTTTTCGGCCGTCTCAAACAGTTTTGTATTAGGAATAAGCATTAACATATCCGCATCCCACACCTATTTACGGATTAGGTATAAGCACTACCATATCCGAATCCGGGTCCCGATATGGAATTTTAGTATCAATATCCAAAAGTTGTCGGCTTCGAAAACGGATTATGATCGGATTATCCGGGTCCGTTTACGTTCCTGCATATGACATGACACATGGAGGAGACTATACATGAAAGAATTTTTCCTGGTATCGTGACAATTTCGCATCAAGCACCACATTCATGGCCGCTCCATGTATTCCATTGATTTGGGTGGTTGGATGAGCATTATAGTAAGGAATAATAGAGGGAAACAAAACAGGGGATCATGATCCTATTAAATTGGGCTTGTTCAGCGATTAGAAAGTTGAAAGAAATAGAAAAGTAAGAAGTAGTAGGGAGTCAAATGGAAATCAAGCGAAAAGATATACTATTTTTTGTTTGTTTTCCTTACAAAATTGAAAAATCATTTAAGAAGGCTGGTTTAATAGAATAAGGAGGAGATGGTCATTTAGGGCCGTCATAAATGATAGAATAAATTTTAATAAAACTCTATCGAATTTTCAGGATATTTGAGCTAATACTGTTGAACTTTAAAAATACGCCGGTTCATCCATCTTAAACGGGTATGATGTATGGAAAAATGCTGGTCTCATTAACTAGCGTGCAACCCCAAAATTATCTTCCACGTGGATTGAATGGTCCTAAAATGAACTAAATATGATGTTCTTTGATGAAAATAGTCTGTCAAAATACCTTTTAAGAAGGTTCAAGCATATTTTAAAGTTCGATGAAAATTAATGCTGCTTTATAATATAATATTTACCTGTAATGATATCATCAATTGTTATGCTTTAAGCAATCAATTGTTCCCTCCAATCACTCGGGTTTTTCTTCATTTTCTAATAATTTCTCCCAGTATAAGAAAATCTAGACAAAGTTTTTCATTAAAAAAAAATTTAATATCCAAGGACGACCTTTATTTATTTTTATTATTGTTCGAAATGCACTTAAGCCAGCCCAATCCTATTTGTTTATGATTCTCGTATACTAAGAACAAAAGAAATTTGGTTAAAGCAAAATGCACCATAATAAGTTTAATGTTTTGTTGAAAGTTAGCTTAGCATGAGTAAACAAATATTGAGATTATCAAATTTTAAGAAATTATTTAAGTGGAAGTATAAATCCCTAAACACAAAACGGAAAAGGGAAATTATTTTGATGATTAGGAAAACTGTTACCAGGAGGTCCCCCAGGAAGAGGACATCCAACTGGAACGAAATCAAATGGTTAGTGGCATATAAGTAAAAGTTCCGAATGTCAAGGGCAATACCAAAAGAGGGAAATGGATCTAAACCGCTTCTAGAGAAAGGCGGCGAGACCGAGAAAAGTGGGCTCCACGGTCGAGTCTTCCAAGGTGACGCAATGGAAGTTTGCCGTCTCCTTGAATGAAGTCTCCTTACAAATCAAAGCCGAAATCAATTCTATTGGCTGGTAAATTATTTTCTGTGTGCAGGGACGGAACAATACACGTTACTGTATAAATTAATTTATCCAACAAATCTGAATAGTTTATTTTAACCGCCACTTGTTAAAATAAACGGTTCAGATTTAACCGCTACTTAAAACATAGATTAAAATATTTAATCACTACTTAAAGTAGCGGTTCATATTATATAAAAGAGGAAA